>CP119884.1:0-600000 GCA_029542825.1 Malassezia sp. CBS 17886 | reverse complement strand
CCCCCGGACGCAGCGCGGATCTGCATGCTCTCCCCCACTCCGCCCCCCAGCGCGGCGCTGCCCAGTGGCGCCTCCGCTGCGCGCTCGTCGCCCCGCCGCACGGACTCCACACAAGAGGAGGTCCGAACGGCACGGACGCTGGACATACCGGACGAGCGCATGGACGCGGCTGCCGATGGGCCGCTGGGCGCGTCACCACCGCGGTGTGATCCGTACGCGGCGGTGGCGCCGTCCAGCTTGGGGACGGGGGCGTCGACGGTGGTGGACTGGAACGCGCTGGGACTGCAGACCGCGCATCGCGAGCCGAGCGGGCCGAACGGCACCGCGCTGGCAGCGGGCCGCGGAAAGCTGTCGGCCAATCCATTCGAATGGACGCAGCCGACGCCCGCGTCCTGGCGCCACGGCGCGGACCGCACGCAGCCGCAGCCGGACATGTCGTGGCTGCAGCGCAAGGAGCCTGAGGCGAGCGACTCTGCGAGCGAGGCGGGCACGACCGACGACGACGAGCTCGTCGCAGAGGATATGATGCACTCTGCGTACGATTTGCAGGGGTACCTGCGGCGGAGCACGAGCCTTACGCACGCGCGCCCGGACTCGCCGCTGGACCCGCTCCAGGAAGGGGAGTGCATTGGGCCGGGGCTGTACCACGACGGACAGCCGATCCGCGTTGCCGCGACGAGCGAGGGCTTCGACGAGCAGTACCTCGGCGCGCTCGCGCCGGAGCTCGAGGTGGTCCAGTTCCTCGGCCGTGGCAGCTACGCTGTGGTGTATGTGGTGCGGGAGGTGCCATTCTCCGAGCGGCACAGTAACCACGCGGACGGCGACGCGGGCGCGGATTTGCCGGTGCCGCCGCGGTATGCCAAGGGCGAGCAGGATGTGGACGCGACGCGCGACACCGCGTCGCACGCGTCCGCGACACCGACGGCGCGCAGCGAGTGGGGGCGGCCGGATGCGGACCTCGGCTCAACGCCGCGCGCGGCGGACGGCGCAAGCGGCGCGGCGCCGGCGGCGCGGCCGGCGCGGCCGACGCACTTTGCGCTCAAGTGCCTTTCGAAGCGGAACCTGTCCCCGGAGATGGTGGAAGTGCAGCGCATGGAGGCGACGATCCATCAGTCGATCCCGGCGCATCCGAATATCGTCACGCTGCACTGCACGTACGAGACGAACGACTGGCTTTTTCTCATGCTCGAGTACTGTCGGGGGAGAGACCTGTACTACTGGCTGGAGGAGGCGGACGACCGAGGCGACGCGCCCGCGACGGCGGTGCGCAACGTGTGGGACGTGAATACAACGCATGTCGCGCTGCCGACGCAGCCCGACGGCGACTGCGACACGGACTGCGAGCCGGGGGACGAGATGGACAGCGCCGGCGCGTCGTCGTCTCCCGGGAGTGCGCCGCCACCGACGCCCTGGCTGCTCGCGCACACGTCGCCGAATACACTGCTGTCCGGACGGCGCCTGCGCCTGGTCGCGGACATGTTCCGCCAGATCTGCGAAGCGGTGCAGTTCTGCCACGATCGCGGGATCAGCCACCGGGACCTGAAGCCTGAGAATTTCATTGTCGAGGACCGCCGTGGACCGGGACAGTGGGACAGCGGCGTCGTCGTGAAGCTGACCGACTTTGGCCTCGCCACGGTGAGGGAGCAGTGCGACGACCTAAACTGTGGCACGCGGCCGTACATGGCGTTTGAGTGCCGCCACAACCTGTCGCAGACGTACGACCCGAAGCAAGCGGATGTGTGGTCGCTCGGGGTCGTGCTGCTCAACATCATCTTCCACCGCAGTCCGTTCAAGGACCCGAGCGTGGCGAACTGCTCGTCCTTTGCGGCGTTTGCGCAGCATCCCGTCACCTTTTTTACCCAGGCATTTGTGGGACTCACGGAGCCCATGGCAATCTTCCTCTGCGAGAAGGTGTTCTGCGACGTGACGCGAGACGCCGTGCACCGCATCACGCCGTCTGAGTTTGCGCAGTGGGCGAGGGACCTCCCCGCGATCTTGCGTGTCGGCACGCCGTCGATGCGCTCGTCCGCCCACTCCGACTCGGACATCACCTCCCTGCACCTCTCGCGCACACCGAGCACACGCACGCTTCTCGAGGAGCATGCACCGTCGACGCGCTCGGTCGCCTTGGAACGCCAGGCGCTGACCATGTCCTGGGTGCAAAATGCGGCGGGCGCCGCGACGGACGTCGGGCCGACCCCTGCCTCCATGGCACAGTCCCTGCCCGTGCCGCAGCGCACCGCCCTGTCGCCACACAGAGGCGTTGAGGAGGGCACGGCCGGCACGCACCCTCCTCCGTGGCCTCCGCCCTCCCCTTCCCCGTAGTGTCTGCGTCGCCACACCCGATACCTGCTGCACTGTCACGCTCCGGGAGTGGCACCGCGGAGCACGTGCCGTCCGATTACATAAGTGCCAATATCGGCTGATGGGGGCTCCGGAGGGATCAGAGTTTGCCTCGAGCCTTGGCGCACCAACGCCTCCCGAACCGAACGACGATGGCTTTGCAGGCAGAAATTGCGCACTCGGCGTGGGGCGCGTCGAATGTGACGCAGCACAGCGAGTGCGAGGTGCTCGGGTCCTCGTCCGCGGTCCAGACCACGTTTACCGTCCTGGCCGTCGTTGCCGCACTCCTCGCGCTGGAGCAGCTTGTGTACCGCCGCAAGAAGTCGCATCTCCCAGGGCCCAAGTGGACGATCCCCGTGATCGGAAAGTTTGCCGACTCGCTGCGGCCGAGCTTGGAGAAGTACCAGGAGGGATGGAACAGTGGCGATCTGAGCGTCGCGAGCGTGTTCAACATCTTCATCGTAATCTCCTCGTCCACGGACCTCACCCGCAAAATCATGAACAGTCCCAAGTTTGCGGAGCCGTGCCTCGTCGCGTCCGCAAAAAAGGTGCTGAGCCCAGACAACTGGTACGTGGCCGCCGTGGCGCGCACTTACCCCAGGGTCTTCCTCAACGGCAAGGTGCACGTCGACTACCGCAAGGGGCTCAACAGCCTCTTCACGAACCGCGCGCTGAGGTGCGAAGCCCGTGCGGCGCACACTAACCGGGCAGCATTTACCTCTCGATCCAGGAGGGCATTTACCGGCGCCACTTTGCGCAGTGGGTAGCCGCGCAGGACGAGGGCGCGCAGCCGTTCTGGATGAAACTGCGCGACCTGAACATGGAGACTTCCCTGCGGGTCTTCTGTGGGAACTACATTTCCAACGAGGGGGCGAAGGAGATCTCGGATCACTACTGGCTTATCACTGTCGCCCTGGAGCTGGTGAACTTCCCGTTCGCGCTGCCGGGCACGAAGGTGTGGAAGGCGATCCGCGCGCGCAAAATGGCGATGAAGTGGTTCGAGCACACTGCCGCGGAGAGCAAGAAACGCATGGCCGCGGGCGAGGCGGTCACATGTCTCACCGATGCATGGGTGAAGGCAATGGTGGACGCGCGTGAGGACCGCGAAAATTCGGACCTCGCCGACGACCAGCGGCGCGTCCTCCTGCGGGACTTCTCCAACCGGGAGATTGGCATGGTCCTGCTCAGTTTCTTGTTCGCGTCGCAGGATGCGATGTCCAGTGCGCTCACGTACCTCTTCCAGCATCTTGCGGACCACCCAGACGTGCTGTCCAAGATGCGTGAAGAGCAGTACGCGCTCCGGAACAACGACGTGGATGCGCCGCTGACGCTGGAGAGAATGGAGAAGATGGAGTACACGCGTGCGGTTGTGAAGGAGAGTCTGCGCGTGAAGCCGCCAGTGATTATGGTGCCATATCTGGCGAAGGAGGCATTCCCCATCAACAGCGAATACACCGTGCCGAAGGGGAGCATGGTCATCCCCTCCTTCTGGAACAGCCTGCACGATCCTGCAGCGTATCCTGCACCGGAGGAGTTCCGCCCGGAGCGTTGGCTCGGGGATACGTCTTCCCCTGCGGCGGACCACCCGAAGAACTACCTTGTTTTTGGCAACGGCCCACACCACTGCATTGGCAAGCAGTACGCGATGATGCATCTCATGGCCGTCGCGGGCAGTGCGTCCGTTCTCCTCAACTGGGAGCACGAGCGTACGCCTCTCAGCGACAAGGTGCTTGTCATTGCCACAATTTTCCCTCAGGACGGCGCGCGCCTCCGCTTCACACGGCGCGCCGCGCCTGCGGTCGATGCATCGCCCGCCGCGGCAGCGGCGGCTGCTGCCTGAGATGGGGAGGGACTGGGGTCGGAGAGGCGCCGAAGCCGCTATTGGCGCGGATCAGCATAATGCCAAGGGGGACCCGATGCGGGATGCCGAGCGGACCGCGGCGTCGCGCGAACGCAGGAATGTCGGATGAGAGGGGGGGGGGGGGGGGGGGGGGAGGGCGACTGCGTAGCTGGTGGTGCGCGGCGCACAGAGCAGGCGACGCCTGTAATCTGCCGCGGTCGTCTCGGCATCTGCACGGGCTCGTGGCGGCGTCCCTGCGTAGATAGGCGCATGGGCTACGGATTGCATGCAAGCGGCCATAGTAGCCGCCGTTTTCTATTTTCCTGTCCCTGGGGGGTGGCCCACGCAAGCTGACGCCCCTTGCCTCCACCTGTGCTTGGATCGCATGCCTATTCGTTGATATGTACGTGCTGCTCATCTCATGGTGGGCACGCGTGTGTAGTTGCGAGACGTGATTGGGCATGCGGTCGGGCCAGGGACCCATTTGGCTGACAAAGCGATGCCGCTGGCAGTGTGCCGCTGTCCCCTAACTGCAACCGCAGCCAGCGTGCAGGAGAAAACAGAATAAAGCGGCAGGGCCAGACAGTGAGTGGGCTGTGTGCATTCCTGGCTGCATGAAACATTTTTGAATTCTACGCTGGCGCATGGCTGGGCACCAGGCGCGCGTGGAAAGTCTGCTAGCCTGGGCTTGCACATGCCTGCGAGGCGCAGCGCGTCCCTGTCTCGGCCGCTGGGAGCGACGACGGGTTACTCTTGACCTATTCGATTAGGATACCAGGAGTGGTGGCCTTACACGAGTAGGTGCGCTGGCATCCCTCGCAAACGAGTCGAGTGAGCGACTGTCTGTGTGACTGCCGGCTTCAGAGCGGGCGAAAGCACTGTCTTTGACGGGCAAGTGCAGGAGAATGTCAACGAACCCGGGTGGCGTGCGCCAGTCGGCTGCGCCGCTGAACACGACGAATCCATTTCTCGGCGGCGCTTCCGCGCGGTCGAACGACGATGCTGCGCACGACGCTGTGTCGTATGCGCATGCGTACCGAAACACAGCGACGAATGACGTGAACCTGGGCGATGCTCTCGGCCATGGTGCGTTCGATGCGGACGAGTACGACGCACACACGTACAAGGGCGACTCGTACTCGGGCGAGTCCCGCATGTACGCGGGCGGTGCATCGACCGCTCCTGGGAGCGCCTACCCGGGGCCGGGCGCGGAGAATGCTGCGTATCAGGACGCGGGTGGCGTTCCGACGCGGCAGCGGGAGCCGTATCCAGCGTGGACCGTGGAGCAGAACATTCCACTGTCGAAGGAGGAGATTGAGGACATCTTCATCGACCTTGCGAACAAGTTTGGCTTCCAGCGTGACAACATGCGCAACATGTACGACTATCTGATGATTCAGTTCGACTCGCGTGCAAGTCGGATGAGCCCGACGGTGGCGCTGCTCACGCTGCATGCGGACTACATCGGTGGCGAGCACGCGAACTACCGCAAGTGGTACTTTGCCGCGCAGCTGGATCTCGACGACGCGATCGGCAAAGCGCAGAACCCCGGGCTGGCGCGCGCGGCGAGCATGGCGCAGCGTTCCGGCAGCGGAAAAAAGAAGCGTGGCGCCTCGCTGCTCGGGACGAAGACGCTCGATAGCGCGCGTGCGCGCTGGCGCGACGCGATGTTCCGCATGAGCGACTACGACCGCGTGCGGCAGATTGCGCTGTACCTGATGTGCTGGGGCGAAGGCAGCCAGGTGCGCTTTATGCCGGAGTGCCTCTGCTTTATCTTCAAGTGCGCGGACGACTACTACCGTTCTCCCGAGTGCCAGAACCGTCTGGAGCCGGTGCCCGAGGGGCTCTATCTGCATTCGGTCGTGAAGCCGCTGTACCGCTTCCTGCGTGACCAGCTTTTTGAGGTGGTCGACGGGAAGTTTTTCAAGAAGGAGCGCGACCACGACCAGACGATCGGGTACGACGACGTGGACCAGCTGTTCTGGTACCCCGAGGGTATCGAGCGCATTGTGCTCCAGGACGGCACGCGCCTCGTCGACGTGCCGCCGCACCAGCGCTTCATGAAGTTCGACAAGATCACATGGAACCGCGTGTTTTTCAAGACGTACAAAGAGACGCGCAGCTTCTTCCACCTCCTTGTCAACTTCAACCGCATCTGGATCTTCCATATTTCCGCGTTCTGGTTCTACACGGCGTACAACGCGCCGAAGGCGTACGAGCCGGATGCAGAGCCCGCGAAGGCGGAGCTGCTCAGCGCCTCGGCGCTCGGCGGCGCCGTCGCAACGTTCATCATGATCTGCGCGACGCTGGCGGAAATCACGTACATCCCGACCACATGGAACAACACGAACCACCTCATACGCCGCCTCGTCTTCATGGCCTTGTGCATGGCCCTTACGATTGCGCCCACGGTGTACGTGTTTGGGTTTAACAAGCGCGGGCCCGTTGGCTACATCATTGCCTGTGTGCATATGGCCGTTGCGACGTTGATCACCGCGTTCTTCACGCTCGTCCCGTCCGGGCGCCTGTTTGGCGACCGCGTCGCGGGGCGCAGCCGCAAGTACCTCGCGAGTCAGACGTTCACTGCGGCCTTTGCACCGCTCACCGCGTCGCGGCGCTTCTTCTCGATCCTCATGTGGATGCTTGTGTTTGGCTGCAAGCTGACGGAGAGCTACTTCTTCCTGACACTCTCTCTGCGTGACCCGTTCGGCGTGCTCGTTACGATGCGCGTGCAGAACTGCAACGACCGCTACTTTGGCACGCGGCTCTGCTCGCTGCAACCTGCCTTCGCGCTCTCCGCGATGGTCATCATGGACCTGTGCCTCTTCTTCCTCGACACGTTTCTTTGGTACGTCGTGTGGAGCACCGTGTTCAGTCTCGGCTGGGCGTTCTATCTCGGGCTCTCCGTGTGGACGCCGTGGTCGGACATCTTCCAGCGGCTCCCGAAGCGCATCTACAGCAAGCTCCTTGCGACGGCAGACATGGAGGTGAAATACAAGCCCAAGGTGCTCGTCTCGCAGGTGTGGAACGCGATTATCATCTCCATGTACCGCGAGCATCTGCTTTCGATCGACCACGTGCAGCGTCTCCTGTACCACCAGGCGCCGGCGGAAGATGCGCCGTTCAAGCGCACGCTGCGCGCCCCGCCCTTTTTCCTGGACCAGATGAAGTCCGGGCGGAAGCCGGAGTTCTTTCCCAAGGGCTCCGAGGCGGAGCGCCGTATCTCCTTCTTCGCCCAGTCGCTCTCGCTCCGCATCCCGGAGCCGGTGCCCATTGAGGCGATGCCGACGTTCAGTGTGCTCACGCCGCACTACAGCGAGAAGATCCTCCTCTCGTTGCGTGAGATTATCCGTGAGGAGGACCAGAACACGCGCGTGACGCTGCTCGAGTACCTCAAGCAGCTGCACCCGATCGAGTGGGACAACTTCGTGAAGGACACCAAGATCCTCGCCGAGGAGACGTCCGGGTTTGCTGGCGCCTCGCCGTTTGCCATGGACGAGGAGAAGAGCGGGCTGAAGGGCAGCGGGCGCACCACGGACGACCTGCCTTTCTACTGCATCGGCTTCAAGTCCGCCGCGCCGGAGTACACGCTGCGCACGCGCATCTGGTCGTCGCTGCGTGCGCAGACGCTGTACCGCACGGTGTCTGGCTTTATGAACTACAACAAGGCGATCAAGCTGCTGTACCGCGTGGAGAACCCCGAGATCGTGCAGCTCTTTGGCGGGAACACGGAGAAGCTGGAGCGTGAGCTGGAGCGCATGAGCCGCCGCAAGTTCAAGTTCGTCATCTCCATGCAGCGCTACTCGCGCTTCAACAAGGAGGAGATCGAGAACACGGAGTTCCTGCTCCGTGCGTATCCGGACCTGCTCATCGCGTACCTGGACGAGGAGCCGCCGCGCAAAGAGGGCGGCGAGTCGCGCTGGTTTTCTGCCCTCGTCGACGGACACTCGGAGATGCTCTCGTCGGGGCGGCGCCAGCCCAAGTTCCGCATCGAGCTGCCGGGGAACCCGATCCTCGGCGACGGCAAGGCGGACAACCAGAACCATGCGATTATCTTCCAGCGTGGCGAGTTCATCCAGCTCATCGACGCGAACCAGGACAACTACCTGGAGGAGTGTCTCAAGATCCGTAACGTGCTCGCGGAGTTCGAGACGATGAACATGCCGAACGACAACCCATACGGCCCCGGCTACGTGGACTTTTTGAAGTCGCACGTCGCCATCGTCGGGTCGCGCGAGTACATTTTCTCCGAGAACATTGGCATCCTCGGTGACGTGGCCGCTGGGAAAGAACAGACGTTCGGCACGCTCGCTGGGCGCGGGCTGGCGCAGATCGGAGGCAAGTTCCACTACGGACACCCAGACTTTTTGAACTCGGTGTACATGACCACGCGTGGCGGCGTGTCCAAGGCGCAGAAGGGCCTGCATCTGAACGAGGACATTTACGCGGGCATGATGGTATTCCTGCGTGGTGGGCGCATCAAGCACTGTGAATGGTACCAGTGCGGCAAGGGCCGTGACCTGGGCTTTGGCACGATTCTCAACTTCATCACGAAGCTCGGGAACGGGATGGGCGAGCAGATCCTCTCGCGCGAGTACTACTACCTGGGCACGCAGCTCCCCGTCGACCGGTTCCTCACGTTCTACTACGGCCACCCCGGCTTCCACATCAATAACATCATGGTCATCCTCTCCGTGCGCCTGTTCATTTTCGCGCTCGTGTTCCTCGGCACGCTGTACTCGTCCGTGCAGGTGTGCCAGGACACGGTGACGGGCTTCTACCTCGGCGAGGGCACGTGCTACTTTTTGAACCCGGCGATCTACTGGGTGCAGCGCACGGTGATCAGTATCCTGCTGGTGTTCATGATTGCCTTTTTGCCGCTCTTCCTGCAGGAGCTGTCGGAGCGCGGCGCGATCTCCGCGTTCATCCGTCTGCTGAAGCAGTTTGTGAGTCTGTCGCCGCTGTTCGAGATCTTCTCGACGCAGATCTACTCCTACTCCCTCGTCACGAACCTCACCTTCGGTGGTGCGCGCTACATTGCGACAGGGCGTGGCTTCGCGACAACGCGTCTCAGCTTCGCACTGCTGTACAGCCGCTTCGCGGGGCCCTCGCTGTACTCGGGCATGCGCTACCTGTTTATGCTTTTATATGCCACGCTCACCGTGTGGATGCCGCATCTGATCTACTTCTGGATCAGTCTGGTGGCGCTCTGCATTGCCCCGTTCCTGTTCAACCCGCACCAGTTCTCCCCCTCGGACTTCATCATCGACTACCGCGAGTTCCTGCGCTGGATGGCACGTGGCAACAGCCGCAGCCACGCCAACTCCTGGATCGGGTACTGCCGCCTGAGCCGAACGCGCGTCACCGGGTACAAGAAGAAGCGCCTCGGCCACCCCAGCGAGAAGCTCACCAACGACGTGCCGCGCGCCGGCTGGAAGACGATCATCGCCAACGAAGTCATCTTCCCAGTCTGCCTCGCGGTCATCCTGTCTGTCGCGTACTGCTTCGTGAAGAGCTTCCCGCTGCTCCAGTCGCGTCCCGACGAAGTGCAGGGCGGCATCGTCCGCCTCGCCATCATCTCGCTCTGCCCGATCGCCTGGAATGCCGTCGTGCTCCTGCTGCTCTTCCTCACGAGTCTCTTCTTTGGCCCTGCCCTGAACTCGTGCTGTGCGCAGTTTGGCAGTGTCATGGCTGCCACCGCGCATCTCCTCGCCGTCGCCGGTATCTTGGCCATCTTCGAGTTCTTCTGGTTCACAGAGGGCTGGAACACGAGCACCACCGTGCTCGGACTCATTGCCATGATCGCGATCCAGCGCGCCATCATCAAAATTCTCATCGCCGTTGTCATCTCGCGCGAGCTCAAACACGACGAGACGAACCGTGCGTGGTGGACCGGACGTTGGTACGGGCGCGGACTGGGCGGCCATGCATTCAGCCAGCCGGCGCGCGAGTACGTGGTGAAAGTCATTGAGATGACCCTCTTCTCCGCGGACTTCATCACTGCCCACCTCCTGCTCTTTGCGCTCTCCATCCCGATTGTGATTCCGTTCGCAGACAGGCTGCATTCCACGGCGCTCTTCTGGCTGCGCCCTTCAAAGCAGATCCATGCGCCGATCTACTCCCTCCGCCAGCGCGCGCAGCGTCGCTCCATCGTCCTGCGGTACTCTCTTATGTTTGTGTTTGCATGGATCATCTTCCTCGCGCTGATTCTTGTCCCGGTCATTCTCTCCGAGACGATCTACAAGAGTGACGATGCCAAGGCCGCGATCTGCAGTTACTGCACTACCCTCTGAACCCTTGCGATGCCTTTGTAACAATGGTCTTCGTGCTGCGGCACACGTATATAGCCAACTAGCGACCATGCCGAGGCGTTTCTTTCTACGGGTCCAGCCGGCCTACATCCAGGTTGCGTTGCTGCGCGAGCCGCGGCTGTCCCGCGGGCGCCCTACGCCTGTTTCCGCGTCGATCCCTGCGTGTGCACGACGGATCGGTCGTGATGTTGTGCGCAGCGGCCGCAGGCCCACATCGGCATGCCCATCTTTCCTGCACCCTCGTTGCCTGCGCCGCGCCGCCCCACGTACAGCCCTGCCGGCGCCCACGAAACGTGTTCACTCAGCCCGTTCCCCGAGCGACAGCTCCTGCATAGGGGGCAGGTCTGCCTGTGTGTCGCCGGCCGCGTCGATGGGCGTGGGCTCCGATATGCTCACGCTTGGCACCGACGGTGCATCGCATCCACCGCTCGTATCCAGCTTCAGTCGCGGCGACGCCGAAGCGCTGCTGCTGCCCGATGCGGATGCTGACTGGTGTCGGGGCCACGCAAAGGGGAAGGGTGGCGGTGCGCGTGGGACCGCGCTGTTCCCCGCGTCGGGCGACGGAATGGGTATTGCGCTGTCGGCGAGTGTCGGCGGCGTGCTCAGCGGCGTCGCAGGGGCCGAGCTGGGGATATCTTCAGGGAGCTTCTGTCGCTTGAGCCAGTCGCTGCGCTGATCGCTTGTAGTCGAGCTGAGATGCAGCGCCGCACAAATGGTATCAATGTCCGCCTTGGGCACCATGAGCCGCGGCTCCGTGCGTGGACTCGATTGCCCGCTGCGTGTGTGCGCGCGCGACAGTCGAATCCACGTGCGGACGGTGTCTTCCAGGACGCGCAGGCTGCTGCGGAGCGTGACGGGGGAGTTGGCCTCCCTGTTTTCCGAGGCGGTTGCGGTGATGTAGCACGTCCCCTGCGACGGAGGACGCCTCGGATCAAAGGGCCACGCATACAGCGTCATCGTCGGCCAGTACAGCAGCGTGACCACGTATTTGGCCCCGGCTCGTTTTCGATCAATCGCGAGCAACGACCAGTCGACCGGCTGGTATCCCAAACGCGTGGGCGTCACAAGCCGCGCGAGGTTCACTGGCCGCTCTCCGGTAGGCGTCGACAGCGAACTCAGTGACGTTACAGAGTTCCGGCTGCTCGGCGGGCGCGACAGAGAGGCACTCCCAGGGGCTGTGCTGCCCGTGACTAGGATGCCGCGGCCGCGCGGCGACGGTGGCGCCGAGCGCACCTCGGCCCCGTCGGACGGCTCCACTGGCCGGCGCCGCGACGGGAGCGCGTAGGTGTGCACCGATTTTCTCTCCATGGCGCCGAGCACGGTGTCGATGGGGCGCAGATGCAAGCCAGGGCGAAGGGCCACGCTCCAGCGGCTGTGCCTTAGTTTGGGCGACGCCGTGAAATAGCCTGTAGGTCGCCAAACGGCTTGGTAGCTGGGCCGTTAGTTCAGTTGGTAGAATGCGTCTCTCCTACATTTCTGATGTTGACGGATACAAGATGAGGTCCTGGGTTCGAGCCCCAGGCGGCCCTCTTTTTTGTGCGTGTGATTCCCGACTGCCTTTTATTACTATTACTATTAGTATTCCGATTGCGGGGCTTTCTCGCGGGGTTGGCTATGCATGCTACGGTGCGAGACGGTCGATCCACTTGCGCATCTCCAGGCACGTGGTGCGAAATTCCCTGTGGAAGGGGAACAGTGCTCCGTAGTCGTGAACGGCATGTGGCTGTACCAGGTAAGCACTCTGGTAGAACGAAGCGCGTTGTGCTTACATCCTCGTACACCGTCATGTTGCCGCCAGCGGCATTCACGCTGTTTGCGAACTCGAGATCTTCGTCGCGGAGAACCTCTTGCGTATCGATCAGCACACGGTTCCGCGCTTCCGCAGTGACGTACCAACGCCACCAACGCACATGAACGAAGGCGGAAGCTTTGCCAGGTCGTCGCTTGGCACACAGATGGGGCTGATGCATGCGCTGTCGACGGCCAGTGGCAAGCTCGGGCGATACTGCCCTACCTTAAGCCCTTCCAAACACCAGATAAGGAATTCCAGCGAGATGTAGTCGACGGAGCTGCCGTCCAAAAACTTGGCGCGGGACGGTGTCTTCTTGTCGTACGCACAAAGGAATGGCTGTTATGGTAAGGCGCATTACTACGCCAGGACGTACCGAGAGAAGAAGCAGACCGGGCACACCCGACACGGTCGGCGCCTTGTTGTCCCACGAATTTGAGAGCTCTTTGCCATCGGTGCGCAAAAAGAGTTCCAGCTGGAGCGCCATCCAGCCACCGAACGAGTCGCCACCGATGAAGATTTGGTCTGGCGTGTAGCCATACTTGTTCATCAGGTGGTAATACGCGGCCAGCCCCTGCACGATCTGCACGGGGAAGGGCGCAAGAGGCGCGAGGTTGTATTCAACAGAGAAGACATCCATCTGGAGGTTGTTCGAAAGGTTGGTTGCAAGCGTCATCCCCATGAACGGGTCGCCCGCGGAAAATGTGACCCCAGCGCCACCGTCTGGACATGTGAGTGCGCACGACCAACGGGCACGTACGGAAATAAAGCACCACACGGCGCTTCTGGCTGCCCTTGGGGCCCTGCTTTGGCCGGTGCGCACGCGAATACATGAACCAGAAGCCCTTGACGCGCGTCTTGGCCCACTTGGGCTCGACGAGCGCGGGCCCATGGTAGTACTTCGAGTCCGTAACAATTTGCTTGTTGTCCGTCTTGACGGTAATGATGCCGCGGAACGCCTCTAGCGGCGGCGGGTTAAACCAGTCCGTGTCAATGCGGCCGTCATGCACATATTGATCAACCTCCTTCACGACAGGGCGGGGCGCCGCGACGACGCCGCCGGGGCCGGAGATGTTCAGCAGTGACAGGAATGCGCCGAACGCGTTCTGCTGCTCGCGCCATCCTTTCTCGCGCGGCGGCACAGGCTGCATCCCAAAGCGGATCATATTGCGGAGCGCCCGCCTCGTGAGGAGCACGCCCATGGTCTGCGTAAATGACCACGCCTTGTGACGGCCCCTACCGAACGGCAGGAGCGCGCGCAGCATCATCAGCGGGAGTAGGAGCAACGTGGTCGGCACAAAGTACACATGGAATACAAGTGCTCGCAAAATATACGGGTAGTATTTGAACGTAAGGGGTTTCGCCTTTGTGACCGCCTGGAGAACGCGGGGGTCGACAGCTGTCATGGTTGCTTGGGGCACCGGCCTTGGTCGCCCGTGGTATTTCGTTCCCATGCACTCCGGCTACATTGTCGTTTTCACACGGCGTTTCTTGCGCAGAACTAAGCAGTCCGTAGCCTCAGCTCATGTAAACGTTCTGCGTAGTTTAGTGGCTATGACGGGTCCTTGTCACGAAGGCTTGTCCCGACTGATCGGACCAGACCCGGGTTCAATTCCCGGCGCGGAAGCTTTTTCTTTTGGACGTGCGCTGTATCTGCGGCTGCATGCGCAGGGGTCCGTGCACAGCGGCGCCCACTGCTGCGAGAGCATGCGGCAGATCTGTACAATGATGCAGCTGTCTCTCTGCTACGGCAGCGCTAGTGTCGATTACCTGAGCGCTTTTTTCCGCGTGCCCTGCCGCTGGTGCTCGCCCATTCTTGGCATTGCAGCGCGCCTCCACCGTCTTCGCGCGCGTCTCGATTGTCTCTGTGCACGTTCTCCTGCGCGTGCTCCTGCATTTTTTGGGACGCGCGCCGATAGGCCCCGCTCGCGTGGCTGTCTTCCCCATCCCGCCACAGCGCCCATCGCCGCAGCATGTCCCACACATGAGACCGGTTGCGTTTCACGTCTGCCAGCATCCCGCGCACCTCGTCGAGGCGTTCCATAAACTCTCGGCTGTCCGAGTACAAATCGTTTAGGCACTCCATACTCGCGTAGGCAATGTCGCGCTGATCCTCCGCCGAAATCGTCACAGACCCACTGCCGTCCTCGGCCGTCGCACCATCCCCCCCGTTGTCCGGGGCTGGGACGTCCAAACCCTCTGGTGTGATGAACAAATTGTTCACTTCCGACAATGCTGGTGTGATATCCGTCGGTGATAGCTCGCGGTGCGCCGGAGGCCAGTCGCCATGCGCGTACGCGGCCGAAGCAGCTTCAGTGGAGTCTGCGGCCTGCACCTGGATGCCTTGTGCCGCGCCGTGAATTCCATTGGGTGCGGAGCGCGCGTCGCTAGGCCGCGAGCCATGCATCGCAGTAGTTGCATGGCGAGATGAAGAAGGCCCTCCGTCATGGGGGGGGAAGATGCGTTCCACTGCACCAAAGCACTGTCCAAGCGCGCGGAACATGACATGCTCACTCTCTCGGAGGTCGAGCGCCGTGCGGCTTAGAGCGGAAATGTGGGGGTTCCGGAAATTTTGTTTGAGAAGGCGGCTTTTCAGAAGCCCTCGTGCACTCAGCACAGGCAGCAGGAGCGACGGCGCGAGGGTTGCTGCGCGAAGCGCCATGGCGTCCTCGTCGGACAAGTCGTCGGCAACCATGTCGGCCGGCTCGTTCGGGTCCCACACGCGCATCCTGCCAGGCCCTGGTCCTGACGAATGTAGTCGCCGCTTCTTGGCAGGTAGGTCTTTTTGCAGCACGCCTCCTGATCCGCCGTGCAGATGCATCTCCGCCTGCAGCAGCGACTCAACGCTCGCATGTTGGGATGCGTGAATGCGGCGGTCGTTGCGCTCCTGGAGCTCACGCTCCATGCGCGACTCCGTCCAACTCCCAAGTTTCTTGCGATGGATCCAGCGCATCCCCTCGCGCGCACGCAGCTTATTGCCGCGGTTCGAGTAATACGTAGGATAGGGCTCTTCCTCGAGCCCCGAGTCGTCCTTTTCGGAATCGGAGTAGTACGCAGTCTGGTCGTTCTCCGGGAGAGAGCTGTGGATGCGTCAGCATAAAGGCGTTCCATGAAAGGACACATACAGCCACATGAGACGCGCTAGTTCCTGCTGGCGGAGGTCCTGCTGCGCGTCGGCGTTCGCAGAGTCAACGGCTTCGCTCGGGCCACCACTGGGCGCCGTGTGCGGCACGGCGTCCGCATTCTTCGTCTCTCTGCCACCCTCTTCATCATGGAAATGTGCCTCGTGCATGGTGCTGCTCGCGCGCTGCCCAGCCCCTGCATGTGGGGGTGGCCCTGGTGGCAGCGCGTCGTGGGGCTGCTCGCGTGCGAGCGGGCGCACGGCAGGCGCAGGAGGAGATAAAACAGCGCTGGTGTTCGTCGGAAGCATTTTATCCGGAGCCCTGTGCCCTGCGTGCGTGAGTGGCTCCCGCACGTTGTCCGCTGCGTGGATGGGGGTTGGTACCAAGGCCTCGCCCAACATCGCAGCGGTTGCGAGATGCAGCCCTAGGCGGAGCCGAGCGCGAGCGATCGGATCGGGCGGCGGACGCACCACGCTTACGTTTTAGACCCATCAGAGCTGCACCCGCAGGGTGGGGCACGTGATGCATCGGCCGAGTGGTGCATTGCTGGCAAGTGTGTGGCCAGCTGCGTGCAGACAAAGTTTGCTGCTTTCCGGCGCCGGAACGGAGACGCGGACTGCAAGCATAAGCGGGCGGCTGCACCAACCCTACCGCATCCTAACGTAGTTCCACATTGTCCAGGGAGACGCTGCGTCTGTTTGCTGACACTGCTTAAGCATCGAGCGGCATTGCAGGAACCAACACGATACAGCAAGCGCGTTACACAGGCCACCTCCGCTTCTTGCTCCCTAGGTCGCCACCCCATCAACAGACTTGGTTGTAAGCAATCATGTCTACCGCGAGCCCATCGGTGCCGACGTCGGCGCCTTCCCAGTACGGTGCATCGTCCGTGCAACACACGCAAGCTGCCTCTGCACACGCGGGGGGTGGGCCTTCCATGCACGGCCACGCGGCCACCGGCATGGGCCAGGCGTCAGAGGCGCACGTTGGCGGCCATGCGTCTGCAACAGGGCTGTACCCGGAAGGTGTTGCGCAGACTCCGCACCATCTCGCGAGCTCGTTTCCCGGCGCACAGCTGACTCCGATGGCGTCGCAGTACGCAGCGTACGGTGTGGCGCAGCATCCGATGTACGGAGGCTCGTACTCCAGCCACGGCTATCCCCCGTATCCGAATTACATGGGCCATATGTCGCACTACGCGCATCCCCCGCATTACCCTGCGTCGTCGTCTAATCCTCCCTACCACAACGCGGTGATGAACGGCATGGTTCCCCATGGCGGCTACAGTCCACATGCGACGGGCCACATGCCGTCGCACCACACACAGGCGACGATGCCGATCTCCATGGGGACCTCGTCAAGCGTCTCACCGGCCGGACCGGGCGGGGCAATGGCGTCTGGTGGGATGGTGCCTGCGTCGCACTACGGCGCAGCGCCACAGTACAACGCGCAGCTGCCGCTCGCGAGCCGCCACCGCGTGACGACGACGCTGTGGGAGGACGAGGGCACGCTTTGTTTCCAGGTCGATGTGAAGGGCGTGTGCGTGGCGCGCCGCCACGACAACAACATGGTCAATGGCACCAAGTTGCTGAATGTATGCGGCATGTCTCGTGGCAAGCGCGATGGTATTCTCAAAAACGAAAAGGAGCGTATCGTTGTCAAGGTTGGTGCAATGCACTTGAAGGGCGTTTGGATCGCGTTTGCCCGCGGCAAGCAGCTCGCGGAGCAGCATGGTATTGCCGACGCGCTGTACCCTCTGTTTGAGCAGAACATCCAGTCTTTCCTATACCACCCGGACAACTACCCGCGTACTGCGGCGGTGATGGCTGCGGCGCAGGAGCGCCACGTCCAGCGCCATTATGCAAACCCAGGCACACCAGCTGGTTCTGGCATGAAGGACGCGGGTGGTAATGGGGAAATGGCTGCCGGCGTTCCCATGCATGCGGGCCTGAGCAGCGGGCACTGGAGTGCGCAGCAGCCCCATGACTCCGGCGCGTCGGACGCTTCGTTTCACTACCAATACCAGCAACAGCAGCACCACCCGCACTATCAGCACCATCCAACCGCAGGCATGGCCCCGTCACAGACGTCCGGCTCTGGCGTGTTCAGTTCCGCGAATGCGCACTATGGGGGCCCGCAAATGATGCCGCAGGCGATGCGGTCCGCGTCCTCGGCGAGCCTTGGCATGGACCGCCGCGTGGAACATTCCCCGGATACGCATGCGCCGCATGCGCAGGGCGCGGCGCCCACCCTTCAAGGTGGTGCAGGTATGCCACAGCGACGCGTCTCGGGCATGAAACGTTCCGCGGATGACTACGACCAGATGTCCGGTGACGCATCCCAGGCGGACAGCCAGGGCACACCGCAGACAGGCACGGGCGCGACTGCGGCACATGTCGCGGCATCGAATGGTCAGACTGCGTCGGACACATTCTCTGCGGGCAACTTTGCACCGCAGGGGTTTGCGCTAGAGGACAGCATGAAGCTGAGCAAGCGCTCCAAGGTTTCCGACACGCCACAGCAGTCTCCTTCCCTCCCGCTCCACTCTACGCAAAATCACGGCGTGCAGTCTGTGTACTCTAGTGACGCACAGGGGGAGACCGAGGGGCGGGGAACGGCGCACAATGACGAGTGAACGAACTATTGATGTCATCTTGACTGGCAATGTGCTTCTGCCATGCGCTGCAGTGTTAATCGTGCCGACCTGTTACCGTCCCGTTGCTTCTCTTCGTTCCTTTCCTTCTGCTCTGTTGGCCGAGTCGGTGGAGGCAAATGCTCCGCGCGGCCTTCCCATAGTGACATGTATACCTCAGCAGTAATCCATGTATGCCTATGAGAATTAGGGACGGCCGCCGTGTAGGCATGCCATCGGCGCAGAGCGACCGCAGATCGACGCCGTAGATTCGAGGTATTGGGGATGCCTGCGCACAGTGACAGGCGACGCGGCTGCGCGCTGAAATCGCCTCCCCGCGCTTTAGCGCGACAGCGCTCAACCCAAATAAGCGCTGGGACGCGTCTCGTTCTCGTCGCTGCTGAAGCGCCCATGTTTCTGCGCGCTTACGTATGCGCGACGAGATGCGCGTCTATAATTGGTGTTCCTCTTCCTAATATACACCATCGAGATGTGCCTTTTCCCTATGCCATGCAAGGAGGAGCTATTCTTTTTGGGAATCTCCATGCGCGCGACAGATGCATGAGCGCGCAGATACGACGCGTGCGAGCATTCGCACGCAAGCTTTCCATCTGTGTCAAGGGCTGCTCGTCCACCGGCGTCCTCTCCCACCTACGTAATCATCTCCTACCCTGCTGGTGCATCGTCCCAGCGCTCCGAGTCCGCCGGAATGGTGCCATACCGCAGCGATGGCACGGGGGAGGCCGGTCCGGTAAACCTTGCGGGGGTCGGTGTCCACAAGATGTTCACCCAGTCCGGACAGACGGGGGAGCAGCACAGCACGAGTGGGGCGCGCGCTCCGAAAACGCCGCTCGTCGGGTTAATGCGCTCAGAATGGTTTCCATCACATGCTGAGCAGGCAACGCAGTTCTCGCATTCAAGGCTAAGTGTTGGTCGCTTTCCGCGCTTTCCCGCGGCCACCCACAAAACGCATCTGACCCCTACACCTGTGGTGCTCAGTCCGCGGCCTCAATACATGCCTCTGGCACCTCCATCCCCTACCGAGCCGCGCGGTCTGGATGCGGCCCCATTACTCGACGATGGGTCTTTCATGAACCGTTCTTCTAACGCAACGCGTGGTGACAGGATGCAGCATAACAAGCGCACTGGTCAGGAGCTCGCGTCTAGGCCATGGCACTCCGAGCCAATCCATGCTCAGACACACGAAAACGAAACGGGAGCCACTTTGCATTCTCCCGATTTCACCGCGGCGCAGGCGGTGGAGGGAAACGCGCGATGCGCACATGGGAGAAGACCACCAGTGGCCCCGGGCGCGCCGCGGACTAGCGGAACGGACGACTCGGATCATGAGACGGGTGTCTTCACACTCTTTGTTTCGCCGAGTGAAGGAAACTCGGTGCGCGACTCCGCGACGCTCTCCTCGCCAAGCGTGCAGACTGTGTCGTGGAGTGGCACCGAGCAGGCGATCGCGGCCCTTGCACAGGAAGACGTCGGCGGTGCGCATGGTGGGCCAGCATGTACAGAAGAGTCGGCAAGCCCCCTGGATAAGGTCGACAAAGCGTCTCTGCGTCATTCGGGTCTTGCAGCGATTGGCGCTTTCTTCCAGATGGCGGATGGAGCGCACTCGGTTGCACCGAGCAGCGCGGACGACGCGGACCCATGTGCTGCGGGCGCTGCGTCGCGCGGGGAAGGAAAAAGTGACGACGCTGCGCACAGCGAAATCAGCGTGGACCGAGACGTGGCGGATGATTCGTCGCGGTACTCGGTCAAGTCGTACGAGTCGTTTAACTCCCGCCGCCCGTCACGGCCTCTGACGCAGCCCGTTGATGAGCCGCCGCTCACGGACCATGTGCCAGAGCACTTGCGCAGTGCGCCTGTGCCAGACCAGGTGACACATTCACACGCGGGGGGCCGAGACGTGCACTGCCGTCGCTGCGGGGTGCGCATTGAGGGAAGTGCGCTGCGGTGTGCAAGCGGGCTGCTCTCCGGACACTTCCATGTGTGTTGACGCGGGGAGTGCGGCTCATGTTTTCAGCACCATTGCTTTTCATGCACGGATTGCAGCACGAGTCTCGGCGACGGCGAGTTCTACATCCTCCACGACGTGCGTGGCGAGCGACGCAGACGTGCTTACAGAGCAGCAGCCGTACTGTTCCCAGCACTACCACTGGAGATGCGGGACGATCTGCGCTGCGTGCGACTCAGGGATTGAAGGCGCGTTTCGCCGGACGATGCCAGGCGCGTGCTACCATGCGCATTGTCTCTCGTGCGAGTACCGACAGGGGCCGCTGTCGGTCTGTGGCAAGGCACGTACGAGACAAAACGACGCTCACCGCAGCCACTGCAGGACTACTTCCTCATTCATGGACGGCGCCACTGTGAGCACCACGCTCAGGCCGCTGCACTCCGCGCGCAGCGCGGTGACACCGCCGACGCGTGCGGTCTGCTGGCGCGCGGTCGGCGCCAGTCCGTACTCGTTTCGCCTGGTTGTCCCTGCTAGGAGGAAGTCGCGGTGGCCTGGGGAGCGGCGCGCCACTGTAAATAGAAATAGCCTACTTGGACATATATGCGTTGGGCTGGATTAGGTAAAAGGCGCGGAGTGCCAGCTGCTGGGGAATCGTGGGCGCGTAATTCGCTTCATTTTGGGCGAAAGCCGCGAGCATATTGGCTACAATAAGCGCGCTACTCGGGCAGAAGACCCTGGTCGGCCGACAACAACCGACCCACCCCGATTGTACAGTGGGTGGATTAAACGGAGGGCGGTTCCAGGGACGAAACCCCAAGAGGACCACCACACTCCAGCGCTCGTAGTAGACCGCCGAGCGTGCGGCGGATGGCCTCCCTTGCCAGCTCCCCGCTTGACGTACTGCGCGCGAGCTGGGTACTGCAACAGGAGCTGCGCCTGAACAACCCCATGTCGTCTGTGAGCCTGGATGTGCGCGCCACTGTCATGGCGGACACCAACTCCAGTGGACCAAGTCCGTGTCATGGCTTCGATGCGTTGCTGGCATCCAAGCTGCGTGTTGCTGAGGACGTTGTGAACCCCCTCCCGGATGCGGATCGCGATTGGCAGCGAACGCTGTATGGCATCGCCCACGACCCCACAGCGCTGTCCGAGCCTCCGCGCATGCAGCAGCCACACGCTCCGTTCCTGCCCCACGGAGCCCTTGGGGCAGGCTTCAAGGACGCGCCCGATGCGTACGCGTCCGCTTCCGCGCCGTTCGCGCAATCCTCGTTCCCGCCCGCGTATGGGTGGCCGCGCGCAGACGCCGCTGCACTGGGCGGGGGGGGAGATGCGCTCACGACGCTGGCGAGCCCAGAGTACGACCTATACGGCTTCCTCTCCCAAGCAGTGCCACTCACCCAGATGGTATCTGCCGTCGCAGAGATGAACTCGCAGTCGCCACTCATGTCGCTCTCCTCGCTGCCCTGCACGCTGCCGCTGGATATGGGTGCCTTTTCGTACAAGTGTGAGCCCGACGAGCAGCTGCTCCCGGGCGTCGAGCGCCCCCTGTATTCGACGAGCGGCGCGGCGCCGATGCCCGAATCCGCGCGCGCGCTGGTGTCTCCTGTGATCGCGAGAGAGGCCGCGGTGCAGGCGCGCATCACGTCGATGTCGCTCTCTGTCACCCGCGGCGCAGATGGTGTCGCGCGCAAGGTATTTGCCGCGAAGCGCTCGCCGGAGCACGCGTCCGTGACGGAGCTGAGCATTCTCGCACGCAAGGGAGCGCACCCACGGCGTCTGTACGAGTGCCCCATCTGCCACAAAATGTTCGAACGTGCGTACAACCGGAAGATGCACATGACGACACACGAGGCGATGGAGAACCGGCTCAAGCCGTTTATCTGTCCGTTCCGCGGTTGCGGAAAGCAGTTCGCGCGCAAGCACGACAAGAATCGGCACTACCAGGGCGTACATTTGCGTGCGCGCAAGACCGTCGCGGCGACGGCGGTCATGTCACCCATCGGCGGGTCGCCAACTAACCAGGGTCCGGATTAATTTGTTCCGCATGTAGATACTGTTTATTTTTTGGGTTCATGGCATTCGGCAGGGCTCATTAGGATTTCTACGGATCGTGCGGGCCATGCAGGGAATGTAGAGGCCCGGGGGCGGCTGCGGGCGAGGAGGCCCACCCGCGGGAGAAATCGTGCGGCGGGTCCGTGGGGCGCGGCTGCGCCTTGGACAACTGGCTCGCAGTGGCCGAGAAGCCGCAGCCACATGCGCCGTCGGGTATATCATTCTTCGTTCGCCGTCTACTCCCATTCACTCTCCTCGTCGTATCCGCTCTCACCCCCGCTCTCATCCCACTCGTCGTGCGCGGGATAGTCGTTGCCGTAGTAGTCCTCATCGTTGCTATCCTCGTCGTCGTCGGCTGTCGCCGCCGGGTCTGTCTCCTCCGTAGGTTCCCCGCTGCCTGCAGCGGCAGCGCCGACGCGTGCGGGCACCATAACCATGTTCCCCTCAGCATCCATGGTCGGCTGCAGGAAGAGGGGGAAGAACTGTGCGTCGTCTTCCCACGCGTCGCCGCACGCCCCACTGTCGAGGTTCGCAAGGTGTTCAAATCCCGGTGCGCTTGTGGCGCCGGGCGGTTTCGCCGTACGTTGGGGAGGCGGGACGGGGGAGAAAGCGCGTGGGTCCGTCGCCGATGACGCGCGTCCAACAACGGGCGGTCCCGCGCGGTCCGCCACCGGGCATGGCACCGGGGCTCGCTGCCGCGCATCCACTGCCCGCGTTGTCGGCCGCTGCGCGAGGCGCCAGTGTTCGGGGATGGATTCCCTGTAGTAAATATCGTACACGTAGTCGGATGCGGCGGGAAGGGGTGCGTCGGTCGGCGGCCCGTTGTCGCGCAGCTGCATGTAGTCGGAGAGCATATCGGCAAAATGGCCCATGCCGGGGAGCTGCTGGGAGGGCGGGGGCGTACGAGGCGTTTGCTTGCGTCCTTCGCACTCCGCGGCAGGCGCTACAGGGTGGGGTGGCGCCTTGTCACGCTTCCCATCGTCGTCGTCCGCGCCCCGCTTCCTCTTGATGGCCACCGTGCGGCGTGCGGCATCCCATTCAGCCTCGATGATGCGCTGCCGCATCGCTGCGGCATCCTCGGACACGGACGCGGTAGGAAGCGTCTGGGCGAGGCGGAAGACGCCTTGGGTGAGTTGCGCGGGTGCGGGTTGGACGTCGCGCGGGAACGGGTGCGCCGCGCGCCGCTTCGTGGATGCGTCCGCGTGGAATTGGAAGAGAATCGCATCGACCGGAGGGTCGTGCCGCTTGCGCTTGACGCGGAGAATGGTGCGGTCCTGGGGTGTAGGGCCGCCGCTCCGTACGCCGGACAACGCGTCGCCCGCGGGCTCCGCCCCGTGTCGCCGCAGCACGCGGTCCACGGATGTGCCCGGCGCGTGGTCGCATCCGTGCCGCACAGTCTGCTGTTCGGCAGCCATTTCGGCGACACAGCGGCGTCGCGAGGACCGCGTTTTTTTTTCGAGCCCGGCCGTAATTGCAGCGTCTGCAGAGCGCTGCGGTGGGGCGGAAAACAACACTGGCCCCCTCCACACATTCGTACATCACCGCCACATCAACCACTGTGGCATGGATGGGCCCAACGTGTATGAGAGTGTGCAGCAGCATCTCCAGCATGCGCAGGACCGGCGCGGGCAGGCGGTGTCACAGCACGAGCCTCGCTACGACGCGGGCGATAGCGCGACGGTCACGCTGGGCGATCACGCCGCGTTCTCGCCCTACCAGGCGGATACAGACAGCATGTACCATCTCCAGACGCCCGCGGCCACGTACGACACGGGTGTTGTGCCGTACATGACGAAATCAGCATCTTCTGACTCCGCGCTGTCCGAGGCGCACGCGGGCGCGGTGGCGCCAACGCGCGGGCCGTACTTGGACGACAAGCAAGCGCATTTTCGTTCCCCATACGGCATGCACTGGGATGAGAGCGACGCGCACCTTCCCCTCGCCGCGAACCACAGCGCGATGGGGTTTGCAGAGGACGCCGAGGATGCAGAGCGGCAGCTGCACCACGCGCCGCAGAGCCCGCACCTGATGTCCAACTGGGTGGGCATGCAAGACGAGAGTGCGTCCGAGAAGTACGCCCCGCGACGGTCCGGCGGCAAGTTCGCGTGGTCCAATCCGGAGCTGCTCGAGCGGCAGATCGATGCGCGGCACCGCGGTGTCGGACGGCAGGCGTGGCCGGTGCTCAGCTGGTTTTTTGCGTGCGTCACGCGTCCGCTGCACTCACCCACAGCGTGGCGTTTATCGCCGCCTTCATCGCCGAGCTCATCGTCGCGAAGCAGCGGACCGGCGAGGCGATCCAGATTCACCCACAGGTCCAGCCGATGATCGGTCCGTCCGCCGAGTTTCTCATCTCGTTTGGTGCGCGGTTCGTGCCGTGCATGCGCAAAGTGCCCGCGCTGCCGACGACGAGTGAGATCCCATGCCTCGAGAACTCGACGAGCTCGCAGAAAATGTTTTCTGGCTCGGAGCTGTGCACCATCGCGCATGTGTGCGGGCTGGACGACCCCCATAATCCGAACCAGGCATACCGGTTCGTGACGCCTGTCGTATGTACGCTGCGGGGGCGGGCTGACCCTAGTTCCTGCACGCAGGCATCGTCCGTGCGTTGCCGTTGTCTCATGCCTCACCGCAGACATCCTGTTCAACCTGCTGGTCCTGCTCACGCTGTGCGCGCAGATCGAGAAGCTGATCGGGTCGACCGCGTACCTGATTGTGTTCATGGCAGGCGGCATTGGCGGCAACCTGCTGGGTGGCAGCTTTGGTCTTATCGGACAGCCGTCGCTCGGCGCGTCAGGGTCGATCTATGCATTCATCAGCCTGGAGATTGTCGATCTGTGCTACAACTGGAAATACGTACGCCGCTGCGTCTCCGAACCTGACACCAGGAAATGCGCGCAAAGATGCGCGTCGCGATGTCGATCATATTCGCGATCGTCGGCCTTGCACTGGGCCTGCTCCCGGGGATCGACAACTTCGCGCACATCGGCGGGTTCTGTATCGGCATCCTGGGCGGTCTTATTTTCTCCCCCTCCATCCACGCGACGCGCACGCACATGCTGGTCACCTGGGCGCTGCGCGTTGTCGGACTCGGCCTCCTGGTCGCCTTCTTTGTCGCCCTCACACTCAACTTTTACAACAGCGACGACCCGGCAGATGCGTGCAGCTGGTGCCGATATCTCTCCTGCCTGCCAGCCTTCAACGCATGCAAGGGCTACGGCATTTCCACCGCGCCACAGTCTACGCCGTAGACGCATTACATACCCGGCTTTTTCTTTCGCCGTGGAGTCGGGGGGAAAGGGGACACGCGCTGCGTCCGAACGGCGGCGGCCTGGGCAGCGGGGCCCCTTCGCTGGAAACGTCCGCCAGGGGTGGCAGCGTAGCTCGTGTCTCAGAGCAGCTCGGTGTTAGGAGGAATGGATCCGCGGTCGCAGTGCGCGGGGGCCACGCGGTCGGCTCTGTGCAGCGCGGACGCATCGCACCCCACCGCCACTGCGCCACCGCCGAGCCGTCGGGTGCTGCGCAGCACTATCGCCGCCACCACCAGAGAGCCACCTGCGGTAAGCGCGCGTTGATTGCGGACGCACAAATATCCAGATCACCAGGATCAAAAACAACATCATGTTACAAAACCAGCCCCGCTGTCTGCGCGCCATGTGGTTCATCTTCGTGAACGTGTTGCCGAGGAATGCGGTCGTGTTTGCGAAAACATCGTTCTGTGCGTGAGTGAGGCACACGAGTCCAACGCACGAGCGAATCCATCTCGGCTGTCGATGCACGTGCCTCGTTGCCAATGCCTGTCGAGATCTGCGGTGAGCGTGCGGCCGCGCGCAACACACGTCTTTCAACACCTTGATGCGCTCGCTGAGTCCGTCCAGCCGCGCATCGTTCTGGTCTTCGAGGTCTGCCGCCGTGCGCTGCTGCAGGGAGTTTCCGGAAAACAGGTTGGAAAACGGCGCGGCAGGCGCCGGTTCCTTCTTCGGCGCGCCGATATGTCCCATGCCAATCACATGGTCCCCGCCCGCGCGCCCATACGGGTTCTCGTACGGGGACGCCGTGCGCGTCGGCGTGCTGTACGCAGACGCGGCCGGCGACAGGACCGTCGCAGAGGATGACGAACTCGGGTATGCATGCGCCTTGAGCAGCGCATGCCGGTCGGTGGCGCCGGCGCCCCGTCGGTTCATGGACACCGCCGCGGCGCCGCGGCGCCCGGACGCGGTCACGCATCACGTGACTATGCGCGTCGCACGGTGGGTGGGTGTGGATGGGCCACGCGGCGTGGCATGGGTGTCCTGCGCGCCGGCATGCTCTCCGAGGCAGCGGGGGCGGCCAGTCTGCTCGTGTGGATCTTTGCGCAGTCGCCGTGCGTGGCCATGCGCGTGCGCTGACCGCAGGCAGCTTTGGACGAACTACAAGGCGCGCAGCGTCGACGGGCTCTCGTCTGTGTTCCTCCTGCAGTGGGCGCTTGGCGATGCGACGAGCCTCGTTGGTGCCGTGCTCACGGAGCAGCCCAGGATCCAGATCATCATTGCTGTGTATATGCTGTTTGTTGACCTGTGCCTGTGCGCGCAGTTCTGGTGTGCGTGTGGGGTACGGCGCGTCTTACCGCAGGGTTCTACCGACCGCCGGCCACAATGCGAGCGGGGCGCCGCGACGAGCTGTATACCGAGAGGTCCGCACTTCTCGCCCCGAAGTATCGGCATGCGCATATCCCCACGCACCGCTCCCTCTCTTGCGTGCGCCCCGCGCTCCATGATTTGCGGCGCGACACGCGTTCGTCCGCCGGCACTGCGCCGTCCACGCGGAGAGGCTCCGTCGATCTGATGCAGACGCAGGGGGCGTTGGAGGGGACGGGGCGTTGCAGCGATCGTGGCGGTCCGTTGCACGCGGCGGGCCCTGGCGGCCCCTTTTACGCGGCCAGCACGGACGGACCTCTTTGCACGGGCCCTGGAGGCCCTCTTGCGGCGCGTCCTGACCGCCCACCCGACGGCTCTCTTTTTGGGAGCCGCCCTGAAGGCCCGCGCGACGGCCCGCGCGACGGCCCACCCATGACGCATTCTGGAGACACCCCCGCGCACGCGCAGCTTGCACGCGTCCGCTCGCAATCAGCGGTAGACCTGTCTCCGGCCGCGCTGCCGGGTCCCACGAGGGGCAGCACGGCATCACTCGCGGTGCCAGGTGCCAGCAGCCCTCCCCACATCCCCACAGACGGTCCGCAGGCCACGGAAGCCGACGGGGCACAGCAGAATCAGCGGCGACGGCGACGGCGGGTACCCATTGCTGCAGCCGCGCGCATCACGCGGCACGGGTCGAATATTGTGCTGCTCGGCGCGTTCGCGTGGTTTGGTCTCACGCCGCTGGCGCCCGGATGGGGCGAACGCACAGGGGGCGTGTATCGCTCCGCGCCGTTCGGCCATGGACGGGGGTCTGCCGCGCCGCAGCATGCGCTGCCAATGCAGGGTCCCTTTCGGGCCGCATCGTTCGCGCGGCCACTGGACGTGGCAGCTTTTGTCACGCAGCCACTAGATGCGGCGGCGTCCGTGGCGCGACGTGGACGCGCGCCGACGGTGTCGCGGAGCCACATGGCCGGGCGCATTTCCGCTTGGACCGGCACGCTGCTGTACACGACATCGCGTCTGCCGCAGATCTGGACGAATTTCCTGCGGCACTCGGTCCAGGGGCTTTCGGTGCTTCTCTTTTTGTCCGCGTTTGTGGCGAACCTGCTGTACTCGGTGAGCATTTTGACGAACCCGAGGGCCCAGGGCGCATCGCGCGTACCGTTCCTGCGCGAGAGTCTGCCGTTCCTGCTGGGCAGCTGCGGGACACTCGTTTTCGACCTAGTCATCCTGGTTCAGTGGGCTATGTGGCATGACAAGCAGCCCCGCAGAGAGCGTCTGCCGGGGCGGCGCTGGAGTGCGGATGTCATTGGGCCGTAGGAGGGGGCAGGGGGGGCGACGTGGGCCGCGCTGCGCGTCGGCTGCTGGGCAACGTTCTTTTCGTGTGTGGGTCACACCATCCACCATATACGCGTCCACACCCTTCCTCCCCCCGCTGCCGTCTTTTTCATGTGTGAAGGAGCTCATCCACGATCTAATCGCCCCCCCCCTTCGTCCCCTCGCTGCCGGTCGCCTCGCACTCGCGGTCCGCGGCAATAATCGCATCGCGCAGGGAGGAGGGAGTGGGGTGCGCCGCAACGGCATGCGGCTCGAACCCGAATGTGCTGCGGACCCACTCGGCGGTCGTCGGCCCGATGCAGGCAATTTTGGGGCTTGCGATGTCGTCGCGCGTGGCCGGGGTCCAGTGCCGCGCGCGCAGCTCGGGAAGCGCGTACTCGCCGCCGGACGGAGAGAAAAGCACGACCCAGGACGGGCGCGCGTCATGCGGCGGCGTCGCCGACGCCGCGTCGCTGTCGTCCACTGCGCACGTGTTCTCTGCCGCGCGCGCGCGCGCAGCCCAGTTGTCAAAGTACCCGGGCTCCAGCTCGGACATAGGACGCACTGTGCGCCGGCGCGATGCGTCGGCAAAGCTTGAGCTCCGGCTGACCTCGGTGGACGCGATGCGCCGGGGCAGCTCGCGCGCGAGCATGCGGCAGTGCGCGTCGAAACGTGGGTGCTTCCCCGTCACATATACCATGAGTGGGTCCAAGTCGACGGGGGCGCGCAGTTCCGCGAGGGTATCCGTGAGGCCCGGAGAGGTCTTATCGCCCACTAGGTGCAGGAGGCGCAGGCGTGTGCCCGCCGCGGCCCGTGCAGCGATGAGGTGCGCCAGCGCGGCGCCGGTACCGACGTCTTCGCCGACGACGGATGCCGGCGCGAACACGCGGGGGAGCTGCGCCTGGACGACGGCCTTGCCGGTCGCAGGGCCGACGACATAGTACGTCGTGCTTGTCCACGGGGATGTCGCCGGCGGGTCGTCGCGCTGCTGCAGGATGGCCGCAGCGCGGGTCGCCGCCTCGGTCCACGCGTGCACGGCGCGCTGGCTCGTGATGATGACGCCGTCGTAGTGTGGACGGGGCGCGTCGACATCCGCGAGGAGGTGCGCGCTGAGTTCGGGGATGTTGGCCGTGTGGTAGGAAAGGATGGGGAAGCTTACGATGCAGAATTCGTGGAGCGCTGCGTCCGCGGCGTCCGCATCGGGGGTGCGGTGGTGGGTCATGAGGTAGGACGAGTTGTGCAGCGCAATGTTGGGCGTCATCGCGAGGAGCGATGGTGGGCGTGCGTCGCGGCCCTCCGCGTCGGCGTCGGCGGCGTCGTTTTGTGGGGTACGTGGCGTCGACGTGCCGGACTCGAGCGCAGAGATGGCAAAGGACGGAAGGCAAAACGCTCCAAATGAGTCGTGGTATGCGTCGGTGCCATGGAGCATAGAAACGGGCTCGCGGAGGAGCAGGACGCTCTCAGGACGCTCTTCCGCGCCCATGGCATCCGTGCAGGGGATGCTGCGGGGGTGTGGGGGCGCCGGGGGTTAGGGGGGCCACGTGGCGGTGCGGGGCCGGGTGAAGCCGGCCGACAGGGCGGCGGTCGGAAGACGCATGCACGCTGATGGCCGGCCCGGCGAAAGCTTCTTATTGGAGAATGCGCGCCGGAAGCTCGGCGTTATAAAGGCACGCACTTGCACCGAGTAAGCGGCTACCTCCTCTACCAAAACGATGCTCTCGTTGACCGTTCCCCGCGCCACCCTCCGCGCCTGTGCTGCGCCGCGCCAGTTTGCGGCTGCCTCGGCGGCGTCGATGCGCTTTGCTTCGACGAAGACGCTGCACGAGGCTGTTGAGGAGATTGTCCCGGAGAAGCGTGACCAGCTTGCGCAGCTCAAGGGACAGTACGCGGACGCGAAGCTCGGCGACGTCACCGTGACGAACGTCATTGGCGGCATGCGTGGCCTGAAGGCTATGCTCTGGGAGGGCTCCGTCCTTGACGCGGAGAGCGGCATCACCTTCCACGGGAAGAGCATCCCGCAGACGCAGAAGGAGCTGCCGACCGCGGCGGACATTGGCCACCGCGGCCAGGAAATGCTCCCCGAGTCGATGCTCTGGCTGCTGCTCACGGGCAAGGTGCCGTCGCCGGCGGAGGTGAAGCAGCTCTCGGAGCAGCTCGCCGCCGAGGGCAAGCTCCCGCAGTACGTGGAGAAGATCATCGACTCGTTCCCCAAGACGCTGCACCCGATGACGCAGTTCGCTGCCACCGTCGCCACGCTCAACCAGGAGAGCAAGTTTGCGGACGCGTACGCGCGCGGCATCAAGAAGACCGAGTACTGGGTGCCCGTGCTGGAGGACTCTGTGAGCCTGATTGCCAAGCTCCCCGCGATTGCCTCGCGCATCTACTACAACGTGTACAACAAGGGCGACGGCAACCAGACGATCGATCCGTCCAAGGACCTGATCGAGAACTACGCGAACCAGATCGGCTTTGGCGACTCGGACGGCCTTGTGGACTACCTCCGTCTCTACATTGCCGTGCACGGCGACCACGAGGGCGGCAACGTCTCGGCGCACGCGTGCCACCTCGTCGGTTCCGCACTCTCGGACCCCTTCCTGTCGTACTCGGCCGCGCTCAGCGGTCTCGCGGGCCCGCTCCACGGCCTCGCGAACCAGGAGGTGCTCAACTGGTGCCTGGAGCTCGAGAAGAACGTCGGCAGCAACCCGAGCGACCAGGAGATGGTTGACTACCTGTGGTCCACGCTGAAGAGCGGCCGTGTTGTCCCTGGCTACGGCCACGCCGTCCTGCGTCAGCCGGACCCCCGCTTCACTGCGCTCTCCCAGTTCTGCGAGACGCGCCCGGAGCTGAAGCAGAGCGAGATCGTCCAGCTCGTCCAGCGCCTCTCGAAGATTGCCCCCGGTGTCCTGAAGGAGCACGGCAAGACCAAGAACCCCTTCCCGAACGTTGACGCCGCGTCGGGCTGTGTGCTGTACTCGTACGGCCTCGACCAGTTCAAGTACTACACCGTCATCTTTGGTATCTCGCGTGCTCTCGGCGCGCTCCCGCAGCTCGTCTTTGACCGCATTCTGGGTCTCCCCATTGAGCGCCCCAAGTCCACGTCCATGGACGCGCTCTTTGCCCAGCTGAAGAAGTAATTCATTGTAGGCATGTAGGAGTGGATTCCAGGTTGTCCTCTGGATCCACTGTCCGCCCTCGGACATGTTCAACGGCTGCCCAGTTTGGGAGGCAGGGGAGGCCGGCCTGCCCTTGCCCGCGCACAACCAACCACGGATTTCGGCAGGAGTAGGCAGGGCGTAACCTGCCGTGCCCTTTCGCTCGCAGTCGGTCCATTGGCTGCGCAGCGACAGACTGCGGAGGCGTAACCCCCCCCTCTTTCCCACGCACAGTCGACCCATTGGTTTGCGCAGCGGCACGCAAAGCAACTCGCACCTGTTGTCATACATTGGTTTTCCCTTTCTATCTCCTTCCCTTTCCTTTATTTTCTCCAACCCCCCCCCCTGCTCCTCTCCCCCCTTCGGCCCTCCATCCCACCCTCCTCCCCCTCTCCAGCCCACCCCATTACGCAAAAACCACCAGCGGGTTGATTTGATCCATGGGAAAAAGAAAGTTACTCGCCATGCTCTCCTGCTCGAGGAAATGCAAGGGGTGGTTCACGAGCGCACCACGGCTGGTCAGCAGGAGGCGCTCCATCTGGTCCACATCCTGCGCCGAGAACACGTCGAGGGGCGGGCGCTCACCGACGCCTGCCCACACATTGCTTCCGTTCGGTGCGCGGCGCCAGCAGGAACGCGCTACGCGCGTGTTCCAGTGCTGCACGTGTTTGTACGCGGCCCACGTCTTCACGTCATTGTCCGGCACGCACTGGAACACGCGCCGGAAGAGCATTGTGTTATAGTCCGCGGACCCCTGCCACGTCATGTCGCACGCGGCGCTCAGGGGGTCTCGGAGGGCATCCAGATGCACGGTTGGCGGGTCCGCGGGTAGTGTCCACAGCGAGCTCTCGTGGCGGCTGTGGCGGTACGATGCGGAGGGCGTGGCTCGCGGCGTGTCCGCACTCGGCGCGTCCGCACTCGGCGTGTCCGCACTCGGCGCGTCCGCACTCGGCGTGTCCGCACTCGGCGCGTCCGCACTCGGCGTGTCCGCACTCGGCGCGTCCGCACTCGGCGCGTCCGCACTCGGCGTGTCCGCACTCGGCTTGTCCGCACTCGGCTTGTCCGCACCCTGCGGATGCGCGCCGTCGCGCCCGCTGCTGCTGGCGGCCCAGCGCGTCTCGAGCTCATCGAGAGGAACGCCCACGTGCTCGCCCATGAGCCGCATGCGGAGCGTGTGCGGGAAGCGGCCGACGGAAAAGGGGCGGCCGCCCATCTCGGAGGAGAGCGTGTCCTCGTCGCGGACGACGCACGCAAGTTCCGAGTCGCGGTCGCCGCGCTGGCTGCGCTCGTTGATGTTGGCGCTGCCGATCACCGCGATACGGTCGTCGACCACCATGACCTTGCCGTGGATGTACAGCTGCTCGGTGGTGAGCTGGCCGTCGCGGAGGCGCCCCCAGCTGCGCAGCGAGTAGAAGCTAATGTACATGTCCGGGTCGATGCCCGCGCGCAGGAGACGGCCGTAGATCGAGTTCGGCCCGCGCGCAATAGACAGATACTGGAGCATGGCGATGAGCCGCACGCCGGCGCTCTCCGGATGGTCGTACTCGGCGGGGAAGCCGGGCGTGAGCGGGATGACGACGACCGCGCGCCACGGCGTGCCCTCGCGGTGCGCGCGCACAATGCGCTCGGTGAGCGCGAGGCCGATCCGGTTCTCGATCACGAGGCCGTCCATGTAGGTGGAGGTGATGAAGAACTGGTTCTCAATGTACACAAAGTGCTCGCTGTTCTGGATCGCCTTCAGGTACGCCTGCTGCACGCTCTGCTCGACGGTGCGCGGCGTGCTCATGCTCCACGGCCCCGCGGAGCGGCAGATCTGCACCTCGCACGTGCCGTGGACGCCGAGGCGCGTGTGGTCCGCATGCGAGAGCTCCGCGGGCGGGAGCAGAAAGGGGAACGTGCGCGTGTGTTTCTTCGAGCGCAGCAGCATGTTCCAGCGCTGGCAAAAGTGCCGCACGAGGTCGCGCGCGGGCTGCCCGAGCAGCTGCACGCCGACGTCGTGCCACGGCATGCGCGGAGTCGTCTCGCGCGCGACCACATCCTGCTCCGGGCGGTGCAGCGTGTGCCACTCGACCACGCGCTCGTTCGCGTAGTCCTGCCCGGGCCACACGAGCAGCTCCGTGCCGTCGCGCGCGGGGCCGAGGAACGGCGGCTCCGGCGCCGGCGCGTCCGCCGGCGCGGCATCCGCGAGCACATGCGCCGGCGTGTCCCACCGGCCGAAGCACAGGTCGAAGCCGCCGATGTACGCGACCATGTCGTCGACGACGCAGAGCTTCTCGTGGTGCGCCCAGTACAGCGTCCCCGTCTGGAAGTGGCTCGGCGAGCGCTGCACGAAGATGTTCGGGTGCAGGCCCATCAGCCGCTGCTTCGCGTACGACGAGTCGGTCGGCGTGAACTGGTTCGACACCTCGTTGTACAGGATCACGTAGATCTGCACGCCCTCGCGCGCCTTGCGCTGCAGCAGATAGTCCAGGCGCCACTCGAGCGTGCCGGGGCGCCGCAGATACAGTTCGGGGGAGAGCCACCAGTCGTGGATGTAGATGCGCTCGCGCGCGCCCGCGATCGCCGCGGACAGGTTCCAGTAGTAGTCGCGCCCGTCCGCGAGCCACTGCGCGCTGACGTGCCGGCGCACGGGCGCGAAGCTCCCAAACCGCTGCGCCTGCACGTACGCGCAGTGGCTCGCGGTCCACTTGAGCGATAGCAAAAACTGCTCCATGTCGCGCTCCGAGCGCGCGATGAGCCTCAGCCGCCGCTCCGTGCACCGCACGTTGAACATGTGCCGCTTCACATACTGGTGCACCGTCGCGCCGGTGCGCGGCGCCTCGTCGGCCGCGCCGCCGGGCGCGGGCGGCGGGTACTCGGGCACGTTCCGGTGGATGTGCCGCGCCTGCACCACCTCAAAGCCCTGGTCCATAAACAGGATGTCGTGCACCTGCACGCTCTCCATGTTCTCCACAAACACGATGTAGCTGTCGCGCACCATGCACCACTTCGGCGCGCGCCCCCGCAGGCGCGTGAGATGAATGCGCACGTGCCGCGACGCGCGCGACTTGATCTGCACGTACCCCTGCTTCCCGAGCGTGCCGCCGCTCCCCGCCAGCTGCACGGCGAGCGCGCTCAGCTCGAGGAAGCGACACAGGCGGTTCGCCTCCGGGCGGAACGAGATCCAGCGGATGAGCCGCTTCATATACGTCTCGAGGTCCTCGCGCTCGTGTCGCTGCTCGTCGTCGCTCGGGTGGTAGTTCCACGTCGTGAGCCGGCCCGTAAGCGCGCCCTTTGGGAAGCTCGGCAACCCCTGGTCCGCCTCCGCGGTGCGCAGCGTGAGCGACTTGCCCAGTGCGCCCCGCACTGTGTGCGAGCGGAAGTACGTGTGCAGCGCGAGCAAGTCGCGCATTTCCCGGTAGATCACCCACCGCAGGAGCCCGTCTCCGTAGCTCAGCTCCAGCCGGTACAGCATCGGGCTCGACCCTGGTGAGCCATGTACCGTGTTGGTGATGCTCAGCTGAATCATGTGCAGCAGGACGGGCATCCGTGGGTCCCCGTTTTCGTCCCGTTCCAGGTGCATTTTGAGCATCGCCGTCTGGAGCATGCTGTGGTTAGGGAGTCGGAGCGGGAAACGCAAGGAAGGGCGGCGAGAAAATAGAAACGGAAAAGGGAAGGGGGGGAGAGGAAAAGTGTAACGGGGGCGGCGGAAAAGCGGGAAACGGAAGGAAGGGCGGCCAGAAAACAGAAGCGGAAAAGGGAGGGGGGGGAGGGGAAGCGTAACGGGGGGAGTGAAGAGGGTCATGGAGAGAGAAAAAAAAGAGGGCAAGACGAGAGGAAAAAGGGCGGGGGGTGGACACGGAGAAAACCAGGTACAGTGACGGAAAACGACCATGGAAAAGAAAAGACGGAGGAAAGCCGCACAAGACTGGACCAAAGACGCGGCGCGAGAAAGCCACGCCCACGCCCCACGCCCACGCCCTGCGGACGCAGCACCAAGCACGCCGCATCAAAACCACCACTGCCAGCACCCATCGACACCTCTCCCCACACTCACCCTAGCGCCAGCTCGTCCACGACGTTCACTTCAGGGAGCACCGCGGTACGCTTGTCCCGCGACCCGGTGCGAGAGCGGAGCAAGTTTTGCAGGAGCGCCCGCGCACTCGCCGGCAGGCTGTCCTCCCGCATGCTCAGTCGCCGCCGCTGCGTATGTCCATGGCCACTGTGCGAGCCATGGGTCGCTGTGTCGTCCACGGCCGGCGGCGCGCCCGCTGGGCGCGTGAGGGGGGGTAGCGCACTGGCCGCAGGCGCCGCGGAGTCGGCGCTCGGCGATGCCTCCTTACTCGGCAGCGCCACGCTCACACGGCGGGCTCCAGCGGCAGCGCCGTGCGCCGGCGCCACACTCTCCATGCCCACGTCGCGCGGCAGGTCCTTCGCGGCACCACCGGATGTGCCCGCCGCCACACGCGGACCCCCCCCGCCAGCATCTCCCGCATCACCACCTGCGTGCGGCGCCGTGTCCATCGCGTCTCAAACACGACCAAGAATTGCCCGCGCCGATGCGCCTCCACACGCCGCGGCCCAACGCATACGCCCGCCGCCGCCCCGCGCGCATCGGTCGAACCTCCACCTGTCGGTTAATCGCGTGGAAATGTGCGTACTGGGCCGAGGTGGTTGCTGAAGGAGACAGGGCGCAGAGCGACGTGTTGAATGTGAGTGGCGAAAGGGGGGGAGGAGGAGCGGAGCGAAAGGCCGCCGAGGCGGAAACACGTCCATGCTCACCGACAGCGCGCGGTCGAGATCGTGCAGCGCGCGATCGACCTCGACATGAAACACAACTACCAGGAAGCCTATGTACAGTACCAAAACAGCCTGGATTATTTCATGATGGCAATCAAGTGTGCGTGTCAGGGAAGTGGGTGCGGTGGGGTGCGCGCCGTGGACCCACCCCACTGCGCCCCCCCCGTGCTGCCGCGCCGCCTGTGCCGCCTAACGCCCAGACGAGAAAAACGAAAACCTAAAACAGCTCATTCGGTCCAAGTTCGTCGAGTATTTGGACCGCGCAGAGAAGCTGAAGGAGCACCTTGCGAAAGGCGTGAGTGCCGAGGGCAGCCGCGGTGGGAGCGCCGCAGCGACCGCGCAGAAGAGTGCCGGGGCCGACGGCGACACGGACACGCTCGACGCGGAGACCAAGAAGCTGCGCGCGGGGCTCTCGAGTGCGTGCGGGGATGTACCACTGCTCACACCAGGCGTCATTCTCTCGGAGCGGCCGAACGTGAGCTGGGACGACGTCGCGGGGCTCGTGTCTGCGAAGGAGGCACTGAAGGAGGCGGTCATTCTCCCCATGAAGTTCCCCCAGCTGTTCACGGGGAAGCGGAAGCCATGGAGCGGCATCCTCCTGTACGGCCCGCCGGGCACGGGCAAGTCGTACCTCGCCAAGGCGATCGCGACGCAGTCAAACAGCACGTTTTTCAGCGTGTCCAGCTCGGACCTCGTGAGCAAGTGGATGGGCGAGAGCGAGCGGTGCGTCGGGCGCGGCGCGTGCTGACGGCAGGCTTGTGAAGCAGCTGTTTACGATGGCGCGCGAGGCGCGGCCGTCGATCATCTTTATCGACGAGGTCGACTCGCTCTGCGGGACGCGCTCCGAGGGCGAGAGCGAGGCGAGCCGGCGGATCAAGACCGAGTTCCTTGTCCAGATGAACGGTGTCGGCAATGACGACCAGACAGACGTGCTCGTCCTTGGTGCGACGAATATTCCGTGGGCGCTCGACGTGGCGATCAAGCGCCGCTTCGAAAAGCGCGTGCACATTCCGCTGCCGGACCTCGACGCGCGCCGGCGCATGTTCGAGCTGAATATCGGGGCGACCCCGTGCACGCTGAGCGCGCGCGATCTGCGCGGCCTTGCAGAGCAGACGGACGGGTGCGTCGCGGCGGCGCGCCGCTCACCGCAGGTACTCGGGCTCGGACATTGCAGTACTCGTGCGCGAGGCACTCATGCAGCCGGTGCGCCGCGTGATGAATGCGACGCATTTCAAGCAAATCCCTGCGCCCGACGGGGAGACGGAGCGCACTCTGTATACGCCGTGCTCCCCAGGGGAGGAGGGCGCGATCGAGATGTCCTGGGCGGACGTCGCATCTGAGGAGCTTGTCGAGGTGCGCCGTATCCGCACTGTACTCACAGAAGCCGAGGCTTGTCCTCAACGACTTTGTTCGCGCCATCCACAACATCCGCCCCTCGGTTACCAGTGCCGATAGTGCGTCTGTGCCCGTTCCCCACTGACAGCAGTTGCCAAGTACCACGCGTTCACCAAGGCGGCGGGGGGAGACTAGCAGAGTGTGCCGGCCTACGTGCGAGAGGGTGCGGAGTTATAGGATAGGGGGGAAGGGGGGATGACGGGGGGATGTCAGGGGTGGTGCGGGAAGCCGTGCAGGAATGGCTCGGGAGTCGTGCGGGAATGGCGCGGGAAGTCGTGCGTAGCGTCGTTACGGAGCACATGGCTTTACCCGCGAGGCGTAGACGGCGCTGCGCAAACTTTGCCATCCATCCGCGCTCACGAGGGGCTCCATTCATTCAGCCCAATCGCGAACGCCGCATGCATTCTCGCGTCTGCCTCGAGCCAGTTTGTGGCGCGCGGGCCCCTTTTTCAATTCCCGTGTGTGCGACCTTTTTTTTTGATAACCGCAGGCGTTTGCTACGCGTTCCTTCTCCGGGCTGTCCTCTTCGCGGGACTCTTCTATTCCATCCCCCCCTGGCTCAGCTTCTCCATCCCCAGTCCCCTTTTTCCAAACTCTACCATTCTCCCTCCCCCCTCTCCTAAACTCTTTCCATTTCCCCTCCCCTTTTTCTCCCCTGCTCTCCCATCCCTCCTCCCCTGCTCTCTCCTTCCCCCCCTTTCCCCCTCCCCCCCTTCCCCCACCCCCTCATCGCGACACGTCCGCAGCCTCCTCCTCAAGGCGCGCTGTTATCAGCATAATGTCTCACATAGCCCCCATCCCCTCACCCCCCATCCCCCCCCCCCTCCTCCCCCGCCCACTTACCCCTCTCTCGGGACTTCCGCGACGCGCTGTACAACAAGACGAGGCTCTGCTTGATGCGGTCCTCGCGGTCTGCCAATGCGCTAACGTAAGCAACCAAGCGTCCCCACGCACCCATCCATAGACTCGAGGAAGCGAGCGCGGTCCTGCAGCGAGATGGCATCCACAGGAAGTGCCTCGCAGGCGGCAGCGACCCACTGCGAAAAAGGCGCTTGCGCGATGCGCGCAAGCGCACGCAGCGACGACACGACGGTGGACATGTTCTCGGGGGGAAAGTGCGTCACGAGGCCCACGAGCATCGCGCGGCACACATCAAAGCCCTGCTCCGAGACGACGCGCGCAACGACGTCCGCGTACGTGGCGGCCTCCTGCGCGTTGATAATGTGCGGCCCCTGGTGCGCATCGGGAACGCCTGCGGGTAGCTCGAGCAGCGTGCGGATTACGTCGGACGCGATGCCGACGACTCCCGGCGAGAGCGCTGTGAGCGCGGCGACGGCCACGTGGAAGATCTGCGCAAAGTGCGGGGAGAGGAACACGATGACCGGCGCGCTGCCCGTCGCGACGAGGCACGTGTGCAGGTAGTCGTCGAGCACGTCAGACACATGGTCGGGCGACGACGCGGATAGAAGCTGGATCACCTTGCCCGTGACACGCTCGAATGCACGCGCGAGGAGCGCGCGCAACGGCGGCGGCGCACGGTGTCCGTACTGGTCGAGGCACTTCCCGACGATCCACACGTACCCCGAGTAGCCGGTGGCCTCGAAGCAGCCCGCGAACCGGTCGAGGAGCGCGGGCAGCGTCGGCTCCGCACGCGGGCCAAAGAACAGCAGTGCGCGCCGCACAAGCGCGGATGTGCGCTCCGAGAGGAAGTACACATTGCCGCTGTGCGCGAGGAGCCGGTCGACCACCGCATACGCCTCCGCGCACGTGTCCGCGCAGCCGTCGGGCAGCGCGCCCGTGAGCGACACGCCGAGCACCTGGAGGATGCGCGCGAGCTGCTCCATGCGGTCCGCGGCCTGCATGAGCGCCGCACGGTCCGGCGCGGTCTGCATGCTCACCGCATGCAGCCCCTCGAGCAGCGGCTGCGTAAACGCGAGCAGCGTCTCCGTCGCCTGCGCGGGTGGCAGCGCGGTGATCACGTGCGCGACCGCCTCCGCGACGGAGAGCAGGTCGTCGACGGCGAGGCGCGTGCACATGGTGCGGAAGAACGCGAGCAGCTGCGGGAGGAACGGGTTGAGGTGCTCGCGACAGTCCTGGCACAGAAAGTTCATCGCCTGCGCGGCGGCGGCGGAGATGTCCTTGCTCTCCCCGTCGAAACCCGTGGTGATGAACGTGAGGATCTCGGGGATGTGCTCCGGGTGCGCCTCGACCCACTCCGTATACCGCGAGATGACGAGCAGTCCCGCGTACCGCAGGCGCGGATGCGGCGGGAGCTGCGGCACGATGGCGAAGATGCGCGGGACGACCGTGTTGTCGCGCAGGTCGACCTGCGCGCCCATCGAGCGCATCGAGAAGAGCGGCGCCTCGACGTCCTGCCAGCGGAACGCCGGCGCGGCAAGCGCGGCCTCGACCATCTGCAGCGAGCGCTGCAGACACGCCTCTGCGCTCAGCACGTAGCAGCAGTCCTTCAGCGTGTCGCCCATGTAATGCCGGAAGGACCGGAAGTCGTCGCGCTCCTGCCCCGTGAGCGCCTGTTCGTCGTCCGGGAAGCACAGATGCCGGACGACAATGGCGAACAGCTGCTCGTACACCACGCAGAACGCCGCCGCGGCCGGGTCGCCCGCCGCGTCCGCCTTGTGCACATGCGTCGCGAGCAGGTACCAGAACCGGAACGTGATCTGCACAATGTCCAGGTCGTGGTACGACGCGCAGTCGAGCACCGCCTGCACAACCGGCAGCAGCGCGGACGCGTGCTGCAGCAGGAGTGTGTGGTACGTCTCGCCCGCCTGCACGAACACGCGGCACAGCCCGCGCACGCGGTCCTCATCATCACCCGCCTGCAGCAGCGCCGGCCGCAGCGCCTGGATGCGGGGGAGGAGCTCTTCAATCACGCGCATGTTCTCGTCGATCTCCTGCGTCTCGTTGATCACGTCGCACAGCACATCCACGGCAATATCGAACAGCGGCTCGCTCCCCAGCGCGTCAAATGCGAATGCGAGCAGCGGCGTGTCGGCAAGCTGCAACGCACTCACCTCGCCGGACTTGAGCCAGCTCCGCAGACAGTGGAAGACCGTCTGCTGGATCGCCTCCGTGACGCCATCGGCCTGGATGTACATCGCGAGCACCTGCATCACCGTGGCGGACTGCTGCGTGAGCAGCTGCGGGACTCGCTCGTGGTACGCCGCGTTGTCGATCGGGATCCGGTGGTTCATCGACACCTCTTCGGGGAGCACCGAGAGGAACTCGAGCAGCACGCCAACCGTCTCCGGCTGCGCACCGAAACGCTCAACCATCGCGGGCACCACGCGCGGCCACAGGCCGTCGGGCATCTGCAGCGCGAGCGCGGCGAGCGCCAGACAGAGCTGCGTCTGCACGACGCGCGGCCCCCGCGCATACATCGTGAGCGCATGCAGCAGCGTGTCGCGCAGCGCGACGCGCGCATCGTCCGGGAGCTCCTCCAGGTCAAACATCGCCTTCGAGCGGAACGTCTGCGCGGCAAACAGCCGCGACTCAAGCGGCAGCTCCTGCGCGAGGAGCAGCTCGTTCGCCGTCGTCCATGCCTCTGGCATCTTCTGGAACCGCTGCAGTGCCGTGTTCGCAGACGCCTTGGCGCCAGAGTCCGGATTGCTGTACAGCTGGCGCAGCGCCTCCAGCACCGCCGTCACGCCGGCCGGCGCCGCTGCCGCACTACTCATGGAGGTTGGTGGCGAACTGGTCAGCCAGCGTGGGGCGAACGCAGTGTTGGCTTCTGCTTATGTAAGGGTGGCTGGCAGACGTGTGCGGACGAGCGGGGGGAGGGGAGAGAAGGGGGGAGGAAAGGGAAGAGGGAGGAAGGGGAACAGTGGCGCGGGAAAAGCGGAGAGGACGAGGGGTGTTAAGCGAGCGGGCCCTAGAAAATGTGGGCCAAAGAAATGTGTGCGTGCGGAGAAGCGTGTGCGCCGGAACACCGCCAACACAGCTCGCCTCGGAACGCGTAATGCAACGTTGGACGTCGGCGATGGCGAGCAGCATTGTAGCGCTAGCTAGCCTTGTACATAGTCTACCATGCAAATGCCACCGCATCCCAATTTCACCCCGCGGGCACCCATGTAGGGGGATATATATAGAGGAAAAAAAAACCCCCAATCCGGTGTTCCATTTACACGCTGCCCCCCGCTTCCCGCCCCGGCTCGGATTTCCATGCCGCTGTGAAGCGGCCCTTCTTACTTTCCACTGGTCCCTCTGCACCGCTCCTTCACCCTCTCTCCGCCCCTCCTCGCCCCTTTCCCCCTCTCCCCCCGTCACCGCGCAATGGCGCGCCACAGCGCACTCCGTTCAAAACGCCAGTCCGGCGGTGGCCATGCAAACACATGCTCAAGGAGGCGCGCGGCCGTCGGGCGTCTGTCGGGGTCGATCTCAAAACAGTTCCGCAAAAAATGCGCGGCGGGCTTGGAAATCTTGCAGTCTGGCGGCACCGGCGGCGCTCGGCGCTCGGCGCCGATTTTAAACATGGCCTGGACCGCCTCCTCGTCGCTCCACGGGCGGCGGCCTGCGAGCATCTCGAGGGCGACACACCCGAGACTCCATATGTCAACCTTGGCGCTGTAGCCCTTCCGCGTAAGACTCATCATCTCGGGCGCCATCCAAAAGATGCTGCCCTGGAGCGACATGTTCTCCACGTTGCTGTAAATGTCCTCGCTCCGCCGCACGGTGCCAAAGTCGGATATCTTGCACATGCCCGCGTAGTCGACGAGGAGGTTGTCCGCCTTTAGGTCGCGGTGCAGGATCCCCTGTTTGTGCAGATACGACAGCCCTTGCAGCGTCTGGTTTAGGAACGAGCTCACGGTCGCCTCCTCCAACTTCCCGTGTTTCCGCAGGCAGCTCCCAATGGAGCCGCCCGGCACGTACTCGAGGAAGATGCTCAGGTTGTCTTTCGTCTCCTCGAAGCCCAGGCACGTGACCACGTTCGCATGGTCCAGGTCCTTGAGCGCCTCGATTTCCGACTTGAGTGCGGCGACGACGCCGCGCTGCCGGCTCGAGTCCCGGTCGCTTTCCGTGTGTGGGAGCTCCACCTGCTTTACGGCAATCATCTCCCCCGTCGTCGCGTTCAGCGCCAGATACACGCGTCCAAATGTCCCCTTGCCAATGAGATCGCCCTTGACCCATTGGAACGTTGCTGTGTGTGAGAAGGGGCTGGGCACGGGGGTGGGACGGTATGGGCGGGAATAAGGAAAAGAGGGGCGGAAGAGGGGAAAGGGGAGGGGGGAATGGGAGCGCGGTGGACAAGGGGAGAAAGAGGGAGGGGAAAGGGAGGGGGGAAGAGAAAAGGGGTAAGGGAAAGGGTAAAAGGGAGTGGGGAGCAGGAGGGGGGAGGAAAAAGGGGGGAGAAGAAAGAAAGGGAGAAGAAAGAAAGGGAGAAGAAAAAGGGATGAGGAAAAAGGGAAAAAGGGGGGGTGAAAACCGAGGGGAAAGGAAAGGAGGAAGGAAGAAGGGCATGTTGGGAACAGGGGGCAGGGTGTCCATGCGAGTGACGCACTGCAGCGGAACAGCGGCACGGCGACGCAAAAGACTCCCCCCACGCGACCCTTTTCCCCTCTTTTCTTCTCCGTTTCCCCCTTTTTCCTACCCTCCCCCCGTCTTCCTCCCCCTCCCCCCTTTTCCTCCCATCTCCCCCTTCTCGCTCTCCTCGCCTCCTACACCCCCTTCCTTTCACGCCTCCCCTTTTCCCCTTTCCCCCGTTCTCCCCCCCTCTCCCATCAACACTTACGTCTCCCTTGCATCTCCTCCGGACTGCCCCTGCCGGAGGGTACGACACCGACCGAGTCTGGCGCATTCGTCTTCATCTCGACCATGCGCCCGCCCCACAGCTTCGTGCTCCGGCGGCGGTCAAGCGCGGCTCCCGTCACGCCCTTGCGGCGCGGATGCTCTTCACGCTTGGTGCTCTCGAGAAACTTTTTCCGGTTCTGCGCAATGACGCGAATCGAGTGGTTCTGTGCACGCGAAAGGCCACGCAGCGCAGGACGCGGGAGAGGCGGCGGCAGCGTCTCCGCGTACACGCCGTTCGTATGCGTGCCACGGCCGGGATGCAGCTCGTTCCCGGGCGAGAGCGCGGACTCCGCGAGCGGACGGTCGAGGTCGTGCCGTGGGAACAGGTCGTCGAGCTGCTCATACAGCTGCTCTGCAGGCGGACGGAACGCCCACTGTGCGTCCGGATTCCCAAACGAGCGCACCCGCGCGACCGACGCCGCGGACGAGAGCGCGGCGTCGCCCGCGGGCTTCCCCGCGCTCCCCGCACCCGCACTGCGCGCGCGGTCCGTGCCGTCCGCGCCGATCGAGAGCGTAAGCACTGGGCGCGAGCCCGGCGTGACGGTAGACTCCGGGTCGCGCGCCGCCTGCACGATGCGCTCGCTGCGCAGCGTGCCGCCGTCGTGCACAGGGAGCGTCAGCGTGGACGCGTCGAGCGACTGCGCGAACGTGCCGCCGAGCGTGTCGTCGGAGAAGGAGTCGAATGTGACGTCCGCGCCTCCCTCGGCCTTGCGTTCCTCGCTGAGGCGCACATGCTGCATGAGGCGGTGCAGGGCGAGCGCGCGCGGGTCGTCGCCCGGCGCACTCGCGGGCGTATCGCTCGCGGGCGTCGACAGGTTCGTGGACGCGGTCAGGGACGTGGGCCCTTCCCTGTTCCATGTGCGCGCGCTGACCGGCAAGCCGTCGAGCAGGTCCGAAGAACGCGCCGCGGAGTCCTGCGTAAGCAGGCTGCTCGGCGACGCGGAGACGGGCGACGGCACCATCGGCAGCGGCCGTGCGACGCTGCGGTCGTGCGGCGTATCGCCGGCGCCCTCGTTGCTCTTGAATAGGGGGTAGACGGTGTGGTCGTCGTACGCCGAACGTCCGCTACTGGGCGGCTGCGCGGAGAGCAGGTTGCCGGACGTGCGCGAGTCGGACGAGTGGGATGCGGCGCGTGGTTTGTCGGGGCGCGGCGGGGGTTTCTGGGGCCGCGGGGGCGGCGGCCGGTCCATGGGTGCGGCGTCGTCTCGGACGGGGGCGGATGTGCGCTTCGGCGGGTTCTCTCTTGCATAGCCGCCGCCCCTTGGCTCCTCTTTTGCGTGGCCGGCGCCCCATGACTCCGCTCTTACGTGGCCGGCGCCCCACGACTCAGCTCTTGCGTGGCCGGCGCCCCTTGTCTCGTCGTGTGCGGAGCCGGCGCCTCTTGCCTCGTCTGGCACGACTCCCCCACCCCTCGTCTCCTCTCCCGCGAAGCCGCCCGCCCTCGTCCCCTCTCGCCCATACCAGACGGCGTCCGTGCCGCCGCCGACCGCCTGTGTCCCCGCCTCCAGCTCGCGCGGAGGCGTCGCATGCGAACCCTGCGACTGTGAGGACGACGCGGAGGTGAGCGACGTGGACGATGTTCCCTTTGCGAAGAGCGGGCCGTGGCTGCGGACGTCCCCACCGTACCCCCAGCCGTCCACGCCGCCATACCCCCGCGCCTCCGCCCCACGCAGCGGCGGGGACACCTGCCGGAGCGCCATCGGGTTCGACGGCTGCAGCGAGGGGGGCGCATGCGCACGCCACAGCTCCGCGTCCGGGACGCTGTCGCTGCTGCACGAACGCTCCGGCGCCGGCGCAGACGCCAGCGCAGGCACGGTCGCCGGCGCGTACGCAGACGGCGGCACGCCGGGGCCGGCCCCCGCGGCAGCGCCATCGCCGCCATGCCCGAGCACCGTCTGGACGGTCATGCCCGGCTGCAGCTGCGTGCGCTGCGCATGCGGCGGGAGCAGCTGGAACTGGGCGACCTGGCGGTTGCTCGACGCAGGGAAGAGCGCGGAGATGTACGGGTCGTTGCGCGACGCCTGCACGGAGGAGGTTGCGATGCCCGCCGTGGGCGTCCAGTGGGGGGCCGGCGCACCGGCCGGCGCGGGCCACGCGCCCATGGCCATCGCATCATGCACAGACGGCGGCGCCACGGCCCCCGGCGCCGGCCAGGCGCCGACCGCGCCCGCCTCGTGCGCCGCGTGCGCGGGGGCATAGTGCACGGTGCGTGCGGCGGGGGCGCCGCGCGCGGGCATGCGCGGGGCACCGGGAGTGGGCAGCGGCGCGCCGGCGTGCGCGGGCGGGTGCGTCGCCGCGCGCTGGACGAGGAACTTGACCGTGCCTTTGTCGTCGCCAAGCTGCAGACAGAGCGCGAGGAGCGTGTCGTCGTCGACGGGGGCCGCGGCGAGGTCCGAGTAGCCAATCTCCGTGCGGTGCAGCGACCACTGCGACAGATCGCCGGCGGGAAGCTGCAGCTTGCGGAAGATACACTCCTTGATGTGTGGCGCAGAGTCGACGCCGGACACATTCACCACGGAAAAGTGTTCGTTGTCGAGCGTCGCCTGGATCAGCACGCGGTCCGTCGCGCCCGCAAGGAAGGTGGACGAGAGCGGCTCGCTGGACGACTGCGAGCTCTGCGAGTGCGTGCTGGTGGAGGAGAACGGCCGCTGCTGCGCACCCACGGACGCGTCGTGCCCGGGCACGGACGCCATACGCACGGGCACGGGCGCGTGCGACGGCCAGCCGGAGTGCGCGTACGCGCGGCGGTGCGGTGAGCCTATGTGCGGCAGCGGCGTTCCCGCCCACGGCGGCGTCCCTGTCCACGGCGGCGTCGCCGCGTGCCGCGGCGCGCCCGTGCGCGCTAGGTCCCCGAGCACATCGCCGCCGAGCTCCTGTGGCCGCGCAGGGCTCGAGCTGCCGCGCGCATGGCGCACCATATGCCCCACCCCCCAACTGCACTCCGGCCGCAGCCAGCGTGGCGACCGCGACCCGTGCTCCGTGCCCGCCACCGGGTCGTACCCAGGCGCGGGCGGCGACACGGCAAGCGCCGATGCGACGAGTGCCTGGTGCGTCGCATCCACGTGTGGCCGGGCGCCATACTCCGCAGATCGACGCGGCTGGTGCATCGCGCACTCGCCACTCGGTGCAGGACGCAGTGGGCGTGGCGTCGGCGGCCGCGCCCAGATGCACGCCAAAATGCAAAAAAAATTCAGAAACGCACTCGCTCCCAGCGGCAATGTCGGCAGCGCCGCCAGCGACGCGTGGATCGGCGAAGCGCCTCCTGCATGAGCTTGCGGCCGCGCAGCGCCGCGAGACGCGCGCGGACGATCTCGTGTGCGACCTGCGCCCCGCGGACGACGACGCCGCGGACATCACGCAGTGGGCCGCGCGCATCCGCGGCGCCCCGGGCGGCAACTATGGTGGCGGCGAGTTCCTCCTGCATATTGCGGTGCCCGCCACGTACCCGATGAAGCCTCCCGTGATCCATTTCCGCACGCGCATCTTCCATCCGAACGTGCACTGGAAGACGGGCGAGATCTGCCTCGATGTGCTCCAGTCGCAATGGTCGCCCGCGTGGACGCTGCATAGCGCCTGTACCGCGATCCTCGCGCTCCTCGACGCCCCGGAGCCGGACAGTCCGTTGAATGTCGATGCGGCTGTGTTGTTTCGGACGAGCGATGCTGTTGCGTATCGCTCCTTGTGTCAGATGTACACGGTGCTGTATGCGGGGGGGGGGGAGGGGGCGACGTAAGGGGGTGGAACGGCGGGAGGTGTTAAGAAGGGCGGCAGAGGCCGGCGTTCAGGGAGCGCTTGGGGCGCGGGAAGGATGCCGGGGACGAGGGGGGGGGGCGGAAGGAGGATGCCGGACGAGGGGGGTGGACACGTGGACACGCAAGGGGGATGCCGGGGAGAGGCCGACACGCACAGACGGCATGACGCGCGCGCAAGGGTCTACACGAACAGTAGACAGGGCGCAGCTGTGCTGTCTATGGAGCTCCGGCCGCCCTGGACACCTCTCTGCCATGGCAAAGAATCTGTGCCGTGCAGCACGCGCGTGGTTGCGCGCACGCCGATCGCGCAGGGACTGCGAGATACATGCAGCCGCCGCTTAGACAGCGGACCATCCCCCCATTGTGCCTGCGGATACTACCGCGCTGCATCTAGCAATAGTCGTCCGTCCGCTGCAACCACCCTGGCACACATATACCAGCCGCACGCACCGCGTGAGCACACAGGCACACCACGGGCCGCTTAGCAGCACCCGCCCTTCTTCGTCTGGCCACCGTCGTCGGTGCTCGGCTGGACAGAGATGGTCTCCCCACCGCTCGGCTTGATCACGTCCTCCGAGGACTGCAGCGCCTTGTTCGACACAATGCGGTAGATTTCTCGCCGTCAGCCCGTGCCGCCACCCACACACCGGTAAGGATGTTCTGGAACGCCTGCTCGACGTTGGAGGCGTCCAGTGCAGATGTCTCGATAAACGAGAGGTTGTTCTCCGCTGCCGGTCAGCCGCGCGCGCGCGCACACGCACCGGCAAACGCCTTCGCCTCATCCGTCGGTACCGCGCGCAGGTGCCGCAGATCGCTCTTGTTCCCGACCAGCATGACGACAATGTTGCTATCCGCGTGGTCGCGCAGCTCCTTGAGCCATCGCGACACATTCACGTACGTCGAGTGCTTCGCGATATCGTACACGAGCAGCGCCCCCACCGCACCGCGGTAGTACGCAGACGTGATCGCGCGGTACCGCTCCTGCCCAGCGGTGTCCCAGATCTGCGCCTTGACCGTCTTGCCGTCGACGTTGATGCTCCGGGTTGCAAACTCGACACCGATCGTGCTGCGGCTCTCCAGGCTGAACTCGTTGCGTGTAAACCGCGAGAGCAAATTCGACTTGCCCGTGCCCGAGTCCCCAATTAGCACAACTTTGAATAGATAGTCGTAGTTGGACTCTGCTGTCATGGTCGCTGCCTCGCTGCTCTGCGGCTTGGCTTGGTGGTGCGATGGGATGAGGCTCGCCACGCCACGCGCCGCAAGCGGGGTGTCTCGGCCGAACCGGGTCACGTAACTGGCTGTCCCTAGATCTGTACAGGGGTGACACATGCGGCGCCAAAGGGAAGCAGTGCCATGGGGCGCCCAAGGGGAAAGCAATGCCATGAGAGTGTCGAGGGGGAGCATTGTCATGGGGCGCCAAAGGAAAAAAGCAATGCATTGGGAGCACCGGGGGAAGCCATGCCATAGGGGCACCAAAGTGATACAACGCAATAGAGAAGCGCCAATTTCGCACACCCGCACTCAAAACCACTACCACGAGCGCCTCGCCGTGACGCCGATGGCTGCCCCCGTAGGACGCGGGGGCACAGCGTGCGGACAGCAGCGGGGCCTGGAACCGCACGTGCACCGGACCACACTGCGGTTCGCACTGTCCACCCCTCTCCCCCCCCACATCCCCTCGCATGGGCACCGGACCATATGGCAATTCGCATTGCGCACCAGCTCTCCCCCTCCCACCCCTGCACACCGATGCCTAAATCTTATACACCACATCTGTCGCGTCAGTAACATCCGACGCGCGGACGAACCTCCAGCCAACATGAGCTGGTTCTGCTCGCTCATTGCCGCAAGCGCGACGCGCGCCTCGTCGGCCGAGAATGGTGGGCCCGCACTGTTCACGGCGCCGAGCAGCGCGTCCACGGGAACGGCCTCGTCCTCGGCGAACTGGCCCGCGAGCGCATCCGCGACGCGCCCGCGGAACTCGCCGAGGCGCGCGAATGCGCCGGGCGGCGCGCCGGGCGGCGCGCCCGCCAGCGCAGGCTGCGTGGCAGCCATGTGCACAGCCTCGGCCAGCTGCGCCGCTGCGGACGCGTCGGGAACAGCGATGCCCATGTCGTCCGCGCCGTGTGCTGCGCCCCCCTCGTGTGCACGCGCGGCACGCGTTCCGTACGTAGTCTGCTGGAACCCGCCCAACTGGCGCTCCGCCTCGTCCTGGTCCATGTCCTCGTCAAACTCGTCCTCGCCGTCGCTCTCCCCCTCGCGGTGCGCGGTGCGGCGCCGTTTCACGCGGCCCGTCGGCATGACCTCCTTGAAGAGCGCGTAGCGCAGGAGACGCTCGGCTGCCTCCGCGTCGCGCTCCTCGACATGCGGACTGAGGCGCGCCTTGGCGAACGCGGTCGCCAGACGGATGAGCGTCTCCAGCGTGCGCGCGGTGATCGGCGCAGTCTTCCGCTGGTTCCCGGCCAGCTCGTCGTTGCGCAGGTGCGCGTACAAACTGCAGATCCACTCGGATGCGCCCTGCGTGAGGAGCGGGGCGACGCGGGTCTTCGCGTACTGGATGTACCGCTTTAGGAACGACGTCTTGAGCACCTCTTTGCGCCGCCCCGCACTGCCCGCGACGCCGACGTGGAGCAGCGGGTTGTACTTCTCAAACGGATTCTCGTCCTCCGCGTCTTCCGCGTGTTCCGTGTCCACGTCGTCGAGCGGGCCGGCGACGTCGAGCACCTGGTCGAGCGAGTCCTTGGCGGGGGCGCCGATCGGCTGGCCGGGCTGCACGTAGCGATGCATGCGGAGGACATGCTCAGAGATGAGGCGGTCGCGCTGCTCGTCGATGTCGTCGGTGATCACGAAGAGCAGGTCGAAGCGGGAGAGGAGCGAGTCCGGCAGCGCGATGTTCTTCGCGGGATCCTTGTGTACGTCGTACTGCCCGTAGATCGGGTTCGCCGCCGCGATGACCGAGCAGCGTGCGTTCAGCGTCGTGTGGATGCCTGCCTTGGCGATGGTCACCGTCTGCTGCTCCATGACCTCGTGGATCGCGACGCGGTCCGTCTCGGACATCTTGTCGAACTCGTCGATGCACACGACGCCGCGGTCCGCAAGCACCATCGCGCCGGCCTCGAGGCGCCGCTCGCCCGTGTCGCGGTCCGTGGCGACGGCGGCAGTGAGACCGACGCCGCTGCTGCCGCGGCCGGTCGTCGCGACGGCGAGCGACGCAATGTTCATCACGAAGCGCAGCACCTGGCTCTTCGCCGTGCTCGGGTCGCCGATCATGAGCACATTGATGTCGCCGCGGATATGCGTCCCGTTCGGCAGGTTCTTCTCCTGGCCGCCGAGCAGCATGAGCAGCACCGACGTCTTTACAAAGTCCAGACCGAAGATCGACGGCGCGAGCGACTGCGCGAGGAGCTCCAGCAGGTTCTTCCGCCGCGCGATCCGGTTGATGTTGCGGATGTCCATGTCCGAGAGCGGGAGCTGCGTGATCCCCCCGCCGCTTTTGTTTGTGAGCAGGTTCACGTAGTTGCCGACCAGCAGCGTCCTGGCGTCAGCGCGCGCGCCCGCGGGCGTACCGGAACGTGGACGAGCTGCTCTGGCCCATGCGGTTCCCGAGCGACCGGTACATGCCGACGAGCTGCACGCGGTCTCCCGGCTTGCACGCGTCGACGAGGTCGTCGTCCATCACCACGTCCACCGCACGCGGCAGCTGTCCTGCCGGCGCGCGCTCTGGCATCTCCTGGATGCTGACCATCTGGTGGTCGCGGAACACGCTCAGGCCGTACTCGGTCGTGAGCCGGTTCCCGTTCTCGTCCGTGGTCGGGTACGTGCTCGTCGACGTGGGCCCCGTGCCGTACATCGTCGCGTCCCGGTACTCCCGCATGAGGAAGCGCTCCGTCGCCTCGCAGTAGTGCACGGACTTGACTACCTTGGGGCGCACGAGGGAGCCTGCGGTAAGCACGCGTACACAGGCACGTACACCGCGTCACAATCCCCTCAATGCTGATCATCTTCCCGAGGTATGTGCTCCGCAGCGTGCGCGTGTTCACATGGTGGTCGCCAAAGCTGCCGCACAGGCCAATGTGGAACGCCTTCCCCTTGATCTCGTCCTTGAGCGGGTCGTGCAGCTGCTCGACAAGCGCCTGCAGCGCGTTCTCGAATGGTGGCATGTACCCGTTCGGGTCCGAGAGCACGCCATCCGCATACTCGCGCTTGTACGCGCGCACGTCGTCCATGTTCACCACCAGGCGCCGCTCGTCGCGCGCGAGCATGTGCCGGATCAGCGCGCGGTAGTCCCGCGGCCCATTCCGGTCGTCTAGAAATTCGACGAACGTACGCGCGCGGTCCTTTGCGAGGTCATCGTCCAGCGCCGGGATGTCGAACTCCAGCGCCTCTGCCATCGCCGCGAGTTGCTCGCCGCGAGTCGCTCGCCGCGTGGCCCCGCGCAAAGCAGTCTCTCTATGTCACGTGGGTCCACGTGCTACGCCGCGCGCGCGCGTGCCGCGTGCCAGCTGCGCTGGGCCGCTGAAGGAGTGGAGTTCGGACAGCTGTGTGTGAGGAGGGGAGGAAGCGGAAATGGGGAGGGTGGGAAAAGGGAACGGGGCCGGGAGGAGGGTGGGAAATGGGGAGCGAGGGGGTGGGGGAGGAAAGGGAGGGGATTACCAACCGGGGAAGAGGGGGGGGAGGGGGCAGAGGGAGACGATGGCCGGAAAGAGCCGCTGGGGAAAAGCAAGGGAAAGAAAGACAGAAAATAGTTCGGCCAGAACCCCGTGTCTTCCCGCCCCCGTACCGACCAGAACGGAACAGACATAACCTCAGAGAGAACGCAAAAGGCACAAGCGTGGGATGCGTCCATGTGCATGCGGCGGAAATAGAACACGTACCTCATTGATCGTGTGGAGATTGGATGTCACCGTCGCGAGGTAGTCCGTCAGCAGTGCAGAGGAAGACGCAGGCGGAACCATGGGGCTAGACTGTCGGACTCGCGCCTCGTCCGGCCCCACTCCTTCGTATCTTGCCACATTCTCCTTTGCCCCCGCGTTCGCCCACCTCCCCCCCCCCTCGCCCTCTCCCAGATTCGCCACCGCCCCTGCAACAAGACGGAGCGTCGTCGCGTCCGGCTCCACGCGCCCGGACTCTACCGCCCGCACATACGCGGACGCGTCCGCGAGCCTCTGCGCAAGTGTCTTGACCGCATCGCGCTCCGCGGTCAGCGACGAGAGCACTGCACGTCAGCGGACGCGGCGCACCCCCACACACTGTCTGCGCGCATGCGATACGCCTCGTCGGGCGCACTCTCATCCCCTGTGTATATGCCGCGTTGGTGCGCCTCGTCCAAGGCGATGCGCTCTGTTGACGTCGCCTCGAGCATGACAGAGCACGGAACCAGCGGATCACCTGCTGACAGCGCACGGCCCGCGGAGAAAGAGACGCCCGTAGCCGCAGAAGGTGTATAGTCCAGCAGGAACACGGCAGGCGCTGGGACAAGGTCACGGAACTGGTGTCAGGGCCCCCCTCGCAGCGCGCACCTGCTGCACGAGGTCCACGTGCTGCGCCTCGACCTCGCGTCCCAGCGCATACCAGCCCACGACCTGCCAGGAGGGGAATACCTGGGCAACTCCCCGTGAGCACGTCGCAGCACGGACTGCACGCACACTGTTCCTGACGCCGGCAGAAAAAGGCGCGGTCCGTCTCGGGATCCGCGCCGGGCATGGGGAACGCGGAGCATATCTCGACGCACTCTTGCGCCCATGTGCCGAGGAGCGCCCCATATACTGCCACGTGAGTGGCGCCGTATTGGCACGTACCCTTGTTCCCGCCGCCCATCACGCTTGCGCGTAGTACATGGTCCGACGCCGCTAGCACTGGGAGCGCATGACTGTGCGTGTGAGCATTTGTGTGCCGCGCGCATGCGCGTCTCCCCCCGCGCCTCCCGCTCCCTCCTCGGGGCTCCTGCCGGCGCTGCATGGAGCCCCCCTGTCACTTTTTCTTATGATCCCCCGCCCCAGCGCCCGCACACTGTGCTGTGCACGTTCGCCCTCCCGCCCCCACCGTTCGGCCTCCCCTAAGCCCCCCCTCGTGTCCCCATCCCTACTCACATTACCACATCCGAACGCTGCTCATCCATCACTGCCACGACGGCCAGTGCGCCACCCGTGCAGCGCCAGGGGGGATCACGTGACATACCCCTTGACCCTTTGCACGAGAGGCGCGAATTTGTCGCCACCGTCGTCGACCCGCGCGACACGCCCCCTACGCACGACATATGGGGCCATGGATGCGCACATGGACGAAATAGGAAATGGTGCAGCAGGGGTGCAGGGGCATGCTGCGGAGGGGTGTGCTGCGGAAGCGTGCGGTGCGCCGGACAACAGCACGCGGGCAAACGGTGACGCCACCGAGCCGCGTGCTGCACAGACGAGTGGGGAAAAAAGCTGTGCACACACGGAGGCGCGCGCGGTGGACGGGGACGCCGGCACATGCGCCGATGCCGCGCACAGGGGTACCGACGAGGTGCACGCGGAGACGCGCAGCGGTGCGGAGCCAGGTGTGGGGAGCGATGGAGAGGGGCCGGATTCCGTGGGCACTGGACCGCACGATGCGGACATTGCGGCGGGAGCGGACGGGCGATCCACACACGCGTCGCACCCGAAAAAGTTCACCGCGCTGAACATCAACCAACGGTTTCTGCAGAGCGCGACGGCGGCCGCGACGGGTGGATCGGTGGCGGCGAAGCCGCCAGCCGCGCCGACCGCGCCGACGGCCGCGTCCCCGCCCATGGCACCACGGCTGTGCACCGCGCCGCCACCGGCGCGTGCGGCGCGTGCGCCGGACACGTCGTCCGGGGACGCGGAGCGGGACAGCGCTCCACGCGGCAGCCCACGTCTGCTCACGGCGATGCGACGCGGCGCCGCGCAGACGCCAGCCGCGCCCGCTGAGGGACGAGCAGCGAAGGGGCCCACGGCGCCGCCGGACACGGCGGCCGCACCGCCGACGTCGCGCACGCCGTGGGGTTCCGTGCGGCCGACGCCCGCGCCCACGGCGGGCGTGTCCTCCAGGGACTTTCCCACTGCCGCGGAGGCAGCGAGGGCGCAGCGCGAGGCCGCGGAGAAGGCGGCGGCCGTCGCCGCAGAAGAATCCGCGCGGCAGCAGGCGGCCAGGGAGGAGCTCGATCGCTTCCACACCACGCTCCTGCCCGGGGGAGACCACTGGGACGAGCTGGACGACGACGACGACGAGGCGCTCGACGACGTCGTCGAGTTTGGCGACGGCAAACAGTACAAGCTGTCCGAGGCAGAAGCACCCGCGCGGAAGCCCGCCGCCGCGGGCCGCGCGGACCCGGGCAAGGTGCCCTGGTCCGCAGCACACGCGCGCCATGCGCCGGGCGAACCGACCGCGCACGCGCCACCGCAGCCACCGGCCTGGGGGCCGCGCGCGCATGCGGCGGGGCCGGCTGCTCCGCAGACAGCCCAGGGGGGCGGGCACGGCGCGTGGCATCCGCCGCCGCACGCGGCACCCGCCGCGCGCAGCCGCGCGACGCCGGCGTGGGGCCCTTTGGTGCAGCGGCACTCGACACTCGAGGGAAAGCCCACTCCGGTGCACACCCCCGCGAAGCCGCCGCCCGCGCCCACCGCCGCGCAGCCGCCCGCGCCCACCTCCGTCGCGCAGCCGCCCGCGCCCACCCCCGTCGCGCAGCCGCCGGTGGAGGCGGCCCCGAAACTTCCCGCAAAGGAGCTCGCCGCCGTGCAGCAGACAGAGATGCTCACTGCCGCGGAACGTGCGCGGAAGCGGCGCGAGGAGGACGAGCGTGCCCGGGAGGACGAGCGTGAGCGTGCGCGCCGCAGGGCGCAGCAGATTGAGGAGCAGATGAAGGCCGTCGAGGACGAGCGGCGCCGCGAGAAAGAGAGGGAGCGCAGGGAGCGCGACGAGAAGCGCGAGCGCGACGAGAAGAAGGCGCGCGAGGCGCGCGAGCGGCGGGACGCGGAGCGGGCGCGGCGGGACGCGGAGCGGCGCGCGGCGGAGGGCGAGCGGCGCGCGGCGGAGAGCCGCGCTGCGGAGGCTGAGCGGGCGCAGCGGGATGCCGCGAGGGCGCAGCGGGATGCCGAGCGGCGCGCAGCGGAGGGCGAGAGGAAGCAGCGGGATGCCGAGCGGCGTGCCGCGGAGAGCCACGCGGCGGATGACGCGGAGACGTGGCGACGCGACGCGCCGCTGCGTCTCTCGCGCCGTGCGCGCCGTGGCGCGGCAGCGCTGATGCCGCGCGCGCAGTCGCCCCCCGCCTTGCCGTCGCCCCCGCCGCACCCCCCCTCGCACTCCCCCTCCCTCCCCCCCCCGTCCCCGCCCCGTTCCACGTCCCCCGCACTCCCCGCCTCCCCTCCGCCCCACGCGCAGGCTCCTCGTGCGCATGCGCGCTCTCTTCCGCTCGCGGAACCGAGCACGACGCGCGCGGAGCTGCGCGCGGAGAGCCCGCCCGTATGGCGCCAGTTCCGCGTGCATGTGCGTGCGGTGCGACACGCGCCGCGCGCCATGTCCGCGGCCGCCGCGCAGGGACGGGCGCCTCGGGACGGGGACAGTCTCGTGTTTGCGTGGGATCCTCCGGCCGTGTGCGGTGTGCTTCCACGCGCGTCGTCATCGACCACCGTCCTGCTCCCGCCGGAGGCACCGCGTGTGCGCCTCCCGCGCACGCGGTTGCGCGCGAGCGCGCGACGCGCGCCTGCGACGCGCGCACCGCTGGACGAATCGCAGCTCATCAAGTCGCTTGTCGGCGGCGTCGACGACGACCGCGACAAGGCTGCCCTTTTCCCGGACGAGCCGCCGCGCGTCCGCTTCCCAAACGCGCGCGCACGCCGCAGCGCGCGCGGGCGCGCGTCCTGGGACGTGAACGCCGCCACCGGCGGGGCCCCGGGGTACACGGGCCTGCTCTCCCGCACGCAGCTGCGCGCGGACCACGCGTTTCCTGCGGAGAACCTCGCCAGCCCGTGGGGCGCCGCAGCGCTCTCGCTGCCGGTGCTGGGGCCCCTGCCGCGTGCGCGCGACGACGAGTCCGTGAAGAAGGTTTGGGCGGCCCCCGCGGACGCGGCGCCGGCGGCGCGGCAGAACTCGCTTATTGGGATCGCCGATGATGCGCTGCCGACGCCGCTCTTTCTCGGCGCGGACACGCCGGCGCCGCCAAAGCTCGACGTGTTTGCGTCGCCCTTCCATCCCGCGGGCGCGCCGCATGCGGACGCGCGCGGGCGCAGTGACGAGCACGCGTGGGGATACCTTGGCGCGATGCCGGACGCCGCGGTGCTTCCCGACGGGGCGCCGGGCGGCAGCGCACCGCCCGGGCGGACGGACCGCGACGAGCGCGCGCCGGACGCGGGCCCATTCTTCACGGGCGCGCCGCTGTCCCCCGGAGCGGGCGTGCCTGGCGCCCCTCTGGCGGGCGTCGGCCTTCCCCCGTACGGCTCCGGGGCGGGCTTCGCGGAGATGGGCGGATACCCGATGGGCCTCGCGGACGGGAGTCCGTACGCGGGCGGTCTCGTGGATTCCGCGCCGTATCCGATGCTCCAGGCGATCTCGCCGCGCTACGCGCCGCGGTCCGCACCTGTGGGTAGTGCGAAGCCTGCGCCGGACTATGCATACATGGCGCCTGCGGACTACTCAGAATTTGTCCTTTCCGACGCGTGGTGAGGAAGGGCGTCGCACATCGGGTGAATGCACGTGCTCATAGATACGCCCGCCGGACCTTGTGCATTTTAGCGCAGATGTCTGCGGCAGCACAGCCCTGGAAAGCGCAGAGAACTGTAGCGTGGCCTGTGAGGCTTCTAGCGTGCAGACCAGTGGCGTGGGGGAGAGCAGCCCTGTGGCGTGGGTGCCTGTGTAGAGCCCCCTAGCGTGGAGGCCAGTGGCGCAGCGCGGAGCCCTGTGGTGTAGAGGCCTCAAGCGTCGCGGCCTCTGGCACTCGTGCGCAAATGGCCCACATGTGCTGCCCGTTCATCCAGTGTCTGTGCCACTTTTTCTGTTTGTTTTTTATGCAACGCATCTCTACGCGCCTGTATGCAATCGCCGCTTGCGAGCTGTTTCCTGTGTTTGTCGCCCTGTTCTACCTCGTGCGGCACACCGTGAGGGTCCACGCCTGGTCGATCCCCCCCGCCCCTTTTTCCACGCCCTCCCCCCACCCCCTTGGCAGACTCCCTCCTCGCCCGCCACATCCCCCCTCCCTGCCCCAGAATCCCCCCCCCCCCGCCCACATCTCCCCCCTCCCCCCCCCTTTCCCTCAATCACCCCCCCCTGGCAAACTGCGCCGGCGGCCCAAAGCGAGTAGCGGACACACCTACATGTCAGCCACACACACAGTGCACTCACCCGTCACACGGGCGCCGCTGCCGCGCGCCTGCAAGCCGGCGAAGAGCGGCCGGCTCCTCCGGCGTCGGGACTTCTTCGTCGTCTCAGGATCGCCAAGACCCAGTGGGTCGTCCGCGTCCGCACGCGTCTCGCGTGCCTCCGCGCGCGCATGCTGCCTCAGCGCGGACGCGGACGGCGTGAGCACTGTCGCCCGCACGTCGTCCTTGCGCAGACCGAGTTTCCGCTTCTTGAATGCGCGCGCCGCCGCACTGGGCCGCGCGCGTGCAGGGTCGAGGCGCGTGTACGAAAGGGGCACGTCGTCGTTGCCCGCAGGCTCCTCGGGGGATTCCAGCGTCTGCACCGTCGTGCGCTCCCCCTTAACACGCGCGACATATCCACCCTCCGGCGTCTTGCGGACGGGGCGTGTCCTCGGTTCTCGTTTCGCGCTGCGCACTACTTCCCGCGCCGCCGCGTCGCCGCGGCGTGCGAAAGCGGCCGCAAAGAGTGCCGGGTCGAGGCGCGTGGGGGCGGCGTCGTGCGGAGCAGCGCCCCCAGCGTCGTCGTCCGCCGGCGCAAGTGTGTCCGCGTCGCCGTGCGGCGGACGCTGCGTGGCCGCCTCCCCCGGTGCGGCGCGCGCCTGCTTCGCCTTCTTGTCCTTCCGAGACGCACGCTCCGGCTGCGAGGCCGTGCGGCGCTGCACCTTCTCGCGCTGCGTCCTGTGCGTGCTGCGGTGAGCGCTGGCGCGCGGCGACGTACGCTGTGCGTTGCTGGCGCGCTTCCGACGCGCGCTGCCGCTCCTGCCGCCGCACCGCCGTCGAGCTGATCTCCTCCACGTCGCTCCCCGAGTCGTCGTCGCCCTTGGGCTGCGCACGCCGCAGCGGCTTCGCCGCGCTATCGGCGAGCGAATGCCGAACCCTTGTCGACGGCATGGGAAAAGGACAAAATAGTTGAAATCCGGCCGATGCGCCCTGCGCCCAGGCGCGGTGGCGTACCTCCACACATGAAACGGCGCCGGGAGAGCCGCGATTTGGACCACGGCAAGTCTGTTGATTCGGCGCGCATGGACCGCGCGGAGACTAAGACGACGGGTGGCGGCGACACACAGCCTGTGCTGCGCGCATTCGAGTCGTTCCGCGATGAAATCGACGCCTACGTGCGTGGCCATGCGCGCTGCACTGACGGCAGAACGACCGGCGCGAGCGCCTGATTAAGACGTCGCGCGATGTGACGTCGCTGGCGAAGAAAATCATCTTTCATCTGCATCGGTTTACCGCGGTGGATGCGTGGCCGTGTGCACCGGATGCGCTTCCGGCCCGGGACCAGAAGCTACTTGCAGACGCACACGCGAAACTGGCCGACGTCGTCGGTGCACTGCAAACGTGCGCACAGACGGAGGGGCTCGTGAGCACGAGTCCCGATGCGCCCAGTCCCGCGAACCTGCATTTTGAATCGTTTCTTGGCGCGTCGCTCGAAGAGATGGTGGGTGGTTGCCCGGTTGTACTCATGGAGAGATGGAGGCGGCCTCGTTTCTCTACTTTCTCGAAAATGGGACGGTGATGCCGCTAGCGCATGTCCAGGACATGCTGCGGACGGAGAGTGGTGATCTGGTGCGTATTGTGAAAGCGCAGATGGTGGGGTGGGGGCTCGCGGTTCCGCTTTCGCTCTGGTATCTTTGGCATTCGTGAGAGTGGAAGGCCGGTATGCCATTCTCCTTGTCCTGTTCTCCTTGCGACTCTGCGCGCGTCGCTATCCCATTTTCCCGCTTCCTCTATTCTTTGCGACTCTGTCTGGGTCGCTATCCCAACCCTCTTCTCCCTCTTCTTTCCTTCCTGGCCTCCTCTCTCTCTTTCCACGCTTACGCACCTCATTCCTTTTTTTCCTGTTACCCTTGCCGCCTCTCTTCCCGACCCTCACCCCCTCCCCCCTTTCCTTCCCCCCTCCCCGCTTCTTTCCCTTTAACCCCAGTCCCTTTACATCTCACCAAATCGGTATTTGCTGGGCCTCTCCGACCTCACTGGGGAACTGATGCGCTTTGCCATTAACGCAGTCACCGCGAGGGAGCCGCAGCGGATCATTGACGTCGTCCTCCACACGCAACGCACCATCTATAAAGGTGTGTGCGGAGAAGCAGCACGCCTTACGGCAGCACTCGAACCAGTCGTGCCGTACTCGGGTGGCATCAGGAAGAAGCAGCAGGTAACGCTGTCGTCGCTGCGGAAGGTGGAGGACAGTGCGTGTCCCCCCGCCTCGTCCCTACTCACACGCAGCTGCCTACACGATCCGCGTGCGCACCGCCGAATACGGCGACGACCACGGGATGATCCAGGAAATGGTCCGTCGCGCACTGGCAGACAGGGCGGAGGAGTAGAGGGGGGCGTCTCCAACGTAGACGGCCGCGCCGCGCAGAAGCGACTCCGCCGCGCAGAAGCAGCTCCGCCGCACTTAGAACGTCGGCGTAATCATAAAGCCGGCCCGGCGCACGAAGAGCACGCTCAGAGCAAAGAATCCAATGTTCCATGCCAGCGCCACATTGCCCCAGATCTTGGCTGGATTCGCGATCTCCTGCGCCCAGAGGCGTCCGAGCCACGACGTCGGCGCCCCGTTGGGACGCGCGCTGGGTGCGTTCAGGAAGCCCGGCTGTGCAGACCTGGGCGGTGAGCGGGGCGCACGCCGGTACGCACAGATACGAGCCACGGTTCTGCGACATGTTCGGCGACGAGCTTCCGCGCGCCCGGCGCAGAGGACCTATAGGTCACGTGACAAGGTCGGCTGCGGACGGCGAGTGGCGGCGTGGTTTGTGCGCGTGGCATCGCTACGATGGGCCCCGCCGGCGCCGCATGCGATGTGCCGTTGTTCTCCGCGGCGGAGTTGCAGTATGAGCCGCAGCGGATTATGCACTGCGTGCAGGCGCCATCCCCAGCGGACGCGCAGCTCGCTGCGCAGACGCGGGCGGATCTGGCGCTCCGCTCGCGCATGGCGGCGGTGAACGGCTCCCGTGTGCCGGTCGACGCAGTGCGGGGCCTCGTACGCGAGGCGGAGGCCATGAATGGCGAGTCACTTGCGCATTTGCAGCACGCCGAGTCGTCGTTGCGCTTGGCGCTGCTTGCCGCGCTTCCAGACTCCGACCAGGCGGTGGACGACGACGACGTGTCGGTACTGGCTCGTCGTCTAGTTGACACCATGAGCGCGCGCGCAGGTGACGCACGGAGCGGAACGCCTGAGCATGACAAGAACACAGGCGCGGCTCACGCGTCCCGTGCGAAGCCGGTCCCTCCACCGCATCCCTTACAGATCGCCCGCACTTGCACCCTGTGGCTGTCGCGCGCGGAGGAGGCGATCCAGCGCGCGGACAGCGCAGGCGATCAGGCCACAGAGCTCGATGCGCTCCGAACGCTCGCCGCACTCGGGCAGCAGGTCTCGGAGGACACGGTTGCGCACCCGATGATGGCACGCACCGCGGCGGCGGTCGTGGGCGAGCGTGACGGTCTGTATGCCCGGCTGCGGTCCAAATATGTGGATGCACTGCGCCGCGCGCTGCGCGAGGTGTCGTGGCCTCCGCCCGAGCTGCAGAATCCGGACCACGTGATTCCTGGGGAACATCCGGCGTTCCAGCTGGACGTGCCGCCAGTGCGGCATGCATGGACGGAGGTGTGCGAGCTGCAGCTGTGCGCGGCCGACGCGGGCATCTGCGCGCGGCCCAGCTGCGTGCACGTACTGCCGTCGCTTAGTGAATCTCCGAGCTCCGGCTCCGAGCCGCAGCCCGGCTCCGACGAGTACGTGCCGCTGCTGGCTGTACAGACGCTTCTCGAGCCGATTCTCCGTCGCTTCCGCTTCCACTTTGACGGGCAGCGGTCCACGAACCGCCTCGACAAACCGGAATGGTTCCTCAGCCACATGCTCGCACTCCTGCAGCGCAACGCACCGCTTTTTGTGCCGGCACCGGATCCGTGGACGAGCGGCGCGGACATCGTCGAGCTCTCGCGGCGGCGTCCCGTCGCGGCGGGGGACACCGCCTCCGCACGACAGCGCCACATCACCGTGGATGCGCCCGCAGAGCTCCTGCACAACGTGTTGTATCCGCTGCGGCGCAAGATTTTCGCGTCCGTGGAGCGCCTTGTGGCTCAGCCGGCGCTCCTCGCACACACCATTTTCCAGTGCCTCACATTTGACGCGGACCTGCGCGTGGTGTACATACCCGCGGTGCTTGTGGCGGACGGGCGCGGCGCCGTACGTCTGGCCGATGTCGTGCTTGGGAATGTGCGCTGGTTCCGCGCGTGGCTGGATGGGGAGCGCGAATTTGCTGAGTCGCGCTTCGAGAAGCTCATGGATGCCGCGGGGGCCTGGTCCCTCGTGCATGCGGAGACACTCACCGACGAGGTGGACGTGAGTGATGACGACGTCGCGGTGGCGGTCGACGCTGCGTCGGCGACAACGACGCGGTGCGCCGCCACTCTCGTCAGTATTCTCGCCGGTGTCACCGAGCGCTACCAGCCCCTAGAATCGCTGGAGCAGCGATGTGCGTTCGTGATCAAGGTGCAGAAACCGCTCCTGCACCAGTTCCACATGCGCCTTGCGCGGCATCTGGACGCGTTTGAAAACCTGAGCGGCGCATTTTCCCGCGCGTTTCCCGGGGAGATGGCCGTCTTGTCTTCTGCTACAGGGACCGAGCGGGTGCGTGGGACCCACGGGCTCAGCCGGGTCGCCAAGGCACTCCTCGCCGCCGCGTTTTGCCAGCAGCAGCTGGAGGACTGGAACGAATCGTCGTTCTTTTTGTCGATGGCGCAGCAGGTTGCTGCGCTGGACCCGTCTTCTGCGCTGTATCGCCTCATGTCTCCGGCGCACGACACCGGCGATATCGACTCCGCCACGCTCCTGGCTACATTCAAAAGAGGGCTCCAGCGCAGTGCTGCCGCGACGGGATCTGCAACTGCATCATTCCGCCCGCTTTCTCGCACGCCGCGCGCAAGTGATGCTGCGCCGCTGCCAGCGGCCGCGAGGAGCGACGATGTCGACATGGATGCGCCTGGGATCTGGAGCGACTGTCGCGACAAGTTCGCCGAGATTGCCACCCGCGCATCTGGGGCGCTAGAGCGTCTTGTCGTTGCTGAGGTCGAGGCACAGCTGAAGCCCTATGTGATGCGTCGGTGGGACCAGGAGGACGTGCTGACAGACGCGGGGGACGTCGCGGATGCGGACGCGCGGCCCAGTGCGACGCTCCCAAACCCCGAGCTGCTGCCGGCGCTCGCGAAGCTCTCAAGTCTTCTTTCACACCTTGTCCAGCTCCTTCCCGCTAACCTACTCCTCCCTATCTACCGCCGCATCGCGTCCACGCTCAGCAGCGAGGTGGTTGCACGCGTGATTATGCCAAGTGCGTCTGCCACGCGTTGTGCCGAGCCCTGCTAACCATACGCAGATGCACGCATAACGCAGCAGTTCTCCGCTGCACAGGCTCGGCAATTCCGCGTCGACGTCGAGCACGGCTGGCTTCACGTCGTCCAGGAACTCTCTGACCTCCCTATTATCGCTGCGCGACGCGCGCGCAATTTTCCGACAGGTCTCGGGAGCAATCCGGCATCTCCATGGCGTCTCCTCGTAGACGCCAGCAAGCAGCTGTCGTAGAGTGGCCTGGGAGAAGGGAGAACCACGATGAAGCAAGGGTGTCCATGAGAGATGCGCGGCTTTTGCAGTGCAGTACGTCCTATCCCAAAAAATTATAAAAAATACTTCCGCGCCGGGAATTGAACCCGGGTCTGGTCCGGACAGTCGGGACAAGCCTTCATGACAAGGACCCGTCATAGCCACTAAACTACGCAGAATTTCTTAAGAGCTACACTCTGCGATAGGCATAATTGAGCGGCTGAACGTACGACGCCCATGAACAGGTGAGCTTGTGATGCGCTGGATGTACAAAAAGACAGCATTCATTCCTGGAGTACACGCGCAGTACTTCTTTAACTGGGCATTAGCGTTGCGCATTGCGCGCAGGCTCATTTGCGCCGGGTACGTTTATGTATGGCATGTGCACGCGCTGCGCGCACCTCTACGCGCGCGCGAAGCAGCTATGGTTGCCAGGCTCTCCGCGCATAAAGGGCGCCTCAACGTGCGTGCAGCGCAGCCGAGACTGCCACTCTCCTGCCACCCGCCACCATGGGCATAAGGATGCACATCTCGGTCCCGATAGTATCGAAGCTCGGTGGTGCAGTGGATAGCATGTGGGGCTCATATTATGTGTGGCACCCCAAGGTCGACGGATCGAAACCGTCCTGAGCTACTTTTTTGTCTTTACGCTTTTGCCTTTTTTTTTTTATGGAACGCTTTGGGCACAACCGCCCTCCTGGCGCGATGTATTCGTAACCATGTTGGTACTACGTCGCGCTGCAGAGCTGCTGAGCATCACTCGTCCCCGATGTCCAAATCGTCAATGCACGGGTATCGATAGTCCCCATAGGGGAGCTTGCGACTCAAGCTGTACAAGTCTTGCTCGTTATCCGACGGACTGCCGAAATGGACCGTGTCCTGTTCTTTCGCAGGCGATGTGGACTCGGTTGATCCGTAGGAGCGCGATGGCGTGGCATGTGACTGCAGCCGGGCGTGCTCGTAGCCGGGCGAATTGCGATCGCCGCCAGCGACAGGATCGTTCGGCCCTTGCTCGAGCCAGTATTTCTTTTTTCCCCCGTCCATATACCGTAATCCAGCGCGGCTGCGGTGCTGGAAAGCATGCGAATGATGCACGACATTGTCGCTTTCCTCCCAGGAGCGATAGGTGTATTCCGTGCCACGGAAGGTCACCGCCAAGTCCGCGAGCACATCGCCGATCCCGAAACTGTCCTGCAGCGCATCCAAAAATGGAAGACGTCCAGCCATGCTTGAGGGCGGCTGGACATAGTCGCTATGCGAAAACGCATGCGCGCTCGCGACGGCGAAGATCGGCATCTCCAGGCTAATAAGCGTATCCTGTAGGGCTGCCGAGAGGTATATGTCATCGACAACGCTGCCGACTAACCGGGATGAGCATAACCGCGCGCACAAACGCACTGTGACGAATGATGCCTGCCGCGACAAGGATTGAAATTGTGAGTCCCTGCCAGAAGCTGAAGAAGACCACGCCCTTCACGCAGAGGAACTTGGCCGGGACCCGGAACGGCTCGAGCTCCTTGTGCAGACACACCCAGAACATGGTGAGCGAATAGATCGCAATGAACACCGAGATGTCTGGTTGTGAGCGCACCCGTATGCGCCACGTACTGTACAACAGCGCAATCCACGTATACCCATTCTGCACATTCAGGCGGCCATCCTGGTAGTGACCTGCGATCTTCAGCAGCACGGTCGCCACAGCCAGTATCGGTTTGAGCTGGACGTATTCTGGTTCCGTGAGTTCCCTGCCGCGCCCCTCTACACACGCTGGATCCCGCGCTTGACTGAGAGGAACGTGTATGGATCACTCAGGTCCATTGAGTGGAAGAACAGGTTGAATGGGAATATCTGCGGCGTCGGTGGCCGCCCTTGCAGCATCGCGCATATCTCGCTCTCCCCGCCGAGGTACTCAACGAGCAGATTGAAGAAACAGTAGATGACGAATGCCTGCGAGGGTGAGGACGCATGGTTCCTGGGACGGACCTCGTACAGATCGCGCACAAGACCGATCATCTCCGCAAGCTGCAGCGAGAAGAGAGAAACCGTCGACGTCACCGCATAGAGAAGCGGCCTGGGATGTGAGCATCGTGGTGCAGCCGTGACGCACATGATCAAGATGCGGACCACATACCGCTGCAGGTACGGCTTGTAGTAGTGCTTGAGCTGCTGCAGGACCGAGTACGACGAAAACACGGTCGTAAATATGGTTGCGCACGTGCACAACAGAAGCAGCTCAGACGGGAGCGAGCGGCCGGAGCCCTCATCCGGCGGGGGACTGAACTTCATCATCCCCCAGGCATCGACGTTGGCGCACGCTCACTTTTGTCACACGTGCCAAGAGAAATTTCCCTTGGGCGTAATTCCCCGTCCCCGCGCCGAAGGAACGGCAGGGGGGGTGACAGGAGGGGATAAAGCAGGGGCATGTGGCGCGCGTACGGGTGATGCTGCGGGGGAGTGCGACGCGCGTACGAGCGATGCGGATAACGCAGGCATGGTAAAACGCCTGGGAAGCCACCGTAGAACATTCGTCGTATGCACATGGAGCTGCAGCAGAAGAGCAACTTATCTACGAATTCCACGCCATGGGCCCGTACAGCGAGATCGGATGTAGTGCCGCTAGTGCTCAGGCACCTGCTTCACCTTCATCGTGTCAAAGTCCAGCCGCTCCGCGTCCGCAGCGCGGACCTGTTCGACAAGCGGCGACAGATAGCGCACATCCTGTTGGTGGGGTAAGACGCGTGCGCAGGCGACGACACACCTTGGACGCCGGTAGCCACTCGTTCTTCGGCAGGATACGCTGGTTCACTGAGAGCTGCATCGCACGGCGGAAACGGTAGACGCGGTCGTACCCCTCGCGATCAGGGAGACGGGAGAGCGCCTGTCAGAGAAGACACACATGCACATCGGGAGGATGGGCGAATGAAAAGCACACATGGTGAGCATACCACACGCAGGCACGGGGCTCGCACACACCTTCTGTGTCGGGTGGTTCTCCTCCATGAGCAGATCGTCGTAGAGGAGGCCCATCTGGCGGTAGCCTGCGATGTGCGCGTACGCGTTAGCGACCGGCTGCAGGAACTTGTGCAGTGACGGCGACGACTGAATGTACTTCGCAAACGATATCTGCTGCACCGCGCGGTCAGCGCCTGCGGGTGGCCGCCGCCGTGTACGTACCGACATCTTCACGCAAGACCAGCAGCTCCGTTGGGACTGGAGGGAAATTCGAATTCTCTCGCCGTGCACCACCAATCCGTTCCGTCCCGTGCCGGCGATTACCAACCAACATCACGTGATATTTCATGCCCCGTCCACGATAGACGCGGGTGTGCGGATCGGCAGCGTGTCGGCATGACGCGGCGCGGAGACCCCGTGCGGACGATAGCAGTGCTCGGCGGCGGCATTTCGGGTCTTACCGCCGCGTTCTCGCTGCGGCGTCTGCTTCCTGTGTCCAAGTACCGCATCGTTGTGGTAGAGGCAAGGCCGCGCCTGGGGGGTTATATCCAGAGTGAACGAGTCGCGGTATTCGACGACGCGCGCGGCCCGGAGACGGCGCTGCTTGAGTATGGCCCGCGGACGGTGATTCCCCACGGATACAGAGGCTACCGAATGCTGGAGCTTGTGCGTGTGGCTGCGTGCAGCGTTCTGACCCGTGCGCAGTTGGAACAGCTGGACCTGGTCGACCGCATGCTGGTCGTGCCGAAGACGTCCGCGTCTGCGCGCAATCGGTTCTTATACCACGACGAGAAACTGGAACGACTCGCAAGCAGTCTGCCTGCCATACCGGGCGTTCTCTGGCGCGTGCCGTGGATGCGGCGCGTGTTTTGGCGTGCCCTGCGGGAGCCGTGGGTCGAGCCGTCGGCGGCGCTGCACACTCCGGACGGCTCAGGCGACGAGTCCGTGGACGAGTTCTGCGCACGGCGGCTTGGACGCGATGCCGCGGACGTGCTTGCATCTGCGATGATGCACGGCATCTACGCGGGCGACTCGCGACGCATCAGCGTCCGTAGCGCGTTTCCTGCCCTCGTCGCGTTGGAGCAGAAGCACGGCAGCCTCCTGGGTTCTCTGTTCCGATGCGGGAAGCGCCGCGGGCACGCCGCGGTGTCGGACTACATGGCGGCGGAGGCGCACCGGAAGCGCGAGGTTGCGGCGCGCCTCGCGGAGCCGACGCTGGCCAAGATCCATGATGCGTCTGTGTACTCATTCCCGAATGGGCTCGGGGAGATCACCGCGGCACTGCAGCGGCACCTCACAGCTGCGGAGAACGTGGAGGTGTGGACAGGATCGCCGTGTGAACGCATTGATACCCCCACCGACGGTGGCCCATTCCGCGCGCATATCGCCGACGAGCGGGAGCCACTTGCCGCGGATCGCATTGTTGCTGCGCTGCCTGCCGCAAAACTGGCGCCCTTCTTCCCTGACATGCCACACCTCGCGCACAATCCAGCGGCACACGTGGGCGTCGTCGACGTCGTGCTCGCTCCACCGGACGCCGGCACGCCCTTGTACAGCTTGCCGGTGCGTGGGTTTGGATACCTCGTTCCCCGCGTAGCGCGCAACAATCCCGACCAGATCCTCGGCGTAATATTCGACAGCGATGCAGTGTCAAACCAGGGCACACCTGGAGAGACGACGTCGCCGCCATTTGCGAAACTAACGGTGATGGTCGGCGGTCCGTACTGGGAGGCGCTCGGCAGCTCAAACCTGCCGGACACAGACGAGATCACGCGACGCGCACTGCGCGCGCTTGGCGGACAACTGGGGGTCCCCACCGATGTGCTGCGCACGCACGTGCGATACACCAGGGCGCGCATCCTCACCGACTGCATCCCGCAGTACCAAGTGGGCCACGTCTGGCGCATGCGTGAGCTGCACGACGCGCTGCAGAGCGACCCGCGCTGGCGGGACCGGCTCACTCTCGTTGGAAACAGTTATACGGGCGTTGGCGTGAACGACTGCGTTTCAATGACACTGGACGCTACGGAGGCAATCGCCCTGTACGAGGAGGGCGACGTGACGCACGAGAGCACCAGCCAGAGCACGGGGCTCGCGTCGCTGATCGAGCGGCTGATGCGCTGAGCAGATACGGGAAGGTACCCGCCGCGGGGAATCCACAGCCCCCCCGCGCCTACATCAGGAATCTCCCCCTGTCGCCCCGCCACGTTGCGCTGGGCAGGTACTCCCATGCACATAAATAGTAGAGATGAATCATACTATTTCACAACAACGCGTGGTCCCCTCCCCGGCCCTGTGCCCTACTGCTTAAAGAAGGAGAGGCTTCGTATTAGTGACAAAGGCACGCCCACGTACAGGTCCTCCACATCGTCTCTGGAGCCGAGGAAGATAGGAACACGCTGGTGGATGCCCGTCGGCTGCACGTCGAGGACGCGCTGCTCGCCAGTCGTGGCGACACCGCCCGCCTGTACCGTCAGCAACGCGAGGTGGAAGCGCGCGCACCTGCTCCGTGAGGAAGGCCATCGGGAAGCCCTCGTATAGGAGACGGAGCTTGCCGTCCTTAGACTTCTTGTCCGCGGGGTACGCGAAGATGCCGCCGTACAGAAGAGTGCGGTGCACGTCTGCTACCATGGAGCCGATGTAGCGGGCGGAGTACGGCTTCTTCGGCGCCTCCGGGTACTTGACCGAGTGCAGGTACTTGAGCACCGGCTCGAAGAAATACTCGCTGTTGCCCTCGTTAATCGAGTAGATCTTGCCGCGCTTGGGCACCTGGATGTCCGGGTGCGTCAGGATGAACTCGCCGATGGCATTGTCCAGCGTAAACCCATTCACGCCGGCGCCTGTCGAGAGCACGATGTTCGCCGACGATCCGTACATGCAGTAACCCGCAGCGACCATGGCGCTGCCCGGGCGGAGAACATCCTCGACGGAGCCTGAGGACCCTTCGGCAATTTTGTAGATGCCGAAAATCGTGCCGATGTTTACGCCCGCGTCAATGTTGCTCGAGCCATCGAGCGGGTCGAAGACGACACAGTACTTGCCCTTCTGCTCGTCGCCAACGAGAATGACCTCCTCCTCCTCCTCGGACACCAGCACTGCACACTGGCCAGAGGACGTGAGCACCTTGACCATGATCTCGTTCGAGAGCACGTCGAGCTTCTTCTGATCCTCGCCCTGCACATTCTGCTGCCCTGCAACACCCACGAGGTTGTTCAGACGCGCCTTGCGCACGAGGTTCTCAATGCACTTGCACGTCGTCTGCAGGGAGCTCAGCAGGAGCGTTAGCTCCCACTTGACGTCCTTGTTCTCAGTCTCCTTCTGGCCCTGGTTGAGCACAAACCGCGTGAGCGTGATGACATCTGTCTCAGACGGCAAGTATCCTTCCATCGTGTCTGCGGGGGACGGGCAGCCCGCGCACCCTGACCGGGTGCTTTCGCGCGTGCTGTGCGCGCACGTGCGCCCATTGATAGTGACGTCATGCATTTATGTGGAGGCGTCCAGGTGCACGAAGCGGTCGCGGCGGCTCAGGGCGGGCAGGGCGGGATGTGAAAGCAGATCGCCATCGCGGGTTGTGCGCGGAGAGGCTAGGAAAAAGTGCCACTAGATGCTACGGCGATATTCAAAATACGGACGGCGTAGTTGCGGGGAAGCGCGTCTTTGGCTTGATTAAGGATTCTTCTGGTTACTGGGACACCTTAGCGGGCAGCGGCATCGCGCTTCTCCGCTGCAGACTTGTTCTGCGAGGCGTCCTCGCTCAGTTTCGACGCCGCCTGCTTCTCCGTGCCGCTGAATGCGTTCTGCGCGTCGGATGCGTTCGCGAGCGCCACCTACACAGTCAGTCTTGCGTCGCGCCCGGTACACACCTTGTGGAGTGCCGGAAGGGTCTCGCTGCGGATGTACGAAGTCACCTTGTTCACGCGGTCTTGGACGGGGACCTTGGTGTCGAGCGCCTCGGACGCGACCTGCTTGTCTGGGGGTCAGTCGCGCGACCTCGCATGCACGTACAGGTCGAGGCAAACGTGTCAACGACCGGCTGGAAGCGCTTCTGGCCCTCGGAAGAGAGGCTAAGGGCAAACTTCTGCAGGTTCTCGAGCTCCTGGAACAGGCCCCTCACGAGGGTCTGAGCTTTCTGTTCGCCATCCGCCATCTCGGACTTAGTCTTCTTCGACCAATCCTGGGCCACCTTGGTCAGGTTGTCGTTCATCGATGCAATCGCGCCGCCGGTCCTCTGCAGGTATACGTTCTCATGTTGCTGCAACTGCTCTACCGCCTTGCCTGTCTGCTCGTAGAGCTTCGAGGCCGGCTCCCTGACGCGGGTGTCATACAGATTCTGCGCCTGGTGCTTGCACGAAGAGAGGCGTCCGGTGGCAAAGTCGAGCGGCTGCACGGCAATGTTGTACAGGTCCTCCCACTTCACCGTGAACGGGTACGGGAACTTGTTCTTGACAAACTCGAGTGTCTTGTACGTGTACTCATCACCGAGATGCAGAGGCTTGCTGAGCCGCACGGTGATCGGCTGAACGAGCTGCAGCGACTTGTCCGCGACGCACTCGCCGACGTTTAGCGGCTTGCGCAGCAGCGAGTTCGTCTCAATCAGCGAGTGTGCGACCTGGAGCACCCCCGCGACGAGCGGCACATGCGTGACGAACTGGAGCGTGTCGCTGTCCGCAGCAATCTGTCTGATGCTAGCCGTACGGCTGTTCACTTGAACCTGAGACGAAGCCATGATGACAGCAGGGGCCAGAGTACGCAATCCCGAGCCGCACTCCTTTGATAAAGGCATTCCTGCGCCCTGGTCCATGCTTACTTAGTTCCAGCACGTGGCACGCGTGCGAGAATTCGTCCCCCATTGGGTGGATCTCTTTCCGGTTGTGGTTTCTGTAAGGTTTCACAAGCAGGGTTGGCCCAAACGCGCAGTCGTGCAGCAGGACCCAGGGGTGGTTCTACGGACATATGCACGCGCCGGTGCTAAAATTATGAAACTCAACCAGATGAGGTGTGCATTATCTTTTCGCTCGCGCAAATGGCGTTTATTGGTTGTACAGTGGGCGCTGCAGTATCACCTGGTGGTTGCAAAAGGCAATGTCATTGGAAGGGCGCGGAAGGCGCAACCGCGCGCAGGCGCAGGGCTCAGTTGCTCTCGGCTGTGGCAGACTCGTGCCTCGGCGTGCGTCCCAGAAACTCATCACCGCTCGTCCGGCCCAGTTTCCCAGTCATTCTGTAGTCGAAAGAAGCCGCCGCTTGGGGCCATGTCCACGTGCGCCGCGACATTCGCGTCAGACCCGTCGCTGTCTAGGCTGCGCGCTTCTAGATCCAGCGGCTCGTATAGGCGGCCCAGTTCGTGCTGTGCGCGGGAACGCTGCTCCGCTTGGTGGCCAGCCACCAGTCCCAGTGCAGAGCCGAGCAGGTTCGCTGCGACGTCTCCGGCCTGGAATGTCTTATACTGCACCGTGTCAGACCATACCACGGACACAGCACCCACCGGGAGCATGCTCTGCATAAACTCGGATCCAATGGCACCCACCACGACACATCCCAGCACGGATGCAGCCATGGGGAGATACCGCCAGTATGAGACGTGCAGAACAGACTGCGCGTCAGTGCCGAGGCGCGTCCAACAGCTTACCTCGTCCACATCCCACACCAGATAGGTCAGAAATGACGCCTGCGGACGCGCGTCAGTGGGGGTGCGCGACTCAATGTCGTTGCGGGCCTCCTGGCTCCATGGGGCGGCACACGTACCAAGAAGAATCCAAAGAAATGCATCACCTTGTCGTTGAGCGAGACATACGATTGCGCGGATGGATGGAAGCTCCGCACGTCAGAAAACACGACCTCGCACCAACCCAAGGAAACCCATTAGTACCAGGACTAGCAGGTCGGCTCCCAGGAGAAACGGTCGCACGCGTATCGGAATATACCTATCGCTACGCCGCGAGACGCAGTGCAAGCCAAGTCTGACCGGCACCGACCAGAGAGCGCGTCGCTGCAACCTTCCCACGCCGCGCCGCAGCGTCGCGAAATGATTTGTGAGTCCACCGGCCAAGCCGCGCATGACCGGCAGCATAGTGGTCGCAGCGCGCGCTCCGCTGCGTCCGTCTTTCTGAACGGGCGTTCCTGTTGACGGAGGGACCCGGGGACCGTGCCCACTCACTCCTAACGCCCCTCTTCCCCCATTACATCTCGGCCGAGGAATGGTGTTGCCAAGCTCATTTAGCCAGGGCTGCCTATCTACGTGGGTCGCTGCCGCACAGCAAGCAGCAGTGTGCTTCGCGGGAGCCCGCGAGGCGAGGGGGGATGGGGGACAGAGTCTATAACAAGAGGCACGCTGCGCATAGAGCCAGCGTGAATCGTGTTGTCATGGCCAAGGTTGGTGGATGTCCAGGGAAAGGGAGGGGTTACTGGTAGCATAGGGGCCAGCCGCTTATACGCCACCTCCAATACCCATGATGGCAACTTAGGCGCGGTCTACCGCACTTGAGATGTTTGCATCCGATGCGCGCGAACGCAAGCTTAGGCGAGACCCACTGCGTCTGAGATTGGCTGGAAGCACATTCGTCAGGTAGCGATGCATGCCGTCGGCAACCTGCATTGCGCGATTGGTCTTGCCCACTCCACGCACACCGGACTCATTGTGAGCATCGACGTGTTTGTGCACGGCATACTCCTGCCCGGGAACGCTCTTCGATTCGAACATAGGATGCGCCCCGACGACACGTGGCTGTGCATGCTGCGCTGGTGCAACCAAGCGCACCGACTTGGCCGGATGCGACCGGGGCACGGCGGCGTCCAGTGTATGGAGCTGCATCTCGTCGATGAGACGCGACGTCGCAAGAAAACGCGCGTTATCGTCGAGGTCCCGCGCCTCGTCGTCCGGCGAGGACGTCGCCGAGCCGTTGTCGTCCGTGAGCTCCGCAGAGGAAATGGACGAGCTGCTGCGACTGGACGCGACCATGCGCGACTGGTACATGGACTTGAGCGCGGCCGTCGGCGTAAGCAGAGATGCGGAGCTGCTCTTGGACGGAACCGTGGACTCCGCCGTGCGCACCACCGTCGTGCTGACATCGACGCGGACGTGCGGCTTCGCCGCATGGTTCCAGCAAGGGACCTGGTCCCCTGGCAGGTTGCGCAGGGCAACGCGACGCTCAGACGCGCGCACATACCGATCGCACTCACGCCCAGCTTCACACCCACGGAGACACATTTCGCGGCGGCCAGCGTCTGCGCGCGTCTCGAAGCGCCGGAAGAACGGGGTAAAGTGTAGGGTGACTTCCTCCTCCTCGATCCGCAGGTCGTAGTCGAGCAGGTACAAGAGCTGTTTCTCCATCAAGTTCACCTCCGCCTGGGAGAAGAGAACGCAGTACCGCATCCAGTGCTTATTCTTGGGCGAAGAGTCGTTCAGGTACTTGGCCGCGACGATGAGCGTTGCGAGGAAGACACGATGCAGCGTGCACGGCATGCCCTTGGCGACGCTGGGGAGCCTGTGCTTGAGGCGGTCCAGGTACACCAGCGTGCACAGCAGCGTTGGAACCTGGACATTGCTTTTCTCGACGAGCATCACGATGAACGACTCGAGGCTGGGGAGATTCTGCGGCTGGGCAGCCGTGTCGGCCGCGGCCGACTGCTCCGCATTGCATTGGATCACCTCTGCTGCCTGTTTCGCGAGATGGGCTGCGCGTTAGCGGGACACAGGAGAATACGCACCGACCATGTCCCGGGACACGGGGCAGCGGATGAGGTCCGTGATGGAGGGGTTATGCACGAGGCGGGGGAGCAGGCTCGCTGGGTGGCGTCGCAGCGCACTGCTTGAGAGGGTAGTGGCGGCCATCATGCGGGGAGGGAAACTCGGCGATCAACGCGCTAGTCTCAGCTGCGAACCAGCGACAGCAGGAGGACACGGACAGAGGAGACGATGTCACGACACAGTTGGGTGTTGTGTGTGATGATGGGCAGTGCGGAGCAGGGGTACCCCTTTCTGCGGCGGGCTGTTAGTCCATGCACCGCTTACATGGCTGGCCACATACCAAAGCTAGCGTTTATGCTCTCCGGCGTACTGCGCGAGCGGCACCGATGTGAGGGGTACGTGCGGCGACGTCGCCAAGTGGACAGGGGGTGGGAGACACAGATGCACACTGTCCGCCCTGCGTTTAGATGTACGTTCTCAGTCTCACTTTCCGCCCTACGTCTGCAAGGAGGGCGTGGATCTCTAATCATGTAGAAGAAATCAAGTCCTGCAGCAACCCGCACGCATAATTGCCCCCTTCGCCCTGCATGACTCTACCCCTGCAGCCGGCGTGCCCAGCCACCGCGCGTCAACTTCTACGTGCAGCCTTCGCACGTGGCATGGCCCGTGCGCAACGCTACCTGAGCCCGTCCAATGTGTTCTCGTATCGTAGGAACTTGCGCAGCTCATTGTCCAGGTAACACCGGCGGCGCTGCCAGTTGCCAAGTGCCTTGGCACGCGCTGTCACATCGTGCGCGAAGCGCGCCTGCACGCGTTCGCGGACGGACGTGTGCTCCTCTGATGCGGCGCGCACTTCCGCAACGTACCGCCGGATTGCCTCCCGCTGCTTGTCGTGCGCGAGCGCGGACCGTGCAAGGGGCATGTGCGGCGGTGTCCACTCGGCAAGCATCGGCCCTTTCGCTGATGCATGCATCGCGCCGCTCCACCATGGGCGCAGTGCAAGGAGGCGGGAGAATATGGGTATCGTCGCTGCCGTGCCACCCCACGACTGATCCGCGCAGCTGCTCGCGCGCTGCTGTGGATCCGATCCCGCCGCGTCCGGCCCCAGCCCCTTCCAGCCGTAGTCCGCATTCGTCTGCGCCTCGTGCAGTGGAACCTGAGTGATCAGGGCGGCGCTGGCGTTGATCGCTGCCGTCCAGCTGCGCGCTTGCATTGCGTCAGTCGTGTGGAACTGGTGCACAGGTCCGTGCGCTAGCCGCAGGGAGAAAGTCGGCGGCTCTGCAGGCGCCTCCGCCGACACCGGTCCACAAGCTTCCGCGTGTGCTAGATCCAAGCTGTACAGGGGGTGTGTGTCGGGAAGCGCATCCCCGTCCGTCCCGTCGTGCGTATCGTACAGCAGTAAGGCGCCATCGCTCAACGCGGCGAAGAACACGGCCTTGCGTCGCCGCGACCGACGCTTTCCCGAGTCTGTTACAGGCGCATGTGTAAGACGGCCATGCAGCGCCGGCAGCCGTACATAGGAGGAAGGCGTCGCGGTTTGCGACCACGGTCTCGGCGAGTCATCGCCACCGGAGTACAGCGGCAGATGTGCGTCACTGCGGCTCGTACGCACTCCGCGGTCGCTGTTGACACTTGAGCGGGAGGAAGGACGACGGCCCACGCGCTGGAGCAAGTGCGCGGGGGCGAGCGCGCTTTCCACGGCAACGGCCCATGTGCTACTGCGCCGCTTCTCGAGACTCGTCGTTTTGCGGAGGCTGTCGTTCGTGGGCAGCACACGTCGGCTCTGCGTCTGCGTCCGTGTGCGACGAAGGAGAGAAAAAGGCGCACCTGCGCCGCCGTCTTGCGCGATAGTGCTTGGCACGGGGAGGCACCGCTGCTTTATGGACGCGAACTCGTCGTGCAGTATCCCCAACATCGCGTCAGGCCACACGTCGTGCGGTTTGCGTAACGCGTGGGCCTCGTCCAGATGCGCGGCCGCCAGCGCCTGGGTGTGCAGCGGGGTCACCGTTGACATAGTATTCTGTACGAACTGCGCTTGCGTCATGCGATCGGAAGTGTCCGCAATATGCACGTCGGTGTTGAGCAGGAGCATGGCAAACGCCAGCGCGTGTACCACGTCGCTGGACCCTGGGACGCACCCAGGGTTGCATGCCATGTACCGTTCCGCCATCGCGCTGAGAATCCTGTCGATCCGCTGCGTCTCTGCGTTGAGATACAGCCGGCTGCATAGCAACCGCAGCGCAGCCTCGACGGAAAGGCCTTCCATGTTTACCTTAGCCATGTACAGGGTTCGAATCCGCGCGTGGAATATGGAGCTGTGTCCGGTCAGCCAGCTGCTCAAGACACGCCGCCCCCACGCACTCTCGGCCCAGCCACTCCGCGATCGCGTCCGGCGCGAGTTCTGTCGTTTCATCCCAACAGCGCGTCGCGAGCAGCCGTGCATCGGCCTCCTCTTCCTGCGAGGCGATCGACGGCCCTGGCGACGAGAAGCGCAGCGGGGCGCCAGCCGCCGTCGCCCCGCGCGACGACTCGGAGGGGTGCGTGGGTGTCTCTGCCGCCCAGGAGAAACTGGACGGTGCACCCAGGGAAGAGTAGTCCGCGTCCGCACATGGGAGATCGGACGCGTACGACCTGGAATGTGGAATCGCAGGGAGCGGCCGCCCGAGCATTGCGAGCGGCGGGAGGGCGGTCAACGCCATGGGCAGCGGGGGATTCGGCTTTGGCGTAGACTCGCCCGTAGAAGAGGAGGGCTGCGCCGTAGCGTGCACTGACTCCGAAGCGCCCGCTAGCCAGGCGTCGCTCTGTGACGGAGTCAGGGCGACGCGCCGGTGCTCTGCGACGCTGCTGGACGACACGGAGCTCGTTATGTTCGGCATCGCTGCGGCCGCGGATGCAAACACGGCATCGCGGGACAGAACCGGGAGCGAAGACACGGGGCGCCGGTGCGCAAGTGGCGTTGCGCACACCGGACCCGAACTGGGCGTCACCGGCGGGCTGGACTTTGGTGCGTTCCGCTCCGAGGCCGGGCGCGCGTCGTCTGTGGGAACGCGACGGAGGTCGCCGGGGGGAAGCCAAGGGATATTCCAAATGCGCGATCGACGCGCAGGCTGGTCAAAGGAAGGCGTGGAAGGGCCCTTATTCTGCGCCACAGTCGGTGTGAGCGAAAGCCGTTTTGTTCCGGGCTGCTGCACGGCCTCGTCGAAGCTCGTGCAGGGCCGATCAGGTGGGCGACGCGGGGTTAACGGAAGCGCGAGTTCACTCTCCGTGCGCAGCGGGAGGACGCCTGGGCGCTTCCGGGCACTGAGTGTGCACTCCATGGGGACAGTCTGTCCCCCGCTCGTCGCGGGTCTCTGTGGCACAACAACAACACGCGTGAGCATGGCGCGACACGGCTTAGTCAGCGCGGCCGAAAAAAAAGACGCTAGGGGTGGCGCTCAGATCGCGGCCACCGACGACGATGAAGGCGTCGTATCGGTTTGCGAACCTGTGCGGCACCGTGTATCAGCAGGGCAATGTGCAGTTTTCCCCCGAGGGCGACACGCTGTACTCGCCCGTGGGCAACCGGCTGTCGGTGTTTGAGCTGGTGAAAAACACGTCGCTCACGCTCCCGTTCGAGACGCGGAAGCCGATCTCGCGGGTGGCCGTCTCGCCTGCGAACGCGGCGCTCGTGCTTGTCGCGGACGAGGACGGGCATGCGCAGCTGGTTAATGTGCAGCGGCGTGCGCTGCTGGCGCACATGAACTTCAAGCTGCCGCTGCGCGATGCGCAGTTCTCGCCCGACGGCCGCTACCTGGCGGTGACGCATGGCGCACAGGTGCAGGTGTGGCGCACGCCGAACGTGCTGGTGCGCGACTTTTCGCCTTTTGTGCTGCACCGGACATATGTGGGGCACTTTGACGATGTGCTGAGCGTCACATGGTCGCGGACGGGCCGCTTTTTTCTGACGACATCCAAGGATATGACCGCGCGTCTCTTCTCGCTGGATCTGCTGCCCGGCTTCCGTCCGCGCACGTTCACGGGGCATCGTGGTGCGGTGGTGCGCGGGTTCTTTTCACTGGACGAGCGCACCGTGTACACGGTGAGCCGTGACGGCGCGCTCCTCGTCTGGGCACCGAGAGACGAGGGCAGCGGCGCGGACGTGGACGCGGACGGCGACGCGGATGCCGCGTCAGAGCCGCGCTCGACGGATGCGCGGGATGCGCTGGGGTACCTGCGGTTTGGCGTCGCGGCGCGGCACTACTTCCACCAGGCAAATACGCAGCTCGTCTGTGCCGACTTTCACGCAGGCACCTCGCGGCTCGTCGTCGGATTTGGGACGGGCGTGTTCTCGCTCTGGGACCTGCCGGACTTTACGAATGTGCACACGCTGAGCATCAGCCAGGAGAAGATCACCACCGTCGCCTTTAACCACACGGGCGAGTGGCTCGCGTTTGGTGCGCAACGTCTCGGGCAGCTGCTGGTGTGGGAGTGGGCGTCCGAGTCGTACATTCTCAAGCAGCAGGGGCACTTCTACGACATGAACACCGTGGCCTACGCGCAGGACGGGCAAATGGCCGTCACTGGCGGCGACGACGGCAAGGTGAAGCTGTGGAACACCGTGTCTGGCTTCTGCACGGTTACGTTTTCCGACCACTCGGCCCCGGTCACAAGCGTGGAGTTCGCGAAGCAGGGACAGGTCCTGTTCAGCGCGAGCCTCGATGGGACGGTGCGCGCATACGACCTTGTGCGGTATCGGAACTTCCGCACTTTCGCGAGCCCGACGCCGCAGCAGTTCGCGAGCCTCGCCGTGGACCCCAGCGGAGAGGTCGTGTGCGCGGGAAGCGCGGACTCGTTCGACTCGTACATGTGGAGTGTGCAGACGGGCAAGCTGCTCGAAATCCTTGCGGGCCACGAGGCGCCGGTCTCTGCACTCGTTTTTGACCCAGCGGGCTCCGGCTTGCTGGCGAGCACGAGCTGGGACCGCACGGTGCGGCTCTGGGAGGTGTTCCGCCGTTCCTCCTGCACCGAGACGCTCTCGCTGAACGCGGAGGGCCTCGCGCTTGCGTTCCGCCCGGACGGACAGGAGCTCTGCGCCGCGTCGCTCGACGGCCATCTCACCTTTTTCGACCCGCGCTCTGGGGCGAGTACGGGCGTGCTCGACTGCCGTCGGGACATCGCGGGCGGGCGCCGTCTCGACGACCGGATCGCGCGGCGGAACAACGCGGCGGGCGCAGCGTTCACGAGCGTGTGCTACAGTGCAGACGGGTCGTGTGTGCTGGCGGGGGGCAACTCGAACTTCGTGTGTCTGTACGATGTGCGCGACAAGGTGCTCCTCAAGAAGTGGACGATCACGTTGAACCTCGCACTCGACGGCACACAGGACCGTCTCGATTCGCGTCACGTGACAGACGCCGGTCCCCTCGCGCTGGTGAACGACCGCGGGGATGAGGACGAGCTGACGCTGGCGGAGCGCGCGGACCGGAGCCTGCCGGGGGCGCAGCGCGGCGACCTGAGCAAGCGGTCCACGAGGCCGCAGGCGCGCGCAAAGTGCATCCGGTTTTCGCCCACGGGCGAGAGCTGGGCCGCCGCGTGCACGAGCGGACTCCAGATCTACCGGCTCGACGAGCTCGCCGCGTTCGACCCGACGGACCTCGACATGGAGCTCACGCCGCAGGCCGTGCGCGCAGCGTCGCTGCAGGGGGACGCGCTTGTCGCGCTCCTTGGCGCGCTGCGGCTGAACGATGCGGCCCTGCTTGCGGAGGTGTACGAACGGATCAAGGCCGGTGATATCGCCCTCGTCGTCGCGCAACTGCCGCTGCAGTACGTTGCGCGCGTCCTGCAGCTTGTCGCGGCGCGCATGGACCCGACGAGCACGAGTCCGCACCTCGAGTTCCATCTCCGCTGGCTCGCGGCGCTCTTCCGCACGCACGGCGCAGCGATTCGTGCGCAGAGTGCGGGCACCTTTGCGCCCGTTTTGCGTGCGGTTCAGATGGCACTCAACGAGGTGCGTGCGAATGTGAAGGCGACGGGCGACCGGAACACGGGATCACTCCTGTATGCGTGGAATGCTATGGCTGCGCCCCGCCTCCAGGGTGGCGGTTGAGACTGCAGATGCATGCTGGCGCCCGTCGATGGACGTGTGCGTTCCACGCGCGGCGATCCTGGGGAGGCCACGGGAGGTGGGGAGGGGAGGATGCCGACGCACCAATACCAAAAGGGTGTCTGGTTTTCAGGCCCCCAACGATACCCAAGCGAGGCGCGCTTCGCGGCGGGCGTGGCGGACAGGGGACCGAGTCCATGTGAATTTGCAGGTACATGTTCTACACGGACCTGGCGGGGCGGCAGACGTGGCGGGGAGGTGTCCGTGTCTATGCGACTCTGCATCGTCTGGGCGCGCCGCGTGTTCAACGCTGCACGTCTCGAACACTGGCGCGTGGCCGCTCAACCCGGAGCCCCCCCGTCCTGCGCTTCCCGTCCCGATGCCCTACCGAGACCTCTGCACGGCCCCATCCCTCGCCGGCTCCCGGTGCCGCGCCGTCTTGTGGCTCCCAGCATGGGAGCGGCGGTCAACGCGCTGTCGGCTGTGCGGCGCGCGCGCATCGTCGTCGACATCGTCCCGCGTGCGCTTTGCGCCGTCGTCCGTCTTGGCGCCCTTTTTCAGGGCGGTGCCGATGGTCACATTCACCTTGGGCGGTGAGGAAAAGCCGTACGCCTTCGCGACCTTGGCAAGATCAAGGGCGTGGATGTCGTAGATCCGCTTCAGCGAGTAGGAGCCGTACGCCTGGATGTACGAGCGGAATCCGTCCTTGGCGGACTGGTGCAGGTAGTAGTTCTTCGCAATGAGCTTCTCAAGCTGCCCCTGCACGTTGGCGATCTTGTTCGGCGGGAACGTGTACTCGTTCAACGGCACCTTGGCGACCTTCAGGAAGCGCAGGAACCCGAGTTCGCTCGGGAGCAGGAACAGCAGCGAGCGGCCGCGTTTCCCACCGCGCGCCGTGCGGCCGACGCGGTGGATGTAGTCACGTGGATCGTCCGGCGGATCGAACTGAATGATCCAGTCGACCGCGGGGATGTCGAGGCCACGCGCGGCGACATCCGTGCAGAGAAGCGTGCCGCTCTCCGCATTGCAGAACTCGAAAAACGTCGTGCTGCGCTTCTGCTGCTTCTGCTTCCCATGCAGGTCGAGCACAGGGACATCAATGTAGTTGAGCAGCTCCGCGTAGTACTTTACGCTGTTGCAGCTGTTCATGAACACGATGATCTTCTTACCCGCGTTCCGCTTCAGGAACGTAAACAGGAGCAGGAACCGCTTGTCGCTGTCGCACACGACGTAGCCCTGCTCCAGCTGCGACACGGTCGACGCGGTGAGCTCCTGGTGCACGTCGATGTACAGCGGCCCGGGGCGCAGCGAGATGCGCGCGAGATCCTGCACCTTGGTCGTCTGCGTGGCGGAGAAGAGCATCGTCTGGCGCTCTGCCGGTCAGCGCGTCGCCGTGCGCGCACATACCGCTCGGCAGGAGCTGCACGATCGCGCGCATTTCGTCCTCGAATCCGATCTCCAGGATGCGGTCCGCTTCGTCGATGATGAGCGCCTTCAGGTTCGAGAAGACAAAGCTGCGCGTGTTCTCGTGGTCAGCCGCGCGTGTGCGTGTAGCTGCGCACCTGCAGGTGGTCCAGGAGACGGCCGGGCGTCGCGACGACCAGGTTGACGCCCTTCTGCAGCTTGTCGGCCTCCGCCTTGCGGTTCGCGCCGCCCATGATGATGCCAAGCGTCTGCGAGTGGTGCGCCATGAGCTCCTTTGCCACGCCAAAGATCTGCAGCGCGAGCTCGCGCGTCGGCGCAATGACAATCGCACCCGTGCCTGCGGTCAGCAGCTGCCGCGGCGCAACGCACCGTTCCGCGGCTTGAACTTGAGCCGGTGCAGCATCTCGATGGCGGGGATGAGAAACGCGAGCGTCTTGCCACTCCCGGTCTGCGCAGCACCAAGCACGTCTTTGCCAGCGATGAGCGGTGGGATGCACCGCGCCTGGACCTCCGTCATCGACGTGAAGCCCATCGCGTCCAGTGCACGCGCGGTCGGCGGCACGAGGTCCAGCGACGCGAACGGCGGGCGGACAAACGCGTCCTTGCCCCCCGCGTCCTTGCCCTGCGCATGCTCGATGTCTTTCTGCAGCGCACGCTCGAGGCGCGTCTCCTCCGTGTCCGCGCCCTGCTTCGACATCGTTGCCACAGCCTACAGCGCGCGCACGGCACGCCGCGAAAAAAGTGCGCTGAGTCAGCGCCGCGCCATTTTTTTCGCATTTTCCCTGCCCGCGCGGCACACGCGGCCTACGACGATGGGTGATGGTGGCGCACGGCGCGAGAAGCGTGCGCGGGGGCCGTCTTCCGCGCGCGCGCCTGCGGTGCAGGCACCTACGAATCCGCACGTGCGGAATGCGCTCTATGCGCCGTTCCGCGCGCTGGGGTACGTGACGAACGACGTCCCGTTCGTCCTGCAAGTGCGCTTCGGCGGCAAGGACGCGCAGACCCCCGACGTGAACGTGGTCACGAGCGTGGGCGATACGTGGGCGATGTGGAGTGCGGAGCGCATGACGCTCTTGTTTGTCGGTCCGCTCCTTGCGCATCCGATCTCGGCGCTTGCGCACGCGACGTCTCCCGACAGCCTTCTTGTCGCTGCCGGGCCGTCGGTGCACCGGTACGTGCGCGGCAGCGCGGTGGCGGAGTACAGCGCGGCGGGGCGCCACCTGTCGTCCCTGCTGGTGTTTGGCGACTATGTCGCCGCGCTGGCGGCCGACGGACACGCGCTCTTCGTGTGGTCACTTGCGTCCACGGAGCTGCTGCGCACCCTCGAGTTCCGTGCGGACTGGACCACGTCCGCCATTGCGCACCCGGCGACGTATCTGAACAAGGTCGTCGTCGCGTCCCGCGCGGGCGACTTGCAGCTGTGGAATATCCGCACTGGTGCGCTTCTGCACGAGTTCCGCGCGGCGGAGATCCGCGGCGCCGCACGCCGCGGCACGGCAGCCGGCGTCGTGGCCCTCGTGCAGTCGCCTGCGGTCGACGTGCTTGCGGTGGCATACGCAGACGGGCTTGTGTCGCTCTTCGACCTGTCTCGCGGCGACCAGCTCTTCCGTGTCCGCGTCGAAGGCGGGCTCGCAGCGGGCTGCGTCACCTTCCGCACCGACGGCGACGCGCAGACGCTCGCTGTCGCTACGCGCGCCGGATCGCTCGTCCTCTTCGACCTGGATGCGGCCGCGGACCCATCCGGCGGCGCCGCGGCTGGTCCGCGCCTCCTCCACTCGGTCCGCTTTGCCCACGACGGCCCTATTGGCAGCATTGAATTTGTGCCGGGCCAGCCGATTCTTATTTCCAGCGGCGCCGACAATGCGCTGAAGGAGTGGTTCTTCGAGTCCCCCACGCTGCCGCCGCGCGTACTCAAGGCGCGCAGCGGGCACTCGCTGCCGCCGCATCTCATCCGGTACTATGGCGACGACGGGCGCGCGCTCCTCTCCGCGTCCCACGACCGCAGCGTGCGGTGCCTGAGCGTCGTGCGCGACTCGCGCTCGTTTGAACTCAGCCAGGGCGCGATGGAGAGCCGCGCATCGAAACTGGCCGTTGAGGCCTCGTCGCTGAAGCTACCGCCGGCCACCAGCCTGTCGTACAGCACGACGCGGTCCCGCGACTGGGACGACGTGCTGACCACGCATGCGAACGACCGGTATGCACATACGTGGACTGTGCGCGACAAGCGCATGAATGCCGCCGTGCTCAGCGCGACGCGCTCCAAAAAGCTCTCGGCGGTTGCGACCGCCGCGTGCGTGAGCGCATGCGGCAACTTTGCGCTGCTGGGCACGAGCCATGGGCTGGTGGAGGTATACAACATGCAGAGCCATCTCCACCGCCGCACGTTCGACACGCGCGCACCACGCGACGCCGCAGGCGATCCCGTGTCGGACATTGTGTCCGACGCGGTGAACCAGGTGTGTGCGGTCAGCACGCAGCACGGGACCATCCACGTATGTGCGCGCGCGGCGCCGGGCTCACCCGGCAGTACTTTGACTTCCACACCGGCGAGAAACACGGCACGACGGTCCTGCCTGCCGGCTGCGCGGGGCTCCGGCTGCACCGGGACTCGGACCTCCTTGTGGCGCTCGGCGACGACCTCGTGCTCACGGTGATCGACCTGGACACGCGCCGTATCGTCCGCCGCTTTGCGGGGTTCCGCGGGCGCATCCTCGACGCCGCGTTCTCCGCCGACGGCCGCTGGGTGGTCGCGTGCAGCACAGACAGCGTCGTGCGCACATTCGACCTTGCGACCGCGCAGCTGATCGACGCGTTCCGCACGCCGAGCATGGCGACCAGCGTCACGTTCTCGCCCACGGGCGACTTCCTGGCGACCGCGCACGTTGACAGCGTCGGCGTGCATCTCTGGGCGAACCGGACGCAGTTTACCTCTGTCCCGCTGCGCGCTCTGCGCATGGGCGACATGGACCAGGTGCGCGATGCGGCGCTGCCGACGATCCAGGGTGCGCTCGACGAGGACCTCCCCGCGGACGCGGACGCGGGGGAGCCCGTGCTCCAGCGCGCGTACACGAGTCCGCCGCAGCTGCGGGACGGCGACGCGCCGCTCGTCACACTGAGTACTATGCCGCGCGCGCGGTGGATGTCCCTTCTTCACCTGGACACGATCCAGCGGCGGAACAAGCCGAAAGAGCCGCCGAAGAAGCCGGAGAAGGCCCCCTTTTTTATGGATGCCGCGCCGCCCACGCAGGAGCGGCCCGCATCGGAGGCGCTTGGCGCGCGCTCCGCGGCCGCCGACGCGACGGCGGCCGGCGCGCTGACATTCCAGTCTGACCTGGAGCGCCGTCTGCGCATTGCCGTGGAAGCGGGGGACGTGGGCGCGCTGTTCACGTATCTGCACACGCTGTCCGCACCGCAACTGGATATGGAGATCCGCGCCTTGGAGACGGACGAGCAGCAGGCACTGTTCCTCCGCGCGCTCACGCTGCGCCTGCAGACGCAGTGCGACTACGAGGCGGTGCAGGCCATGCTTGCGGTCTTCCTCGCCTGCCACAGTGACACATTCACGGAGCAAGCGGCGTCCGATGACGGCTCTCCGTCTGCGCTGGCGCTCGCTGTGCGCGGCATGCTGGCTGAGCAACAGCGACAGGGGGAGCGCGTGGTAGACCTGCTGGACTACTGCCTGGGGACACTGTCGTTCCTGCGGGACGTGCCGTTGTCTTTTGTGTGAGCACGGTGGGGCGGTGCGGACCGTCCTCGTTCCCGCGCACACAGCGCTCTCTTCTCGCTGCAGCCGCATCCGCCGGCACGCATCCTCAACACTGCCCTGCGGCAGCGTGGTGTCTTGTGGCTGGCGCCGCGGTGTGGGGGAATGTACCCATTCGCTACTTTGTGTCCCCGTTGCTACCGCTACGAACGCACCCGTCTTCTCGCGGGCCTGCCCTTCCCCCCTCCCGTGGGTATCGCACTAGGCAGCATCACGCACACGCTCCGCCCACTGCCGCAGCGTCGTGGCGAGCACGGCGGGCAGAGACTGCACGTCGCGCACAATGACATAGTAGTCAAAGGGGAACGTGTCAATGTACCGCTTCATATCCAGCTGGAGCTTGCCGGTGGCGTCCGTATGGTAGTCGACCTGGTTCATCGTGAGGATGGAGCTGCGCGGCGCGTCGCCCGCGTGCGCGGCACCATCCGCGGCGGCGTCCACAACGACAAAGACGAGCATCACGCGCTCCTCCGCGGCACGGCGCAGCTGTGCGCGGAGACGCTCGTGATCCTGGCAGACGCCGTCGGAAATGATGATCTCGAGCTGCCAGAGATCCGCGCTGCTCGCGGACGCCTTGTTTTGTCGCGCAGACCGCAGGATGTCAAGGCTGCGCTGCAGCAGGGTATACACATCTGTGTTCGTCTGCGTGAACTGGAGTTTGCTGAGGATCTCTCCTCCATGCTGTGCGTTCAGCGTGGCGTTGAACGGGTGCAGCATTTCGACCTCGTCGCCGAAGCGGCAGATGCCGATGTCGCCCACCTCAAGCCGCGTGAGTGCGCCGGCGACGAGCGCGAGCGTTTGGTACGCCAGATGGATGTTCGCCCCGTCGGCCATGCTCTTGCTGTCGTCGATCGCGAGGAGCACCTGGTATTCGCGTGCGCTCGGCTTCGTGCGCCGCAGCCAGATCTTGTCCTTGGAGAAGTCCGATGCGATGAACGGGATCAGCTTCCGCATGTTCAGCCGCTTCCCTGTGCGGTAGTCTCCGTTCAGCCGCGTCGCCAGCGTCGGGGCGAGGATGAGCCGCAGCTGCTCGCACAGCGCGAACGACAGGTCCGTCGTCAGCACGGTGTAGGAGCGCCACAGGTCCACCGCGCGGCTCAGCTCCTCGTCCGATGCGCGGTACGCCGCGAGCTCCCGCGCGACCGCCTCGTCCGCCCCCCGCCGCGTGTCTTCCGGCAGCGGGTCCATTTCCTCGTCCTGCGCGACGTGCGCGCGGTCGTCTTCCGCATCCTCCGCGCCGCTGTCGCGTGTCTTTTGCACGTCGGCCGCGGTGAGCCCGCCGTCGCGCGCCGCTGCGCCGTCGGATGCCGCGGGCATCTCCGCGCGCGTGTCCTCCGCCGCGTCGCGCGGCGCGCTGGGCTCGTCGCCCATCGGCTCGTCGCTGTCGGACGCGTCCGCGAGCGGCGGCGCGTCGCCTGCGTCGTCCATGGACAGCCGCTGCATCGCCTCCGCCTGCTGCTCACTGGCGACGCCGAGCGCCTGCGTCTCCGCGTCCTCCGTATTGGCGACGTGTTCGACGTCGCCTGCCTCGTCGGGCATGCCCTCGTCGCGCGCCTCCGATGCGTCCGCGCGCTCCTGTGCCGCGTCGTGAATCGCCTGCACGTCGCGGCGGAACTGCTCAAGACAGTCGCCCAGGCGCTGCGTGGGATTCGGCGCCGCGTTCAGGTCTGCGTCGTCGGCACTTGCACCCGCCGCGTCTCTTTCCTCCGCGGCGCCGCCCGCGGGCGCAGGCATCGTGGCGCCTGCGCCGTCGGCGGACTCGCCGGCTGCGGGCGCTTCGCTGCCCGCGGCCGCGCCCGAGCCGTCGCCGGCATCCGGCGCGTCCAGCTGCGTGCTGTCCCCGAGCGTCTGCATCCGCTGCGCGGCACCGGCTTCGGGGCGCTCCCGCCGCTGCGGTGCGGGTGCACTGTCCGCGGCGTCGGCCGCGTGTGCCTCGGGCTCCTCCCCCCCGGGACGCTCCTCGGCGCGCTCCTCGCCCTCGGCGCGCTCCTCGCCCTCGGGACGCTCCTCGCCCTCGGGACGCTCCTCGCCTTCGGGACGCTCCTCCGCACCGTCCTCCGAGTCCCCCTCTGCACCTTCCTGCCGCGTCTGCTCCTCGGGCTCCCCCCAGTCCATGTCCTCCGACTTCTCGTCGTTTTGGGTGTCCCGCGCGCCGTCGCCGTCTCGTGCGCGGTCGTCGCCGTCCTCCTCTGTGTCGTCGTCGTCCGCGGCGTCTTCCTCGTCCTCCACGCCGTCACCCATGTCCAGATCCCCAAGCTGCATGTCCTCTTCCTTCGCCTCCGCATCGAGCTGGCGCCCGAGTCCCTCTCGCTCCTGTACGTCTTCCAGGGAGGGCTCCTCTGCGTGATCCTCTTCCCCCTCTTCCTCGCCCCCCTCCTCCTCGCCGGCCTCCTCCCCGCCTTGCTCTTCCCCAGCGTTCTCCTCTCCCCCCTCTTCCCCTTTTTTGTCCGTCCCCTGCCGGTCCCCAGCCTGTTCGCGGCCGTCGTCCTGCCCACCGGCGGCCTCGCTCTCGCCGGGCGCCTCCTGCTGCTCGTCGTCCCCCCACATCTTTTCGTCCACAGCGTCGGGATCGAGCGGATCCACGTCGCCGACCTCCTCCTGGAGCTCCTGCTCGTCGCCGTCGTCGCCGTCGTCGTCACCGGCGTCGCCGCCGTCGACGCTGCGCGTCTCGCCGTCGACGTCGTCCCCCTCGCGCGCGTGGTCTTCACCGTGCGTCTCGTCGTGCGCATGGTCCTCGTCGCCGTCGTGCTCGAGCTCCTCCATGACCTCGTCGTCCTGCAGCGTGTCGCTGACGTCCTTCGCGCCGGTGCCGTCACCGAGTCCCGTCCCCCCCTCGAGCGCCTCGCCGCCATCGTCGCCGTCCGCGTCCGCGGCGCTGCCGTCGTCTGGCGGCGGCGTACAGAAGCCACGCGTCGCGAGCGTCGTCGTGATCACACACAGCACCGCAGTGAGCCGCAGCAGTGCGCGCAGCCACTCGGACTGCGCCGCGGCGTGCGCCCACAGCAGCCGCCCATACGGCGCGAGGAACGCATGCAGCTCGCGCGCCGCCGCCCCGCTCGCACACGCACGCACGCGCTCCGCGACCAGGTGCGGGCGCAGCGTGCGACTCAGCGCCTGGAAGCGCGCCGGCTCCGTCGCAATCACGCGGTCCGCGAGCGGCTCCGCGTCCGGCGCCGGCGACGCGTCCACCTCCTGCGCAATGACGAGGATGCCGGACCGCACGCGGTCCACAGCGTCCGCGTCGCGCGCGCTCGCATGTGCCCGCGGCACGCGCGCGAGCGCGTCCAGCGCGCGCGCGAGCCACGCATCCGTCGGGTCGCACAGGAGTGCGAGCGCCGCGTTCGCGCGCGTCCCCGGGTCCATCGCCGCGCGGACGTCGCCGGCAAGCGCGGCGACCTCCTCGACCCGCGCCGCCTCGTCCGCGGTGCACAGCCAGACGCCCGTGGCGTCCATGGAAGCCAGCGTCGGCGCGAGCTCCGCGCGCAATGCCGCGGCGCGCACACTGATCGGCGCGAGCGCGTCGACAAACGCGTCGACGGCACCGCCGACAAGGCGGCGCGCGTCGCCCTGCAGCTCGTCCAGCACGCGCACAAGGCGCGCGAGCAGGTCGCATGCCGCATGCATGTGCTCCCGGTGCGCAGGCACAACGCGGTGCGCGGCGAGCGTGCCGAGGCGCGCGTGCAGCGCCCACACCGCGCGCGCGCCGTCGAGAAAGTGCGCGAACTGCGCGCGCGCGTGCGTCGCCGTGTACGCCGCATGCTCCGCGAGGAGGACTCCGCGCGCGAGCTCCGGCACGTCCCCCTGCGGCGCCTGCGCGGCGCTGCGCAGGCGCGCAAGCAGCGCCGTCGTCTCTGTGTAGCCGTGGACGAGCGCAGAAAGGTGCAGCGCCGTATCGCGTGCGTCGCCCGCGAGGAGCGCAGGCGCGCTGTACACATGCACCGGATCGCGGTTCTGCGCAAGGATCTCGGCGGACACGAATGGCGTGAGGCCGAGGCGCCGTAGCGCCTTGTGCAGGTCGGACCACGCGCGTCGCTTCTGCACTGCGAGGCCCTTGATGAGTTTCTCATTGGCGGCCGTGGCAAGTGCGGGCGTCTTCTTCGCGAGCGCGTCCGCCGTGTCGAGGATCTCTTCCGCAACGTCCGACAAGGCCGTCGCGTGCGGGCGCAGACGCGGGACGAGCGTGTGCTGGACGAGCGCGGACAGGCGCGCGGTGGTGCGCGCGGCGTTGTGGAGGTGGGGGGGGCGGCTGGGGGCCGCCGGTAAGGGCGCGTCGTCGTCCCGTCCCGCATGGTCCCGCGCGCGGCCGTCTTCTTCCTCCCCCCAACCACCGGCGCCCACCGCGGCGACCGCCGCCTGCGCGACGGCCGCGCGCTCCTCGCCGAAATCGGCCGTTGCACGGAGCACATCGCGGAAGCGACGCAGCGCGCGGTGCAAGTACGTGTGCGTCTTCTGCGCACTCTGGCGGAGCGCGTACACGTTTACATCCTTCCACGACGCGAGCCGCACAAAGTCGGCAATCTCGCGCTCCAGCGCGGCGCGCTGCTTCTGGATGTGCGCGGCGACGCGCTGCGTGGCGGGCGCAAAGTGCAGCGCGACGTTCCGCAGCAGGAGCGCAGCCGCCGCGTCGCGCGGCTGCAGGAACGCGGCGAACGAGTCGAGCAGGTCGAGCCGCGCGGCGAGCTGGCCCGCGGGGCTGCGCTGCACAAACGTGTCGAGGAGCGGGACGAGGTCGCGCAGCGCGGCACGCCGGTCGGCCGCGGACACGACCCCACGCACCGCCTCGTACACGCGCAGGAACCACGCGGCGACTGCGCGCTCCTCCGCAGCCGCCTCGTCGTCGAGGAGGCGCGTCCACCCCTGCAGCTCCGCGCGCCGCCAGTCGATCACGAGCGCGGTCAGCGCCGCGGCGTGCGGGCGCAGCGACGTGTCCGCGCTCGCAAACGTCTCCCAGTCCTCGAGCGCGACGAGCAGCTGCTCCAGCGCCGCGACGCCCTTCGCGAGCGGACTCGCGGCATCCAGCGCACTCACGCGCGCGCAGCGCTCCTGCAGCTGCCGCAGCTGCATCTGCTCCGGCATCGCGTCGCACAGCGCCGCGGTGCGCGCGGCGAGCCGCGCGAGCAGCGGCTGCATGCGCGCGAGCTCCGCAGGCGCCGCGTCGTGGTAGAAGTTGGTCGCGTCCGCAGGCTCCGCCGCGTCGTGCAACGCGCGCACGAGCAGCGCGGCACCCGCCGCGTCGCTCGCCGCGGGCAGCGCGTCCTGCGCGAGGCGCCGCACCAGCGCCGTGCGCTGCGCACGGAACACCGCCGGCACATAGCACGGCGCATGCGCCGTGCGCAGCGCGAGCGTGCCGGGGAACATGGCGCGGTGCAGCTCGTATACGAGCGCGAGCGTGTCCGGCGGGAGAGCGAGGTCCCGCGCGTGTGCGCCCGCGCGGGCGCGCGCGCGCGCGTCCCACGCGTCCCCCTCCTCCGCGAGCACGTCCGCGTACAGCGGAAAGAGGCGCGCCTGCTCGGCCGCCGCGGCCCCCTCGTCGTCCTCGCCGCGGTGCACAAACAGCTGCGCGGCGTCCGCCGCGGCGCTCTCCTCCTCCGCACGCTGCGCCGCCCAGACGCCGTACAGCGCCTCGTACAGCGCGTCGACGCGCGGCGCATGCGCGGTCGTCTGCGTATCGAATGCGGCACCCGCGACGCGTGCGACGAGCTCTGTCACCGCACTCGCCGCACCGCGCGCGGGCGCGGTGCCACTGAACGACGCGGCGGCGGCCACCGCCGGGTACTGTGCGGCGGCGGCCAGCACGCGCACGCGCCGCTCCGACGCGCGCGGCTCCCCGCCCGCACGCGCGAGGCGCAGCCCCAGACGCAGCTGCTCCAGCGCGTCGATGACCGGGGCGATGAGGTCCATCTGCGCCGCGTACTGCCGCGTGAGGCGGTCCTGGAACGCGTACATGTCCGCCTGCATCGCCTCCTCTTCCGCGGCGCTCGCCGGCGGGAGCAGGCGCGCGAGGCGCGCCGCGCCCACGTGCGCGCTGAACTGCGTCAGCTCGTGGTGCAGGCGCGCGAGGCGCGGCACGTCCGGCGTCCGCGCGGCGCGCGCGACCGCGGCGGCCGCCGCGGGCGCAAACGCCGTCGCGAGCGCCGCCTCCACGTCCGCAGTCGCGCCGTTCGCGTCGGCGCCCGTGCGCACGCGCTCCGCCGCGCGCTCCACGTCCAGCTGCGCCTGCAGCCGGCCCGCGCGCTGCTGCGCGCACGTGACGTGCGCATGCGCAGTGCCGACGGGGTCGAGCGGGACGCGTGGCACGTACACGGTGAGCGAGAAGCGCGCGAGATGCACGAGCGCGCCCGCGGCCGCGGGGAGCGCGCGCGCCGCCGACGCGGCCGCGGCGTCGTGCGCGATCGGTGCCCACGCACGGACGGCCGCGGCGAACGCAGCAAGGCCCGCGTCGTGCGCGGCGTCCGCCGCGCGCTCGAGCGCGGCGCGCGCGTCCGTGGGCGACGCGCGCAGCGCGTCGCGCACGGGCGCCAAGTCCGCGCGCGCGGGGAGCGACGCGGCGAGTGCGTCGCCGACGCGCCGCACGCTGTCGTCGAGGAGGCGGAAGAGCGGGGCTGTGCGCTGTGGCACGCCGCGCGTCGCCGAGAGGCGTACGCACGACGCGAGGTCCGCGAGCCGCGCGCGGTACTGCGGCCACGCATCCAGGGAGACGCGCGGCACCTGCGCCGCGTCCAGCGACGCCTTCAGCAGGACCGCCTGCGCGAGGTCCGCGGCGCCCGGCGCCTCGACGCGGAAGCGGCCGTCGGCGATCCATAGCGCATGCGCGGCGCGCAAACGCGCGGTGAGGGACGGCGTGCCCCCGGTCCACGCGTGCGTCTGCACGCCGAGGAGGAGCGTCGGCGAGAGTGTCCGTACGGCCATGTCCAGGAAGGGCGCGGGCGTCGGAGCGGCCAGGGCGGGCGAGGATGCGGGGGCACAAACAACGCCCGCGTGCCTCCCTGGGGAGAAGCCACAAGGGTCGCCCTCATGCCCCCCCGGGGCGGCTGCCAAAGGGCCGCCCACGTGCCCCCCCGGGGGAGGGGCAGAAAGGACGTCCGCATGCCCCTGCTCGCCCGCGCCGACGCACCACGCGACAACGGGGACGACACGCGCCAGCGGCGCAAAGACCATGTCCTCCTTGTCCCCGTACAGCATGCCGTGATCCTCTTGCGCAGCCTCGCCGGCGTCCTCCGCGCTTTCCTCGCCTCCGCCCCTCTCCGCCCGCCCCGGCACCGCAGCCACGAGCCACGCATCGGCCACGCGGCAGAGTTCCGCGCGCTCCGCGTCGCTCCCGCGCGCCACAAACAGCGAGGCCAAGAGGCGCACCGCGATGCGGCGCGCGGGAAGCGGGAGTGCAACCGTGTGCAGCCGGTGTTCCATCGCGCGCACGCGGCTCAGCTCCGGTGCCGGCAGGTCCGGCAGGGCCGCGGCCCAGAGCGCATGCATCGCGACGCCCGCCATGTCGGCACGGCGGCCGCCGAGCTCTGCGAGGAGAGCGCGGGGCGGCGCGAAGAGGGACCGGGGCAGTGGGCCCGCCGCGGCACGTTCCACCTCTCCGCCCTCGACACGCTCCCGCTCTCCGTCCTCGGCACCCTGCGCCGCGCCGAGCGCCGCGCCCAGCACCTCCACGAGCACGTGCACGAGTGAGAAGTCCACGTCCGCGCACGACGCCGTGGCGGCGAGCAGCGCGACGCCGTCCAGCAGCGTGGCCAGCGCGTCGAGCGCGCCGCGGCCCACGTTGGCAAGCGCGGCACGCTGGACGAGACGCGTGAGCGTGTCGGCGAGCGGGAACAGGGCGAGGAGGTCCGTCTCGTGCTCCTCCCCGCGCAGGTCCGCGTCGTGCGCCCCCACGCGCACGTCCACCGAGCTCTCGCCCCCCGCGCCCCCGCGGGCGCGGCGCGACCGCGCGAGCGGCGCGTCGTCCCCCGCGTCCACCGCGCCCAGCGCCGCGGCACGCACCGCGGCGCGAACGAGCAGCTCCATGCGCGCGGGAAGCGTCGCGTCGCGCACCACGTCGCCGCCAAAGTGCGCGCCGGTAAGCCGCCGCACGTCGCGCGGGAGCGGGAGCGGACCAGTGGGAAACGCGACGCAGGCAGCCGCCGCGAGCGGCGCGGCAACCGCTGCCGCGCACACGCAGCGCAGGAGCGCGAGCTCCGCCTCGGTCAACGCCTGCGCGGCGTAGACGAGAAGCGCCTCTGTGTGCAGGCGCAACGCGGCGCGGAGCGCGCGCGCAACAAAGGCGACGCCCGCGTCCGGCGCGTCCACGAGCGCGGGCGGGGGCCGCACGGCGGCGCCGGCGGCGCCGCGGCGCGCCACCGCCGCGTCGACGGCGGCGGCGACGGGCGTCGCCTCTGTTGCGGCGGGCGCCCCCGCGGCGCCGCCGTCGCCGCCGCCCTCCGCGCCCTCCCCGCCGAGCGCCACTTCCAGACCACGGTTCCGCATCGCGCGGCTGAGCTCGCCGTGGCGTGGGTCCACGGTCATAAACACGCGGAACGAGGGCGCCGGTCGCACCGTGGGCACCGCCCCGTGCACCATGCCGCGCTCGCTGAGCACGAGCGTGCCGTCCGCGTCAAAGAGCGAGTTCAGGCGGTCCAGGACACTGGCCGAGCACAGGCTCGCGTCGTCGAGGAGCAGCCATGCGCCCGCGTCCGCGGCGCGGACGAGCGGACCGTCAACCCACTCAAACTGCCCCGCGGACGCGGGTGGCGGCGTCGCACGTGCACGCCACGCGGCGAGCGCCGCCGCGTCAACGCCGGGGACATGCGCAAGCACGTCGAGCGCGTCGGCGAGCCGCGCGCCGTGGAGGAGCGCATCTACGCGCTCGCACGCGGCGAGCGGCGCGGCCGCGTCCGCCTGCGTGCACAGGCGCGCGGCCGCGGCGCGCGCGGCCGCGCGCACCGCGCCCGAGACGGCACGCGTCGCGTGCAGCGGGTCGCGCTGCTCAAAGGAGCCGAGCAGGTCCGTGGTGTCGGAGGCGCCGCTGAGGCGCACCTCCTCGAGCGGCGCGCCGTGCAGCGCGGCGAGCGTGCGCACGGCGGCCGCCTTGTGCGCATCGGCGGGGCCCGTGACGATGGTGAGCCAGCCGAGGCGCACACTGTCTGCGATCGCCTGCAGCGCCGGCAGGTGGCGCGCGGAAAAGGGCGCCGCGGCCGCGCGCGCGCTCAGCGGCGCGTGCGCGTCGCGCGGGACGAGCGCGTGGCCGAAAAGCGCTGCGCGCGGCGTGAGCAGCGGCGCGGGCACCGCGAGTGCGTGCGGCGCGGGCGCGACGCAGCGCTCGTACAGCGCGCGCACGGCGGCGCGGTCCGCGGCGGTGCGGAAGCGGCGCAGGTACAGCACGTCGAGCACGTCCGTCGGGTCCGCGGAGCTCGCGCCGAGCTGCGTGTGCGCGAGCGCGAGCCAGCGGAGCAGGTCGCGCAGGTTGAACTCCCAGGGCGCGCCCGCGCGGCCGAGCGTCGGGACGATCATCGTGTCGTGGTGCAGCGCGGTATTGAACGCGACGAGGCGCGTGAGCTCGTCGACGCGCGCGTGCGGATACAGCGCGCGGCAGATCGCGACGAGGTCCGTGTGCGCGAGCTCCGCGACGTACACCTTGGTGAAGCGGTTCAGCAGCGAGCGCGGGAGCCCCTTGCGCGCGCCGCCCTGGTGGTGCGGGTTTTGCGCGGCAAAGAGGCGGAAGTCGGGGTGCTTCACGAACGTGCGCCCGATCTCCGGCACGTACACCGCGCCGCGGTGGTCGAGGCACGCGTTCAGGCCCTCGAGCACCGCCTGCGACGCGAGGTTCATCTCGTCCAGCAGCACCCAGTGCCCCGCCTGCATTGCCTCGAGGAACGCCGCGGGGCGCCACGCGAACTCGCCGGGGCGCCCGCCGTCCACGGGGAGCTCCGCGCCAAAGAGGTCCACGAGCTCCGTCTGCTCCGACAGGTTCACGCGCACGAGCGGGTGCCGCGTGCGCTGCGCGAGCGTCGTCACGAGGCTCGTCTTCCCCGCGCCAGGGCTCCCCTCGAGCAGGATGCTCCGCTGCGGCACTGCGCTCGCGCGCAGCACGCGCAGCGCATTGTCCGCGGTCGTCGGCGCGTCCAGCGCGAACGGCGCAGGCGCGCCCATCCCCGGCGCCTTGCGCAGCGCGAACGGGCCGATGCACAGCGCCGCGGGCGTGTCTGCGACCGCGCGCGCCGCCGGCGCGTCCGCGTCGAACACGTGCGGCGCGATGAGCGCGTTCACCTGCGCGTAGCAGCGCGCGCGCAGCTGCGCGAGGCCCGCTGCGGACATGGCCGCGGTCGCGGGCAGCGCGCCGAGCCCGTCGATCGCGACGAGCGCGGCGCCGTGCGCAAACGCGTCCGCGGGCGCGAGCGTGTGCTGCGTGTGCATCGCGGCGAGGAACGTCGCCCAGCTCAGCAGGTCGCGCACGCCGAGCCCCGTGTGCTCCGTGCCGAGCTGCGTGCCGAGCCAGCGCACAAACGCGAGCATGCGCGGCGTCCACACATGCAGCGCGTCCGCTGCGTGCGCGGGCCACTGCGCGTCGACGATCGCCGCGAGGTCCGCATCGCGGTCCACGGGGGGCACCCAGATCTCGGTGAACCGGTTCCGCAGCGCGGGGCTGAGCTCCTTCTTCCCGTAGTCGCCGCCCGGGTTCATCGTCGCGACCACCGCAAAGCCCGGCGCGGCGGTGATCGCCGCGCCGTCGGCCTTTTCCGCCAGCACGAGCGTGCGCGCGCTCTCCAGCACGCTGTTCAGCCGCTCCAGCACGCTGTCGTCCGCGAGCGATACTTCGTCAAGGAGCAGGTGGTCCCCCGCGCGCATCGCCTCGACGAGCGGGCCGTCGACCCAGGTGAAGAGCGCCTGTGCGTGCTGCACGAGCGCGAGGGCCGCCGGCGGGCTCAGCGGCGCGTCGCTCGTCGCGGCGTCGGACGGCGGGGGGGTGCCCGCGGGCCGCGCCGTCGTCGTGGCAGCCGGCACGGCGGGCGCCGTGAGCGCTCCGGCCGCGTCCGTGGCCATGTCCGCGCCGCCATCCGCGGCGCGCGCACGCGTGTGCGCTCGCGCACGACTGCCCGTTTCTCCGGCGCTCTCGGCGGCCGCGACCACGCGACGCAGCGCGGCGACGACCTCGTCCAAAGACGCATCCACAGCCACAGACACCCCCGCCTGCGCAAGCGCGTCCACACCCGCCCGCTGCGCGCGCTCCGTAAGCGCGGCGCGGTCACGCAGCGGGCGCTGCCCGCCGAGCAGATCCGCACTGTCCGTGTTCTGGTGGCACGAGAAGGAATGGAGCGGGCGCCCGTACGCGGCGGCGAGGACGTCGCAGACAGACGTCTTTCCTGCGCCCGTCTCGCCGACAAGGAGCACGGGCTCGTCGTAGCGCAGCGCGAGCGCGGCGAGCGCGACGAGGCGCCGCATCGCCGTCGTCCACACAAGGCGCGCGCGCGCGGCGGCCGCATGGATGGCCGCGAGGAGCGGCGCGCCGAGCTGCGCGCCGACGGTGCTCGCCGTGTCGAGCGTGTACAGCGCGTCGGGATCGATGCGCACGCGGAGCACCTCCTCGAGGGTCGCGTGCACGACGGCGCGGTCGTGCGGCGAGCGCGCGCGCTCTGCCAGCAGCATGTAGCCGTTCTCCGCGAGCTGCTGCGTGCCGACAGCCGCGCGGAGTCCCCAGCGGAACAGGTCACGCAGCGTCGCACTCGCATGGCGGTCGAACACGCGCTCCGTTTGGCGGCGGCGACGGAGCTCCGCAAACACGCGCACAATGCGCTCCGCATGCGAGGGGGCAATGCGGCAGCGGTGCGTAAGGATCGTCGCGAGCTCCGTCTGCGGCACGTCGTCAAAGTGCACCTCGACGAAGCGGCTGCGGAACGCGCGGCTGAGCATCTTGCGCCCCGCGTACGCGCCCGGCGGGTTCTGCGTCGCAAAGAGCATAAAGTGCGGGTGCGGGCGCAGCACCTCGCCGGTCTCCGGGAGACGCAGCTCGCGGTTGTCGTCGAGGAGGCGGTTCAGCGCCTCGAGCACGTCCGTCGGCGCGAGGTTCAGCTCGTCGAGCACGACCCAGTCGCCGCGCCGCAGCGCGGTGACGAGGAGCCCCTCGGCAAAGGCGAGCTGCCCGTGCGCGTCGGTCGTGTACGCGCCGAGATACTCCTGCACGTCCGTGTGCTCGTGGTTGTTGATGCGCACGAACCGGTGCCCCGTGCGCCGCGCGAGGTGCTCCACCGCGCTCGTTTTCCCCGCGCTTGTCGGCCCCTGGATGAGCACGGGGCTCTGCCGCGTGACGAGTGCGCGCGCGAGCGCCTCGAGCTTCGCCTGCACAGAGGGCGTGAGCACGTACTCGGCGCATGCGTCCGGCGCGAGCGCGCCAACGGGGAGCCAGAACGCGCCGATGCGTACCCACGCGGCGCCGCCCGCACCCGTCGGCCGCGGCGGCGCAAAGTCCGCCGCGAGCCGCCGCCGGTCGCGCGCGCGCGCGGTGAGGTGCGCGGCGGTCGCCTCCTGCAGGCGCCGGAAGCTCGCCGCGTCGAGCAGCATGCCGAAAGCCATCACGGTGCCCTCGACAAGTGCCCGCCGCAGGCCGTACGCGGGCGCGAGCGCCGCCGCGAAGCGCAGCGCGCGCGCTAGCACGCGCACCGAGTAGTGCGGCCGCTGGTTGCTCCCGTCCGCGAGCTGGTGCGCGTGCGCGAGGCGCCGCACCGCCGTGTACCAGTCCGCAACGTCCATCACCGCGGCCTTGTCCCCGACGCTCGCCTCGCCGATGTACTGCGCGACGATGCTCACGAGCGCCTCGCGGTCCGTGTCCGGACTCGCCACGTACAGCTCCGTGAACCGCGCCCGCACCGCGGGCGGCAGATCGCGCTTCCCCACGTCCGTGGCCGGGTTCATGCATGCGAACAGACGAAAGTCGGGGTGCCGCGGCACCGGCTCCACGTCGCCGCGCTCCGTCAGCACCACGCTGCTGTCCGGCGCCTGCAGCAGTGTCGCAAGGCAGTCGAGCGTCTCGGGCGCCGCCAGGTTGATCTCGTCCAGCAGCAGCCAGTGCCCCTCGCGCAGCGCACGCACCAGCGGTCCCTCGACGTACGCGAAGACAAAGTGCCGCTTCCGCGTGCCGTACAGCGTGGCGAAGTGCGAAGCGCGTGCCGCGAATGCGTCCCACGCGGCCGACGCGGGGGGCGCGGCGGGGGGCGCGGGGGCGGGGGGGCTTGTGTCGCGTGGATCCGCGGCAGGGGGGTTGGTGCGCCGCCTCTTGTGCGCGCCGGCCTCTGCGCCGCCAGCCTCTGCGCCGTCGGCCTCGGCACCGCCGGCCTCTCGCCCCTTCCCCCGCCCCTTGTCGCCGGCCCGTCCCGCCTCCAGGGCCAACCGCACGGACTCCATCCACAGCTTCGCAAGACGGTCCCAGCGCCCACGCACAAACGCGCGGCGCTCCGCGTCAAGAAACGGCGCGTTCCTCTTCACGGAAAAGGTGCGCTCAAAGAGCGACGTCCACACACTGTGCAGCTCCGTCGCAGACGCGCGCGGGTCCAGCGGCTTAAATGCGCCAAGCAAATCCGCGCTCTCCGTCTGCTGGCTCATGTTCAGCGCGGTGAGCGGCGCGCCGACGGACGCCGCGAGCATCTGCACCGTGGACGTCTTGCCCGTGCCCGTCTCGCCGACGAGGAGCACCGGCTCGTTCTGCGCGACGGCCGCAGCCACCCGCTCCAGGAGCGCCAGCGTCGGCTTCGTCAGCGCGTACTCGTGCGTCGCCAGCACGCTCTCCCGCGCACGCGGGAGCGCCACGCGCCCGATCTGCACGCGCGGCGGCGCGCTGCGCAGCGCGAGCTCCGGCACACGCTGCTCCAGCACCCACCACGCGCGCTCCGCGGACAGCTGCAGCTCCTCGGCCAGCAGCGCGACAAGCGCACTGACGCGGTCCGGCGCCTTTCCGTGACGCGCGCCGGCGGCGTCCGGCAGCGGCGCGAGGAACAGGTCGCACGCGTCCGCAAACACCTCCTCCTGCACGACCGGGTGCGCAAAGAGGCCGCCCGGCCCCGCACGCGCACACACGCGGGCGCCCCACTTGATCAGCTCCCGCAGTGTGATGCGCCGGGCGCCCGGCGCACTCTGCGGCGCGGACGCCGCGGAGACGGCCTCCCAGGCGCGCACGAGGCGCTCGACCTCCTCGGCGCGCAGCTCCGCGAGCCGCGGGAACCGGCGCACAAGGATCGTGCGCACGTCCTCCGGCCCCGGCGCGCGCATGCGCACCGTGCCCCAGTGCTCGTGCGAGAGGAACGCGGGCATCGCGGACGCGCCTGCGACCGTGGCCGTCGCGAGGAGCGCGAATCCGTCGCCGGCCTCCACGTTCCCGCGTGCGCCAAGCGAAAGCTGTGCGCGCGCGCCGATCGGGCGCGGCGTCGCGAGCGCCTCCGCGAGCGGCGCAATCACACTAAGCACCTCGCTCGTCGCCTTGTCGATGTCTTCCAGCACGACCCAGAGGCCCTCGCGCACCGCGCGCGTCAGCGCGCCGTCGACCCACTCGAACGTGCCCGGCTGCGTGGTGCTCGACACGAACGAGCCGAGCAGCTGCTTCGCGTCGACGCCCGCCTGGTCGCCGAGCTGCAGCGCGAGCATGGGCGCGCCCGGCGCGCGCAGCCGCGCGGCCAAATGCGCGAGGAGATGCGTCTTCCCGCACGCCGCCGGCCCGCACAAGAGTACCGGTAGGTTCGTCGCGCGGTGCAACGCAAGCGCGCGGAGGGTGTCGTAGGTGTTGGGCGTCTCGACAAAGGTGTTGTGCGGCGCGGGCGCGCCGCCCGGCGGCAGGGTGCCGCCTGACAGGGGGGTGCCGCCCGGCAGGAGGACGCCGCCGACCGCGACGACGCCGGACGCAAGGTCCGTGTCCGTCACCGCGACGGCGTCCGCGGCCCGCTTCGCGCCCAGCTGCGCGCCTGCAAGCGGGACGGCGAGCACCGCGTCCATCGCGTCCAGGCGGTCCGCCTCGTGCAGCGCGAGCGCGCGTACATCGAGGCGGCCCACACCGTCCGCGACGACATCCGCGCCACCCCCGTCCATCCGCGCCACCCAGCGCGCCTCGAGGTCCGCGGCAGCGGCCGGCGCAAGCGCCTCGAGCATCGCATAGTTTTTGAGCGCCAAAAGGCGCGTCCCCGCAGGGAGCGCCGAAGAGAAGAGCGTGTACAGCGGCGCAGACGCCCACTGCGGCGCGCCGCCGCGCGCACGCGCGAGCGGCGCGGCCGCTCGCAGCAGACGGTACTGCGCGAGGAGTCGCGCGTCCAGCGAGGCATCCGCGGCTGCGTCGGGCACGGGCCCGCCCGGGAACGCGCGGCCCAGAAATGCCGCCACAAATGGGAACAGCTCGGGAAACGACGCGAGGAGCGCGGCAAGCGCACAGAGTGTGTCGGTCGCGCCTGCAGCGGCGGCACGCGCGACCACGTCCACGAGCGCCGGGCGGAACGCGACGGCGACCGCCGCGGTACTCGCAGGCACCACGAGGAGCGCCGCCGCCGCCTGCAGCACCGCCGCCGCGCGCACCGCCGCGCCGTCCGCACAGAGCTTCAGCGTGCGCGTGGGCGCGCTGTCCGGCGCGCACGCCGGCAGCGCGGCCCGCGCGCATTCGCGCAGGTCCGCGTCCAACGCCACCAAAGCCATGAGGCAGGCCCCGCCGCACCTGCGCGAGATTTTTTTGCGCCGCGCACGTGGAGCCGCCAGGCATCCACGTGGCCGCGTGGGTTACGCACGTGACCGCGCAGGGGCCCGCGACGCCACGCGTGCGGCCGCCGCCGGACAACCCCATGGACGCGTACCCGGCGGAGCTCATTGCGCACTTCGTGCCGTGCGTGTTCGTGGCGGGGCTCGTGAGGGAGCGCGTGGACGCACGCGTGTCGCGCGTGTCCGCGCTGCCGCACCCCTGCGCAGAGTACCCGGCGCTGTGCGCGGCGCTCGCGGACGCGCTGCGCGCGCCGTCGCCGCTGCTGTGGGCGCCGCCGTCGCAGCGCGCGCGCGTGCACGCGGTGTTCGTGGACTACGCGCACACGCTTCCGCCCGCGCGCGTGCGTGCGCGGGCGCCCGCGGGCGCGGACGAGGCCGCGCGCCGCGCGCTGAGCGCGCTGCCCGCGCGCTCGCCGCTGTCGCCGCTGCAGCCGGGCGGCGCGCTGTTCCCGGACGGGATCTTTGCGCCGGCGTGGGTGCGCAAGCACACGCAGGACGTGCCCGCGGTGTACGCGGGGGTCTACTGTTTGCCGCGCGCGCCCACACTCGCCGCGGACGTCGCGCTGATCGAGGCGCTCGCGGAGCAGCGGGACGCGCTCGCGGCGCGCGGCGTCGGGCTCGTCGCGGTGCTCCTGTGCATGGACGAAGCCCTGCAGCGTGCGGACCTCGAGGCGCGCCTCGCGCACATCCGGCGCAGCGCGGGGCTCGAGGCGCGCGGCACGCTCTTCGTGCTCGCGGGCAGCTGCGCGCCGCAGGAGCTGCACGCGTTCGCCGCGTCGCTGTGCGGCGCGCTCGCGCAGCAAGCGCACGAGTACTACCGCGAGCGTGCGCGGCACGTGCGCCGGCACCGCGCGCGGCACCCGCCGCCACCGTCCGTGCTGCAGCCGGTGCTCACCGCGGCGAGCGCGGCGGGCCTCCTCCCGCGCGCGCCGATCGCCGCGCTCTCCGCGGACGGCTGGGCGGTGCGCACGAGCATCAAGCTCGGCGCGCTCGCAGAGCTGCAGCAGGACCTCGCCGAGTGCGCGGTGCATTACGCGGAGGCGTACCAGGCGCTGCTCGTCTCGTGCCTCGGGAACACGCGCACGCTCGCCCCGCGGTCCCGCCGCTGGGCGGAGGCGAAAGTGCTCGCGGACACGCTGTCGCTCAAGCTCGTGCGCCTGCAGCTGTACCGCCAGGACACGGGCGCCGCCATGGCGCAGTTCCTCCGGCACACGCACTGCCTCGCGGAGCTCAGCGCGGGCTGGGGCATCGGCGCGCACACGGGCGAGTTCTGGGCGTGGCTCGCGAAGCAGCACGAGCTGCTCGGTGACCTCGTCGCCGCCGCGGTGCTCCCCGGCGACGACACGCGCGCGCTGCGCCTCCCCGTGCACGCGCCCGCGCCGCGCGCGCCCGCCGCGTGCAACCCGGCGCGCGTGCTGCCCGCACCGGCGCTCGACTACTACAGCGCGGCGCTCTGCTCGCTCGTGAGCGCGTCGCGCGCGCCGCCTGCGGGCGTGCCGACTGCGCCGCGCGTGTCGAGCGCCGCGCTGCGCCGCCTCGGCGCCGCGTACGACGCATTCCAGCGTGCCGCGCACGCGCGCCTCGCGAGCCTCGCCGCCGCACGCATTGCGTTTGCGTACGCGGACGCGGGCGAGCACCGCGCCGCGCTCCCGTTTCTGGACCGCACACTGCGCCGGTACCGCCGCAGCGCATGGTGTGTGCAGCGCGTCCTCCTTGCCGCGCGCGCGGCGCAGTGTGCGCGCGCGACACACGACGACGAGGCCGCTGTGCGCTACGTGCTGGAGCTCCTCGCCCCCGCGCCGTCCCCCGTCCGCGCGCTGGGGGACGAGTGTGTGGACGGGCTGCGCATGCTCCTCGGCGCGCCACCTGCGGGCGCCGCCGCGATTGTCGCGGTCCCTGCCACCGGCGCCGCCCTCTTCCACGTGCGCGCCGCGTTTGCGCGAGGGTCCACGGAGGTGGGTGTGCCCGTGCGCTTCCAGGTTGTCGTGTCGCGGCGCGGTGATGGGGACTCGGTGCTGCGGGTAACGGGTGTGCGTGTGTATGTGGATGGGCATGCCGCGCCGCTTGTCGTGGTGGGGGGGGGGAAGGAGGGCGGGACGGAAAGGGGACACGGCGTGGGGCGGGACGGCATCCGGGAGGAGACGCCAGTGCCAGAGGACAGCACAGACACGGGCGCAGACGCGTGCGCAGATGCGGGCACAGACGCGCGCGTAGACACGGGCGCAGATGCAGGCGCAGACGCGGGCGCAGACGCGGCAGCGCTCACGCCCCCAGCCACCGCACCGCTGCGCGGCGCCGAAACCCAGTGGCCCGAGGCTGCCTTTGATGCCCCCCGCAAAGACGAACCACGCAGCCCACGCCACACCTCGCCCCTGCGCACCCACGAGCGCACGGGCGGTCCGCGTGCTTCTCCCCCCGACTGCCCTAAAGGCCCCCCGCATACCATCGCCCTCGGCACCCTCGCGCTGGGCGCACCCACGCCCCACATCACCTCCCCGGTTCTCTCGGCGCCCCTCCCCTCTTCCCCACGCAGCCTCCCCGCGCTCCACTCCTCGTCCCCTCCCCCGCACCGCCCCGCCGGCGCCCCCCCCCCTCCTCTCCTCCTTTCGGGCGCGCTCCTGGCGGACGCGCCTTGCACCGCGGCCATCACGGGCGTGGTCATCACAGTGGACACGCGCGCGGCGCCCGTGGACCTGCCCGTGGACGTGGACCGCGCGGCGGACGCACGCTGGCTCGTGGAGCGCCGCACTGGAACATTCGCCACGCTCCCGCTGCCGACGCGCGGCGCCGCGTTCCGCACGCACGTTTGCGCGCGCACCGCGCCGCTCGCGCTGGACGTGCGTGCGGACATGTTCTGCGGCGAGGTCGCGCGTGCGACGCTCGGCGAGGAGCCCGCATCTATCGCGCTCGCGCCGGACGCGCTGCACGCGGGCGCCGAGGTGTACGCGGACGGCGCGGACGTATGTGTGCGTGCACCGCAGCGCGCCGGGCGCATGCGCGTGCGTGCGCATGCCGCCGATGGCCGCACGCTGGACCGGGACGTGGCCGTGTCCGCGCCGTTCGCGCTGCGTACGCACATGCGGTATCCCGTGGACGACCGTGCGTCGTGCGGCACGGTCCTGTGTGCGGAGCTCGCGCTGGGCAGTGGCGAGATGTACGTCGCGGGGATGCGTATTGTCGCGCCCGCCTCCGTCGCCATCGGCGCGGTGGACGCGCCGGATCCCGGCCCGTGGTGCGCCGGGGACACGGGCGTCTTTGTCGCGACGCTGCGTGCGGGCGCGGGCGCGGGCGAAGCCGACATGGAGCTGGTCGTGGACTGGACGCGCACGCGCGACTCTCCGCGCAGTACAACGCGCCTGCCGCTCCCCTCCCTGCAGCCGCCGCGCCGCGCGCCCGTGCGTGCGGAGGTCGATGCGCCGCCGTCCACAGCGCTGGATGTGCCCGTGGACATGCATGTGCGTCTGGTGAACGACAGTGCGCACGCGTGTGACCTGTTTCTCCAGGTCGATCCCGGCGACGCGTTCTTCCTTGCCGGCCCCCGCCGCTGCGCTGTCCCATTGGTGCTCCCGGGTGAAAGGCGCGCTGTGCGCGTGTGTCTGTTGCCCCGGCGCCGCGGCACGCATGCGATTACCGGCGTGCGTGTGTGGGAGGAGGGAGAGGGGGGGGAGGTCGTTGTCCCGGTGGACCGGCGCCCCGTGGTGGGGGTCGTGTAGGGGGTCGGCGGGGAGGATGGGGGCGGGGGGGGGAGAACGCTGGGAAGGCGGGGCGTAGAGAGGCAAGGGCGTAGAGAGGCAAGAGGATGTCCCCATCGGCGGGTGAGGTGACGCTGGAAAGGCGAAGCGTAGAGAGGCAAGAAGATGCCCCCATCGGCGGGACGGGTAACGCTGGGAAGGCGGGGGGTAAAGAGGCAAGGGGGTGCTTCCAACGGCGGCGCAGGAAGAGGAGGAGGGGCACAAAGGGGACCCCCCCCGTGGCAGCTTGGGGTTGGGGGGAGGGCGACCAAAAGGAGGGGGCCATGGCGGTGGCAGAAAAAGTGCATCGGCAGCATAGAGGCCGCCCCTTGAAAAGCTGGTCCAGAGGGAGAAAACAAGGAAGAGGCGCGGAGCGGAAAAAGCAGAGCGAGGCGGGGAGCAGACAAAGAGGGGCGTCCCAGGAAGAGTCCGGGGTGAAAATGCGCATTCCAGGGGGTGCAGAATCCAGGGCGCCGGGCGTTCCCTGTGGACACGAGCCCAGAGGGGACGGCCGTCAATGGAAAAGAGCGCCCCCTGTGGATACAGATGCGCAGAGTCCACCCCGTGCCGTCATGTCAGCACGCGCGCTTCCCGACGTGCCCGTCTCTCCTGCGGCTCTTTTTCATTGTCACTTGCACTGCCTCTTGCTTCCTCCGCCAGGGTCCCCCTGTTTATGGCTGTATCCCTGCATCGCCCCTCGCCCCGATGCGCACCGCTATGGCCGCCACCCTTGCCCGCCCCCTTCCAACCACCCAACAAGCCCCCTGGCATGGCCCGGGCGCTTTCTTTTTTTTCGCCTCTCCACCTTTGTGGTCCCCTCCCCCCACGCCTACACCCCATCCCCCGTAACGAGCGCGACCATCACGCCCACGACCTCCTGATGCTCCGCATCCAAGAGGCGGTGCGGATCGTCGACACCCGCGGCAAGCGCCTGGTCCAGCAGGGTGCGCAGCTGGCGACAAAGCACGGCAATGCGCCCACTGGCGCGCAGCTTGACCCACGCGTCCGCCGAGGCGCGCGTCCCCGTCGACACGGTAATGCCGCCAATACCATGGTCCACATACAGCGGGCCACCAAAGAGGAGGAGCGCGTACAGCGGCGACTCGGTCACATCGCGCAGATACGTGCGCGTCGCGTTCCCACTCTTGTTGCATACGGCGACGTAGCTGCTCTTGTACTTGTTCGCATGGAACAGCAGCGAGCTGGGATGCAAAAAGACGCGCCCCGCGTGCTCGTCAAAGTAGTGCAGCTCGCGCGACGCCGCGTCCCGCTGCACCGCGCCGGCGGCACTCGCACTGAACTTGGCCGTGGGCTGGTCCACACGCGCCACCGACGGCCACAGCGCGGCGAGCAAGAGTGCGCGCAGCAGGTTCGTGTTCATGCTGTGCGCGTCGAGCGCGTGCGCGCCCGCGGCGCGCGGCCAGCGCGCGCCGTCCGCGCGCCACGTGCGCACGTACGCAGCGTCGACGAGGCGCAGCTCCTCGAGGTTCCGCAGGAGCGCGGTCCGCGTCATGTCCACGTCCTGCAGCGCGGCGGGCGCGAGGCCATGCGCGTCGCACCAGTCGCGCACCGCGCGCGTGCCGCGGTGCTCGCGGCGCAGCGCGAGGTAGTGCGCGTACAGGTGCGCGAGCGAGAGCAGGTCGCTCTGCGCGAGCAGAAAGTGCGCGCGCGCCGCCGCCGTGTCCGCGTCGCGTGCGGACGCGTGCGTGATGGGGCGCGCGGCAAGCAGCGCGACGATGTGCAGCAGCGGCTCCACGCACCCGAAGAGGCACGCGAGCACCAGCAGCTTGGCGTGCCGCACGTCCAGCGGGAGGTCCGCCTGTCGTGAGCGCGGCGCACCGGGGACGCACCATGTGCCGGCCCAGCGGCGTGAGCGCGGCGGCGTATCCGCCGTCCGCGTGCAGGGCGCCAGCGACGACGAGCCGCTGGTGCGTCGCGGCGAGCGCGTCGAGCGGCGGCGGGTCAAGCGCGCGGCGCAGGAACGCATGCACGTCCGCGTCCGGCTGCACGGCCTTGGCCTGCAGCACGACGCCCTCCAGCGGCGTGCGCAGCATCTCGGGCAGCGTCTGCGCACGCTGGCGCGTGCACTCCATGCCGCGCGTATACAGCCGGTAGCACACACCGGGCATCGTGCGCCCCGCGCGGCCCGCGCGCTGCTTGCAGGCGGCGCGCGACGCCCACGTCTCGAGGAGGCGCGTGACGCCCGCGTGCGCGTCGTACTGCGCCTCGCGCACGCGCCCCGTGTCCACGACCACGCACACGTCCGCGACTGCGGTGAGCGGCATGCGCGCGGCGACGCACTCGTGATCGATGTCTCGGCGACATTCGTCGCGACAATCACCTTGCGCTGCCCGCGGCCGAGCGGCTGGAACACGCGCCGCTGCTCGCTCGCCGCGAGGCTCGCGTGCAGTGGGAGGACCACGAGCTCCGGCAGCCGCAGCGCCGCGATGGCGTCCATCGCCTGGCGGATCTCTCCGACGCCCGGGCAGAACACGAGCACCGCCGCGCACCCGCGCAGCGCACGCGTGCCGTCGAGCGCGCGCGCGTGCGCGGCCCCGAGGCCGACCGCGGCGGCGAGCACGGTGTAGTCCGTGCGGTCCGCCGCGACGAGCTGCCGCAGCGTTGGCACCGCGGCGGCGGGCACGCGGTCCCGCTCGATGAGCGCATCCGTGCGCTCGTCCGCGCGCGCGCTCGGCGCGCGGCTCACGAAGCCGGTCTGCGCGACGACGTCCTCCAGGTAGTGCTCCGCGACGGGGAACGTGCGCCCGGGGATGTGCACGCACGGCGCGCCACCAAAGTACGCCTGGAACGCCGCCGCGTCAATCGTCGCGCTCATCAGCACAACGCGCAGGTCCGGGTTCCGCGCGAGCACGTCGCGCACGAGCAGGAGGAGCAGGTCCGAGTCCGTGCTCCGCTCGTGCACCTCGTCGACGACCACATGCGAGAGCCCGCGCAGCGCCGGGTCGCTCCCCGCCGCGAGCCGCCGCAGCAGCACGCCGGTCGTCGTAAAGAGGAGGCGGCACGCGCGCGACGCGCGCCGCTCGCCGCGGATCGCATACCCGACGAGCGCGCCGTCCGCGACCGCGCCGCCCTCGAGTCGCTCCCCGCGCTCCGCGGCCACGCGCGCCGCAACGCCGAGCGCGGACACACGCCGCGGCTGCGTCACCACGATGCTGCAGGTGCTCCCGCAGCCACGCGCGATCGCATCGTCGAGGACGAACTGCGGCACCTGCGTCGTCTTCCCGCACCCGGTCTCCCCCGCGACCAAAAGTATGCGGTGCATCCCCAGCTCGGCGAGCAGCGTCTCCCGCGCGGCGTGCGCCGGCAGCGCCGCGCGTGCGGGCGCCATCTCCTCCCGGTAGGCCGCAGAGCTGTGCAGTTGCGCCTGCGCCGCGCGCAGCGCGTCGTCCACGCGCGCATCTCGCTGCAGCGCGCGTACCGTACGCGGCGCGCGCGGCGCGCGCGGCCCCGCGTCTGCGCGGCGCGGCGCCATCAGCTTCTGCGCCGGTGCGCGCGGCGCGGCTGCGACGAGGTGCTCCATGACCGCGTCGGGCGGCGGCGGGTCCTCGAGTAGACGCGGCATCACCGCGCGCAGCTCTTCCCCGAGCACGAGAAGCACACCGCCCCCCAGCTGCATGGCCTCGCGCAGCGTCTCGCTGCGCAGCGCGCGCTGTGCGGCCTGCGTGAGTGCGAGCCGCAGGAACGCGGGCAGGCCCGCGCCCGTGACATACACCGACGGCAGCGCGTCCGCGTGCGCCGGGTGCAGGTAGCGCGAGCCGGGGTGCAGCGCGACGCGCAGGTACACGTCCGCGCCGTCCCAGGCGCCGAGCACGATGTCGAAGTCGTCCGCACCGATGCGGTCGCGCTCGGGTGTGGGCGCGGCCGCCGCGAGCATCGCTGGTCCGTCCGCGCGCACGGACGCGCACGCGCACGCGGCCGCATCCGGCGCCTCGCCGACGAGCGCGGCCAGTAGCACGTCCAGCAGCACGCCCTCGCGGGGACCGAGCGTCAGGTCCGGTGCGGCAGCGCGTATCTGCGCGAGCGCCTGCACGACGTTGGCGCGCGGGAATCCCGCGTGTTTGCACAGCTTCTCGACGGTCCAGCGGTCGACGAGGGGGTCCTGCGCCCCTTGCGCGCCGGTGACAAACGACTCGGCCGCCGCGGTCGGGCGGAGGCGCGGAGGCAGGTCCTGCTCCGGCGTGTACAGCACGAGGTACTCGACGGCCGCGTCCATATCCGGGAGCGCGAGGACAGACGCAAGCAGCGGATGAGCCGCATGCAGCTGCGCCATCTGCGCGCGGTCTGCGTACGTCTCGCGCGCATGCGCGAGCCACGCGACGACGCGCCGTGCATATCCGGGGCGCACGCCGAGTTTCGTGAGCGCGTTTTCGAGCGCGGGCGTGTCGAGCGCCGGGGACGCGCCCGTCGAGGAGCGGCCGCCCACGAGATCGGGTGCGCGTGCGGATGCGCCCGTCTCTGCACCCGCGTCCGCGTCCGCGTCTGCCCCCGCCGCGTCCGCCTCCGACCCCATGACTGCACCCTCCCCCACACCGCCGTCTGCTACGGCGCCGCCTCCCCCCGCCCCTAGCCGCGCGCGGACAATACGCTCGACAAGCTCGCGCAGCGCCGGGGCCATGCGCACCTCGGGTGCGCGCATCCACGCGCGGCTCAGCACGGGAGCGCGCGGGTGCGCACGCGCGGTGTCGCCCTCCTGGCGCGCCTTGTCGCGTGCCGCGCGCTCGGCGTCGCGGCGGAGCGCGGCGTCGAATGGATCGGACTCCCACTTCCACGCGTCGCCGGGCGGCGCCGCCGCCTTCACGTGCTCCAGCTTGGCCCAGTACTCGCGCGGGCCCGGGGGCAGCACGCGCTGTAGACCTAGGTGGTTGAAGAGCCGGAACAGGACGTACGTCGCACCCCAGTGCTTCGCCTCCAGCGCCGTCGCGCACCGCAGCTGCGCGCCGTCCTCGCGCGGCTCCATGCGCACGGTGAAGGGGTGCGAGCGGTCCTGTCGGTTGTCCTTGCGCAGCGTGACTGCGCACGTAAACCCGTCGTTGTGCTGCCGCGCATGCACGTCCGGCTTGTGCCAGCCAGGCACCTTCTGGATGCGCTCGTTCAGCAGGGCGAGCGGCGTCTTGGCGCCCGCGGGAAACAACTGCGGCTGCCCATCTGTGCGTATCGGCGCCGCAGCCGGCTTCTCGGCGCCGCCCTTCACCCAGTCCGGAAGCGGCGCGGCCTTGGACGACGTCGCCCCGCTGCTCTTGATGGCCGCGCTCTTTTTCCGCGGAGCCATAAGCGAGTATGGTGGCTGCACGTGACGCCGTGCAGCGCGCGTCTAGAGGAGCTATGCCAGGTCCAGGGTGCCGAGGTCGACGCCTGTGCGCGCCTTCCACATGGACTCTTTCAGCCGCACCACCTCGGTCCAGAGGCCCTCTTCCCACGCGAGGCCCAGCCGGTCGTCCGGCAGCACGAGCTCGCCCCGCGCCGGCGTCTGGTTCGCCGCGGGCGTGCTGCGGCGGGCGGGTAGGCGCGGCCCGGGGGAGCCTGCGTTCCGAGGCGGCTCCATGGAAGGCGGGCTCTGCTGCGGCGCCGCGGGGGATGCACTTGGCGGCGCCGCAGTGGACGCACTTTGTGGCGGCACCGTGGTGGCCAATGTCTCTGATGCGCTGGCACCGCCCGCCGCGCCGCCGCCTGATGAGGCCGTGGCACGATTGGCCTTTGCATTCGCGTCCTCCACGTGATCCGTCGCAGGCCGGCCCTGTGCGCCTGCTGCGTCCGTCCCCGCGGACATGTCTCCCGCGGCGACGTCTTCCGCTTCGTCGAACACGTCGTCGTCGTTGGCGTCGTCGTGCGGCGAGTCCCTGGATGCGTCCGTGTCGCGCGGGCTACCCGTCGCGCAATCTGCGGCGCCGTCCGCCTGCGCGTCGCCGCCGCCGCACGCTTCGGGTGCCACCTCCACGGGAGCGCCCCCCTCCCGGGGCGCACCCCCTCCCGGCTGCGCGCCCGCGTCGTCGTGCCCGGTGTGCTCCCCCCGTGCGCCTCGAGCCGCCCATGCCTCGTCGCGTGTGCTCCCGTCCACCCCCCCCTCCGACTCCGCGGCCCCGTCGCGAGCGATGCCGGGAATATCCGCATGCGACTTGCCCTCCAGGACAATCGCTCGCTCCAGCGTCCGCACCAGCGTCCAAAACGCACATACAGTGCGCAGACGGAGGAGGGAATGAGGCGACAGCAGATACCGGCTCGACGAGCCATCCGACAGGCGGAAGGAGTGTGTCGGGATCGGCAGTGAGGACGCCCCCTCGGCGAACTCGTGGGAGAAGATCTCCGTGGCGTCCTCGCGCGCGCCCGCCGACGGCGATACAGTCCCCGCGCGCTCCGCCGATCCGACGCTGCGCCGCAAAGAGTGGAACAGGGACGGCAGACTCCGTCGCTGCTGCGGCTCGCGCACTCCACTCGCCCGTCCGCCGCCCGCGGCACCGGCAGCGGCACTGCCAGGCAGCAGCGCCGACACGTTGAGCAGCGGAATGCCACTGAGCGCACAGTGCACCGGCGGCAGCATACCGTACTCGGCGCGGACTTGCTCCTCATCGGGCACAACGCCGCCGGAAAAGAGCGGCTCAATGACCAGGCTCCCGTCGAGCAGCGCACTTGCTGCCTGCCGGCGCGAGAGCCAGTTCAGTCCCGGGGCATGCTGCAGGCGCAGACACGGGTCCGTGTCCTCTTCGAGCGCGCGGCGGATGAACGGGACCGACGTCTGGTTCGACAGCATCACCAGCTGCTCCGCGGACATGGGGAGATGCGGATAGTCCCGATGGCGCACCGACGACGATGCGCCCGTGATCGATACCGGCGACGGCACGCCGTTGAGTCCCATCGGCTGCGGGTTTGGCGCCAACGCCGTCCAGTCGAGCCCACGCGCGTGCCAGTCAAAGTACTGCGCAAGCTGCCGGTGCTGGCCGCGCAGGTACTCGAGAAACGCGAGAAACTCGCGGTACGGCTCCGTGCCCAGACACAGCGTCCTGCGCACCGCAACGGGGCCCAGCGCGCGTGCAGTGGGCGCGTCTGCGTCGCCAGGCGCCGCCGCAAGACCCGCGGCGCGCAGCTTCTCAACCTGCGCCTGGAGCTGCGAGACGATGTCCTGCTGCGCGGACATGACGCTCTCCGTGTCCCGCAGGCTCTGCGCCAGCTGCTCGCTCTTCGCGTCCGCCTGCGCGCGCGCGAGGCGCTCCACGGCCACCATCTTGTTCGCCTCGTTGAACAGGGATGCACTGAGCTCCTCCAGCTCCGCCTCGATCCGCGTTTTGTCGCTCTCCGCTTTGCCGCGCTGCGTCGTCTCGTCGATCACACGGTCCATCATGCGCTGCATCTCCGTAGTAACATGCACCTTCTCCACCAGGAGACCCGTGTTCAGTGCGAAGAGGTGCTGCTCGCGCTCCTTGTGCAACTCGGCAATCTTTGTCGTGTGCACGAGGATTCGGCTGTGCGCGTCCATAAGGTTGTCTTCCAGGTCCGCAATGCGGTTGAACGAGTTCACCAGCTTCGCATTCAGACCCGTCACCTGGCTCCGCAGCTCCGTCTCCCGCTCCTGCACACCCATTCCCGCAAGTGCCTTTACCGTGAGGTCCTCTGCATGGGAAAGCGGTGTCGCCGCGCCGTCGTCCTTGGGTGGTGCCTGCGGCGGGGACGCACTTGTTGTTTCCGCCACCGCTGCGTGCGCCGTATCGTGGGCAACGACACCGTTGGCTGCCGCCGCCGCCATCTCCGCATCGGTGTCCCCTTCTCCTGCCGCCGCCGCCTCAGCGCCGCCCCCCTCTCCGGCCTCGCCCGTGCCGGACGCCTCATCTACGCCGGCGTCCGGCGGCAAGTCCGCCGAGGCCGCCTCCGTTTCGCACCCTCTCTTGGCATCTGTCGACGCATCGCCCGCTCCCATGGTTTCCCGGCTCACATCCTGTGATGCCTCTTCCTGCTCCTTGGCTGCATTCGCCTGCGCCTTGCGCGCTTTATTACCCCGGGCCATCGTACGAACACTGGCTCCTTACTATGGGGCGCTGGGCAGCGTTGGCGCTCTGGTTAGTCAGCAGTGCGCGGCGCGTCCGAGCCAGCGAGAAGCCGCTCAAGTTCGCCGCTCGCGCCGTCTGCTGTCGTCTCGGTGACCTCGAACAGGGGCGCGGACGATCGCCACTGCGTTCCGGCATCGGGCGGGGCGTCGTCCGCAGACGTCCATCCGCATGTGCGCGAGTACGCCGCGTCGCTGCGATCCAGAAGCCGGTCGAGGTCCACGTCCGATATGAGCTGCGCCGTCGTGTCGTGTGCGTCGTGTGTCTCCGTGGCATGCAGCAGTGCGAGCAGGTCCGGTGTGCCCACACCGCTGCGCCCCTCCGTTGACTGTTCTTGATACGTGATAGGGCGCAAAAACTTGCCCTTCTGAATGACGACGGCCTCTAGGAGCCGCTTCGCCTTGGCACGCTGCAGAATGTGCTGCTCCACAGTGTCCGCACTTACGAGGCGGAAAATGAGAATGGGCTGGCGCGGTGAGCAGGGGAGGGGGTATGGTGAGGGGGGGACGTGGTTTGTGCGGCGCGCAAGCGGTTGACGAGTGCGCACGTGGCTGGTGCGGCGAGAAGGGGTGGCGTGGGAACGGCGGGAACATCACGCACCCTTGCCTGCCCAATGCGGTGCACGCGGTCCTGAGCCTGCAGATCGACTTGTGGATTCTAGGATCAGCGCGGCGCACACGCGTTGCTCACCCAGTCGCTGTCGAAAAAAATCACCGTGTCGGCGCCAACGAGGTTGATTCCCAGCCCGCTTGCCCGCGTGCTGAGGAGGAAAACGTTTCGCCCGCATGACGCCTGTGCGTTGTTAAACATGGTAACCTGTGCGGAGCGCTCGTCCTGCGGGGTTCGGCCATCGATGCGGAATGCGTCCATCCCCTTCTCCTCTACCCGTCAGTTCGCCCATCGTGCGCACGCACCAACGAGCCACACCTCCAGAATGTCCAGCACGGCGGTGAACTGAGCGTCAGCGGCTTGCGTGCATGTTTGGCCCTCACCTGGGAAAAGACCAAAACGCGATGCCCCTTGGTCAGCAATGCGCTGAGAAGCCGGTCGAGCATTCGCAGCTTGCCGCTGCTGCGGACCATCGTGGCGCCGCTCTGTAACTTGTCAGAGTTGCGCTCTGCTGGCCAATGCAGGAGGTATGGATGCGCGCATATCTTGCGGAGTTGCATCAAGCCATTGTCAAGGCGAATGGACTTGACCGTTTTTTCTGGGTGTGAGAGGCATTGCGTCGGGGTCGAGACGGAGGAGTGCGGCGAGTTCAAGCTGTAGGGAGAATGGAAGTGGGAGAAAGGATGCGGAATGGAATAGAAAAATAAGACTGCAGGGGGGCAAGTACGAGGGGAGACGGTTAAGCAGGCACAAGGGGTGGGAGGCAACAGGAAGGGATGGGACCACGGAGGCATGGGAGCCAGGAGATGAATCGGAGCGACATCCGGACATGAAGCGGAGTACGTTGCAGGCGAGAGGCGGAGCTGACCACAGGCACGTGTGAAGAAACCGCATTCCGCACTCCCTCTTCCCCCGTAACCCCTCCCCTCCCGACCAACGCCGGCCCCTCCACCCCCCTCCTCTCCTGTTCCTTCCCTCGCCTCATGTTCCTTTCCTCCCCTCCCTATCCCCCGTGCCCCCTGCCCCATGCCTCCCGCCCCCGCCCCCCCCTTATCCACGTACCTGCAGCAGCCAACTTGGCCATGCTCTCCTCGTCGACTTGGCTCCGCTTCGCGCCGGCCCGTCTTTTCTTTTCGGGCGGATCACGGAGCGACTGTATTTTGCTGTGAGAGAGACCCGCCATTTGCTCGATGAGCCAGTCACGGAGAGAGCCATGCAATGCACGCTGGTACATCTGAGCCTGCATGGGAGACAGTGGGGAGTAGAGTAGGTATTCCTTCTTCGGCGGCAGATTCAAGTCCACCTCGGTCTTGACGCGGCGCAGCAGGAAGGGACGCAGAATGTCGTGCAGCTTCTGCACAACATGCGCTGCCTGCTCTGCGCTCCACGCGGAGAAGGGGAGAGACACATCGCCAGACCCAGCATCTGCGCCCTCGGAAACGCCATCAAGCTGAAACCTGCACGTAAGTAAGGCGCGACACGCACAAACCATTGCTCGAATGTGGCCAGGTCGTCGAAGATGTCCGGCAGAATAAAGTTGAGGAGCGACCATAGCTCGGCCAGATTATTCTTCGGTAAGCACGGGAAGCCGGAGGAATGCGCCTACGCACATGCAGTGGAGTCCCCGTCAACAGGAGGCGGTTACTCGTCGGCAGCTGCTTCAGCTCCCGGATGAGCCTAGCGTGAGTATCGCAAAGGGCGCTGGCCGTACCGACAGTTCAAATTCTTCAGCCGGTGGCCCTCGTCGACCACGACAAACTTCCACTGCACCCGCGAGAGGAACGGACGGTCACGGATGGCCAAATCATAGCTCGTCACGACAACAGAGACGGCATCCGGTGCGCCATGGCCCCGCATAATCGCATTCTGCTGCCTCTCGCGCTCTGACTTGGAGCCGCGGTACAGCAGCACCGGCACGGACGGGGCGAACCTGCCGTCAGTACGGAGCGGCGCCGCGGGGCTACCGCTGGAATTCGTCCGCCCAGTTCGCCGTGGTAGACAGAGGGGCAACGATGAGGAACGGCCCGCCAATGCCACGCTCGCGCAAATACGATAGGAACGCGATCGTCTGCAGTGTCTTTCTGCGCGCGTCAGCGACGGCTCGCGCCGCAGTGCCTACCCGAGGCCCATTTCGTCCGCTAGGATTCCGTTCAGACCATTCTCATACAGACTCGAGAGCCAGACGAGCCCGTCCAGCTGGTATGGCTTCAACTGTGCGCCGGTGACAGACGCCGGCTGCGTGCGCTGGGATACGGATGCCAGCGATCCCCCCGGGGAGTCCGTGCGCGCGCGTTTCGCGCGCGGCCCCTCGTCTTCGTCCGCCGCTCTCTGTTGCCTCAGCAGCTTCTCCCCCATCACCTTGGAGTAGATGCCAGAGCGCTGAAGTAAAAATTCCAGCTTCTGCAGCCGCTTTCTGTGAGTGCGCAGGACGCGGTCTGCGGACTCACCTGTTTCTCTTCGGCATCGTCATCCATCGCGGGTCGAGACGCGCCATGGGTCGTTACGCGCCGCGCATAAAAGGCACACGTTACGTAATCGCAGCACGCCGTGGTGGGCGGCGGCTGGGTATTGATTGGTCCGCGCGGCGGGCGGGGATGGTTTGGCTACGCGGCGCATCTGCCTGGAGGGTGCGCGGTCCGGCGGAGACATCGCGCCTATGGCAGAAAGACCATGCGCTCACGCCACCTCTCCCAGATGGCGGACGCTGGCAGTCGGTACGCAGAGGGGTCCATGGACGACGCAAGGAGCGGGAGGGGGAACGGCTGCATCCAGTACAGCTCGGATTTCGTCAGATTCGCGCGCTTCGTGTAGCGCTGGGGTGGGAACGCCGCACTGGCGGCTTCATCGTCACCCTCGGCCAGCAGTTTATTCAGTAGCTTGGCGTCCTCCACATCGGTCGCAGAGCGCTTTTTCGCGGGGGGCCGCCCACGTTTCCTGATAGGCTCCACCTCGAACTTGAGGCCCTCTCTGTGTGTCGGGATACCTAGGGACACGAGCCGCTTCCGAGCTTCTTCCGCGGGGTCCAGTGCGCGCGGCGCAACAGGTGCCGGCGGGGCCGCATCCGGCACAGGCCCCAGCACAGGCTTCTCTTCGTGAACGGGGTCCGCGGCGCGCTGATCGCGTGGCGCAGTGGCAGCCGCACCCCGTTTTCGGGTTCCGGCAAAGGGAGCACCGCGCTGCACTTCTGCTGCCCACTTCACACGAGTTTCCCGGTCCATCGGCACGGTTCGCCGGCGCGCGGCATACGAAGAGTCTCTCTCCCGCGTTGACGGCTGTACGACGGCGGAAATGGCCTCGCGCAGCATTTGCTCGGCGCGCGAAAACTGCACAGGCGAGAGCCCAGACGCGCGCTCCATATCTGCGCGCGCCACGATCGCGGCGCCAAGGCTGCCACGTCAGTGCCAAGCATCCAAGAACGTACTCTTCATTCGCGAGCCACACGCATATCGCCACGACCCCCGAGCTCACATCCTTGACCCGCCGCGCATTCCCCTGCATCTCCCATATCTTGACGCGATCATGGTACATGCGCGCGCGCTTGCGCAGGCCCCGGTCCCCCCGACACAGCGCGTTCAATGGTGCCGCCATCGTGCGTAGGCACGCTGCGCGCTGCCGCGCACACGCCCATTCTCTGGGCGTGAATTAGTCAGCAGGCGCATTTTCGGCGCCGGTCGCGCGGATGGTTGTGCACTGACGTGTGGCAACGCCGCGGAAGTGAGCGGGAGCGGTGCGGACGCTGCTGTGTCGCGGCGATGAAGTTCTACATTGATGACCTCCCGGTCCTCTTCCCCTACCCGAAAATATACCCTGAGCAGTATGCCTATATGTGCGACTTGAAGCGGACGCTGGATGTGAAGGGGCACTGCGTGCTGGAAATGCCCTCTGGCACGGGGAAGACCGTGTCTCTGCTGAGCCTCATTGTAAGCTACCAGCGGGTACGTATTGAATGGGCGCGCGGATGACGAATGCAGTTCTATCCTGGGTCGCGCAAACTGGTGTACTGTTCGCGGACCGTGCCGGAGATTGAAAAGACGCTCGCGGAGCTGAAGCGTCTGATGGAGTACCGCGCGAAATACAATGTCACAGGGGACGACGGCATGGATGTCGACGGGGCCCAGGGAAAGATGGAGGACATCCTCGCGCTCGGCCTCAGCAGCCGGAAAAATATGTGCATCAACCCCAGGGTGAATCGAGAACGGAAGGGGAAGGTGATTGATGCGCGGTGTCGGGACATGACCAGTCCGTGGGCGATCGAGCGCGCACGCGAGGATCCCGGGAGCGTGGAGCTGTGCGAGTTCCACGAGGAGCTCGGCACGATGGAGCCCGGGTCGCTCATTCCGCCCGGCGTCTGGACGCTGGACGAGGTGAAAGCATACGGGGAAGAGCGGGGCGTCTGCCCGTACTTTGCGGTGCGGCGGATGATGCCGATCTGCGACATTGTCATCTACTCGTTCCACTACCTGCTCGACCCCAAGGTGGCGGAGCAGGTGAGCCGCGAGATCAGCAAAGACGCGATCGTTGTCTTCGACGAGGCGCACAACATCGACAATGTGTGCATCGAGTCGCTCAGCATTGACCTGACGCGCCCCATGCTCGACAATGCGTATCGTTGCGTAAACCAGCTTGCGGACAAGGTCGCCGAGGTGAAGCAGGCAGACTCGGCGAAGTTGCAGGACGAGTATACGCGGCTCGTCGAGGGCCTCCAGCAGCAGAGCAACGCGCGCGAGGAGGAGACGTTCATGACGAGCCCCGTATTGCCAAGCGACTTGCTGCAGGAGGCGGTTCCGGGCAACATCCGGCGCGCGGAGCACTTTATTGCGTTCCTGCGGCGCTTCGTCGAGTACCTCAAGACGCGGATGCGCGTCCTGCACGTCGTCGCGGAGACGCCCGCGAGCTTCCTGCAGCACCTGAAGGAGATCACGTTCATCGAGCGCAAGCCGCTGCGGTTCTGCGCGGAGCGTCTGCGCATGCTGGTGCAGACGCTGGAGCTCACGCGGGTCGACGAGTACGCGTCGTTGCAGACGGTCGCATCTTTTGCGACGCTCGTGTCCACGTACGACAAAGGATTCCTCCTTATCCTCGAGCCATTCGAGACAGAGAATGCCACCGTCCCGAACCCGGTTTTCCACTTCACTTGTCTGGACGCGAGTCTGGCGATTGCGCCGGTGTTCGAGCGGTTCAGCAGCGTGATTATCACGAGTGGCACCATCAGCCCGCTGGACATGTACCCAAAAATGCTCCGGTTCGACACCGTCGTGCAGGAGAGCTACACGATGACGCTCACGCGGCAGGCCTTTTTGCCGCTCGTCGTCACGCGCGGCAGCGACCAGGTGGCGATCAGCTCGCGCTTTGAGGTGCGCAACGACCCGTCCGTCGTGCGGAACTTCGGCAGTATTCTCATCGAGTACGCGAAATGCGTGCCGGACGGCATCGTGGCCTTCTTCCCATCGTACCTGTACATGGAGAGCATCGTTGCCGCGTGGCACGACGTGGGCATCCTCGAGGAGGTGTGGAAACACAAACTGGTCTTTATTGAAACGCCCGATGCGCCGGAAACGAGCATCGCCTTGGAGAACTACCGCAGGGTGGGTGCCTCTGCACGCGCGCTGACCGCAGGCGTGCGATAACGGCCGCGGTGCGATTCTCCTGTCCGTCGCGCGGGGCAAGGTGTCCGAGGGGATCGACTTTGACCACAACTATGGGCGTGCGGTGATTATGTTTGGCGTGCCGTACCAGTACACGGAGTCGCGCATTCTCAAGGCACGCCTCGAGTTTCTTCGCGACAATTTCCGCATTAAGGAGAACGACTTTCTCACGTTCGATGCCATGCGCCACGCGGCGCAGTGCGTCGGTCGTGTGCTGCGCGGGAAGTCGGACTACGGGCTGATGATCTTTGCCGACAAGGTGGGTACAGGGAACGGCATGCAGGGACGGCGGGCAGCAGCGGGTGAATGCGGGGCCGGCCACTGCATGCGCGGCGGATCTCAGCGGTTGTCGCCACTAACACGGCAGCGGTTCGCGCGCGCGGACAAGCGGTCCAAGCTGCCGAAATGGATTGCGCAGTATATCCAAACCGTGTTCAGTAACCTGTCGATGGACATGGCGATTGTGGAGTCGAAGCGGTTCCTGCGCGCCATGGGGCAGCCGTACCCGGAGGGTGCGTATGCCGGGACGGGCTCGGGCTGACTGCGCAGACAAAAACGGGATCAGTCTGTGGGGTGTGGAGGACATCGAACACCGGCAGCAGAAAGAGCGCGACGCATTCGAGCGACTCATGCTGGAGGGTGCGGACGCATGGGTACAGAAGCACCGGGACGAGGACGGCCTCGATGCACTGGGCGCCGACAACGGGCGCCTCGCGTCCGAGTTCAACGACGTGCTTGCGTCCGGCGCGAAGATCACAGAGATCGGCGTGTGAGCGCGTGGGCGTGCCCGCGTAGTGGCGCCCCCGGCGGGTGCCGCGGCGGTGACGGAGCGGCGCAGCCGCACGACCTGGGGGGGGACACGCATCCCACCGCGACCCGCACCACCGCGCGCGCGCACGCACTTCTAGAGGCAGGCAGCCAGTGGGAAACGCGCGTTCTGTAGAGGAACGTACACGATTAGTCAGCGAGAAGGAAAACGTGCACGCGGAAAAAACGGAGAGGAAAAAAAAAGAAAAACCGAGGGCACCGCCGGTATAAAGGGGCGATGCGCCGCAGGCAGGGTTTTCCAGTCGCCAGCTCGATACCTCACTGCGTGAGAACGACGACTGCGCAGACACATTTCATTGACGACTACACTCGGGCTTGAACATGTGCGTGTGAGAGGGGGGCGGGGACGCGTGGGCAGGATGCTGACTCCGGGCAGAATGCCGCCTAAGAGTGCTGAGGGTACGGCGCAGGTGCCGCCGAAGGATTTCAAGGGGTCCGCCGCTGCGGAGGCGGCCGCCGCGGGTCCAGAGCAGGAGGTGAAGGCTGCTCTGTTCGATGAGGCGCAGCTCCTCTCGACCGGCGACAAGCACGCTGCGAAGGAGCTCACGAACCTGGTGAAGATCGAGGGCCCGTTCGCCCTGCGCAACCTGGGGATTGAGGACGTGATCAACCGTGGTCTCGGCGACAAGAAGAACGTGGCGGGGCGCGAGGGCGCGTGCACGCTCGTGCTGACGCTCTTCGATGAGGGCGTCGGCCACGAGGTGGAGCCGTTCATCATGGAGGGCCTCCTCACCACGCTCACCGAGGCGATGGGCGACAAGGAGAAGACGGTGCGCCAGAAGGCGGAGGACGCGCTGCTGCTCGTGATCCGCAATATGTCGAGCTACGCGGTGCCGCAGGTGCTCAAGGTGTTCCTGCACCAGATGCGCACCGCGGGCAAGTGGCAGGTGAAGACGGGCTGCATCCGCCTCCTCGAGGAGATGGTGCAGACGAACCCGGCGGTGGTTGCCACAAACATGACGGACATCATCCCCGTGATGGCGGAGGTCATCTGGGACACGAAGTCGGACGTGCAGAAGGCGTCTCGCGCGGCGCTCACGAAGCTGTGCGCGCTCGTGTCGAACAAGGACATTGAGCGCTTCATCCCCGCGCTCATCCAGTCGCTGATCCACCCGGTCGAGGAGGTGCCGAAGACGATCCAGCTGCTCTCCTCGACGACGTTTGTGCAGGAGGTGGACTCGCCGACGCTCGCGCTCATGACGCCGCTGCTCTCGCGTGGTCTGTCGGAGCGCCCGACGGCGACGAAGCGCAAGGTCGCGGTCATCATCGACAATATGGCGAAGCTCGTCGACAACGAACGCACGGTGCGCCCGTTCCTCCCGAAGCTGCTCCCGGGCCTCATCAAGATCGAGACGACCATGTCCGACCCGGAGGCGCGCAGCGTCGTGCAGCGTGCGATCAAGACGCTTCAGCAGATCGGCAACGTGACCGGCGACGGCTCCGACGTGAAGGTCGTTGACGACGTGAGCGTGGACCAGTCCCTCAAGCTCGTGAACCAGCAGCTGGACGCCCAGGGCGTCAGCGGCCCGGATTCGCTTGTCAAGTACATCGCGCAGCTTATCACCAACCTCGCGAACGAGCACAACTTTGAGGCGACCGAGTGGGAGAGCACACTGACGCGCTACCTGCGCATGCTGCGCCCGTCGGACCAGGAGAAGACGCACAAGATTGTAATGGGCCTGCTGCAGGCGCTCGCGAAGAGCACCGGCGAGGAGGTCGAGGTGTTCGAGGACGAGGAGGAGGGCATCGACCTGTGCAACTGCCAGTTCTCCCTCGCGTACGGTGCCAAGATCCTGCTGAACACGGCGACGCTGCGCCTGAAGCGTGGCCACCGCTACGGGCTCTGTGGGCGCAATGGCTCCGGTAAGTCCACGCTCATGCGCGCCATCCAGAACGGCCAGGTCGAGGGCTTCCCGTCGCCGGACGAGGTGCGCACGTGGTACGTCGAGCACGACCTGGACGGCTCCGAGGGTGAGATCTCCATCATCGACTTCATCCTCTCCGACAAGCGCCTGAACGTGGAGCGCAACGAGGCCGTGGAGACGCTCAAGGAGATGGGCTTCGACGAGAGCCGTCAGGCGGGCCCCATCACCGCGCTGTCCGGTGGCTGGAAGATGAAGCTCGCCCTGGCGCGTGCGGTGCTGTTCAAGGCGGACATCCTGCTGCTCGACGAGCCGACGAACCATCTGGATGTGATCAATGTGAAGTGGATCACGGACTATCTCACATCGAAGACGGACACGACGTCGATCATCGTCTCGCACGACTCCAACTTCCTGAACAATGTGTGCTCGGACATCCTGCACCTGAACCGCTTCAAGATCAAGCGGTACCCGGGCAACCTGGATGCGTTTGTGAAGCGCGTGCCGGAGGCGCGTGCGTACGTCGAGCTGAACTCGGGTGAGGACTACTCGTTCAAGCTGCCGAACCCGCCGCTGCTGGACGGCGTGAAGACGAAGGAGAAGTCCCTCGTGAAGATGAGGGACGTCGTTTACCAATACCCGAGCACACCCGCGCCGCAGTTGCGCGGCGTTACGATGCAGCTCTCGCTCTCGTCGCGTGTCGCCGTACTCGGCCCGAACGGCTCCGGCAAGTCCACGCTCGTCAAGCTCGTTGTCGGCGACACGGAGCCGAACGAGGGCGACCTGTGGAAGCACCCGAACCTGGTCATCGGCTACGTCGCGCAGCACGCGTTCCACCACATTGACCAGCACCTGGACAAGACGCCGCTCGAGTACATGCTCTGGCGCTACCAGACGGGCGAGGACCTCGAGGAGCACATGAAGGCGACGCGCCAGGTGTCTGCGGAGGAGGAGGAGGCCATGAAGAGTGGCGCGATCTACGAGCACGAGGGTGTGAAGCGCGTGATCGAGGATATTGTTGGCCGCAAGAAACTCAAGAACTCGTTCCAGTACGAGGTCTCGTTCAAGAACATGAGCTCCACGGAGAACATGTGGCTCTCACGTGACGAGCTTCTCCGCCGCGGCTTCGAGAAGAAGATCATGCAGGTCGACTCGCGCGAGGCGCAGAAGGCCGGCATGCTCCGCCCGCTCGTCCGTCGCGAGATTGAGAAGCACTTTGAGGACTTTGGTCTCGAGCGCGAGTTCACCTCACACAACACCATGCGTGGTCTCTCGGGTGGCCAGAAGGTCAAGGTCGTCCTTGGCGCGGCGACGTGGCGCATGCCGCACATTATCGTGCTTGACGAGCCGACGAACTTCCTGGACCGTGAGTCGCTCGCCGCGCTGATCAAGGCGATCCAGGACTTTGAGGGCGGCATTGCGATCATCACCCACTCGCAGGAGTTCTCCGAGGGTACCTGCAAGGAGATCTGGCGCATGCAGGACGGCAACCTCCTTGCCTCTGGCCACAACTGGGTCGAGGGCCAGGGCTCAGGCGAGCGCATCGACAAGAAGAAGACCGAGGAGGAGGAGGTCAAGTTTGATGCGCTCGGCAACAAGATCATCGAGGAGAAGAAGAAGAAGAAGCTCACTTCCTCCGAGGCCCGCAAGGCGAAGAAGGACCGCATTGTCCGCCGCAAGCGTGGCGAGGAGGTGTTCAGCGAGGAGGAGGTTTAGCTGGTGTGTCCCCCTTCCGCACGGCGGGATCGACACTACGGCGGGGCGCCTCTCCGCATGATAGGAGACCGGCATGGACGCGGCGCCCCTCTCCTCGCTACTTACCGAAAATAGCACGGGTTGCACAGGCCCGTCCATAACACTCCTGGTTGGCGTTTTGTTGCGGTTCCCGCGTGTGCCGCACGCCAGCCAGGAGAAGGGGACAAGTTGAGGTGCACCCGGTTCACGCAGGTGGTGAACCGGCCAGAGCGTGGGCGGGCGACCTGTGCGAAAGAAGGGATCGGATAGGCTAATAGTGCATAGAAGGAGAATTACGTCCACACCACCATGCCGTGCGGCCGTGCGAGAACCAGCGCGGCAGGCGCAGCATACGCGGAGTGCCGCATATGCTGCGAGCGGCGGACGGGTCGGCAATATAGAGCACGCCCGCCCGCGGCAACCCGGGCATGGCCGCTCTCAAACCAGCCTTGGAACCTGTCCACCTCACATGGCCAGCGATAGGAGCCACGTCGCGCACGTCGCAAGTGCAACCCCTGTTACAGTGGCCACCACGTTCAACGACATGTCGGGGAACGGATTGACGCGCTCAAACAGCTGCGCCGCCTGTACGCGGAGCGCGTCAAACACGGCGGTGACCTCGGAAACCCATGTAAAGATGGGGAGATGTTGGGCGGGGCGTGCGAGAGGCGCTGGCGCCTGAGCAGGCGCCAGCACTTCGGCGTCCTGCGCGGGCAGTGCGGGCATCTCGGCGGACTGCCGCCCATGCCGACGGCCGCCGGCGAGTTCTTCCAAGTATCCCTCGATGCTCTCGACGACATCTTGCATACGCAGCCGCGCGCCCTCCTCGCCCTGTACCAAACGCGCCTCGAGCGTCTGCGCGAGCTTCCGGCGCTTGTACGGCTCGACGAGGAGGATCGCGAGCATGAAGACGAGCACTGCCGTGAGCCGCGCGCGCGTCCACACGAACCATTCATCACGGCGAGTGCAATGTGCACATAGGTGCTGACGCTGCGGATCCGGTCGCTCCAGAGATGCTCGTCGTGGTACCGCCGCATCACCGTGCTCATGAGCTCGTCGAACCCGCGCTGTACCGCGGCCTCCGCGTCGTCGTACCGCTGCTCAGAGCGCTCCTGCTCCTTCGCGTAGCTGTGCTCCGAGTGCAGCAGCTTCGTGTACACTGCTAGGTCATTGTCATTCCACGTCGGCTTCCGCGAGAGTAAGTCATTCGTGTCGCGCTGCGCGGCGGACCGCGCAGCGACCGCCTTCATGTAGATATCCTTCGCCTCGTTCTTCTTCTGCTGCAGCTCCTGCAGCCGCTTCGCTGCCTATCAGCCACGCTCCAGCCGCACGACGCACTCTCCAAGGCTACTTGTGTCTTGAGCTCCTCAATCGCTTCGTATCCGGAGAACGTGTTCCAGCGCCGGCTCAACTCCGCCAAGTTCTTCGTCGCCGCGGGCCCCATCCTGTCGACAAGCTTGCGCATGAGCGCGGCAGGCTCTTCCCGCTCCACACTCGTGTGCGCCCACGCGGCGTGCCGCGGGGCAACGGGCGTGCGGAGGCATACCACCGGCCGCAGCGCGGCCCACAGTGCTCGTCCCATGAATGTCTGCTGGCGGAGGAACCGTGCATCGCCGCGATCTGCCGCCGAGCCTTCGTGCCCACGTGGCCCCACGTGGGCGTGTTGCGACGCGTCCGCGAGTGGCGTGCGCGACGACGCGTCTGCGCCACCATCATGTCGCAAGCGATTCCGCTCACGAACTCGTCGCAGCTTGCAAGCCGTGCTGGACAGGAGGTCCGCATGATTGGAAAGGTGCAGAGAGTGCGCTTTATGGCATGATTTCGCCCCTGACGTGCAGGTGTCCGGTGGCGTGCTCCTGCTGCAGGCGTCGGACAATGGCACGGTGGAGGTGAAGATGCAGATGGTACGTGGGGGTGCGGGGGGAGAAGGACTACGGGACGGAATACGGCACTGGCTGCCTGCACCGCATGGCGGGACGCGGAGATGCTGGCGATGCATTGCTTACCATCCAGGAGGAAGAACCTGCGTCGCAGTATGTCGAGGTGATTGGGCGCGCGTCTCGCACGGGCGACTCCATCACGCAGCACGTCCTACTCCAGCTAGGAGACAGCCTGGGTGTGTAGACAGCGGTGGACTGGGCGACACGCATCGTGGACGCTGACGCGGCAGATCTCGGACTCGTGGAGAGCCTCGTCAAGCTGGCGCCACAATACCCGACGCTGTTTGCTGCATAGGTATGCAAGCGCGTAGGCTCGGAGCGGAGAGCGGGACGTACAGTGGGAGCCGTGCGAAACATGTGGAATTCATGCGCTCGCCCAGTGTGGCGCGGACACTCCCTGTTCCAGAATGGCCGAAATAGCGCGTCTCCCCATTACTTCCCCTCCACCACAGGCTTCCCCCCGCGAAATGCCGCCACGCCGAGAGCGCGACGCAGATGATACGACGCCCGCACTCACTGCGCGCGAGAAGCGCAGTCTCACGTACGAGTCACAAATCCCGCCGTTCCTGCGTACCCTGCATGCGCAGCTGGGGGTCGGTGGCGGGAGGGAGCGCCAATGGCATCCGGTAGGGGGCGCAGACGGCGACACGGCGGCGGATGCTGTGGAGGGGCGCGAGGAACGGAAAGACGAGGGCGAGGGGGAAGACGAGGACGACCTCGCACACGCGCAAGTGGTCGTGCTGAACGAAGGGAAACACCTGACGCGAGACGAGTACCTGGCGCAGAAAAACACGCACGACGACAGCGCAGACAAGGGGGGACACACGGACGGTGCGTGTGAGCACGGGCGGCAGCTCACGTGGACAGAGCGGATTGCCGGGCCGGCCGTGCGTGGGCGCGGGGCGCCTTCACGCAGGGGCGCGGCCGCCCCAGCGTCGGAGCGCGGTGCGTCCGTGGCACTGCAGGGCGCCAAGGACCTCGTCCGCAAAGGCCGCGATGCAGACAGCAGCGAGGGACCCAAAAAACAGAAGGCCGCACGGCACGCCAAGAAGGCGCGCGTATCCCTTAGTTTCGATATGGACAACGACTAATTTCGTGCATGACCCATGGTTCCTGGGGTGATTTGAATGCATTAAAAACCCGGCGCCTGCGGAGGTGCCCGCAGCACACCCGCGCATGGCATGTCGTGGGGCCCGATTGCGCCGAGACGCCCGATCGTGGCCGTCGGGGACAAAAGCGCGCGTTGGGTGGGAAACGTTCCCCACACACTATGAATGAACCAAGCATGTTCGAGATTCCCGTGCGAGTCGACGGCAGTGACGCGACGCTGCCGAAGCCGCACATCGGGCCGCACAACTACGCGGGCCTGTACAGGAAGTCCGTCGAGGACCCGGACGCGTTCTGGGGTCAGGTGCGTCGCGCGCCACAGCCGCTCATCGCCAGCAAGGAAGGGAGATGCTCTCTTGGGACAAGCCGTTCAAGACGGTGCGCTACGGCAGCTTTGAGATGGGTGACGTGGCATTCTTCCCCGATGGCGAGCTGAACGCGTCATTCAACGCGGTGGACCGCTGGGCCGCGGAGCGCCCGGACGACGTGCGTTTGGACCGCGCACGCACTGACGCCAGGTGGCGATCATCTGGGAGAAGGACGAGCCGGGCAGCGACGTATCCATTACGTTTCAAGAACTCCTCTGCCGCGTGTGCCAGGTGGCTGGCACGCTCCGCACGCTCGGCGTGCGCAGGGGCGACATTGTGATCATATACCTGCCGATGATCCCCGAAGCCGTGATCTCCATGCTCGCCTGCGCGCGCATTGGCGCCGTGCACTCAGTCGTGTTTGCAGGCTTCAGCGCGGACTCGCTGCGTGACCGCGTGAACGACAGCAAGGCGCACGTCGTGATCACCTCCGACGAAGGGAAGCGCGGGGGACGGACGATCGCGACGAAGTCGATCGTCGATGCCGCGCTGAAGGAGTGCCCGCGTGTCGAGCATGTACTCGTTGTGAAGCGTACGGGAACACCAGACGTCCCGTGGACGTCCGGGCGCGACAGCTGGCTCGAGGACCTCGCGGCGCGCGAGCGCACCTACATGCCGCCGGTGCGGATGAACAGCGAGGACCCGCTCTTCGTCCTGTACACGTCCGGATCCACAGGAAAGCCCAAGGGCATCGTGCAGACGACGGCCGGCTACCTCCTCGGCGTCGCACTCTCGCTGCGCCACGTGTTTGACGTGCACCCGGGCGACCGGTTCGCCTGCATGGCGGATATTGGCTGGATCACGGGCCATTCGTACATCCTGTACGGCCCGCTCGTGAATGGATGCGCGACGCTCATTTTCGAGTCCACGCCCGTGTACCCGACGCCGTCGCGGTACTGGGACGTCGTCGACAAGCACCGGCTCACGCAGTTCTACACGTGCGTCTTTCTGGACGCCGACTGACCGCAGCGCGCCGACGTCCATCCGTCTCCTGCGCCGCCTCGGCGAGAGCCACGTGCGTGACCACGATCTGTCGTCGCTCCGTGTGCTTGGCACCGTCGGCGAGCCGATCAACCCGGAGGCGTGGCACTGGTACAACGACCATGTCGGCCGTGGCCAATGCGCGATTGTGGGTGCGTGCCATTTGGAGGTCGGTGCTCACGCCCAGACACGTACTGGCTCACGGAGAGCGGCGCGCACATGATTACGCCGCTGGCCGGTGCAACGCGCGTGAAGCCGGGATGCGCTACGGTGCCGTTCTGGGGCGTGGACCCAGTTATCCTGGACCCGACGACCGGGGAGGAGCTTACGGGCGTCGATTCGGAGGGGGCGCTGGCGATCCGCAGGCCGTGGCCGTCGGTCGCGCGGACGATTCTGAACGACCACGAGCGGTTCCTCAACACGTATCTGCGCGTGTATCCGGGCTTCTTCTTCACGGGAGACAGTGCGCTGCGCGACAAGGACGGATACATCTGGATCCGTGGCCGCATGGACGACGTGATCAATGTGTCTGGCCACCGTATGAGCACCGCGGAGGTCGAGTCGGCCCTTGCGCAGCATGCGGGCGTCGCCGATGCCGCCGTCGTCGGCGCGCCCGACGACATGACTGGCCAGGCGATCACCGCCTTCGTCACGCTCAAGCGCAACTTCTTGTCGGGCTCGAATGAGGACTTCATCAAGGAGCTCACGGTGCAGGTACGCCGCGCCATTGGTCCGTTTGCGACCCCCAAGCGCATCATCTGTGTGGATGACCTGCCAAAGACGCGCAGTGGAAAGATTGTCCGCCGTGTCCTCCGCAAGATCGTCGCGAACGAGGCGGACGAGCTCGGCGACCTGTCGACTGTCTCGGACCCCGCCGTCGTCGACCACATAAAGGTGCGAGGCGGCCGGAGAGATGCTCACCGCAGGCCCGGTATGAAGCTGCTTGAGCGCGTGCGGGGGGGGCTGTGGAGGGCACGCAGGCCATGGTGTTTCTGCGTCCCACATATCCTAGGAATCCTACAGGAAGACGTTCTCAGTAGTGCGTTGCTGACCGGCGGGGGGCCGCGCGCGGAGAGGACGCCGATGGGGAACGCGTGGGTGCTGCACGCCCTTACACTGTTGGTCCGCGCGCGTGCGCGCCGCCGCTGAGGTGCGCCTGCATGCGAAGCCCTCGCGCGTACATTCACGCGCACGAGACCGCATCCTGTGCATCCCTTTCGCGACGCCCGTGTTACACCCAAAGTCCCCTCTGCTTCCATGGTACACAAGAGTTTCCCTCTTCTCCGTGGTACGCACGAATCTTCTCCTCTCCGTTTTGCACACGATTCCCCTTGTCCTTCTGTGCGCTGCCGAGGATTCTCCTCCACCTGACCTCTTCTCAATCCCAGCTCACCCCTCCCCCTATCCTCCCCTTTTCCCATCCCCCCCCTCCTCTTCCCCCCCCCCCGCTCCTCTTCTTTCCCCACACCCCCGCGTGCTGTCCGAGGATTCCTGGTATAACGCACTACATTCGTTCCCAGTACTGCATCGCCTTTTCGAGGTCAAACTTCGGGTCGTCAGGGTTCGTAATCACTAGGTGTAAGCATGGTGGGGCGCACACGCACCGCCCGTCGTCTGTGGCGCCTTGGCAGCCTGCAGCCTCGCGTACTGCTCCCGGGCCTTGGCGACGAGCTGCTCCTGGCGCGCGGTCTCCTCCCTGTGAACCTTGTTGTCGTATCGCGTCTGCAGCGTTTGGCGGTGCATGATGCCGTAGCCAATGCCGGAAATGAGCGCCGAGTAGCGCACGACCTAGACGTGTGAGCGGTGTGGGTGCCGCGCGCGACCCACGTTAACCACAGGAGAAGACGGCATCGCGGTGGAGAAGAGAGCCAGCCGTTCCGTGCCGGGCGGCCGACGCCAAACACGCGGGGGCCTACCGGGGTGCTCGGCGCGGCCCGGCGCGGCAGGCACGTGATGCAGTTCTCCGCCGCGCGTTTTCTTCGCGTGTGGCCTGGTAGGCACTGCCGGTGCGGCGCCCGGACATGCAGCGAGCGCTTCGCTCGTCTGCACGTCGACGCTAGAGACAATGGTCGTGGATCAGGAAAAGCTCGCGAAGCTGCAGGCTGCCAGCCGCACGGGTGCGTCGCAGTGTGTGCCATCTGACCTAGAGGTGGCAAGGGAGCGCCGCGCCGCAAGGCTGTGAAGAAGCCCAAGGGTGCCGTCGCGGGCGGCGAGGACAAGAAGCTGCAGGCCGCGCTGAAGAAGCTCGCTGTGCAGCCGGTCACGGGCGTGGAGGAGGTGAACATGTTCAAGGAGGACGGCAACGTGCTCCACATTGCGGCGCCGAAGGGTGCGTCGCGCGCCCCGTCTGTGCTCACCGCAGTGCACGGCGCCCTTACGTCCAACACGCTGGCTGTCTATGGCCACGCCCAGGACAAGGAGCTCACGGAGCTTGTCCCAGGCATCCTGAACCAGCTCGGCCCAGACTCGCTTGCGAGCCTGCGCAAGCTTGCCGAGAGCTACCAGGCACTCAGCGCGCAGCATTCCGCCGGCCAGAAGGACGGCGCCGCGGACGATGTTCCCGCTGTCGTACGTGTGCCCCGGGCCAAACGCTTACCCGCCAGGAGGGCAACTTTGACGAGGTCGAGCAGACGGCCACCGCCACGGAGGTGGACCAGCTTGACTAGGCGCGCCGCGGTCCCACACCGTTCATCAGGTCCTCTGCGGCGGCGACTGCGCAGCGGTCTACCAATGATGGGTCAGTCACCAGTGCCGCCGGCAGTGGCTAGAGGTAGTCATGGGGGCCAAGCGTGTCGGATCCATAACCCGTAGGAAAAAGTGACTACGAGTAGACTGGTGTGCGGGGGCGTGGCTGGGGACGGGGATGGTCCCGTGATGGGGCGCAGGAACGGGCATGATCCTGCGTGAGGCGAGGGAACGGGGAAGGGGATAAGCCCCTCAAGACACGAGACAACGAAACACCCCGTCACGCAGTGGTGCCATACCAAAGGCCAACTCCGTACCTGCAGCGGCCCACTACGCGACCCGGCGCACCTTGTCCTCTTTTTCGTCGCCGCTGTCCCCCTGATCCTCCTCCCGCGCCTCCCGCTTCCCACGTGCTGTGTCGTCGTCGCCGGCACGCTCCGCGCGCTCTGTCTCATAGTACTGTGCATCGGCACCAAGAGGCGCCGTATTCGCATCCGCATGCGCGGACGACTCCCGGTACACCTCCTCGCGGCGCTCGCGGCGCGCGCGCTCCTCCTCCTCGCGCATACGGTTATGCCCCCAGCCGCCCCGCCCCGCGTCGTACTCCTGGCGGTATTCGTCGCGGACCTGTCCGCCAGACCGCCCGCGTCCGTACTGGCGCCCGTCACGGTACCCGGGATCAAGGTCGCAGCGGATCACGCGCTCGTCCAGCTTCGTCCCGGAAACGAACCGCATGCAGTCGACCGCCTCGTCATGCGTGTAGAACCTACGGTGCGTCAGTGCGCTCCGCCGCTCCCATGCACGCACTCCACAAATGCAAAGCCACATGGCGTCTTGCTATTCCGGTCCAGCCCCATAATGATCCGCTTGATGCCCCCGCCGCCCAGCACATCCGCAACGCGTGCAAAGAGCTCGTACATTTGTTCCTCCGTGGTGTAGAATGACAAGTTGCCGACGTAAAGCGTGCAGCTCTGCGCGACGGCGAGCTGCTGCTCGAAGAGTGGGTTCCGCGAGCGCGAGTCGCGGTCTGCGGGTGAGCGGGAGGGGGGACGCGGCGCAGGGGGAGACGGGGTGCAGAGAAAGGGGAGGGAACGAGGGGCAAGAGGAAACGCGGGTAGAGAGAAAAACCGTGGACCGCCATAGTGCCCGTGGCACTGGGAACACATACAGGAGGACGGCGCATTCAGCGGCTCGATAATATGCGACATGGTCGCGGGGTCAACAGATAATAAGCGCAATTTCGCGTCCATCGACGCAAATCACTCCACACCTCCACCCTTTAGCGCCAGGATGCCCGGGACGACGGACGCTGCGGCTGTCCCCGACGGGACCCCGTCTCCGCTTCCACCGCTCACCGACACGTACGATGCGCTGTACGGGACACAGTACGGCGTGTGGTACAGAGATGCGCGCCGCTTCGCGCCGAAAACGACTGTCGTGGACGTCGAGGCGGTGGAGCCCACGTTTTTGGACTGGCTTGACGCCGACAGTCTCGTGCTGGGCGATGACGGTGGCGCGGGGCTCGGACGCGCGGCGAAGGTGGTTGAGCTGAGCGACGACGACGAAGCGGGCAGAGGAGAGGAGGGTGACGACGACGACGACGACGACGACGAGGGAATCCAATTCCCTGCCCTGAGCGCTGTCGTCCGCGACGCCGTCGCAGAATACGGCGCCGTGTTCCCAAAGCTGAACTGGAGCGCGCCCCTGGTGCGTTGCGCCGCTGCGCGGCTGACCGCAGGATGCGTCGTGGATTATGCCGGGCAACACGCTGCGGTGCCAGACGCCAAACGACGTATACCTGCTGGTGAAGTCGTCGGACTTTGCGATGAAGGACCTCGGGCAGATGCGCGAGCTGCAGGCGTGCGGCCGGGAGCCACGCCCGCGTCTGGAGCTCGTGCTGAAGAAGTGGTTCGAAATGCCAAAGGCGCACGAGTTCCGCGTGTTCGTTCGCGCGGGCCATGCCATTGCCGCGTGCCAGCGAGACGTGACGTTCTACGAACACCTGCAGGACGCCGACACGCAGGCACGCATTGCAGCGCAGCTGCGCGCATTTTACGAGAACGAGGTTGCGCATATGCCCTGTGCACTGGCGGACATGGTCTTTGACGTGTACCTCACGCGGACGTTGGAGCGCTGCTTCCTCATCGACATCAATCCCTGGCTCCCGCGCACGGACCCACTCCTGTGGACGTATGACGAGCTAGACGAGGCCGCGCCGCATCCGCATGCACTGCGCAGCCCGATCCCACTGCGCCTGCTGACGTCCGCAGCGCAGGCGTCGCAGTCGATGCCGACGTACTCCGCGAACATGTATCCCGCGGACGTTGTTGAGATTGGCTCTGGGCAGGATGTCGCTGCGTTTGCGCGGACATGGCAGGAGACGCTCGCACAGGCTGCGGCGGGGTCCGGCGGGGAGGGACATGGGGGAGCAGCGGAAGAAGAGCCTTGTGACGGATGGCACCGCGCGGGGGGAGAAGCGGGGATGGAATATCGAGACGCGGGTGCAGCGGTGGACGAGGGGGAGATAGAGAGCGCGCAAGAAGCAGGGGGGGGCGGCGGTGCAAAGCGGTAGACAACAGGGGTGCGAGAAGACGGTGGGCACGGCGGTGGCGTTGGCGCGCAGGTAGGCGTGTCGGGGGCGCAGTAAGCTCGATGGGACGAAGTGGTCATTTCTCATCCCACCCAATGGTTTCCGCAGTGTCCGTGCTCTGTTCAGTCCTCTTGCCTCTAGGACTGTGTTCATTTTGGCGCATGTTGGGCACTCGTATTTTGTCCACGTCATCCACGCTTCGCTGACCCCCCTTGCATCCTTGAGGTGTTGTTCGCCGCCCTTTATTTTTATTTTTTTAAATTAATATTATCAAACCATGACCCCACCTTTCCCCTCCTCCCCGCCTTTCCCCTTCCCCCCCCGCCTTCCTCTTCCCCACCCCTTTTTCTCACGACCCCCCCTCCTCTCCCGCCCCCCTTCAATACCTCAACGTCCCCTTCACCCGCGGAAACCCAACAATATCCCTAACATTCTCCGTCCGCGTAAGCCAACTGAGGAGCCGCTCCATTCCAATACCGAACCCGCCATGCGGCGCACCGCCGTACCGGCGAAGGTCCTCCGTGTACCACGCCATGGACGGCGTGCTTCCGGAAAGGCCGAGCGACGTCATGCGCTGCGCAAGCGTGTCCTCGCGCTCCTCACGCATGCTGCCACCCACGAGCTCGCCGACGCCCGGCACAAGCAGGTCGAAGCAGGACACAGTCGTTTCCGACGCACCGACCGCGCCCGGCCGCAGGTCCGCGGTGACCGGCACCCGCTCGCTGTTCTGCCGCATGTAGAATGGCTTTCCGGCCGACGGATAGTCTGTCACAAACACTGGTACGCCCGCGTCCGCGGCGAGCCACCGCTCGTGCTCGGAACGGAGCGACGTGCCCCAGACCGGCTCGTGTTCGAACGGATGCGTGCGGTGGTGCGCGCGGAGCGCGCGCACCGCGTCGGTGTACGTGATGCGTGGCCATGCGCGGGAGAACGATGTGCGGTCCGCGTCGTCCCTCAGGAGCAGGCGCATATCGTCGTGGGCGCGCTGTGCGTGGCGCTCAGCGGCCGGCTCGCCGCCGGCCGCGATACCGCTGGCGGACGCGGCGGCGGCACGCAGGACGCCCTCGACGCAGTCCATCAGCATCGCGAGTCCGTCGGCGCCCGGCGGCGTCCAGCACAGCTCCGCCTCGCACATCCAGAACTCGGCGAGGTGTCGGTTTGTGCTGGAGCCCTCTGCGCGGAAGACGGGGCAGAACGTCCAGACGCGCGAGAGTCCCAGCGCGTACGCCTCGAGATGCAGCTGCGTGGACACGCTCAGGTATGCGTCGTGGCCGTTCCAGAACTGCGTGAGGTGCGCGCGCTGCAGCGGCGCCGGCGCGGCGGCGACGTCGGTGTCCGCGACGACGCGGAAAATCTCGCCGCCACCCTCGCAGTCCGACGACGTGACGACGGGCGGATGCACCTTGACGAAGTCATCCCCCTGGCTGTTAGCACGTGCGCACGCGCGGCGCACGCACCGCAAACCACGCGCCCATCGCGTGCTCGACGCGTGACCGGGTGCGGGCGATCGCCGCATAGTGCGCCGTGCGCGGCTTCCAGTGGGGCTTGTGGCGGACGACGTCCGCGGCGGCCTCGCGCGGGCTGCCGCCGCGCTGCATCACGTTCGCGAGCGGATACGTCTGCGGTTAGGCATGCCGCGCGGGTACGCACGGCAGCGTCGCTCGTCGCGAGCACGTCGTAGCTGTCTACCTGCAGCTCCACGCGCTGCCCGGCCTTCTTCGCGCGCCCGGGGACCATCGCGCCACGCACGCGGACTGCGGTCCCGGGGGCCAGGTCGCGCGCGTCCGTGTGGAAGACGGCCTGGAGCGTCGTGTCGCCCCCGAGCGTGCCGTCGGTGAGCTCCACGAACGTGCGTTGCTTCTGCCGGCGCAAGGACGAGATCCACGCGGACACGGCGGTCGTCGCATCCGCGCCAGGCGCCGCCGCATGTGGCGCTCCCGCTGCGCCATGTGCCGTCCCACTGGGCGCCCCCGCTGCGCCCGCAGCGAGGCGCGCCTCCGCATCGTGCATCGTCGCGGCGAGCGTCGGCGGCAGCGGACGCGCGGCATGCACCCAGCGCGGCCGCAGCGCAGGGACGCGCGCGCGCTGCACCACGCCCGCACCCCCCGCGGCGACGCCCATGCCTACGCCGCGCATGCGCCCGCAGCATCCGCGCGTCACAGCAGCCATTGTGTCCGTGGCAGACACGCACGCAGTGGTTCACGCACGAACCCACGGCTACGTCACGTGATGTCTCTACTGGTAGTGGGTGCGTTGGAGCCAGTCGGTGACCTTGAGGCGGAGCGCGGGCTTGTGGTGCTTGTGGCGCGCGATGACGCTCAGCAGCTCGGGGCCGCTCAGCACGTAGCTGCCGGCGGCCGGGTGGCTGCCCTCCGCGAGCGCAGCGCACTCGGCGTCACTCGGGAGGGCGAAGCGGTTGTACCGCGGCTCCCAGTGCAGCGGGCCGAGGCCGCGGACCTGCTGCTCGCGCGCGTGGCGCGCGTCGCGGCTGTCCGGGAGTGGCACGTCGAGGAGGGGAGGCACGCGGATGCGGAGGCCCGCCTTGTACGCCTTCTCCGGGTCGGAGAAGAAGAGCGTCGTGATCTCTGCTTCGGACACGTCCTCGAGGCGCGCGGGGTTCCAGGGGGGATTCCCTGCGCGGCGCTTGCCCGTCGCCGGGTCTTTCGTGAGCGTGTGCTGGACGCCCACGTAGAAGTCGCGTCCGAGCGACAGGTCGCAGAACGCGGTGGCGATGCGCATGTCCCGGTACAACACCTCGGCGAGTGTGCGCGAGCGGGCGATCTCCACTGCGCGCAGGGCCACTTTGACGGAGCGCGGCGACTTGGTCTTGATCGCCGCGAGCGACGACGCGGCCCACGCGCGCACCGGCTCGGACAGCGTGCCACCGCGCTTCTCGATCTCCTTGGCGGTGGGCGAGTCCGCGTGGCCGTCGGCGACGTCCTGCAGCGCGCCGACAATCCGCTCCGCGGACGGCTGCCCAAACGCGACGTCGAGCGCGATGCGGCGCTCGCCGAGGAACGGCGAGTCCGCGCGCAGCGCCGGTCCATTTTCCACGTCGTCCGCAAACGGGTCCGAGGAGAATTCATCCATCACGTTGGACACGGCCTCGCCGTCCTCGGCGGCGCGCAGCGGGAGCTCCGCGAGACGGTGCACCAGCGCGTCGATGAGCTCCGAGCGCACGTAGTGAGACGCGAGGCCCGTCAGGTACACGTCTGCGCCGCCGACACGCGCGCCCGTCAGCGCGAGGTACGCGCCGACGTGCCCGTCGAGGCGCGCGAGCGCATGCGTTACGCCGACGTCCGGAAAGAAACCGATGCCGACCTCGGGCATGGCGAAGAGCGTGCGCTCGGACGCCACACGGAACGGCGCGTGCACCGAGAGGCCGACGCCGCCGCCCATGACGATGCCGTCCATGATGCTGATGTACCACTTCGGCGCGCCGTGCTCACTCGAGGCATGCTCCAGGTTCCCAATGTTCCAGTTCTGCAGGAGCTCCTTCTGGAAGAAGTGCACCGGCCGGTCGCGCACCGCCGGGTCCGCGGAGTCTGCGTTCGTCACGATCTCCATCACGTCCCCGCCCGCGCAGAGCGCGCGGCCGACGCCACGCAGGACGACCATCGCCGCGTTCGGCGAGGCGGTGGCGGACTGCGGTCAGCGCGGCGCGCGCGGCCACGACCGCGTACGCACCTTGAGCGCGTCCCCAAACGCATCGATCATCTCGTAGTTCAGCGCATTCAGCGCCTGCGGGCGGTTCAGCAGGATCACGCGCACGCTCTCGTCGCTGAGCAGCTGCACCTGCGCATCCATGTGGTCCGCGAGTGGCGGCTGCGGCGCCGCGCGCGCACGGCCGGAGGTCATGTGTTGCGCGAGCATGGCGGTGCGCTGTGTCGCACGCATCGTCGGACGCGGGTCTGCACGCATAAACGAATGGCCCTGGTTCACACGCAGCACGCTCAGCAAACGACCTGCTCCAGAGACGCGGACAGCCATTTATGGGGAAGAGCGACGGAGCGGGCCGCCGCGTCGTGCGGCTGACTAACGGACTGCAGCCGCGCTGGGTTCGCGATCAACTACGACATGGCATCGATCAAGGGTCCCGCGCAGGCGCCAACGACGTTCCCTGGTGCAGACGGGCTGCGTATCGGCATCGTGCATGCACGCTGGAACAAGGAGGTGATTGATGCGCTGGTCAAGGGCGCGCTGGAGTCACTCGAGAAGGCCGGCGTGCCGATGGCGAATGTCATCGTGGATTCCGTCCCGGGCTCCTGGGAGCTCCCGATGGGCACGCAGCAGTGCGTATCGAGGCACGCCGCGCTCACCGCAGCGTGCTCAGCGCGCACCAGGTCGATGCAGTCATCGGCATCGGGTGCGTGATCAAGGGCTCGACGATGCATTTCGAGTACATCTGCGAGAACGCACTGCAGGGCCTCATGCGCGTCGGCCTCGACGCGAAGTTGCCCGTCATCCTCGGCGTGCTCACCGCGCTGAACGACGACCAGGCCCTCGAGCGCGCGGGCCTCGGCCGCCACGGCAAGGCCGGCCACAACCACGGCGTCGACTGGGGATTTGCAGCCGTCGAGTACGCTGCGTTGTGCGCACGGGCGCTCACCACAGGATGGCGCTCAAGATGCGTAAGAAGTAGCTGGGTCGGTGTGCTGGCATGCGCATGCTATAGGAGGCAACCGCGTTGTGCGTCACTGCGGCGACAGCAGATTCTTAATGTTGTCGAGCATCTGGACATCCTTGCTCGAAGACGCGGACCCATTGCGTCGGCGCCGCTGGAGCCCCTGGCGCTTCGCGTTGCGCTGCGCGCCCGCACTGCTGCCCCGCCCGTTCCGCGCGAGCGCGCCAAAGAGCGAGCCGTCCCCACGGTCTGCGCCGCCGCCCAGGGCGGCACGTGACCATGAAGCGGGCGTCTTCTTCGCGGGGTCGTCGACCCACTGGCGGGTGCCCGGCGTGGGACGCTGCGCACCGTCGCGCAGGGCCATGAGCTGCATGCGCACGTAGCCGAGCTCCGGCTCCGTGGCCTCCGTGTTGCGCGGCGTGCGGCGTGCCGCGCTCGGCACGCCCTTTGTGTCGAGCCACGCATAGAGCACGCGGAGATCCGCCGTGCCACGCTCGGGCTTGCTGCGGGAGAAGTCGACGGTGTCGAGGCCGTTGCGGTGCTGCAGCGACAGGTGGCCGACATGGCCTCCGGCCACCACGGCAAGCCCGGCGTCGGCACCGACAAAGTAGCGGTTGCGCCGGTTGTCCTCCACGCGATGCACTGCACGTCCGCGCACCGGCTCCGAGAGCAGGTACGAATACACGCTGTCCGGCTGCGCATACTGCAGGCCGCGCAGCGGATGCGCCGGCGCCGCGTGCACCGGGGCGGACACGTCCCTGCTGTGTGGCGCGCCGACAGCGGACTGCGCCTCCGTGCGCAGGAACGAGGCCGCGCTCTGCGGCGCATGCGGCAGGCGTGCCTCCGTCCAGAGATCCACGCGCGACGCGGGCAGCGTCGTGCGCGCCGCCTGCCAGTCGGACTCGGGGATCGACGCCGCATCTGCGTCGCTGCGGCGGCGTTCGCGCGCCAGCTGTTCCAGCAGCGCATGCTCCGTGGCCTCGCGCCGCTGCTGCACGAGCGCCGCGCGGAACTTGCCGCGGCGGCGCCGGATCTGCGCAAGGAACTGGCGGAACTCCTTTTCGCTCATCGCATTGTAGTTCGGCAGCACGTCCGCATGGTCCGCGAACCGCGCGTGGTTCGCGCCCCAGACGACGTGCGCCGGTTCTGGCCTGTCCGTGCACGTGGCTGCATCGTACACAATGCGTGGGCGAGGCCCCAGCGCCGCATTGGTGTCCTCGTCGCCGGTGCCGGCGGCGAGGACGTCGCGGCGCGCCCGGTCACTCAGACGCGCGCCCTTCTCCTGCCAGCGGGCACGGAAGAGGACGTCGCGCTCACTTTCGCTCCAGTCCGTGAGTCCCTGCTCCGTATCCAGGCGGCGCACGCGCGCATACCGGAGCGCGCCAGGGTGCGCCGCCGGCGCCGCGGCGTCGGGCGTCGAGTGCCACGACGACGGCAGCGGCCGCTTCAAGCCAAAGTCGCCGCGCGCAGCATGCGCCACCGGCGCGTGGTATACCTGGGAAATGCGTGGGTCATACGTGCTGACACGCGCGCGCTGCAGCAGCCGCGACAGCGAGCTGGCCGACGCCATCGTCCGCGTACCCTCGCGCACGCAGCGGCGCGGACGTCGTGGCGCGCACGTGACCTTTTTCTTACAGACCGCGTGCGCGGCGGCGGCGGTTCACCACCGACCCTGCGCAGGAATGCACACGGTGGCGCGCGCGGCCCGCGCGGCGATGGCGCGCGCCCTTGCAGGGTCGGGAGACAAATTTGGGCTGTAAAACCATCGTCAGGAGGGCCGACGAAAGTTGCTGCCTCATGATCCGGGGATGACCTAGTGTCCAGACAGCTGTGTGCCGTTGCGCCGCCCGCGTTTCGGTGGCGCGACGCATGCTTTCCGGGGCACGTCTGGGTGTTGCTGCGCAGGTAGGTTTGTGCAGGAATGGGGTGCGCTGGAGGATCAATATATTGTTCTCGAAGCACGACGCGTGGCGGGTGCTATTGCGGGCGGAGGGGGGGTCTGGGAAGAACGGATCCCCTCTTGCATGAAAGGCGTGTCTGACAGCGCCCCATTCCTGTTTTTGCGCGCAAGGGCATGCTCACTGTGGCAGGTGTCTGGCTGTTTGTTGTGCGGGGTCTGGCGTGGCGTATGTGACATGGTGCGCGTTCCTCGCGTCGTCTCGTGCGGTCGCGCACTGCGCATGTTGATAGGGTAGAATTCTGTCTATCTATGTGGTTTTCCACGGGTGCAGGCGGTCCTTGGTGTGTGGGGTGTGTGGGTGTGCGGGGTGTGCAGGCTGTCCGCATTGTCCGGGCTGTCTGCGCTCTTGCCCCTCTTGCCGCCCAGCGGTCTTTCCTTCCTCTCCCCCATGCGGCCTCTCCTTCCTCTACCCCCTGCCCCCCATTCCCCGCCGGACCCCCCTCCCTCCCCGCCCCAGGCCAGAGCACTTTCTTGCACACAGCGATCCACGTCCCTTGCACACACACTACCCACCTCTACAGGCACGGCAGAATCGCCCCTCATGCATAGTTGCGCAGCCCCGTGCCGAGTCTCCCGACCTCACTGATCTGGCTCACAACACAGACAGAGCCCGCGTACTCGGGGAGGTACTTGGCGCCAGTGAGCGGGTCCTCGACGGCGGTCGCGCCGCCCGCTGGCAGCAGGGTGTGGCTCGCGGCGCAAATAGCATACACAGGCTCGTGCACAGAGTATCCAGGAACGGGCACCGCGTCGCGCGGCTGGCGGTCGGACAGCGTGAGGATCTGCTGGGCGACCTGGGCAATCTTGGCGGGCGGCTCCAGCTCCATGAGACGCCGCGCGAGCTGCCCGGCCATCGCAAGGTTGCCGACGCGGCGCGCCTCCATCATCGCAATGCGGAGTGCAAGCATCTGGTGCTGCGGGAGCATGTCGACATGCGTGAACAGGGCGGCCAGCTCGAGGTTGCGTGCGACACGGTCCGGCTCCGCGGCGACAAGCGCGCGGCGCTCGAGCTCGATCGCAATGCCGATCAGATACTCGCGGCACGTGACAATCATCGTCTGCGTTTGCACGGCCTCGAGATCGTTGCGTGCGGGCGTGAGGGTGAGCGCGTGGAGCAGGCGGCGGAAGAGGTGCTCCGCGGCGGGGAGCTGGTTCCCGCCCACGGCGCGGTACGCCTCCTGGAGCAGCCCCGCGTGCAGCGCCGGCAGACGCAGCGGGTTCGCGGGGAGGACGCGGCTCAGCTCGCCCTCGCTCGCCTCGTTGTTGCGCCGCAGATGCACGACGAGCGGCGGTGCGCCGGGCGCGCCTGGGACAAGCACACGCGCACCGACGAAGATGCGCCACAGGAGCGGGACGAGCGGCGCAAAAACGACGATGCCCGCCTGTCGCTGCAGCAGCTGCAGCGCGGTGTCGAAGGCGCCCGCGGCCGCGAGGTCCGCGGCGACCGGCGAGTTGCGCAGCCAGTGCTCGGTCTCCGCGCTCCCCGGCGCGAGCCCCTCGAGCGACGCGGCGTCCGCAAGCGGCGCGATCGCCTGCCCGAGCTCCTCCTCCGCGGGCGCGACCGCGGACTCGTCGAGCTCCCAGGCGTCGCCGACGTCGACGCCCGCGTCCACGGCGCCGCCGCCGACGTCACTGCGTGCGTCCTCGAGCGCGTCGCCGTCGAGCCACGAGTCGAGGTCATGCGCGGGGCCGTCGGTCGCGTTGTCGTCGAAGAGCATGCCGCCCTGGGCCGCGCCGCGCGCGAGCGCGTCGTCGAAAAAGTTCGCCTCCGCGTCGCGCAGCGGCCACGTGAGCTGCGCCACGTCGAGCCGCGGCGCGGGGACGCCCGCGGCGCGGGGCACGGCGCCGTCGACGGCGGCGGCGGTGACGCGCGCATCGGCACCTGCCGCATCCGCAATGGCTGCCGCCGCGACGTCGTCGCCGGCGGTGCGCGCGGTGACATAGGCGAGCGCGTCCATGCCGACCGCGGCGAGGACGCGCGTCTGCGCACGCGCATCGCATGCCAGCAGTGCGTTGTGGTACTGGCTCTGCGCGTTGCCACGGCGCTCCGCAATCGCGGTCATCTTGGCGAGCTTGTCCTGCTGCCCGGTGAGCAGGTACAGGAACGAGAGCTGGTCAAAGTCCTTGGTCTTCTGCAGCGCACGCTCCGCAACGCGGTGCTCGCCGAGGCGCAGCGCGGCGGCGGCAAGCCGCTCCCAGACCTCGGTGGCGCCGATCGCCTCCGCGGTCTCAAGCGCCGCATCGAGGTTCCCGCACTCGACGGCGAGGTCGAAGCGGGTCGTCTTGTCCTGGACAAAGTGCAGCGCAATCTCGGGATACCCCTTCTTCTGCAGGTACGCAATGATCGACTGCCCGACAAGGCGGCTCGTGCGGATGATGCCGAGCACCTCGTCGTAGCGCTCCTCGAGGAGCGCTAGCTTGAAGCGGTACTCGGTCGGGTCGATCGTCACCGTGCGCGGACACGCCTGGCGGTCCAGGCAGTACACGGTCGCGCCGTGCATGCGCGCGAGGTACATGGGCTGCTCGAGCGTCTTGATGATACCCGTGTCGCCCTGCGGCAGCGCGTACTTGATGTGGTTCAGCGTGCTGTACAGGAGCACGCCGCTCGCGTCCCACACCGCGCTCTTGATGCGGATCGTCTCGTGGAGCACCTGGCTCGTGGCGAACGTCTTGTCCGTGAGCGTGATGGAGTGCTTGCTAAGCAGCGCGGCCCGCGTGCCGTCGGCGTTCCACACGACGTACTTGACGGCGGCGCTCGGCAGCTCCGCGGTCACCGTCTGCTGGTGCGTGTCAAAGAGCTGCACGTTGTGCGCTGTCGCGAGGATGAGGTGCGCGGGGCCGCCGTGGAAGATCTCCTGCGTCGCGTCCGGGAGCGTGATCGTCTTCACAATGTTGTTGGCGAGGTCGCGCAGCTCGACGCGCTGCGTGGTCCGCTGCAGCACCGCGAAGCGGTTGCGCGCGACGAAGAGCGCACTCGCGCCCTGCCCACGCTTCCCGACGGAGCCGGACTCGGCGAGCTCCGTCGGCGGCGCGTGCGGGAGCGGCGCGAGGTCGTACACACCGACTTCGTCACTCAGCGACGTCACGAGCACGGACCGCTCCGCGGGGTTGAAGCTTAGCGAGCGCGGCTGCACGTACTGGCTGCCGAGGCGCTTGATGCTCAGCACCGCATCGTCCTTCCCCGTGTTGTAGTCGAGCGCGCGCACCTGCTTGTTGCGCACATAGTACAGCGTGGACTGGTGCAGCGCAAACGGCGGCCGCTCGCGCTCCAGCTTGAACACGATCAGGCCGCTGTCGTGACCCGCGGCAAACAGGTTCAGCGCCGGGTGCGCGGTGAGCACCCAGAACCGGTCATGCTCGCGCCGGAACGTCTGCACCGCGGTGCGCTTCCCCATGTCCCAGACGCGGATCGTCTTGTCCTCGGACGCACTCAGAATCAGCTCCGCGTGCGGGTGGAAGAGCGCGGCAGACACGTTGTTGTAGTGCCCACGGCACGTGTCCACCTCCCACGCCTTCGTCTCCGACATGCGCCACAGCTTCACGGTGCGGTCGTCGCTCGCGGAGACGATGAGCGGGAGCGCCGGGTGAAAGCTCGCCCAGCTGCACGTCAGCCGCGCCGCACGCGCACGTACTTCACGCCGCGGTCGTGCCCCTCGAGCACGTATTTCACGACGACGTCCATGTTCCCGAAGAGGTCCATCTGCGCGCTGTTCGCGCGGGCGATCTGGTCGTCGAGACTCAGCGGCTGCGCGCTCGTCGACTTCTGCTTGAGCGCGGTAAAGTCCCACACGCGCACGGTCTGGTCCATGCTCGCGGACACGATCAGGTCCTCGTGCGGGTGGAACTGCGCACTGCGGTGAGCGCACCCCGGCGCTACACGCACCACATCACGTAGTGGTTGTGCCCCGTGAGGATCGCAATGCACGTGCGGCTCTGCCAGTTCCATATGCGGATCGTCTGGTCGTCCGACGCGCTCACGATCCAGGGGTGCTCGTAGTGGAAGAACACGGTGCGCACGTAGTCGAGGTGCCCGTGCAGCGTAAACAGCACCTTGCACGTCTTGTAGTTCCACACCTTCACCTTGTAATCATCGCCACCACTCACGAGCAGCGGCTGCGTCGGATGGAAGCTGATGCCGCGCACTGGCCCCTCATGGTCCTCGAGTCGGTCGTAGATCGTCCCCGTCTGGTAGTTCCACAGCTGGATTGAGCCGTTGTGCAGCGACGCAGCCAGCAGGGGGAGCCTCGGGTGGAACGCAATGCCCTTGACCCGGTTCGACTTGCTCTCAAACTGGGCGGTGAGCAGCTGCCTGTGCACGCTCCGTGCCGCGGCGGCGGCGGCGGCGGCCGCCGCCGCGCACCCGCTGCGCTGCGCTACACACCTTGGTGAGCATCTGCATCCTGCGCACTCTGCCGCGTCGCAAGCCGCTCCGTCCACCGCGTCTGGGTCGGGGCGGCGCCGCGGCGCCGTCCGCCAGCGCAACCCGAGCACATCACGTGATGCCTCCGGTCCGCGACGCGCGGCGCGCGCACACGCGCGCCGCGGCGCTCCATGCACTTGACGCCCGGCGCTGGCGGCGGCGTGCAGGTGCCCGTGCTGGGCCTCTGCTCCACGTTTCGTGCGCTGCACCTGCAGGAGACCGGCCCGGAGCGGACGCAGCCGCCCGGCCACGCCGCGAAGCTGACCGCGCTGCTGCTGCATGCGCTGGTGCGCCACGTCCTCTGGACGCACGGCCAGGTGCCCCGGTGTGTGTCGCTGCGCGGCGCGCTGACTGCAGGCCGATGGGCGTCCTCGCGCGCGAGGCAGGGGAGCAGCGCGCGGCTGCGCCCGTCCCGAGCCCTGCGCCCCCCGCGCCCTCGTACGCGGTGCAGCCTGCGCCCGTGCAGCTTCCGCGGCGCGTCCCGCGGGAGGTGCGCGCGCTGTTCGAGGACGCTGCGCTGGAGACGCATATTCATGCGGCGCTCGTGGCGCAGAGTGCGTCGCCGCCGGCCACGCTGGAGCTGGCGATTGTCACGGGGTCCTCGCTGCACTTTCCCCAGCACATACTCTTCGTTGCTGTGCGCGGCGCGCTTGTCCCTACGGACACCATCGGCCTTGACACGGACGAAATGCAGGCGCGTCGGAAAAAGACGGGCGCGCTATTGGAGCGGCGACTCGTGCGCTATTTGCTCGGCGACGGCGCCCCGGCGCTTGGCGACGCCATGAAGCCGATGCAGACCAGGGTGCTGATGCGCATGCCGCGTGACATGCGGGTCTCGGGCTGGGTCCCGCGGGCGCACTGGAGGGGTGCAGCGTGGGGGGAGTGTGGGGGGGAGGCGCAGCAGGACGGCGGCGGAGCAGCGGCGGGCAGCGGGGAAGCGGGGGGCAGCAGGGACGCCCACGGCCGCGGGGATGCCGGGGGCGCGCGAGGCAGCGGGATGGACGCGGCCGTGCGCGCAGAGCACACAGACACGGCCGCACGGCCACCACGCAGCGAGTCCATTCCCACCCCCACCGGGACGCGGCGTGCACTCCCCGCGACGTGGGACCGGAGGCGGCTCGGAGGGCCACGCCGCACAGAGACAGCGGCGCGCAGATACCCCCGCCGCCCTATACCCGTCGCGCTCCTGCACATCGACGCACACGGCGCGGAGCCGCCCAGCACGCACGCACCTCTCGGCGCCGCGCCCCGCGCGCCCACGCATGTCTTGGCGTCGCCGTCACGTGACATATGGTTTGAGTGTCGACAGTGCGTGAACGGAACTCCGTAGGGCCAGGGCAGTGTTTATTGGGTCGCACCACCGAACGGCCTGCGCGCACTCCATGACACGAATCTGGGCGATGGGTGCTGCGGGCGCTGTGCTTCTGCTGAGTATGCTGGCGCCGTTCTGTGCCGCGGCACGGGAGAAGCCCGTGGCTGCGACCACGCTCGACGGGACGTGGAGCACCGGGAGCAGCGCGGTGAAGACAGGTCCTGTGCGTCCCGGTGCGCGCGCGCTGACCACAGTCGTTCTACCACCTCGCGAACATGACATTCAATATCCCCGCGAACACAGGGCAGTCGTACAGTTTCACATCGAACGGCACGAACAAGGGGTTCTGGGAGCAGGCCATCTACGAGTTCGTCCCGAACCGTGCGTCGTTGCGCGCCGTCCGCTGACCGCGCAGCGCAAAAGCCAGAGTGCCACAAGTCGCAGCTTATATGGCAGCACGGGAACTACACCGTGCACCCGAATACGTCGCTCACGCTCACGCCCTTCTCCACGGACGGGCGTATTCAAGTGTCGGACCCGTGTTCGAGCGGCGGCGACGCGCTCATGTACTACACGCAGTGCGTCGCCGCGCGCACTACGCTCACCTGCAGAGAGGAGTTCATGCGGGGCTACTTTATTGATGTCTACATACACTACGGCAAGCCGTCGTACCGCCTCCAACTGTACCAGTTCGACGGCTCCCTCAAGCCTGCCATGTACCTTACCAACCGCGGCCCCGAGATGTTCCCCACGATGCCGATGCATAAAAAGGTGCGTTCTGCGACGCCTAGTCTTACGCCAGGTGATCGGCATCCAGTAGGCCGGTACTGTAGTTGCCTGCCGCAGGCCCCCCAATATCTTGGATACCCAGTGGAAGGCGGGGGGGGCGGATGTGGAGGGGTAGGGGTTGAAGTTGGAGAGGGGGGGAAGGAGGGGCCCCCTGGAAGGGAAGGGGGGGTGGGAGAGGGCAGGGAGAAAAAGAGGGAGGGGACAGGAGGGGAGGGAACGGAGCGCAAAGTGAAAAGGCAATCAGAGAGGAGCTGCCCTTTCCACCGCCTGTCGTTTCTGGTAAAGAGGAGGGGGGAAGGTCCCGACTCTTGACATGTCGCCACACCCCCCGCGCTCTAGGCCCCCCGCCCTCTGTCATGTTGCACTCTCATTTCCCCCAGGTCCCCCGGCCCCTGGCATGTTGTTCCCTCCTCCCCCCTGCTATGCCGTCCTTACCCCCCTCCTCCCGATCCCCAAGGTCCCGCGTCCCCTCGCTATGTCGTTCCCTCCTCTCTTCTGATATGTCGTCCTTACCCCCCTCTTCCGACCGCCCAGGTCCCCCATGCCCTGGCATGTCGATCCCACCTCTCACCTGACATGACGTCCCTAACTCCCTCTTCCCCATCCCCAAGGTCACCCGGCCACTAGCATGTAGATTCGACCTGCTTCCTGCTATGTCGTGCTTACCCCCCTACCCCTCGTTAAGCCAGGTCCCCCGCCCTCTGGCATGTCGATCCCTCCTTCCACCTCCCAGGTCCCCTCTCCCCTGGCCATGTCGCCCCCATTCCCCTCCACTCCCTGGCCTCCACCAGGGGGTGGTTTTGCTTTTGTTTCCCGGCGCCACCAACACCCCCCTCCACCCCGCCATGTCCCTCTGGTGCCGCGCGGCGGCGGCGCTGCTCGCGGGAGCCGCGTGCGTGGCGGCCACTGCCGAGAGCTTCCAAGAGACCCTCTCGCTGCATCCGCTTCCGGGAGGGCGCGTGCACGCGTCGTTCGCGTTCGAGCTCAGCAGCGAGGACGCGTCGCTCCACCACTTCCGCCTCCTGCCACGTGCCCTCGTGCAGCCTGTTGCGGCGCTTGGCGTGCGCGAGGCGCAGCTGTCCCTTGCTGCAGGCCGCTGGCAGTATGGTGCGTGGGGGAGCCCGGCCGCGGACGCGCCGCTGGACGACGTCGCGGTCGCGGGCGGCGCAGAGGCATGGGCGCTTTTTGACAACGCGTCGGCGCCAGCGGGCGTGCCGCCGCCTGCGCCGGCCGCCGAAGCGCGCGGCCGCTGGCGCGTGCTGACGTCGGCGCTCGCGGGTCTGTTCTGTGCGTCGCTCGAGCGCATGGACGCGACGACCGTGGAGCCGACGCACGACTTCTTGTCGCAGGGGCCGCGCGGCGCGGGCACGCAGCTGTTCCATGCGTACCTGCCCTCCGAGGCGATCTGCACCGAGAACCTCACGCCGCTCCTGAAGTTGCTCCCGTGCAAGGGCGGCGCGGGGCTCGCGAGCCTCATTCTGCCGCACGCCATCCTGCGTGCCGAGTTCCACAGCGTGTCGGTGCACGCGCGGCGCGAGGGCCGCAGCGGCTGGGCCATCGCCCTGCGCGTGCATGCCATCGTCCGCCCGGACGGCGGCATGGCCGACGCGCCCGTCGCATGGACGCTCTCGCGCCTCTTTGGGCGCGCGCTCACGAAGGCGTGTCCCGTCGCGTCCGCGAGCGGCATCCGGCTCCATCTGCCGGACACTCCGCGCCACGTGCACCCGGCACCGCGCAGGGGCGCCGAGGCGGAGGCGCCCAGCGGCGACGATGCGCGCGACGACGGCGCGCGCGCGCCGTCCGCGTACCGCGCGGCGCAGCGCACGCACGTGTACGACACACGCACGGTGCCCGCGCCGCTGGACGTGCACTTTGAGGTGCACCCGCACGACGGCGCGCTGCGCCGCGCGCCGCCGCTCGAGGCGTCGCGCCGCGTGCTCGGGTGTGGGCAGGAGCGGAACACGGTGCGCGTCGCACTGCGGAACCACTTGCGCGGCGAGGCGGTGCACGTGCGGTACTACGACCAGTTTCCCTGGGCGGTGCAGCCGCTGATGCACACGCTGCACACGTCCGCGGCGGTGGACGCGGGGGCGGACCCCGCGGACCTGGTGCGCTACCGGGACGACATCGACGGCCCCTTTGTCACGCACGCGTCGTATGACCCCGCGCAGCTGCGCGGGCGCAGTGGGCAGCTGCACCTCACGCTCCGCGTCCCCCCGCTGAGCACCGTCACCGTGACGTATGCGCTGGTGAAGCACGTGCTCCACACGAGCGAGCACGTCCCCGACCCGCACCGCGGGATCGACCTGCCACCCGCCGTGTTCGTCCCGCTCGCGCCCGGCACAGACGCCGCGGATGCGCAGCCATGGGTCCGGGCGCGCCCCGCCGCCGCCGCCGCGCAGGCGAGCCGCGTGTATGCGGCGCCGAGCCTGCTGGACATGGCGGTGCCGGACTTTTCTATGCCGTACAACGTCATCCTCTTTTACTCGACGTTCGTCGCGCTCTTCTTTGGCAGCCTGCTCAACAGCATGATCCGCCAGTTCTACGACGTCCCGCAGCGGCGCACGCAGACGGCTGCGCGCTGACGCGCGCGGCGGCTCCGGTGTCGGCAAGGGACATGTCCGACGTCGTAGCTTGGTAGCAACATAAGCGGTGGTAGGTACGGACATGGGCCACGCGCAGGGGCGCGCGGTGGCGGGGAGGGGGGGGGGGGGGGGACGTACGCCGGCGGGGGGGAGGGGGCGCCGTACGCCGGCGGCGGGAGGGGTGCGCCGTACGCCGGGGAGAAGGGGGGGGGGGGGGGATGCGCCGGCAGGGGGGGAGCGCCGTACGCCGCCCGGTGGAGAGGGGGGCGCGGTGCCGCGTCCGCAGCGCATTCGTAGCAACAGGAGCCGTGGTGGGTTCAGACATAGGCTGCACGTGGGGAGCGCGCCGCGCCCGGTGCGCGTCGCTACTCGTACGACTCCGTGTACAGGTTCATGTGGCCGCGCGCATCCCCCTTGAGTACGCGGCCGAGGTTCACGTGCCGCGCGACGATGCGCCGCACAAGCGCGAGCAGGCCCGGCGGCCCGCATCCCGCGGTGAGCGTGCGGCCGTGCGCGTTCTCCGCCTCCTCGGTGAGAATGTGGTCCAGGCGCGGGTACCCCGCGTGCGTCAGCTCCGCGACGACGGCAAAGTCCTGCACCTCGTCCGGGTCCAAGTTGCCCGCGGCGAGCGGAATGTCCACGAGCGTCGACGTCGACGGCGAGGAAGGATGCGTGCCGTACACGGGCGACGGCGCAAACGCCGGCAGCGGCGCGGACGCGCGCCCGCTGCGCGGCGATGCGGGCCGTGGCTCCTGGGCGAACCGCTGGTCTGGGCGTGGCAGGTAGGGAGGTGGATACGTATGATCCCCATAGGAGCGCAGATCGGCGGGCGAAGGCGCATCCGCGGCGGCCCATGCCGGGGGCGTTCCGCTCGCAAGACCCGCGTCCATGGCGTCCCACGTCGGGGGCGTCCCGCTTGCAAAATCCGCGCCTGCGGCATCCCAAGCCGGGGGCGTCCCGCTTGCAAGATCTGCGTCCGCGGCGTCCCACGCCGCGCGCCTCTCGCGTCTTCCCTCTTGACCTCTTTTCCGGTTCGCTCGCCCCCCGCCCCCCCCTGCCCGCTCTGCCTTGCCTCCCTCCGCCTCCAAATCTGCTTCCGCCTGGCGATCCACGTGCAGCGGCGCACAGCCGTGCTCGAGGCGGTCGGGCGGCGGCGCCGGCGCCGGCTTGCGGCGGACCGAGCGACGCGTATGCGCGCGGCGGATTTGGCCCTCACGCATGATGCGCTCATTCATGCGGCGCTCGCCCTGCGTGAGCTGCGCATCCTCGTCCGGGGCGAACTGCGTAAGCTGCGCGGCATCCAGGTCGAGCCCGGCGAGCGCGGGGTCATCAGTGATATGCGCAGCGAGATCCACGTCCGGACGCGGCATCGAGCGGGCCGCGGGCGCGCGCGCCGTGGACGTGTTGACCCCCGTGGCAAAGATCTGCACGCACAGGTGCTCCGGCGGAAGGAGCTCGAGGCAGAAGCGGATCGCACTGCCCGCCCACTGCAGATGGACAAACTCCTGCATCAGCCACACGAAACGCACGCGGCGCAGCAGAAAAGGGCGCCCAAACCGCCCGCGCACGTCCTCGCCGCTGAGCACGCGCGCGATCTTCCGACAGAGGTAGTCGAGCACGGAGATGCCAAACGCGATGCCGGAGCCGCCGCAGAACAGCACCACACTCGCGTACGCGCCCCAGTCGATGCGCGCGCTGTTCCCATACGGCCCGTCGACGAGCGCACGCATGTACGTGCCCTGCACCACGGACAGGGCGGGCGGCGGCGCGCCGCGCCGCGCGTGCGGGACGAGGGGCGGCGGCGGCGCCGCCTGCGCCTGCACATGCGCCCAGAGCCGGCGCGTGAGGCCGCTGCGCGCGCGGATGAGCAGCATGATGAGCTGGTCGTCCTCCGCGCGCATAGGCGCGTCCGCGTCCAGCAGGCGGAACCGGTCGTTCTTCGCCTTCACATACGCGCTGGCAATCGTGAACGGATGGCTCTGGAACCAGCTCAGCTGCGGCAGCTGCAGAAACAGCCACTGCCCCGGCCGCCACTGCAGCGGCCGCGCCGTGCGCAGCACGAGCCGCACCATGTTACCCGCGAGCGGCTGCAGGAACGCTTGCCCGGGCTGCAGCTGCACGCGCAGGTCGCGCGAGATCACCGGGCGGAATGGCGCGGGCGGCTGCAGCGCCCACGCGCCGCGTGCCGCGAGCGCGTCCTCCGCGGTGGCGCTGCCAGGGCGCGCCGCCGCGCGCGCGTCCGGCGAGGCGCGCGGCGTAGACGGCTCGAGCAGGGAGACCGCCGAGAGCCCCGCCGCGCTTGGCGCGACGCCGAGCGCCTTGCCGCCGTGCGCCCCCGGCGCCAGCGGCTCCAGCCCCATGTCAACCGTGTGCTCCGTCGGGGCCAACGACGCGGACGACGGCAGCCCCGCGTCGCTCGGCGTCGCGCCGAGCGCCTTGCCGCCGTGCGCCCCCGGCGCGAGCGGCTCCAGCGCCATGTCCGCCGTCTGCTCCGTCGGGGCCAGCGACGTGGACGACGGGGCCACGTGCAGCGGCGCCCACCCCGCGCCGCGGCCGCCGCGCGCCCACGCGCCAGGCTTCGCGCGCGGCGCGCAGTTGTAGTAGATCATGCGCAGCACCCGCGTACCGCGCTCGAGGCCCCAGACGAGGAACCCGGCCAGCATCCACCAGCCGAGCGGCGGATAGTGCGCCCACGTGCCGACCATGAACCCGATCGTGCACATGATGTGCGACACATAGAAGAGCTCAAAGTGGCCGCGGCGCATCGGTGCGACAGAGAGCGCGACGAGAAGCGTGAGGAAAATGTATGCCTGGCGGGTAAGCCGCGTCGCCCCGCGCACATACGACAATCGCCCAGCGGAAGCGCGGCGCCGCGAGCACGTAGTGCCACATCGCCGCGCCGTCCACGCGGTCGCGCGAGAGCTGGATGCACCACGCAATCGTGTGCGTCGTCGCGTACACCCACAGCAGGCGCCCGCCCCAGCGGTGCAGGAACCCGAGCGCCTCGGCGGAAAACGCGCCAAAGACGGGGAGCGCAAAGAGCGCAAACGGGACCTGCTTCAGCGCGAGCAGGATCACGAACGGGGTCATCGCGCTCGCCAGGTCGCCGACGCGGCTGCCGGACGTCCACCAGTCGTGGTACGGCAGCGTGTGGTCTGGCGGCTGCGCGCCAATCGCCGGGAAGCCGTGACTGCCCCACTGCATCCCCCGCGACAGTCCCGCGCGCTCGTCTTCCGCCCGCCGCGGGAACGCGGCCTGCGCGTCAAACACAGCGCGACTCGGGTCAATATAGTCCGCGCCGATCAACGTGAGCGCCGCGAGCAGGACGAGCAGCAGCACCAGCACTGTCACCCGGCCCAGGTTCGTGATGAAAAACAGCCGCCGCAGCGTCGCGCGCACCGCGCGGTACGCACGCGAGCGCGCGGGCTGCGTGCGCGCGGACACCATCGTCGCCGCGCGCGCCTTCGCCTGGCCGCGTAGCGGCCGTCCCGCGGTCGCCCACTTGGTCCAGAAGGCGCCGAGCGGCGTGCGCTGCGTGAGCGCGAGCACATGCTCGACGCCGAGCAGCACGGCCAGCGCGCCCAGCACGATCCAGAAGATGTACGCATACCGCGCCGACGGCGCGCTCAGCCCATGCGCGCCCAGGTACGTCGTCGCGACCGCAGCGCGGTGCTCGTCCGCGCCGCTGCGCGCCGAGAGCACCGTAGCCATGGAGAAACACGCCGCCGCACGTCTCGCGCAGTGGCGCAGGCGTGCCGCCCACGCCGCAGGCGCCAGGGCGCACGTCACGTGCGTGCAGAAAAATGCGCCGCGCCCCGCGGCGCCGCGGGCACCCGCCGCCCGCCATGCCCCCGAGGGAAGACGACGGCGACGCGCCCGCCGCGCGGGAGCGCGCGCTGCATGACGCGCTGCACCGTGTGCGGCACCTGAAGAATGCGAAGCTCGAGAACCAAAAGGCGCCCGCCGAGCTCCTGCTGGCTGTCGAGGCGACGCTCGCGGAGCGCGCGGACGACGCCACCGCGCCGCCGGGCGCCACGCAGTACGTGCTCGCGCTCGACAGCCTGCTCGCCGCGAGCAGCGACGTGTCCGTACGTGGGCCCCCTGTGCGTGGCTGACGGACAGTCGCCCGTGTATGCGTCCGCGCTGTACCTCCTTGCGACGGTGCTCCCGCACGCCGCGCCGGCGGTCGTCCGTGCGAAGAGCGAGGCACTCCTCCCCGCCGTCGCGCAGCCGCTCGCGGGCGCGCAGGCGTCCGCCGCACCGGGCGTCGACCACGCGAATGCGCTCGTGCGCTCCGCGCTCGGCTGCGTCGAGGCGTTCCTCGACGCGGTGCCGCCGGGCGACTGCGCGCTGCTCGAGCGGCAAAAGATCTGGCGCACCGTGTGGGACCTCGTCCTCGTGCTCTGCGTGGACGCGCGGCCCAAGGTGCGCCGCCGCGCGCAGGAGCTCGTGCAGCATACCCTCGGCGCGCCCGCGTGGCACGCCGCGCATCCGTACGCCGCGCGCACCGCGCAGTGGGCGGTGTCGGTGCTCGAGAGCGTCGCGGCGTCCCGCGGCGTCGCGCGCGCGCGCGCGCGCAGCGCGCCCGAGTTTGACAAGCGCCTCGGGCGCGCGAAGCACGCCATGTCCGCGGCCGCCGTGCGGCAGCTGTCCGCCGCGGAGGGGTCCGCAAGCACGGGCATGTGGGTGTGCGCGCTGCTCAAGGGCATCGTGCGTGCGCTCCCGCCGGCGTGTGCGGAGCCGCTGGTCCCGGCGCTTCTTGCGCTGCTGGCGCTGGAGAATCCCTTTTTGTCCGTCGCCGTCCTGGAGGCGTTTGATGCCATGTTCCGGGGCCCGGCAGGCGGCGGGGACGCGGGGCGCGACGGGGGCGTATGGGACATCCCAGGCGCGGCGGCAGATGCGGGTGCCATGGCGGCGCGCGCATCGGCGCCCCCCGCGGCCGCCCCCCCCCTGCTGCGCAGTACGGTGGACGCACTGCGCGCACCAGAGACCATCCCCGCGCACACCGACGTGCAGACGCTCCCGGCGTACCTGGGCGTCATCGAGTCGTGCATGGTCGCGCTTTCGCGCGCGGACGGCGCGCGCGAGGCGTGGGCGCTCGTCCCTGAAGTATGGGCGATGGTCATGGACCTCGGCCTGTCCGCGTCGTCGGACGCGAGCCGCACCTCGCCGGCCGTGCGCACCGCGGCGCGGAACGCGCTGCTCGCGCTCGCGCGCTACTGCGTGCCAGACGACGCGGTGCGCGACGCGCGCGGCGCCGCGGCGCACGCGCCGCTCGTGCGCATGCTGCAGGGGCTGCGCGACGCGCTCGGGCGGCATGCGCTGCGGTATGCGCACGCGCGCGCCGAGGTGCTCCAGGTGCTCGCGGGCCTCATTGGCCGCCTGCGCTACGCATCGGATGGGCGCGGCGCCGCGGACACGGCGCTGGACGCCGTCGAGGACGTCGCGCAGCTGCGCGCGCAGCGCGACTTTGACGCGCGCGGCGACGCGGACGCGGTGCTCGGCGCCGCCATCGAGGCGTGCGGTCCGCGCGCGGTGCTCGCGCGCCTCCCGCTCAACCTGCTCGACGACGCGCAGCGCCCGAACACCAAGGGCGCCGGCCGCGCCTGGCTGCTGCCGCTGCTCCGTGCGCACGTGACGAACGCGGAGCTCGCGCACTTTGCGGACGCGCTCGTGCCGCTGAGCGAGGCGCTCTTCGAGCTGCGCGTCGCCGCGGACGCGTCGCGCCCCGTCGAGGCCAAGGTGTTCGAGGCGCTCCTGGAGCAGATCTGGGCGTGCTTTCCCGCGTACTGCGACCTGGCGCGCGACGTGGACACGGCGCTGTCTCCGGTGTTTCTTGAGCTCCTGCTGAACGTCGTGCGCTCACAGCCAGCGCTGCGCCCGAGCGTGCTGCAGGGGCTCGCGCGCCTTGCGGAGCGTGCGCAGTCCCTCGCGCATGCCGCGGCCCCCCCCGCGCAGCTCGCGGCTCAGTTCGGCGTCGACCAGACGTACGGGCAGCGCGTCCTCGCGCACCTGCAGTCGCTTGCGGGCGTGCTCCTTGCGGCGCTCTTCAACCTGCTCACCGAGCTCCCCGCGCAGGCGCGCGGGTACGTGATGGAGTGCATCGGCACGTACCTCGGCATCCTCGATGCGGCGAGCCTCGCGGCGACGTTCCGCCGCGTCGCGGACATGCTCACGCAGAGCCTGCAGGCGTACGAGCCGGCCGCGCCCGCGCCGGGCATGCCCGAGGCGAACAGCCCGCGGTACGTGCCGCCCGTCCCGCACACGATGCTCGACCTGCTTCTCGGCATGGTCCCGTACGTGGCGGGCGCGAATGCGTGTGCGCTCGCAGACCTGTGCGACGAGCGCCTCCTCCGCGCGCCGGACGGCGCGCTGCAGAAGCGCACGTACCGCATCCTCGCGCGCCTCGTCGCGGGCGGCGCGGGCGTGGGCGTCCTCGCGCATCGCGGCGACGGGAGCGCGGCGCGCGGCGCCGCGACGCTCCTGCGCGGCCTCGCCGACGCGACGGGCGCGGTGCAGGCGGGCGCGGCGCGGGACCGGCTCGAGCTGCTCCATGCGCTCGTCCCGCACGTCGCGCCGGGGGACCTAGGCCTGCTCGGCACCGTCGTGCCGGAGGCGATCCTCGGGACGAAGGAGGCGAACCAGGGCGCGCGCACGGCGGCGTATGCGCTCCTCGTCGCCGTCGGTGTGCGGATGCAGGGCGGCGGGCAGGTGGACCGCGGCGTGCTCGCGGGCGGCAGCAGCGCGGACGCCGTCGTGGACGCGTCCGTGAACGAGCTGGTGATGATGGTCGCCGCGGGGCTCGCGGGCGCGAGCGCGCGCATGGTGAGCGCCTCCATCACCGCGCTCGCGCGCCTGCTGTACGAGTTTCACACGGACCTGCCCGCGGCGACGCTCGACGAGCTGCTCGGCACGATGGTCGTGTATCTGGAAAGCACGAACCGGGAGATTGTCAAGAGCGCGCTCGGCTGTGCGAAGGTGGCGGTCGTTGTGCTCGACGCTGCGCGCGTCGAGGCGGCGCTGCCGGAGCTTGTCCCGGTGCTCCTCGCGGTGCGTGAGACGCACCGGAACCACTTCAAGGGCCGTGTGCGGCACCTGCTGGAGCGGCTCATCCGCCGCTTCGGTGTGGACGCCGTGGACGCGCATGTGGATGCGGAGAACAAGCGCCTTGTCACCAACATCCGGCGCACGCGCGAGCGTGCGCGCCGCCGGCGCGCGTCGGATGCGCACGGCGCCGACCGCGACGCGGACGCTGCGCCGGACGCATTTAGCCGTGCGCCGGGGAGCGGCACGCTGGATGCATTTGAGGAGGCCCTCTATGGCAGTGCGAGTGACGACGACGACGACGACGACGACGACGACGACGGTGACGAGGGCGACGGCGCGGGCGAGCGCGCACCGCGCGCAGCGCGCCGCATCCGCGGCCTCCCGTCGCGTGGCGCGCAGGACGCGGGGGCGCGCAGGGGAGACGCGCAGCGCCGCCGCCGGGACAGCGACACGCCGCGCCGCCGCCGCGAGGACGACGCGTACCTGGTCGAAGACGACGACGCGCCGATGGACCTTGTCGGGCAGTCCGCGCACACTGCGATTCGCGCCGGTCGTGCGCGCGCGCAGCGGCGCCCGGGGCAGGAGGCCGCCTCGTTTGCGACCGCCGACGACGGGCGGCTGCAGATCGGCGACGACTGCGTCGCGGAGGGCCGGTCGCAGCCGTCTCTGGACGCGTCGCAGGACGCGGCCGCCGGCGCCGGGACCGCGTTCGTGGACCGGGAGCGCGGTGTCGATGGGTTCTCCTTCCGTCGCGGCGGCGCCGTCAGGTTCAACAAGAACAACAAGCGCACGCATGCGGCGGAGCGGGAGGACGACGACGATGCGGACGACGGCGTCGCTTCCGCGCGCGCCAAACGGCCGCGTGCCAAGCACGCGGTCGGCGCCGAGTTCCGCGCGAAGCGCGCGTCGGGCGACGTGCAAAAGGGGGGGGTGAGCCCGTATGCGTACGTGCCGCTCTCCTCCGTCGCGGGAAAGAAAAACGTGAAAAATGCCGCGCGTCTGCAGATCACGGGGAAGCGGAAGTGAGGGGGGGCGAAAGAGCGCGGCGCGGACAGAGCCACTTGAGATGCTTCTTCCCCTCTATAGCACTTTTTTTTTATTGTGTACGCAACAGGAGCGGTTCCTATGCGGAGACGGGCTGTTTGGTGCCTTATGCGCCCCCTTTTTTTGCCGCTGTGCCCCCCTCTATCTACGTTCCATGCCTGTCGCCACTTTTCTTTTCCTTATCCGTTTTGTGCGCCGCCTGCGCCCCCCCCCCCCCTTTTATCCGTGCTTCCCTCGGCACTCCTTTCCCTCCCCATAAACCCTCGTACCCACACTACAGACTACTGCTCCATAATGTCGCGCATACGGGGCTTCTGCTCGCGGAGCTGCTGTCCCTCCTTCTTCAGCTCGAGCGCGGCATCGTCGGACCCGAATTCGTCCTCGCGAGCGAGCTCAAGGACGTGCTCGAGAGGAATGAGCCCATCGAGGTCCACATCGAGCTTTTCCACGAGCTGGTGGAGCGTCTCGTCGCCGGGACGGTGCTTGATGAGGCGGAGCGCCTGCTCGAGATCCGCGCTGCTGACCTTGCCGGTGGAGCTCGTCTCGATGAGGTGCATGCGGGTGCCGACGTCGTGGTCGTAGTCTTCCAGCTGCTTGTCGATGCGCTCCAGCATGCTGCGGATGCGCTTGTACAGCGCCTTGGTCGTGGGCGAGTACGTCGGTTGGTCCGTCTTGTCCGCGTCGTCGGGCTCGCTGGCCGCGTCGCCGTCGTGCGGGAGCTCCTTCATGAGCTGCGCGAGCTGCTGGCGCTCACGCAGCACACTGGACTTGGCGCTGAGGATGCTGAGCGCCTCGCCGAGCTCCGAGAGCTGCTCGCGCGTCATGCGCGCGTCGTCCGCGGGCTCCGTCTTGGGGCCATTGGCCTGCTGCGGCACGATCTTGGCCGCCTGCGCATCTTCCGTGTCGCGCCGCTTCTTCTTCTCCTCCTCGAACACGGCCTGGTGCTGCTCCTCCTGCTCGGCCTCGTCCTCAATGAGATGCTCCTGCTCCTCGAGCACGTCGAGGCGCTTCTTCGTCGACGCGGCCTGCTTCGAGAAGTGCAGCTCCGCCTCGTTCAGCAGCGTCTCCGGCAGCGAGCTCATCGTGAGCTCGAGGCTCTTGAGCTGCTTGTCCTCGAACGACTGCGGCGACGTCAGCTGCGTCGGCTCGTTCACAAAGTAGAACGCGCGGCTCAGGATCAGCAGCGTGCCGCTGATCTTCTGCTTGAAATGCAGGTTGATCCACGCGCCGAGGCTCTCGCGCAGCTGCTCCTCGGTCATGTTGTGCGTCCAGATGCCGCGGCTCTGGCACGCGCTCACAAGCTCGTGCTTCGTGAGCGAGCCAATGCCCTCTTCGTTGATCACCAGGTCGTCGCGCCTGATGCGGCTCAGCGCATGCCGGATCTGAAAGCGCAGGTAGTTGTCCGTGCCGAACGCGTTCTGCTGCATGTACCGACAGATGGACACCAGCTGCGGACGCGTGAGGTTGTCCAGCGTGAGGTCGTCGTTGAACAGCTTCGCAACGAGGATCACGTCCTCCGGCGTCGGCGACTCGCCCGTCGTGCGCACCTTGCGGAAGAACTCCTTGAACGCATCCGAGTCCTTCACGGACGCGGTGAGCTGCAGACCGCCCTCCTTGATGGACTCCTGCAGGAACTTGGCCATTTCAATCCGCAGCTTTAGCAGCCGGCGGCGCTTCTCCTCCGCCGCAAACTTGCTCTCGAACGTCGACGGCAGCATGTTCGGAAACAGCCGTAGCGCCACCGGCAGCAGCACCTCTGCCATCGGGATAATCACGAAGGGGATGAACGGGATGAGCCGCAGCAGGTCGCCCATCGTGCGCCGCAGCTGCCGCTGCTCGCGCCGCGTCAGCCCGTACCCGAGGATCAGGCGCCGCATCAGACGCGTCGAGATCCTCATCTCCTTCCCCAGCAGTTTCGACCCGTTCCAGTAGTGCACGGCCTCCTCCTTCACCTTGTGCCACACGCGCACCGGCAGCGATGCCCGCGGCGCCTCCGCTGCCGCCACGTCCTTGCCCTTCTGTGCCGTGTTGCCCGCGCCGCTGCTCGCCTGCGCATCCGGACCCGGCGCGGCGTTCCCCGCGTCCGCCCCCGCACCCGGCGCGCCGTTCGCCGGCCGCGGACGCGACGCCGCGTCCCCAGGATCCCCCTCCCCGTGCGGCGACACCGGCTGTGCGGCCGCCTTCTCCTGGGCTTCCCGCGCCGCGCCCGTCGACAGCCCGCGCGCCGCGACACGCGCGCCGCGCGGGAGGACTCGGCGCCACGGGACGTGCGCTCCGTGCACTGCGAGCACCGCAGCAACACCCGCGCGCATCCCGTCCGCTGCGCCGCGCCCTGCGCACGCGCGCAGCCCTACGGCTGCCACACTCGCCAGCTTACCCGACATGTTGTTCCGTCAGCTTCGCGAGCGCCGCCACGGCCCACCAGCAGCGCCGCACGTGACGGTGCTCCACCGCGGGAGGCCACGTGGGCGCATGGATTTTTCCTGCGCGCCGCGGCCGCGGAACGCTATGGACAACGAACGCGACGCGCCCGGCGATGCGCGCGCGGCGGCCACCGTGCCCATCCGCCTGCGCACATCGCTCGCACAGAGCTCCGTGCCGTACGTGCCGTACATGGTGCCCGTTACCTGGCGGCGCGCACAGCTCTCGACGCTCGTGAACAAGCTGCTCGCCGTCGCGGACGGCGCCGCCGACCGCAAGCCGGTACCGTTCGACTTCATTGTGAACGGCGAGCTGCTCCGCTGCGGTCTCGACGAGTTCCTCGCGCAGCACGATCTCTCGCGTGAGGTCGCGCTCGAGCTCGAGTATATCCGCAGCACGTTGCCCCCCTCTTTCCGCGACGCTGCCAAGGAGGACGACTACATCGCGAGCATCGACGCCACCCGCGACGGTGTCTACCTCACCGCGTCTTTCGACGGCCACGCGCGCGTGCACCGCGCGGATGCGCTCCGCGAGGACCCGCTCGTGTATGCGCCGCCGCACGGCGACGAGCCTGTCTCCCTCACTTGCGCGCGCTGGCTCAGCGACGCGGCCGTCCTAACCGGCTCGCTCACCGGCGCACTGTCCGCATGGCGCATCCCCGACGCAGCACCCGGCGCGCAGGTGCCCGTGCTCCAGACGCTCTCGCTGCGCCACCACACCGCGGCCATCACCACGCTGGACGTCGCGCGGGACGCGTCCGCGGCAGCGTCCGCGGTGAGCGCATCTTGGGACGGCACGGTGGCGCTCTGGCATGTCCCCGAGGTGCCCGGCAGCAGCGGCGCGGCCCCCGCGCACGACAGCGCGGACGACGCGGCGCCGAAGCGGCGCCGGGTGCGGGATAGCGCGAAGCGCGCGTCCGGCAGCGGCAGCGCGGAGCCCGCGCCACTCGTCCCCACCACCGTGCTCACCCATGTGCCGCCGTCCGTGGGCGCCGCGGCCGCGCGTGCGCTTGGCGCCGCGCCCGTGCCCGGCACGAATGCGCGTACCTATGCGGCGCACGACCCGCGGGCGGAGCGCGTGTACAGCGCGGCGTGGGACGGCTCCGTGAAGGCGTGGGACCTGGCTGCCGGGGGCGTGCTGGCCGGGCAGAAGAGCTCGGACAAGGTGCCGCTCTGCCTTGATGCGCTCCGCGCGGCCAGCAGCGGCCCCCAGCTGGTCACCGGACACATGGACCACAGCCTCGCCCTGTACGATTTCCGCGACACCGTGTCCTCGGCGCTCGCCATTGCGCATGCGCACGCGGCACCGGTCGGTGCGGTGTGCGCGAGTGCGACGACGAACCACCAGTTTGTGTCTGGCGCGTACGATGGCCGCCTAAAGATGTGGGACGTTCGGTCACCCAAGCAGCCGCTCTTTGCACTGGCGCAGCCCTCGGCGACGACCGGTGATGGGGACGTCGGACGCACAAAGATTCTCGCGCTGGCGTGGACACGGGATGGGAGCATTGTGGCTGGCGGCGAGGACTGTCGGCTGAGTGTGTATGAGGCGGCAGAGGGCGGGGGGGGATAGAAAAAGTGCGCGTCTGCTAGCGAGGCGCCGGAGGGTAGGAGCAGCAGAGGGCGGGGAAGAATAGAAAAAGAGCGCGTCCGCTAGCGAGGCGCCGGGGGGTAGGAGCGGCAGAGGGACAAACGAGAAAATATACAGAAAACCACGCCACCAATGCACGCATCTATAGGAATGGGGTGCGGGGAAGGACGACAGAACATGCACGCTCCGAGGACACGGAGAGAGGAGCGAGGGTCGGTGCGCGGAGAGGGACCCCTTTGGGGGTTAGGGCTTGGGTCCGAGGACACGGAAAGAGGAGCGAGGGTCGGTGCGCGTAGAGAGACCCCTTAGAGGGTTAGGGTTTGGGTGTTGGCGCCCGCACTATGAATGGTGGCGCCCCATCCCCCATGTTGGTACTCCCATGGCACAACGCGCCTCCCCTCCACCAGCATGGGCCGTCCGCCCGTAGCCGCCGTTCGCCCGTAGCCGACGTCCACCCCGCGCCCCGCCCCTACCATATCTCACACCGGTCCTCTGCACGGAGCGCCATCGCGTCATGCCCCGGGCGGCATCCAAATGCGTCGGCAAATGGAGAAAAGTTCACCAGCGCGCCATTCACACGGTACTTTGCCGGCGAGTGCGGGTCCTGCAGGTGAGGTGTGACGCCGCGGACACATACCGTCTTGAGCCGGTAGAGCGCCTCGGCGGTGCGCACACTGCGCGCCCACTGCGCGCCGTAGGCCTGCGGGTTAGCCAGCGGGCCGCGGAACGGTCAGCGCGGAAACGGGGCAGAGTCTGCACGGAGCGTACGGTGCGCTGCCACATTCCTCCCCCGCCCGCCCCCACCACGCTGCACGTACCAAGAAAAACAGCTGCGTCTGCGTGTACTGGGCAAAGCCCGGCAGCCGCTGGTTCCGCGCCCAGACGGCGGGGTCGCCGTGTTCGACGACGTGCTGCCACGCATAGAAGCTCTGCACGAGGCCGCCGGCATCCGCCACGTCTTCGCGGATCGTGAACCGGCTGTTCAGATGCTTCTCCCTGCTGTTTTCGGGACGGATGGTATAGTTGCCGTACTGCTGCTCGAGGCAGCGCAGGCGCTCGTCGAAGGCCGCGGAAGCCGCGGGTGACCACCAGTCGTGGAGCACGCCGTCCTGGTCGTACAGGCGGCCCGCGGGGCCAAACGCAAGCGAGAGCTCGTGCGCAGCGGTGGTCCCGAGCGCGCCATACTGCAGGTACATGGGCGAGCGCGGGGCAAAGTACGGCGGCTGCAGCCGGCCGGCGGGAAGCGCAATCTCGTTCCGCGCCGCACTGTACGCGGCGTCCACGTCGCTCGGCACGAGCGCGCCCAGCGCGCCCGTACTTACGTCGCCGCCCATGTACGACCACGCGGTGCGAACGCGGAACGCGCGTGCCGCACGCACATTGGCGTAGTGGTCGTGCGGCGCAACGTCCAGCGCGGCGTACCATTGGGCGACCGCGTCGCCGCTCCCCGTGTCCGGCTCCGCCGGGTACCCGACCTGGGCGGAGACCGCATCCGCCTTGCGCTGCGCGCCCGCGGCCGTCCTCGCATCGAGCCACGGCAGCCCCGGGAGCCGTCGCTTGAACGTGTCGCGGATCGTCTGCACCATGTCTTCCACCTGGTCTCTGCTGTCCATGGAGAAGGCCGCCTGGACGAAAAATCGCCCGGACATGTATCCCAGTGCCGCCGTGACCGCGTTCAGACACACCGCCGCGCGGTCCTCCGGCGCGTCCAGTGCGACCCCCCGCGCGAAACGGTGCAGCGCGCGCACCGGCTGCGCGACGGGCACGTCCGGGCCAAGATACAGGCCCGTGTCGCGCACGAGGGTCCACGCAAAGTACGCGTCGAGCGCCTCGGCGCGCGTCGTCGCGACAAGCGTCTGCAGCCCGTGCAGGTACGCGGTCGAGGCGACAATCGCCTTGTGCGGTAAGACCGAGTCGCTCATGGCATGCAGGTACACGTCCCAGTCCATCGCCGGGAGCAGTGCTGCGAGCTCTTCGCGCGAGCAGGGGTTGTACGTCGCCTCGGGATCGGACAGCGCGACGGCGTCCGGCGTGATTGCAGCGAGCGCCGCCTCAAACTGCACGATGTCGTGCGCAAGCGCGGACGGCGGCGCACCGTCCCCGAGACTGGCGCCCAGCGTCTGCAGCGCCGTCGCCGCGTCCGTAATCCATGTCGTGTACTTCTGCACGGCCTCGTCGTCGTCGTAGTACGAGGCATCCGGGAGTCCGAGGCCCCCCGGCCGGATATGCACCGTGGCTGCGCGTGGCGCGCGCCGCGGGTCGCCGCCGATCGCGACATCCATCAGCGCGCTGGACGCGCCGCCGTGGAGCCATGCCAGGAGCGCGGCGCGGCCGCGCGGCGTCGTCCGGTCCCCCGGCACCGCGCTGCGGAGCGCCCGCAGCGCTGCGAGGAGCGCGCGCGCCCCCACCTCGTTCAGCGAATCCACGTCGAGGCACGCGCCGTAGTACGCGCGCAGCTTCGCCCGGCTCGCATCGTCTGCGGAGGAGGCGCCCGCATGTGCGTTTGCGTGTGCGTTGGCCGTCTCCGAGAGGATCTTTTGTAGCACAGCGTTGTTCTTCTCCCGCACGCGCTCCTCCACGCCAAAGAGACCCGCGCTTCGCGGTATCGGATGCTGCGCACGCCACCCGCCGGTGGCAAATTCGTAAAAGTCATCGCACGGATCCACGGACGTGTTTATCGACCGCAGCAGCGACCAAGACGCCTTCACGCAGTCCTCCGCCGTGCAGACGCGGTTCATGATTTCCACCGCGGAGTGCGGCGGTGGCGTGAACAGCCGGCGCGCAACGTCGACCACGTTCGTCACGACAAGCACCGCCACCAGCACACACAGGACGCGCCACGAGGCTGCACGCGCTGCGTCGGAGCGCATCATCGCCCATGCGCGCACCACCGGCGCGCAGCAGGAGCTGTCCCGTGTTGGTGTGGCGTCGTGCGCTGGGACGCCGTGCTCGGGGTCGTCCAGCAGAGACGCACCCTCGTGCGCCTCGCTGGCATCGTTCCGCTCCGTGCTCATGGCGCGGGGGCAGCGCCGCCCGTGCGCGTGAGGGGGATTTGCCACCGGCACGTGCGCCTCCACACCAGCCGCCATGGCCACCGACAAGCGCGCGTCGGGTCGGGGGTCGGAGGGGAGGCGCGCGGGGGAGGCTGGGGTTCCCGAGACAGGCCAGCTCGGACACCGCCGCGCCGCTACGCCCGTCCCTGCAGAGCCGCGTAGGGAGCAGGACGGAAACGGACAGCGGGGAGACCGGCCCCCGCAGCAGGACCGGAAGCAGCCCATCGCGTTTGCGCTACCAGGAGACAAGTCGGCGCGCACAAAAGAACAGCGCCCCCCTCCCCCACAGGTACGGCGCACACGTGCCTTTGGCGAAGATGACGACGATGCCGATGCACGCATCGGCGGGACCCTGCGCGTCGCGCCGATGTCCAAGGCGACGCGGCGGCAGCAGGAAGAGGCGGAGAAGATCGACGCGGCTGCATTCGACTACGATGGCGTATACGATAAGATGAAGCGCGTGGAGCGCGAACTGCGCGACGCACACAAGGCGGAGAACAAGGAGCGCAAGTCCAAGTATAGGGACAACTTCCTCGCAGCGGCGGAGGTGCGCGAGCGGGACCGGCTCCGTGCAGAGACCAAGATGATCCAGCGGCAGCGCGAGATGGAGGGAGACGAGTTCGAAGGGAAGGACGCCTTTGTTACCTCCGCGTACAAGGAACAGCAGGAGCAGCTCGCGCGCGCCGAGGCGGAGGAGCGCGTCCGCGAGGAGCGCGAGCGCCAGAAGAGCGGCGGCGTCGCGTCGTTTTACCGCGACATGCTCAACGAGGAGAGCGAGCTCCGCCAGGCCGCCGTCCACGCGCTCGACGCGGAGGACAGTGCGGCGGGTGCGTCCCTCGCGTCCCGCGACGCCGACGGCGACCTCGACGCTGCGCAGCTTACCGACCGCATGCGCGCCGAAAAAGCCGCGCAGCGCGGACTGCGCGTGGAGCTGAACGAGGACCAGCAGATTGTCGACCAGCGCGACCTCCTCTCACGTGGGCTGAACGTGTTTAAGAAACGCAAGGAACCCGCGACCCCAGCGCCGAGTGCCCCGGCCTCGGACCGCGCACAGCGTAGCCGGCTCATGGAGGAGGAGCTTCTCGCGCGCTTGGGCGAATGAGGGGTACATGGAAGGGGGGAAAAAGAGGGAGGAGCTGAATAGGCGTGGGGAGCGCAAAAGAGGGGCATAAGCAGCGTGGGTGAGTCGCACGGGCTAACACGGACGGCGTGCTGGTCCCTGCCACCAGAAGAGATCGGAACACCGCCCTTCGTTTACACCCAAGAGACCCAACCTGGGGAGACCGTTCGCAGCAGTCGGCGATGCCGTCCCAACATAGGCTGCACACCTTTCGCCCTCTCCCCAGCAATGTAGGCAGTGGCACGCTGAGCGACCCCCTGGGTTTTGTGTACTGGGCGCAACATGACGCGCCATCCGCCACCGCGCGTCCCACGGCGCCCCCCCACGAACCCTCCTCCACACTGCGCCACTGCTGCGAGACACGCCTCCACACTGCGCCACGGCTGCGAGACACGCCCATGGCCCTCGCCTCCACAACGCGGTCGTCTGTGGGAGAGGCGTCTCGATGCACGCTGCGCCCGACGGGCTCGGGCCGCTCTTCCTATGGGCAGTAGATGTGTCGAAATGGAATGCGCCGCCCCATACGCGTGTGGCTGCACGCGGCGGCGGGTCCACGCACGCGAAGACCAGGGAAGAGACGCTCTTTGAACACGACGTGGACACACTTGTGCAGCGGTACAGCGCCCCGGAGACGGCCAAGGTGCGGCAGTACCTGCGGCAGGTCGATCGCGCACGGTCTCTGGTCGCCCGGCTCCTCCCGCGTGTGTTCTTTGCGAGACACGGCGCGCGCTGGGGCGACGTACAGGTCCACGCAGCCAACGGTGGCCGGCCGCGGCTGGTGCGCCCCGCGGCGGTTGCGGAGACGTACGACTTCAACATCAGCCACGATGGCGATTGGGTCGTACTCGCCGTGTACGGAATGCCACGCGTCCGTGTGGGCGTCGACGTGATGGAAGTAGAACTGCCCCCGTACGAGGAGAGCGCGGCGTCGTTCTGCGACACGATGGAGTTCGCACTTACGCCGCACGAGGCACGCTGGGTCGCCGATGCGTGCTCGGACGCGGACCGCATCTCGCGGCTTATGGACGTCTGGACGTACAAGGAGGCGTACACAAAGAACATCGGCGAGGGGCTCGGCTTCGACTTCCGCTCCGTCGAGCTCGCTTTCTGGAGCACGGATCCCGCCGCGCTCCTACGCGTGCATGGCCACCGCGTGTGCGACTTCCAGTTTGTCCAGGTGAGTCTTCCCCCCGGCGAGACGCGTTCGTCGCGGCCGAGCCGCGCCGCCGTTGCCGTCGGGCCGCTGCCGCCGCAGACGTCGTGCAGCAGGGTTTCTCTCTCCGCTGCGGATGCGGCGTCGCAGGGTTGGCTCACTCGGTGGACGTATGATGCGTTCTTGCAGGCTGCGCGGAGTGCGGAGGGAACCGGGTGACCAGCACGCACGGACCAGCCGCGCGCGGGGGGCGCGTCCGTAGCGTACGCGCATGTACAGCGCGCTCTCGTGCGCGCCGGCCACGGCAGTGTCCAGCGGGTAACGCCGCTGCTGCTCATCGCCACCATGCCGCATCCCCATGCCGCCCCAGACGCCCGGGGCGCGACCTCCACATGCGCGACCGGTCCGCGCGACCCCTCCACATGCGCGCCGCGTCCCTGTCGACCATCGCCTACGTAGTGTGTCCCATGTTATCGTGGAGCGCGCGCATGGGCGTCGTGCGGGTGCGCACGGTGCCGCTGCATGCAACACGTCCTGGATTCGTGCGCATGTATGCCAGCAAGCGACCACCGGCACCCGCCCGCAACCCGCCGCCGCGCACAGGCGATAACCGGGAGAGTGCGCTGCGCCGCTTTTTCGAGGAGAAAGGCCTCCTGCGTGCGCACACACCCGATGAACGCGACCCCCCCAGCAGCGCCGAGAATCCGGCACCTGCTGCGATGCGCCGCTCGCGACTGTCGGCGGCGAAGGCAAAGGCACTCGCGGAGGCAAGCAAACCGCTGCGTGAGCAGGTGGCTTCCGCGGCACCGGCCCGCAGCGATGCGCGCGAGGCACGCAGGACAGCGAAGAGCGCGGTCAGGGAGCGTGCAGCAGTGGACGCGGCTCCCCGCCCCCTGTCCGCGACGCGTGTGCCATCCACAGAGCTCCCGGAGGTGGCGGCCGTCGCCACGGCACTGTCCTACAACCTGGAGGCGCTGCGCCGCAGCGGGCGGCTTCCAGAAACGTGGCGCTGGCTTGAAGACAACGAGGTCATCTACATCCCGACATGGCCTGTCGCCACGCAGCCCGAGGGCGACGCGCACATGCTCGACAGTGGCAGTGTGCTGGTCTTCCGCGCCGGCTGCTACGTCACGTGGGGCATGTCGCCGGAGCGCAGTCGCGCATTCTACGAAGAGGTGCTGTGCGCAGGAGGAGTAGAGTGCGGCGCGTACTCCGTGGCGGGCGACGAGGCGATGGAGTACGTGTATCTTCCCGACGAGGTCACGCGTGTCGTCGGCGACCTCATCGTCGTCGGGCAGCCGCCGGAGGGCACCGAACGCGCGCTGCAGCGTTTCCCGCGCGACATCGGCGCCTCTCCGGACTCTGTGCTCTCCTTTGCACTGCAGGCGCGGCTTGCGTTCTCCCAGGGACTCGCGGCGTCCGCGCGGCTGTCCGTCCAGGAGGCGATGCTCGCGGACTATCTGCGGTCTGTCTCGCAGCTGCCGCAGCGCTTGGAGGCGGACGGGAAGGTGCCGCTGGGCCGCCGCGAGGTGATCCGCAAGCTCGGCACGCTCCTGCTGCTGCGCCAGCGGCTGAACCTGGACCACGACAACTTTGTCGACGACCCGGAGCTGTACTGGGAGAACAGCCGCATGGAGACGCTGTACCGCAACACTTGCTCCGCGCTCGACATCCAGCCGCGCTTCGGGACGCTGAATGGGAAGCTGGACCACTGCGAGAACCTGTTGGGTGTGATGCGCGCGCTGCTCACGGAGCAATCGAGCCACCGCATGGAGCTCATCATTATCTATCTCATCGCCTTTGAGGCTGGCATGACCCTCGTGAGCCACGAATACGTGCCGACGCCCGTCGCGATGTGGCAGTCGCTTACCGGGTTGCTCGCGTCGATGGCGTGAGGGCGGGGATAAACGAGGGACGGGAGAGGGAGAAAAGGGGAGGGAAAGGGGTTGGGCGGGAAAAAAAAAAAAAAAAAAAAAAAAAAAAGGGCAAGGGATGGGGGCTGGGGTAAAGGGAAGTGGGAGAGGAAAGGGGGGGGGGAGGGGAAGCAAGGGAGGGCGTGGAAGCAGGTGCCCGGGTGGGGACGCGAGTCGGCTCCGCACGGCTCGCGTCTCCACCACCTCGTCCCGGCCGCCATGGCAACCCCGCGACCCGTGTACCCCGTCTCTCCCCCCCCTGTCGCCCCCCTTCCCCTCTTGCCCCGCTTCCCCTCTTGCTCCTCTTCTTCGCCCCCTTCTTTATGCCCCCCTCTTCCCCCCCCCCTACAACTCGTCGGGCGTATGAAAAAACGTCGCGTAGGCGACCACTGCGGGTCAGCCACGCAGCCCCACCATCCCGACGCACTTGTCCCATAAATAAGTGCTCCACCGGAGAGCGCCATAAAAGCCGCGGTGCTCGCAACGAGGCCAGTGTGTGCAAGCAGCAGTGGGAGAGCAACGCCGGTCATTAAGAGCGCGCCGGTGAGAAAATGGCCAAAGTCGATGTATGCGCTGCAATGAGCGACACACGACGGAAACCCACGCGTTGTAGTCTGAGAAACTGTCCGCACCCGCGAGACTCGCGAAAAGCGCGTTCGGTGCGGGCGCGAGGGTGAATGCGACAGCTGGCAGTGAGCGGACGCACGCAGCGGGCGACGCACCCGCCCACAGGGGCTGCCAGTTGGACCAGAGCGCGCAGCTCAGAATGACCAACAGAAACCCCAGCGCCAGCACAAAGGACAAGAAGATCACCGCTGCCGGTGAGCGGCGCGGCCGCGGGACGCACTGTGCAAGCCCGTCGTCATTGCTGTGCACGATCCACCAGGGCCGCGGGGCGTCGCCTCCGCAGCGCCACGTGCGCTCGGCCGAGGGCCCTGTTTTCCGTCGACGCGCCGTCAAGCATCCACCGCGGCGGACCCACGCCACTCGACCACAGTACTCTGACGCACGCGCAGCAGAGGATCCCGCACGATGGCGCGACGCTCGGGGGCTACTCCATCGCATGGCAGCTCGTACGGCGGTACTCCGCAGAGCGTACCACATGCGGACTACGGTGCGTGTGCGCGGTGGCAAATTTGGTGGACCCGCCACTGACGGGCGCCAGGCATGGCGAAGGCGGAGAGCAGGACGCAGGACGCGTACTGGAGCGACGACAATGTGCGTGTTGGTGCCGCGCTGCGCACTCACCGGGACAGGACGACAACGAGTGTCCGCTGTGCCTGGAAGAAATCGACATTTCCGACGCGAACTTCAAGCCGTGTCCGTGTGGCTACCGCGTGCGTGGGGGCGGCAGCGCGCGCTGACGGGCAGATCTGCCGCTTCTGCTGGCACCACATCAAGCAGAACCTGAATGGGCGCTGTCCAGCGTGCCGGCGCAAGTACTCGGACCAGGCGATCGAGTTCAAGGCGATGACGACCGAGGAGTGCGTGGCGCGCGGCGGACGCGGCTGACAGCAGAATCATGCACCTGACGAATGCGAAGAAGAGCAAGGACCGCGAGAAGAAGGAGATGGAGGCGACGAACCGGAAACACCTCGCGAACATGCGCGTCGTGCAGAAGAACCTCGTGTATGTCGTGGGCCTCAGTCCGAAGTTTGCACGCGAAGAGGTGCGTATGTCGCTGCGCACGCTCACCGGCCAGTTCATCCCGACGCTGAAGAGCGCCGAGTACTTTGGGCAGTACGGACGCGTCGCCAAGATCCTCATAAGCAAGCGCATGTCCTCGCACAAGTTCGCGCACGGCTCACACGACCCGTCCATTGGCGTCTATGTCACATACCAGAACAAGGAGGATGCAGCGCGCGCGATCGTCGCGATTGATGGGAGCAAGGAGCCGGGGGGCCGCATCATCCGCGCGAGCTACGGCACGACCAAATACTGCACCGCGTATCTGCGGAACCTGCCGTGTTCGAACCCCGGGTGCACGTATCTGCATGAGCCCGGCGAGGAGGCCGACAGCTTTACGAAAGAGGACCTCGCGACGCTGTACGTGCGCGGGACCCCCGCCGCCGCTCACACGCAGACGCCATGCGGCGAAGGACACGGAGCACAAGATCAAGCCCGCATCCATGCATCTCACGCCGATCGTGAAGAAGCCCGGGTCCAGCGCGCACGCGGACCCCCCGGAGGTGTCCGCACTCCCGCGCACCGCGTTGTGGGCGTCCGGACGTCCCGGTGGGGACGCGCCGCCGATGCCGCTGCCGCGGCCGCCCGAGTGCGCGCTGGGTCCGGCGGGGCTGCCGGGCGCAGCACCGCCTTCCATGCACAGTGCGCAGGAGGACGTGCCCGCCGCCGCCCACTCGCCGCCGCCCGCGCCGCATGCCGCGCAGCCGGGCGGCGAGGAGAAGGATGAGGATGTGGGCCACGCGGACGACCACACCGCGCCGCCGACAGCATCCACGCTGTCCACATACAAGCCATCGCGCAACGCGCAGCAGCTCATTGACGACCTGCACAGGCGTCGGCAGGAGGCGTCCGAGCAGCCGCTCGACTTCCCCGACTTTGACTGGACGCTCGCCACGTTCCGCGACGGCGACTTCTCCTTCCACCTGCCCATCACGCAGCAGCCTGCGGAGACGGGCACCGCGTCCGATGCGACTGCGACGCAGGGAATCGCATCGCTCGCGCTGGACGCGCCGGGACCGTTTCCACTACCCATGTTCTCTGACGAAAAAGCGCCGCCGTTCAGCACGGGCTACCAAGGCCTGTTCAATCCATTCGACGCGGACATGGGCGACGAATGGGTGCGGCCACCGGCACCCACGCCGATGCGCGTGCCCGCCGCAGCGCCAGCTGCCGTATACCGGGAGTCGCCCACGCCTGTGCATGACGTGCCGCGGGAAGCCGCGCCAGGGATGCTCTGGCATCTCGCGCAGCAGGGGCGCGTGGCGATGCCCGCGCACGCGTCTGGACGCGGCGACGCGTGGGAGGGCCGCGAGCCGCGCGACGTGGAGCACGGGCCGGAGGAGCAGCGGTCCGCGGCGGCGGCGATGCTTGCCGCACGCGCGCGACAGCTGCAGGAGGCCAGCGGCAACACGACGCTGCACAAGGGCGACGACGTGCGCAGTAAGCTCGCGCGGCAGCAGCAGCAAACGCAGGCGAGCGGCGGCGACTCGCAGTCGCTGCTGGCGCTCCTCCGGCGCATCCAGGAGGCGCCCCAGGAGGGCATGGGCGTGCCGGATACAACGCGCCGCCGGCCTATGCCCGCGGCACCGCCGGGCGTCGCGCCGGCAGCGGCGCGGATGAGCGCGACGCCGCCGGGCGCGGATCCCGCGCAGCGGGCAGCGATGAACGGGGCGCATGTGCACGACGGCGCGGGCGGCACGCCCATTGTGCCACGGACGCAGAACTGGGACGCTGGCACGCTATATCCCGGCAGCAGCGCGCCGCCACCGGGACCCGCGATGGGCATGGCGCCCACCACGGCGAAGCCGAATGTGGCGACGGGCCTGCTGCTGGCGCAGCTGCTCGGCACCCCGTCGAAGCGGGTGGATTCATATGCCAGCACGCCGGTGCCACATGCGTCGACATAGCGGTTGGGCCGCCCGTGTGTGCTCCTTGCGCGTTCCTTCCCGAGGAGGCACACCGCCCACAGCCCATAGCCTCGCGAGGCTTTCGGATACACACCTCCATAGCCTACCTCCACTCGCCGCGCGCTGCCGATGGGTGTCGAGAACGACGATGGCGGCGTCCGCGCCGACGTTCTCGCCCCTGGGGACCGAGTCGTTTTGTGCGCCCGGCAAAGTGAAGATTTTGCTTGTTCCCGCGTCTTCCGAGGACTTGGCGGGTTTTGCGTCGTGGGCCAATTATGTGCGCCAGGTGGACACCTTTCGGCTGCGCGACGTGCCGCGCAGCACGACGTCCGTGGCACCAGGTGAGTGAGCAAGGGGGCGAAGGGAGGATAAGGGGGCGGAAGTGGGGGGTGGCAGAGCTGCGGGGAAAGGGGGGACTGGAAGAGGGCGCAGTGCGGGGATGGAAAAGAGGTACAGCGCGGGGATGGGGGAGACGGAGAGCGCCGGCGTGGCATGACGCGAACCGAAATGGTGTCTGTGCGAAACGCGGTGGAGACGGCCATATTGTCTATCGCTCTGTTGGTGCGCCAGACGCACAGCGGACGCGAGGATGTCCCGAAGCCACTGCCGCAGACACCATTTCTATGGCCCCGGCGCTCCTCCGCCTCGTCCCCTTTTTCCTCTGTGCCTTTTCCATGCGCTCTTCCGCCTTGTCTCCTTTCCCCTCTGTGCCTTTATTCCATGCACCCTTGCACCTCTTGTCCTCTTTGCCGCCCCCATTTCCGTTTCCACCTTGCCCTCTATCCGCCGCCCCGATCCCCCCCTTTTCTCCCCCCACTCCTTTTCGCTTCCCCCTCCTCCCTTTCATCGCCCCTCCCTGTCATCCCGTCCTCCCATTTCCGCCCCCCTCCCTTTCATCTTTGCCTCCCATTTCCCCGCCTTCGCCCCCTCTAACCCCAGCATCGCCCCTATACCAACAGGGCGAAGTCCACGTATCCTTCGTCACCTCATACGACCCGAGCCATGCCTACCTGGCACCGTTCCAGATGCACCAACAGGTGCTTGGGGTACTGGGCCTCACGACGTATGCGGCGCACCGGAACACGGAACTGGAGCGCGCCGCGGGGCTGCTGCGGGCGCAGCATCCACACGCAATGATGCACCGCGTATTTGCATTTGACGTGGAGGCGCGGCGCGCGCGCGCGGAGAGCGCAGACACGCGCGCGGCGACACGTGACGGCACGGACGACGGCGACGTGGGCGTGCGGGACGCGCGCGACTCGACGGACGACGAGAGGTCGCAGCCAGAGTTCCACGCATCCCTGGCCGGGTTCAAGGGGCGCCGCGATGAGGGCCTCGTCGTGTTCCCCGCGGTGCGGCGAGACGCCAAGGACGTGCGCTTCTACGTGCGCACGCTGCTCGCGGAGCTGCTCGGCGCGGTGCTGGACCAGCTCGACAGCGTGGTCGCGGGGTATGCGACCGTGCCGCTGGAGACGCCGCGCGAGACGCTCACTGTGCCGATGACGGCGGCGGCGACGGAGGGGGCAGGCGACCCGGGCGGCGGTGCGGGCGGCGGTGCGGGCGGCGGTGCGGCGCCCGCGCCGACGCTCGTCGGCGCGGCGACGGCGCCGCCGCTGCCGCCGCGGCAGCAGGCGCCCGCGCCGGCGACGACCGCGTCGGCGGCGAGCAAGATGTTTGGCGCGCGCCTTGCGAAGCCGGCACGCCGGTCGAGCCACCCGGGTACCGTGGGCGGCGCGGCACCCACGGAGACGATGCGGTACACCAAGATCCGCGCGGACGCGGCGCTGCTGGGCGGCGACGTCTGGCAGGCGCTGGAGCTGTACGACAGCGTACTCACCCCCCAGGGGCGGGAGCGCGCGCTCGCGGGCGGGCACGATGCGGTGTGGTTCGCGAGCGCGCTCGAGGGCTGGTGCGTGACGCGCATGCTCGTCGCGCGGCTCGGAGGCGCGGCGCAGGACCAGGCGCCGTGCCTGGCGTACCCGCTGCAGCACGGGCGCGAGCGGGAGCGGGAGCGGGACCGCGAGCGGGAGGTGCGCGACGCGACGCCGGCGCCGCTCGCGTGGAAGGACATCACAGAGGCGTACGCGCTCGCGCTGCGCATCTACGCCAAGTGCCTCGCGCCGCCGCACGTGCAGCTCGAGTCGCTCCGCTCCGTGACGAACGAGACGCCGCGCGACTACACGCCGCCGCTCGTGTATGTGAATGCGTCGCTCGCGTACGCGCGGTTCCTCCTTGCGGTGTGGGCGTCCGGCGGCTGGTGCGGGGAGGCGTTCGACCAGCTGCTGTACGGCGGTGTGCCGCCCGCGCTCGTGGACCCGGGCGCGCTGACGCCGCAGGAGCACGCGAACATGTCCGCGCACTCGGGGGTGTACCGGCACGAGATTGCGCGGCCCGCGTCCGCGGCGGTGACACAGTCGCTGCGCATGCTCCCGGCGCTGGACCAGCTCGCGGCGCTGAGTGCGGTCGCGCGCATCATGGAGCTGATTGCATTCCGCCGCAAGCATGCGCAGGCCGTGCGCCAGCTGCAGGCGGTCGTCTCCGTGCTGCTCACGCGCTCGCTGCGCGCGCGCGCGCAGGCGCTGCGGCTTGACGATGCGCTCGTGCACGAGGCTGCGCGCCGCACGCACACGCCGCTGCAGCGCGGCGACGTGTCGGCAGCGCGCGTCGACGAGAACATGTACGCGCGCACGAACCCAGCGATCGTGCTTGGCGTCGTCGCCTGCGACACGTACGGCGTCGATGTGCTCACGAGCCCGCTCGCGCACCTGCCGCCGACGCACGTCCTCGAGCACGCGCGCCACCACGTGTGCCGCGCGCAGTACAGCGCGCTCGCCGCCACCGCGGGGCACCGCGACGCGGGCGCGCTCCTCGACGCGCTGCTTGCGAGTGGGGCAGCCGCGTCCGTGCACAGGAAGGCGTTCGGCTGGGAGGCGCTCAAGGTGCAGCTGCTCAAGGACCTCGTCGTGCAGTGCGAGGCGATGCACGACTACGTCGCGATGGCCTACTTTGGCACGCTGCTTCTCCGCGACTACGCGTTGTCGCTCGCGCCTGCAGACCAGGAGATGGTGGTGGATGCGCTCCGCCGCGTCCTCCCGCGCGCGCGCCTCAGCGGCGCGCCGGACCTGCTCATGCGGTACTGGGGCCCCGCGGACTTGGTCACGTCGCTGGAGGCGTACCCGCTTTCGCCGTCGCAGCTGCCTGTGGTGCGCCCGCGTGCGGCGCTCGACCCGCCGCCGTTGGAGCCAGCGCTGCCCGGTGCGCCATGCGCGGGGGAGGCCCCCCTCGCGCCCGCCGGCGTGCACAACCCGTTCTTCTGGAACCCGGTGCGCGCGACCTCGCGCAAAAGCGACGTGCTGGAGCTCGTGGCGGACGAGCCGTTCATCGTCGCAGTCGTCCTGCGGAATCCGCTCGCGGTGGCGCTCACCGTCACACGCATCGCGCTCCACACGCGCGGCGCGCGTGTCGACGCGGATGCCGCCGAGTGCGTCGTGCCGCCAGAGTCGCTCCAGGTGCTCCACCTGCGCGCGACGCCGCGCGCGCCGGGCGCGGTTGCCATCGAGGGCGTGTCCGTGGCGCTGTGGGGTGCGGAGCCGCGTGTATTCGCGGTGCCCGTGGCGACGGACACGAAGCATCTCGGCGACGCAACGCAGGCAGCGGTGGCCGCGATGCTTCAGAAGGCGACGGGCCTCGGGGCGCGCCCGTCCGTGGACCTGGTCGTGCGGTGCGCGTCCATGCAGTTGGACGCGCCCGCTGCCGACCAGGTGGCCGCCGCGCTTGCGCCGCGGGCGCCCGCCACGTACCTGCAAGCAGCCGTGTTCCCCGCGCAGCCCCTTGTGGGCGCCGCGCTGCCGACGCTCGCGTTCCGCGCGCTTGCGCTGCGCCATGGCGAGGAGGTCGTGCTTCCGCTGCGGCTCTCGAACCGGTCATCGCTCCCCGTCCGCATGGTCCGCCTCGAGTTTAGCGACAGCCGGCAGGCGCCGATTCACGCGGCGATTGCCGATGGGAGCCTGCTTCCCGGTGATGTGCACGAGCTCGAGTGGCAGCTCCTGTGTAACCCGGTGCTCAGCGTTCCACACGCTGTGCAGGCCGCACTCGCGATTCCCGCGCACGCGTCGCGCACCGTGGATATTGTTGTGCGCGCACACCGCGAGTGCGAATGGTCGAATGTCCGTATTTGGTATGCGGGGGGGGAGGAAGAGGGGGGGGGAGAAGACGGGGGGGGAGAAGGGGCGGGGCAAAATGGAGGGGGGGAAGATGGAGACGGGCGGGACGGAGATGGGCGGGACGGAGAGGGGCAGGACGGAGAGGGGGTGGATGGAGAGGAAGGGGGAAAAGAGGGGGAGGAAAGCGTGTCCGAGCGTGGCGCGGCATCCTACCACCCGCCACCACACCGCCTTGGAAACCCACCCCCGGGCCCCTCCGCCTCTCTCCCGATGCGGTGGGTGTCCCTGGCGGTTCCGCTCTCCGTGGCGCCGAGCATCGAGTGCACGGCGCTCGCGGCGAGTGCGCTGGACGCCACGAGCGCGCAGGATATTGTCGCGCTTTTGCGCGGCGACGGCGCATCCGCCTCGCCCACTCCTCCGCTCCCGCGCGACATGTTTCTCCTTGTGCTGGACTTCTGGAATGCGGCGGACGTGCCACTCCGCCTGCACCTCGACGCAGATGCCGCGCCGGCGCTCCCACTGCGCGTCGTGCAGCGCATCCCGCCGGGATCCATGCGGCGTGTGCAGCTGCCAATGCGCCGGCGTCCGCGCGCGGCGAACGCGCCCATTCCCAAGCTATCGCCGCGACAGTTCGTCGTGCCTAAGACGCAGCTCTCGGGCGAGCATCTCGCACAGTGCACGGCGCAGTTCGCCGCGCGCGCATACCTGCTCGAGCACATACGCGCGACCTGGCGCGACGAGCTCACGCAGCAGTACGGGACCGTGTCGCTGCGCACGCTGTGGCCGTCCCCCGCCCAGATGCGCATGATCGACGCGCCAGCCGTGTCCGTGCACCTGCGCGTGGGGCGCGCTGCGCCCGCGGTGAGCGCGGAGGAAAACGTCGCGATCTGCGCGAGCATTACCAACCATACGGGTGCGTGGCGCGGCCGGGTGGCGACGCTGACGGGCAGACGATGCGGTGTGTCTGCGGTACCGCCTCGCGCTGGTTCCGCCGCCGTCAGTGATCTTCAGCAACGCGCACGACACGAGTGTGTACATGGGCGTTGTGGCGTCGCAAGTGCTCGTCGTCGACGGCGGCTGGACGGACCTCGTCGAGCCGGCGCCGCTGCGCCCGGGGGAGACGTCCGCGGAGATCACCAAGACACTCTGCTTTTTGTCCGACGGCGAGTACGCATTCACGGGCGCGGTCACGCTTCTGGACGGGGGCGTGGACGCGTCGGGCAAATGCCCTGTGCTCGGGGAGAGTGGCATGCTGCGGGTTTTCGTCGGGGGCGATGCCGCGCCAGATGCGCCGTGTTAGGGCGCCGTCTCATTGGCTGCGGTGCGTGCGCGGCGCGGCTCCTCGCGACAACACGGGCGGACCTATCACGTGTGTGTACAAGGGGAGGGGGTCGGGGGGGGAGTGGCTGCGGGCCAGGCGCCCTTTTCTGCGCCCCCTTTTGTGGGTGCCCCTTTCGGGGTCCTTCTTTCCCGGGTGTGTCCTGCCCTCATCACGTCGGCACGCATGAGCGAACGCCACACGCTCCAACACATGCACCGGGCGCTCGCCACGCACACGCCGCCGTTCGGAGAAGTACGGCAGGTGCGTCTGCACTCGGCACGCGCTGGTATCCGTGCGACGGGCCCATTCTCCGACGGCGTCCTCGCCAGCTGCGCCGCGCCCAGCGACGCGCGCGCGTGGCAGGCAACGAGCCCGGCCGTTCGCACGCCGCGTGTGCAGTGGACGCCCGCGGGCTCCCGGAAGCGCTCGTTCTGCAGTAGGAGCAGCTCGCTCTCGCAGTCCAGCTCGCCCACCCCGGCGGGCTGTCCCGCAAACAAGCGTGCGCGCGCGACGCCCAGTGCGGCCCGGCAGAGCGCATGCATATCCGCTGCACCGCGTGAGCTGCGGAGCCCGGCGTATGTACCGCAGATGCCCGTCCCGCGGCGCCGTCTGCACGTCCGGCGCCCGGAGCTCGTCGCTGTGCCGCGCAGCCCCTCGGCACTGTCCCCCCTTTTCCAGGAGATGTCGCTTTCCCGCTCGCGGCTGCATGGGCGGACGTCTCCGCGGACCCCCGGCGGCATGTGGATGGCGCACAGTAGTGGTGTGGACATGCCGACCTATCCGTGCACGCCGCCCGCGCCGCCCGCCATTTTTTTGTCGCCACCTGCGGCCGATGTGGAGTGCGCACTGGGCAAGTGCCAGGTTCCCGCCGTGAACGCGGCGCAGGGGCCGCTGGCGCCCGTGCGCCGCGAGTGGCAGTTTGCGTACGCCGGCACGATGCTGTCGCGAGACCAGATGGCGTTCGACAAGCTCGGATGGAAGCTGGACCTGGCCTTCGCCCGCCTCGCATGCCAGAACATGGACGAGAACGACGCACTTGCGCGCTACAGCCACCGCTCCTCCTCGCTCGCCAAGGCCACGGCGCGGCACGTCGTGGCTGTACTCACGAGTGCGTGGATCCCGCGGTCCACCCACGAATACACGTACAGCCCGCCCAGTTTCCGCCTCACGTCCGTCGCGCGCGAGATGCTGGAGCCCAGCCATGCGGCGGGCCCGCACGGCGCGCATGCGGCCTGGGCGCGGCGCATGTCAGCGGTGCTTGGCGCGGAGATGTGCGAGCGTGTCGTGTCCCACATGGTGCAGACGCTCTGGTACATGGTAACGACGTACGTCCCCGCACAACGCGTGCTCACGCCCCAGAGACGGCGGGCGCAGTTTCTCGCGTCCGCGCGTCGTCGCGCACTTCTGTGCACATTTTCTCCGCTTCATGGCACAGTGGGAGGCGCAGGAGCACACGAATGTGCGCCTCCTCCCGACGCAGCACCTGAACGTCGGAGCCGCGACCCATCTCCCCACATCAGCGTTAATCAAGCGGCTGTTTGCATGCGTGCTGGAGAAGCGGCTCAGCGTCCCCCCCGCCGCACCGACGCATGTGGCCGCGGACATGCGCCATCTGCAGGTTCCCGCGCTGCCCCGGGCTGTGCGCGCGCAGCGGCTTGCGCGTGACCCCGTGGGCGCGCCTGCGGCGCCGGACGCAGCCGTGTTCGTGTCGCTCCCTGTGGACGTGGCACGCCTGCTCGGCGAGCTCTTCCTTGTGGACACCATCGTGCATGAGGCCCTGCTTGTGCAGTGGCTCGAGCACCTCTTTCTCCAGCCGCGGCAGTGCGTGGACGTGCACGCGAACGAACTGGAAGCGGCGTGTGCGCTTCTCCTGCTTGCTGGTAGCCATGCGGCACAGCGGCAGACGGCCGCTGCGCATGCGCGGCCCTCACGCATGCAGGATGTCCTGCGTCGCTGCACCGCTCGGTTAGAGGACATAGTCGCGTCCCCGCTCGTCTCAGTATCCACCAAGGACTGGCTGTGGGTGTGTGCCAATAAAGGGCGAATTTGAGCTAATTTTCCCAGGACGTACTTTCCCACGGCCGCCGCGCGTGGATGTGAAGCGGTGCGGTGCGTACCGCATCCTAGAGGGGGCTCTTGGGCATTGTCGCTGCGTCGCGGCGACTCTGCTGCGTGCACGGACCCCGCCGCCCGCACGCTGTGTGTCCTCGCCGAAGCTTCCCACGTCGTCCGCGACTGTCTCCACCCCACCATATGTACGCACTACCATCCTCAACGCACAGCTGTTCTCCTAGTTAGTACAACGGTTAGTATATGTCGCTCTCACGCGTCCGTCTGTGAAGCGCCGACAAGACCCGGGTTCGACTCCCGGATTGGGAACATTTTTTTTCCGCGTCGCGGCCTCCACAACGGGGGGGGTTGGGCTCGGACTACGATGCTGCGCGGGGCGATGGACCGCGTGATGCGCCCGTACGGGGGCAGCATGCGCGGTGTTTTCAGTGTGGGGTTCGTGATGGGGCTCGTAGCGGGGCTGGGCGCGCTCGCATTTGCCAAGCTGCACTATGCACGACTCCTGCGCGCGGCGCGCAGCCGGCTGCCGTGGCGGTCAGCGGATGCATGGCAGGGCGACAGCGAGAAGCCTGTCGCATTTACGCCGGTCGAGCTGCGCCGCAGCGGGAAGGTCGTTGATGGTGTGGCGGGCATGATTGGTGCGTATGCGCAGCGGCCACGGGTCGGCAGCTTACGCGATGCACGCAGGGAATACGCCCCTTGTCCGCATCAACAGCCTTTCCGAGATCACCGGATGCGAGATTCTGGTGCGTGGCTGGTGCGATGTGTGCAGGGGTGCTCATACATGCGCAGGGGAAAGCAGAGGTATGTACGAGGCGCGCGCGCCACGGTCGACGTGCCCTCTCTTGTCATGGCTCGCATCTACACGGCCACTGGCCGTTGCGCCGCACCCTGTTGCCCCCCGCCCCACGCTCACCCACAGTTTCTGAACCCCGGAGGCAGTCCCAAGGACCGCGTCGCGCTCCAGAGTATGCGCACTGTGGCGCCATGCGCTTATCCCCAGTTATCACAGACGCAGAAGACAACGGCGAGCTGGTTCCGCACTCGGGTTCGTGGATATTCGAGGGGTCTGTGGGGTGCGCTATAAGGAAGCCTTTACCGCGGCTCACGCGTCAGATCGACGGGCATATCCCTCGCGATGCTTGCACACGCCAAGGGGTACAACTGCTGTATTGTGAGCCAGGACGGCGTCGCGCCGCGTGCTTACGAAAGGTTGTCCCCGATGATGTGGCCGCGGAGAAGGCCGAGCTACTCCACCGCCTTGGCGCTACGGTGGAGTCTGTGCGTCCACGAGGGATTGTGGATCCGCGGCATGTGTGTGGCGCAGCCTATCGGCCCCTGACGCGCAGTTCGTGAATGAGGCACGCGCGCGCGCACAAGCATGGACGCCGGACGCGAGCCAGCCGTATGCGCGCGCGTTTTTTGCGGACCAGGTGTGCCGCCGCGCCCACACCCCCTGACGAAAGTTCGAGACGGAGGCGAATTTCTGCGCGCACTACCGACACACGGGCCCGGAGATCTGGGAGCAGACGGTAGGGGATGTCGATGCGTTCGTCTCCGGGGCGGGCACCGGCGGGACGCTCGCGGGTGTTGCCGCGTTCCTGAAGACGACAGCGCGCGCGCAGGACAGCGCGGGGAAGCCGTATGTGGTGGTCGCGGATCCGCAGGGCTCCGGGCTGTACAACCGCGTGGAGTATGGCGTACTGTACAGCGCGGCGGAGGCGGAGGGCACGCGACGCCGACACCAGGTGGACTCCGTGGTGGAGGGCATCGGGATGAACCGACTCACCCGGAACGTGGAGCGGGGCCTCCCGTTCGTCGACGGCGCAGAGCGCGTGAGCGACGACGAGGCGGTGCGCATGTCGCGCTGGCTCGCGTCGCACGATGGACTCTTTCTCGGCTCGTCGTCTGCGGTGCACTGCGTCGCCGCTGTGCGCACGGCGCTGAAGCTAAAGAAAACGGTCGAGCGCCCGGTCGTGGTCACGATCCTGTACGTGGTGCACGCGCGGCGCTCACAGCAGTGCGGACTCGGGGACACGGCATCTGTCCAAGTTCCAGAGCGACGCCGTGATGGCGGAGCGTGGCCTGCGCACAGACGCGGACATTTCGGATATTCTGCAAGAGGACCGTCCGTAGGTGGCGGGGCGCAGTCGTGTGGCGGGGCGCAGCCGTGTGGCGGGGCACAGCCGTGGGGCGGCCGCTGTGCGGCGTGCGAAGCACACGGCAGGGTCACCCCTCATGCACGCACATAGATGAACAGTAAACCGTGTTGTCCTTCCGTGAAAGTAGCTACAATACATGTGTATTAATGTCCAAGCCCGTGCACCATCACCTGTTCCTGCATGTGCGCCTTTCTGAGGAGCAGCTCATGATGCTCTCGGAGACGGGCACCCAGAAAGTCCACCGCTGCGGTGAGCTGCGCGCGCGCGCACACGTGCCTTCGTTCAGGATCGCGATCTCGCTGAACGAGCCCGGGCGCCCCTCCTCGTCGACGGGCGCCGCCTCCGCCTGGAGCGCCGGGAGCGCGTCACTGAGCATCTCGTATCCCTTGCGGATATTTGCGCGTCGCTTCTGCTCAGAAGCAATGTGGTTCGCCTTCTTTTCCGCATCCGACAGGAGCCCCTGCGAGGACGACTTCCGCTTCGCGACCTTGTGCACCTCCGCCGCACCGTCGGCCGGTCGGTCCGGGTCTTCCCGCTCGTGCTTCTCCCTGCGGGCCCGGAGGACGTCCAGGTGCGGCTGTTGCCGCGTCGAGTGTGGCGCAAACAGTGCGAGCGCGTCGCTCGGCACGCGCTGGTACGCAAGACTCACATCGACGTGCGGCACCTGTGTGAGGTCCGACAGGTCCAGCGGCAGGTCGTCGTGCGCGTCGTAGTCCGCATCGCCCGCTGCGGCGGGCGCGGCTCCCGCCGCTGCTGGCACGACGGATGCCGGCGGCGGCGGCGCACCCACACTCTCTGCGCGCTGCTGCTCTGCGTGGAGAAATGACAGCTGCGCGGACCGCCAGTCCGGGTCTTTCCCGTACGTTGTCATGGGTGGCGGCTCCCCCCACGTTGTCCGGCTGGGCGGCCGCGGCGTGCCTGGCTGGGCATTGTTTTGGAGGACGCCATGCGCGGCGGTAACGAGGCCGTCGGACGCAAAGGGCACCTTTTGCAGCGGCAGCGTGCCGTCTCCGCGCGCCGGGGGTTCCCGCGCCATGTTCAAAAGCGGATTATCCGCGTCTACTTGGTCACTGTGCGCCGACCCGTGCATGTGCAGTTTCTCGAACGCATGCGGCACCGCCGTCGGAGGACATGCGGATCCCGACGCGCCCGCGGTCACCTTCGCGTCGTGTGTACCATTGCCGCCATGCTCATGCGACATCGTGTGTACACCTCGTCCGCGATCCGCGCACAGTGGACGTCTGACACGCCGTCTCCGCACCCGAGCGCCCGGGCTTTGTGGCTGACTAACTGGCACGTGGACGTGGGCGTAGGGATATTGCCTTTCGGGCAGCGCAAGAGACGGGTGCTTCGGCTCCGTGCACGTCCTCCAGACAACGCATGTGTCTGTGGCACGTCTATGACACATGTCTACGGCGCCTCCCAGCTGCTAGCATCCCGTCAGTTTTTCATTCTTCGGCCATTTCGCGCGGTCAAACTCTGTCAGGTTGTTGTTATAGTACAGCTCCGGATTGTCGTTAATGTACTTTGACGTCGGGTGGTCCCTGCGGGTGAGTGGGTGCGTGGGGTGATTCTCGTACGATGGATCACACGACACGCGGCTCTTTTGGCCATGCCGCTGGTACACGCGCTGGCGGTCAGTGGGCGGAAAAGGGAGGAGGCGGAAGGGAAACGGGGGAGGGGGCGGGGGGGAGAAGGGAGACCGGAGGGAGGGGAAGGATGGAAAAGGAAGCGAGAGCAGGGGAGAGGAAAAGAAAAGGCGCCGGGCAGGGGGCTGCGCGCAGAAGAGGGCCCACATCTGCCATCCCCCCATACTCACCACATAATCAAAGGTCATCTGCGCGGGGAACGTGACGCCACCCTTGTCGAAATCTCCGCGTAAGCCCGACCACAGACACATACGCACCGACGTTTTGGAAACCGGAAGAGATCTGCACTGTGAGCTTGCACAACCGTCCAACGCACACCGAGGTTCATAATGATGGACATGGGCTCTGTGGAAATGACGCGCTGGCCAATGTCGGCTTTCGTATCGGGCCCAAACGCTGACCCATACACGGTCCACGACGGCTTGCCGTCGACAAAAAAGGTGATGTGGCCGCTGCCATCGCCATTCCAGTCGGGGTCGTACTCCAGACCAAATACGCAGGGCTTGTTCTCTGTCTCCATGAACGCCGATTCTGGGACACGCGTCACCGAGGAGACCGCCTCCTGAAGGGGGCCGCCGCGCCATGTATTCTGTTTCGTCACGTCCTTGTCGTAGATTTTGAAGGAGGAATCATTTTGGCCCCACATGTAGTTGTGGTCGAAGGGAGCGATCTGGAAGGACTGCGACGCGTACGACCCCTTCTTGGAGCCGGAGCCCTGCACCTGCACCTCGAATACGTCAATCTCCGGCGCACTGCGTGCGACAGACGTGGACGGGCCCGGATGGCCCTGCCCCTTACAAGTGCCCTTCGGGAAGCGCATCCCCGGGAGAGACGACAGGCGGCCCTTGCCGTTGTCTGTCACATGCAGCGCCGCCTCTGGCCCACTGCCGTCGAGGAACGTCTGGTTCGGGAGGACGCCGACGTCGGACTCCGAGTATACATAGGGCCACATACCCTCCGTCGACGCCAGGTAGCCCGGACGCGCGAGGTTGCCGAGCGTCCAGAATCCGGGCCAGTACCCCTGTGTGGCGGGGCCACCCGGCAGGACGGCGGCCGCCTCGATGTAGCCGCCCTGGAAGCAGAACTTGTTCCACGACTGGAGCATGCCGGAGCGGAAGTTGAGGTCGTGTTCTGGCACATTGTCGAGCGTGATAACAAGCTTGCCGCCCTCCGTGCGCACGGCCTCTGTCGCGTTAGTCGGGCATCCGCTCGGCGCGCGCACCTGGTGTGTACCACTCATAGTCGTTCGTGGCCTTGTACCAGATGTCGACCGCCTCCCAGTACGGGTCGTCGCCGGGCCAGAAGGTGCGTCCGTCCTGCTCGAACTCGTCGCTGAAGACGAGGTCCCACTTGCTCTGGTCCAGCGGGTTCGTGCGCATCTTGTCGCTGTCCTGCGTGTCGGGGTCGACGAGTGGGCGCGCGGGCATCTGGGGGATGTCCATGTGGACCTGCCCTTTGCGGTTCGGGTCCACACGGCCCATGAGGTGGTCAATGTTCGCGATAATCGGATATCCCGCAAAGAGCATAAGAAGACCCAGTCCGATCACGACGAGCGTCAGCACATTGATCACGCCACGCCACGACGGACGCATCGAGCGTGCGTTGGGGTTCTTGTCGGGGATGTGCAGGTAGTCGTCGGGCTCCGCCTGCATTGGATGCAGTACGACGACCTGGCCCTTCCGTGGCGCGAGGCTCTCGCGCACGTTCACCGAGCGCTTCCGCTGGCCGGAGGGGTCCAGGCGTGGATTGTAGTTTACCGACGTTGGCGACGCCATGCCGGACGACGCGGCGCCCGACGACTCTACACTTTCCGGCGCGGACGGGCCCTTGGAGAACTGCGGCTCCGGGATTGCCACCTCTGTCCCCAGTGTGCGCCGCGAGCGCTTCCCACTGAGCAGCGGCGACTCGATCCCATCACTCGCCGTGTCCCGCAGCGACAGAGGCGAGTCCGCGATGTCTACGCGCGCCTCGCGCGGGAGGCGGGGCGCCGGCCCCGTCGGCGGCGTCTGCTGCGGGACGTCGAGGCGGGTGTCGGGCGGGCGCTGCCCGCGCGGGCGCCGCGGCGTGTTGGACGCACCCGTGGGCACGCGTCTGTATCGCTGCGACATCGTACGCACAAAACGCCGTTCACTGCTGGGTGCCGCGGGGAACAGTGGCGCTGAGCAACACGGAAAACACACCAGTGCGCTGCCGCTGGCCTGCGGCGCCAAACTCGCATTCGGCAGCGATTGGCTGCGGCGCGTGCGTCGCGCACACGGCGGGGTTCCGCGGGGCGCGCCGGCACATGGGGTGGCGTGCACCGCCCTGATTGGCTGGGCACGAAAAGTGGCCGCACCGCGCACGCAAACACAGCGCGCAAACACAGCGCGCGCCAAGACCAGTGCCCTGGCAGGCGCGTCCACGCGCCCTGACGCGAACTGCCGCACGTCCTCGCCCCCTATATCAGAACGCCTATGCCGCCCGCGCCGTGGTCCGCGTCGCCGGAGATGTGAACGCGCGCGAGTGTGTCTGCGAGCATGCTGCTCATATCCGAGTCGTTCTCGCTCATGAACGACGTGCTTTCTGGGCGCGGGATGCCCGCCGCACCCTCGCGCGTCGCCCACAGCGCGTCGGGCTCCCTGCCGTGCGCGCCCGAGGGGATGCGCGAAAGCGCGCCGGGCGGGCGCCCGGCGCCGCGCAGTGACGGCACGATGTGCAGATGCGCGCTCGCGTAGGGGCGCGCTGCGGCGTCGAGCGCGGGCGACTCGGGCATGTACTGGGGTCAGGGCGACAGCGCGCGGGGACGCACCCGCGCCTTGGCGCTTTCCAGAAAGGTGTCCGGCTGCTGGTGGTATACGGACGCGATACTGTTCGCGTGCAGAAGCAGCTGGTCCAGGAGCTGCCGGTCCAAGCGGTCCCAGTGCAGGTTCACCGCCGGAAGGTCTGCGCGGATGACTTTCTTCGCGAGCTCTGTGTCTGCAGAGAGCATGCGCCAGTACAGGAAGCCGCGGTCGCGACAGTCCGGGTCCGACACCTCCTCCGTCGCCCACCGGAGCACCTTGGGTACGAGCGCGCTCCCGGCGCTCGGGCGTCGCAGGAACAGCTTCACCGTCGCCGTCAGCAGCGCGAGCTGCACCTGACGGCGTGAGCCGCGTCCCGCGGTGACGTACCTCGGCGGGCTCCTCAAGGAAGGTGCACAGGAAGTCGTCGAGGAGGTCCGCGCTGTTCTCGATGCGGTCCGCATACTGGCCCAGGATCCAGATCATCGCGGCCTTCGCCTGCGGCTCGTCCACCGAGTCGAGGTTCTCGAGCAGCACGTCGATCATGCCTTCGTACCGGCGGGGGTACCGGCGGAGGATGCCGCAGACAACGACGATCGCCTCCTGCACAGCGTAGTGCACGCGCGTCCGCACGATCTCGGTGAGCGCGGCGACGCAGCTCTCCGCAGCGCCCTCTAAGCGGAGCGCGAGGTGGCCGATTGTGTTGATCGCCATGCGCGCAAAGTTTACGTCGATCTCCGACGCATACTCCTGCAGCTCCGGGAGCACCTGCGGCGCAGTATCCTCGTCGACGAGGCGCCGTACGATCTCCAGCTTCGCGGTCTTGAGGTAGATCGGGTCATTGTATTTACAAAAAAATGCCGTGATCTCCTTCGCGAGCACCGCTGGTCGCCGCTGGATGATCAGCAGGATGTTGCGCAGCGCGACATATTGAATCTCGGGCGGGGTGTTCAGCATCATCACGAGTGCGGGGCTCATCTTGCGGCACAGCATGTCTCGAAACGCGGCACTTGCGATGTAGTTCTGCAGGTACATGACCACCTTGACCGCCGTGAGGATCACTGTCGGGTTTGTCTGCTGCAGCCGCACGCTCACCCGCTCCGCGATCTGTTCCGCCTCCTCGTGCGTTTGTGGGACAAAGAAGAGGAGGAGTTCGAGGATGTACGTCTGCCCCCACCTGGTGTTAGTGGTTGTGAACGGCGCGTTGGGGGGGAGGATAAGAGAAAAGGAGGGGTCAGGGAGGGAAGCGGGGGCAGCGGAGGAAGGGGGAAGGAACAGCGAAAGGATGGGCGCGTGGGAAAGGGAGGGAGAAGGAGAGAAAAGAGAGCGGTGGACAAAAAGGGCGGATAGGGGGGTGGCAAAGTGAGGGGGGGGGCTTGGGAGCGCTCGGGGCCTTGGGAGCTGCCGCTTTTGGGAGCCGCCCTTTTTGGACCCCTGGGGTCTCAGTCTCCCACCCTTTAGCCCGCATCCCATCTGCCATCCCCCCCATACCACCCCCTGTTCCGGTCCCCTCTTGTCCCCCCCTCTTGTCCCACCCCCTGCCCCCCTTTTCCCACCCCCCTTTTTCCTCACCTTCCCCCCAGCTCCCCTCACCTTTTTCCCTTTCCCCCCCCCCTTTTCCACCCCCTTTCCCCTCCTTCTCCCCCTCCTCCTCCTCCAATACCCCCTCCCCCCCGCATTACTCACTCTGAACACTGGTCCAACACGGCGACAACCTTGGTAGCGATTTTATAATTGATCCGCAGCTGAATACTCGCGTCCCGTTCCGACAGCTCGTACAGCGCAGCGACAGCGTTCGCGACGACGTTCGGGTGACCATCAACGAGCAAGTCGCGCAGCGCATCCATAAACGCGTATTTCTCGACGACGCCTGGGTCATTCATCTGCAGCTTCGCGACGCAAACCGCTGCCGTCTTGCGTACGAACGGGTCCGGGTCCCGGAGCGCACGCCGCAGCGGCTCGACGATGGCCGCAGAGACCGACGGCGACGGTATGTACGACATGGTGCGCAGCGCGAGCGCGCGGATGACAGGGTTCGGGTCGCGCGCGTCCTGGCGTCAGCCGGCGCGCAGCGCGACGCACCGCGAGAAACCCGGGGATACACTGCGGCAGGCGCTGCGGGTTCGACTGCGCATAGTTGACGAGGTACAGGTCTGTGGTGAGCGCGCCGCATCGCCAACACACAGATGAGTCGCTTGATGTCGAGCACCTGCACGCCCATCAGGCTGACGACATCGTCGAACAGGTCGCTCATGTCGTTCCCCATCGTCGCATTCGCGATCGTCCGCTTCAGCGCAGCCTTCTTCCGCGCATGGCCCTTGCCTTTCTTGTCCCCGTGCAGCTCGGCACGCAGCTCGTCCGCGCTGCTGTAGTGGAAAAACTTCGCCTCGTGCCCCACCTCCGCCATGGCCTCGGTCTCGCCACGTCGCGGGGCAGGCGCGGCGCCGAGCCTCGTCACGTGTGCGGAAAATTTATGTGGCCGCGCGGCGGCTACGCGGCCTGCCATGGAGTACCAGCCGCTGCGTGTGCCCCCGGCCGTGGCGCCGGGCGCGTCGGTGCGCCGCCAGTCCGAGTCGCTGTACTGGCGGAAGCAGTTCCAGTCGCCCGTCTTTTTGAAGGAGTTCGCGCCGGTCACGGCCGTCTGCTTCGTGCCGCATGCGCCGCCCGGCGGCGACGACGACAGCCGTGCGCTCTCGACGGCGCGGAGCCGCTTCGCGGTGACCGCCGGCACGCGCGTGCAGATATACAGCATGCGCACGAGCCGCGTGGTGAAGACGATCACGCGCTTCAAGGATGTCGCGCGCAGTGCGCACTTTCGCTTCGACGCGCGCCTCCTCGTGGCCGGCGAAGACAACGGCACCGTGCAGGTGTTCGACACGAACTCGCGCACCATCCTGCGCACGTTCCAGAGCCACAAGCTGTACGTGCGCGGCCGGCACCCTAACCACAGTCCGGTACATGTGACCAAGTTCTCCACGGAGCCGACGCAGGTGCTCACCGCGTCCGACGACCGCACCGTGCGCCTGTGGGACATGCCTGAGCAGCGCGAGATCCGCTGCTTCGAGGGGCACGCGGACTACGTGCGGTCCGCGGCCGTGTCGCCGGACAACCCGAATCTTATCCTGTCTGGCTCGTACGACAGCACGGTGCGTCTATGGGACGTACGCATGGAGGAGCGAGGCGGCGAGGCGATCCGCATGGACCACGGCGCGCCCGTCGAGGACGTGCTCGTGTACCCGACGGGCGGCGGTGGCATCGCACTCAGCGCGGGCGGTCCCGTGGTGCGCGTGTGGAATCTGCTGAGCGGCGGTCGCTGCACGCACGCGATCTCGAACCACCAGAAGACCGTGACGAAGCTCGCGCTGTCCATGGACTCGGGCGCGGACTACGCGTCCGGCGAGAGCGCGGGCGGTATCCGCCTTCTGAGCGCGGGGCTCGACCACCTCGTGAAGGTGTACGACCCCGCCAACGACTACCGTGTGACGCACACAATGCGATACCCTGCGCCGATTCTCTCGCTCGGCGTGAGCCCCGACGAGAGCCATATTGCTGTGGGCATGTCCGACGGCACGCTGTGCATTCGGAAGCGGGAGCTGAAGGCGTCGGAGCTCGAGGGTCGCGAGCAGCGCCGTGCCGCGTTCCGCACGGGGGCGTACCAGCACTTTGTGTCCGGCGCTGCAGAGCCGGATGCGCGCCGCGCGAGTGCTGCGACGCGCGCGGGCGAGCTGTCTGTCGAGTCCACGCGGCGGCAGCGGCTGAAGCAGTACGACCATCTCCTGAAGGCGTTCCGCTACCGCGACGCGCTCGACGCGAGCTTGCAGCACGGCGTCCCTGCAAGCGTCACCTTTACGCTGATCATGGAGCTCATTCGCCGCTCGCCCAGTGGGCAGGCGGATGGTCTGCGGCGCGCGATTGCGGGACGGGACGATGTTACTTTGGAACCGCTCTTGCGGTTTCTTTTGCGCCATGCGACGAACCCGCAGTACACGAGTCTCACCTGCGACACACTGCACCTTGTTATTGGTAAGCCTACATGGGTGGGAGGATGGGGATGGGCGGTGTGGATGGGCGGTGTGGAAGGGCATGTATGGATCCTTTTTTCCCCCACCAGCCAGGGGCAGTGCATCTCCCCGCGCCCGTCCCTCTGCCTGCGCCTCCACCGTCCCCCTGCCCGCCCCCGTGCCCGTCCCCCTGCCCACTGCACCACCGCCCCCCCTCCCGCATCTCTGCTCGCCCCTGATCCCGCCCGTACAAGCTCACACACAGACACATACGCCGAGGTGCTCGGGCAGTCCCCGATTATCGACGACCTGTTCGGGCGGATCTGGGCGAAGCTGTCTGAGGAGATGCGGCTGCAGACGCAGCTGTTCCAGGTGAATGGCGCGTTAGAGATGCTGCTTGCGCGGTCGGCATTAGGTGCTACCGCATCGTAGGTGTTATGGCAGGGGCATACGTGCCGCGAGTGCGTGGCTCCGTCCGCTCGGCGCGCGTCCGCTGCTCTCGCGACGCCCCAGCTTCGTCTGTCGGCCGGCACATGTCGGCGACACACCTCCACCAGCTATGTACGTATGTGGAGGCCTCGAGGCGCCCCGATTCCGCCACCGAGGATGGAAGCCGCCGAGGGCGCGCGTCGCGACGCGGCGGACGGTCTGGACGACGTCCCGCGTGCGTGGGCATGGGACGATGAGTTTACTGTGCGCTGCACGGCGTGCCCAACTGACCGCAGCCGCGCGCACTCGTGGCTGGCGGCGTCGTCGGCGCGCTCATCACGTTTACGAACCTGTACCTCGGGCTGCAGTCAGGGTGGATAAGCACCATGACGCTACAGGGGAGCCTCATGGGGTATGCCCTGGTGCACCTGGCGCCGTCCTCGATCCCGCTGGGATGCGGGCGGCGTCTTGCTATTCAAAAGGATTTGCTCTCACCGCGGGAAAACGTCATGATTCAGACCGTCGCTAGTGCGATTGGATGCATGCCGCTCGTGGCAGGCGCCGTCGGTGTGCTTCCAGCGATGGGGATGCTTTCGCCGGCGGAGGATGGGGTGGAACCACTCATCTTTACTTTCGGGGGCCTATGGATGTGGTCGTTTGGTCTTGCATTGTACGTGTGAGGGAGGGGCGAGGATGAGTGTTGTGCAGCGCGGGTCGTGTTTTTTAAGCCTCCAATTTTTTTTTCTTGTTCGTTGCCTCATTCTGCATTGGCCGTTCCGATTGTATGACGATGGCAAGGGAGGGGGCGAGTGTGGGTCCTTCCACATCTTACCCGCTGTTTCGGTCAACCTTGATCTCTCTCATCCCCCAAACCCCCCACCCCCCCCTGTTTCCCTCCAACCTCCCCCTTCATCTTCCTCCCTCCTTCCCCCCCCCTTCCTTCCTCCTCCCCTCTTACACAACAGCGCTGGCATTTTCTTCGCGACTCCTTTGCGGGAGCCGATGATAATCCATGAACGACTCGCATTTCCCAGCGGTACTGCGACCGCGCAGCTTGTATCACTCCTGCATAACACCCCCTTGGTGCAATCTGTCGATGGCGAAGCGGAACCGGAAGAGGGGGTGATGAATGAGGAGGTAAAAGCGCACGAAATGAGATCGAACTGGCGGATCCTCCTCGTATCGCTTCTGGTATCATTTGTGTTTACGGTATGTATGGGGTTGGGGGGAGAATGGGAAGAGGGAAAGGGGAGTGGGGTGTCCCCCTACTCGACCTTTCTTTCTCAACCGAGCCTTTTCCCCTTTTCCTGTCTTTCCTTTTACCCTTTTCCCTTTCCCCCCCCGCTTTCCCCCCTTCCCCTTACTCTACCCTTCCTTTCCCTCCTGACCACCAGCTCTTCGCATTCTACATCCCCGTTCTTTATGCACTTCCTCTCTTCGATGTGCTCGCATCACATGGCGACACACTCACGCGCTGGGGCTGGTGGTTCACGCCATCATTCAGCTACATCGGCCAGGGCATGATCATGGGGTTCCCGACATCACTAAGCATGACGTTTGGCGCAGTCACCGGCTGGGCAGTGCTGGGTCCCATGGCGCACTTCCTCGGATGGACCGAGGGCGAGCCGCTCGATGCAACGCATGGGTCGAGAGGTAAGTACGGGCTGGTGGTGGGGCAGGGACCGTGGGGCGGGGACAGCGGGTAGATGTGGCGCGGGCATCGGCGCGCGCTGGCGATTTATTCCGGGCTCACCGCAGGATGGATCATTTGGATCTCACTCGCGATCATGTGCGCGGAGAGCTTTGTGAGCCTCGGAGAGCTCGTCTCGGTCGAGTTTGCAAGGGACATTGCCGAGTGGGTGCGCATGGCGTTCGGGCGCAGGAGCGACGAGCACCCGCACGGGCGAGACTGGAGTGCGCGCCAAGAGCCCGGGTACACGCCGCTGTCCGGTAACGAGGAGGGCGAAGGCGCGAGCGCGGAGCATTTTTTGCGCGGGCCGGCCGCACACGCGGCGGCGGGAGAGGCGCCGCTGCGGCCCCCCTTCGACGCACCGGGCACGGGACGGGGGCCAACGGGTCGGGACGGCGCGGCGCTCGCGACAGCGCCAACTTCCTGGGTGGTGTGGGGCGTCGTCGCGTCGAGTGTGGTGGGGGTGTTCGCGGTCGCATATGCAGTCGGTGCGCGGATTGCGCCGTGGGCGACGTTTCTCGCGTACCTGCTGGCGTCACTCTTCTCTGTGCTCGCCGTGCGCGCGCTGGGGGAGACGGACCTGAATCCGGTGAGCGGGATCGCGAAGATCAGCCAGTTGATCTTCGGCGCACTGCAGCCGCGGAACGTGGTCGCGAATCTCGTCGCGGGTGCGGTCGCGGAGTCGGGGGCGATGCAGGCGGGCGAGCTGATGCAGGACTACAAGACGGGGTACCTCGTGGGCGTCGCGCCGTGGAACCAGTTCCGCGCGCAAATCCTGGGGAGTCTGATCGGCGTTGCATTCACAGCGCTAGGCTACTCGGTGCGTCGCGGGCGACGGAGCTCACCCCCAGCTGTACCGGGCCGCGTACACGATTCCCGGGCCGCAGTTCCCCGCGCCGACCGCGATCATATGGCTGAATCTGGCGCGCCTGCTGAACAACGGCACGCTGCCGACGGCGGTGCCGCTCTTCATGCTCATCTTCGGCGCCCTTTTCGCCGCGAGCAGCAGCTTGCGTACCGCTGCACGCACGCGGCGTCTCGCGGGGGAGCCGCCGACCGCATGGAGCACGTTCGCGGCGCTGCTCCCGAGCGGGATAGCCTTTGCCGCGGGTATGATGAACACGCCGAACTTCTCGCTGGTGCGCCTCGTTGGCGGTGCAGTCGCCCAGTGGTACACGAGCCGCTCGCACACACTACCGAGTGGCACGCTGCCGCGGCTCGTTATCATCGTGATCGCCTCTGGATTCGTCCTGGGTGAGGGTGCAGCGAGCATTGCCGGTTTGTTTATGGCAAGTGTGCACGCGAAGCCACTCACGTGCTTCGGGTGCCGGTTTGGGTGTGCGGGTGGCTGTTCGCCTGCATGAGGGGAGGGACCCGGCTGGGGGATAAGGGGGAGGAAGGGGGTCGGAGGGAGAAGGAAGGGCGGAGGGCGCGAGGGGGAAGTAGAGTGGCGCGCAGTTAGGGAGTACATCCTGCAGATCACATAGGGCGCCTGCCCGCCCACTCCGGGGAGGGACGGGGCAATGAGGGGGAGTAGGGTGGGGCGCAGTGAGCGAGCCCATCCTGCACTTCGCACTCGCCCCCCCCCGCCATGCATCCGCCGCTTAGCCATGCCGCCTCCCCAATCCTACACAGTCTCTGTGCGCATGCACTTCCCCGTCACGCCACGACACGCCCACTAAGTACTTCCTTCCCCGTCTTCTTAATCTTCTCCAGGACAGCTTCGTACGGCGCGGCGCCCTTCACCGTAACGGTCTGCTTCGGCAGGGACACCTCGTACGACGACACGCCTGGCGTCAGTACGCGTGCTGCGCGCCGCTCCGCGCACTACACGCACCTTCCATCCTCGACAGCACACGCTCTATCGCGCCGGAGCATGCGTCACATGCCATCTTCACATCGAACTGGTACTCGTGCTCCTGCGCGTCAGCGCGCCCGAAGCCGGCGCTACCCACCGTCATGGTCCGTGACACGGCGCGCGGCGCGCCGCCCGCCCACGTGCACATGCGAGATGCAACTGTATTTATCACGTGACCAACCTCGCTGCGAGTCTTCGGATGCCTGCGGCGTCCGCTCGCCACGCCCACTTACCACCATGGAGAACGACCAGGTAGGTGGCGCGCGAAGAACGTGAGGCTGACGGAGGCAGGGAGAACTCGTTGACCTTTACGTGCCTCGCAAGTGCCTTGCCACCGGGCGCCTTATCGATGCGAAGGACCACGCGTCGGTCCAGGTTTCCGTCTGCGGCGTGGACGAGAACGGGAAGATGATCCCCGGCGGGGCCACGAACATCCCGATCTGCGGCGCGGTCCGCCACATGGGCGAGAGCGACGACGCGCTGAACCGGATTACGCAGGAGCAGGGCAGTACGTATGTTGCACAGCGCAGCCGGGGCTCGTCGCGGCACTCGCAATGTCGCGGCTCGGGCGACGCGGCGGCCGCCCGCGGGCGGTCCGCAGGCGGCACCATTTGCTCCGGACAGTCTGCACCTGGATGGGGGCACTGCCCTGTTCCACGCCGGGGGCAGGATTCCATTGATACGGAGCGCACAGCAACGTGCAGCGGTATAAGAGCTCGCGGGCGCTTCCCCATGAGCCTACCGAGTGTCAGACCTCTGCCACATCCCCTGCTGCGCTGTGCCTTGCCGCGGACCTGGTGCTAACGATGCAGTGATTAAGAATGTCTGGTCTTCTGTGCAGTGAACGAGGCGGCGTGTGTCTGGCCGCCTGCATAGTTTAGCGCGGCGGCGCTCCAAAAAAACGAGTATATGCTAGCATGTATGGTTTGTGTATGTGGGCGGAGAGGGGGTGTGGAGGAAGGGAAAGGGGGGGGGGGGGGGGGGGGGGGGGGGGGGCGGTGTGGAAAAAAATGCGGTGTGGTGATGAATCTTGCCGAAGCGCGCGGGCTTGTCGCCGCGTGGGTACGGCGCACCAAAACTGTGTGCTGTGTGCTGCGCCGTACGGCGGCAGCACTTCGTCTGTGCCCACGCGCCTTTTTCGCGCCCTTCTCCGCGCCCTCCTCCGCGCCCTTCTCCGCGCCCTATTTCGCACCCTTTTTTGCGCCCTCTTTGTGCCCTCACTATTCCTTTTCCCGCGCCCTCCCCTTTTCCCACCGATCCCCATCGCATCCCGCGCCTCCTCCTCGCGCCCCTCCCCTCCGCTCCCGTCCCCCCCCCGCTCCTGTTCCCTCTCCCCCGCACCCTTCCATGCCCTCCCCCTTTCTTCGCCTTTCCCCCCCATTACATAAGCGCTGAGCGCCGCCCTGCAGTTTGTGCGCGGGAAATAAGCGACGGCAAGGGGCAGAGCGTCTGCAGCGGCAAACCTTCGGTTCATACCCTCGTGTCGCGGGCCGACACGCGCTGGACGATTGTTTGGTACCGAAAGCGAGCGTCTGCGAACGTGGATGTGCACCGATAGAAGCGATCATGTACGCACAGTATGCGTCTGACGACGGCCCGTCTCCGCGGAGCAGCCCGCGGCTGGCGGCGACGGAGCGTGCGCAGCAGCAGGGGACGCCAAGGGGCCGCCTCCCCGGCGCGCCCATCCGGCCGCGGCATGGGGTGCACCGCACGGGATCCGTGTCGATCCCCGTGTCCACGGCGTCTGCGCCGCACTCTGCAGCGTGCACCGCGAAGGTGTCGCCGGAGTCTTCTGTCGACGGCAGCGATGCTGGGCACCGCCGCACGACGCTGCCGCGGCGCCCGATCCCGGAGCGCACGATGACGGACAATGCATCCGAGTTTCTCATGCACTCGATCCACGGCGGCTGGCGCGACGATGCGAGCGTGTGGCGCCCGCCGAGCGGCGTCGACGCCGCGGTTGGCGTCCCCTCGCGCCCGCCACAGGACCCGTCCCTCGCGCGCGCGCCCATTGTGCATCGCGCGCGGACGATTGACGCATTCGTCGCCGACGCGCTCCCCGTCTCGTCCGCGTCCGACTGGCCGCACGTTGACTGGGGTGCCGTCGGCGGGCTCCGCGGCGCGCCCGCACCGCACTCGCCGCCTGTGTGGGAGCCGCCGCGCCGCGCGGCGACCGCGGCGCGCACCTCGGCGAGTGAGCTCTCGCGCGCATTTGGCGGGGTGGGCGTGCCGCTCGCCTCTTCCCCGGCGCTCGGCGGCGCGCCCATCCCGCTCTCCTCGTCCCCCGTGGAAGACGCGAGCGTGCTGCACCAGCGGCAGAGTGCGGAGGGGTCCATGGCGTTTGGCCTCGGCGACCTGCCGCGGGAGCGGCGTGGGCCCCCGCGCAGCGCGTCGCCCGTCACACTTGGTGCGCGCGGCGCGCAGCGCGAGCGGATGCCGTCGGCGGCCGCCGCGCACGCGCATGCGCCGCCGCCTGCCGCCGTCGACCGGGGCCTCGCGGAGCGCTTGCGTGCGATGACGCTTCCGCCGGCGCGCGCGGACGCCGCCGCTGCGCCGCGCTTGGACGCCACCGGCCTGCAGCGCATGAACTCTGCCTCATCTCTCCACTTTGGCTCCCTCACCTCCCCCATGCTCCTTCACGACTCCCCGCCACGTGTGGCGTCCCCCGGCACGTTCTCCCCGCCGCCGGGCCGCGCGGAGGGCTACTTTTCCTCGGGCAAGGAGGCGCGGCACACGCTGCACCTCATGGAGAAGCCGCTCGGCGCCGCCACGTACCAGGCATTTGCTGCTGGCGCACGCCCGACAGAGTCCCCCGGCACAGATGTGCCGGGCGCTGCGGCGCGCGCGGGTGCGCTCGCGGGCGCGGCGCCGCACGCGTCGACGTATTTTCTGCGCGACCCCGAGGGCGCGCTCCCCCGCGCGCCGATGCACTTCCCCGTGCCCGCAGCTGCGGAGGTTTCCGCGAGCATGTTTCCGCCGCCGGCGACGGAGGTATCTGCGAGCATGTTTCCCCCGGCACCGACAGCACCGCCACTGGCTCCGTATGCGTACGACCTCTCTGGGGACATGGCGCCCTCGGCATGGTTTGGCACGCCCGGCACGCTGCGGCTTGGCGACGTCACGCACGCCGCGGACGGGCCCGGCGATGCGCGCGCGGCGGCGCATTACGGGGCGGGCGACGCACCGCCCTCTGCCGCGCCGCGCTCGCAGTGGAGCCGCGTGGACGCCGGCGCGCCCGGCGACGCGCCGCCGCACCGGAACCCGTCGTTTGGAAGCGGACACACGGCGGCACGGCGGCACCAGCCAGCGCGGGGGCGCAGCACGCAGACCACAGGCGCGGGTGCACCCGAAGGCGCGCCGGGGCTGCGCATGCCGTATGGCGGACGCGCGCCGGTGCCGCGCGCGGAGGAGGGCGCGGCACGCGCGTACGGCCCCGCAGAGGGTGCGGACGACCTGCAGCGCGTGGACATGCGCGAGTTGCGGGGGCGGCTCGTAGAGGTGAGCACCGACCAGCACGGGAGCCGCCTGATCCAGGAGCGGCTGGGCAGGTGCACGCAGGAGGAGCGGGACCTCGTCTTTTCCGAGCTGTTCGCGGAGGCGCGGCGGCTGATGACGGACGTGTTTGGGAACTACGTGATCCAGAAGCTGTTCGAGTACGGCAGCGCGGAGCAGGTGCAGGCGCTTGGCGAACAGCTGGAGGGGCATGTGCTCGCGCTGTCGCTTGGCACGTACGGCTGCCGCGTGGTGCAGAAGGCGTTTGAGCATGTGGGTGTCGCGGAGAAGGTGCGCCTGAGCCAGGAGCTCGTGCCGTACGTGCTAGACTGCGTGCGCGACCAAAACGCGAACCACGTCGTGCAGAAGGTGCTCGAGCAGGTGCCGAGCACGCACCTGGACTTTGTCGCGCACGCGTTCAGCGGGCACGTGCCCGCGCTCGCGTCGCACTGCTACTCGTGCCGCGTCCTGCAGCGCATCTTTGCGTACTGCAGCGAGGCGCAGCGCCGCCCGCTGCTACACGAGATGCACCAGGATACGCTCCGTCTGATGCAGGACCAGTACGGGAACTATGTGATCCAGTGGGTGCTGCAGCGTGGCGAGCCGCGCGACCGTGCGGAGATCGTGCGCAAGGCGAAGACGCACCTGCTGCAGCTGGCGCGGCACAAGTTCGCGAGCAACGTTGTGGAGCTCGTCGTGGAGGTCGCCACGCCTGCGGACCTGGAGGACCTGCTCCAGGAGCTGCTCGGCCCTGTTTCCGCCGAGGTGCCCGGCGCGGTGTCTTTTGCGGACACGCAGCCGTGCGTCGCGACGGTGATGATGCAGGACCAGTATGCGAACTACGTCCTGCAGCGCTTCCTGCAGGTTGTCCAGGGCGCATGGCACGACCGGCTCGTCGCTGCCATCCGCCCCACGCTCCAGGCGCTCCGGCAGCCACCGCTGCTGAATGGTTTGCCCGGCGGCGCCCTCCCTGCGCACGGCAGCGGCATGCGGTTCGGCGGCGGCGGCCATGTGGGGTCCAAGCCGCTCCTTGCGATTGAGCGATTGATCGAAGAGCGCGGCACAGCGCCGCCCCCGCAGCCCTCGCTTCGTCCGGGCTTCTCTACACACAGAGCGCCCGCGCATTACCCACTCTCTGCGACGTCTTCCTAACGTAACCCTGTCTTGGCATCCGCCCCGCTTGTTTGCGCGCGCAGCGCCCCTACCATAGCTTCGTTGGGTCACGTGTCGATATTCCCTCGCGGGCCCCCGTGTTGCGTGTGCGGCGTGGTGCAAGCTTGGCGTGCGTGGAGAGCGGGGCCAGGCTGTGCGGGAGGGGCGCGCAACGCGTTCCGCGCGGCCATGCGCGTTTGCAATCGTAGCCGTTGTCGCACGTTACACCGGCGATGCTGCGCAGCCCGCTGGCCCACCGCCTCGCCCACGACACTGCAGCCATCCCCGCCCCACGACGCTGCATAGCCGCCCACCAACGACGCTGCCCATTTCCCCCCCCCCACCTCCTTCCCCCCCCCCCGCTCCACCCCGATCCCCCCCTCCCCGCCGCACTCCACCCCGCCGGTCCCCCGCCGCCCCTCTCCCGCGGGCCTCCACATCGCTACCATGGCGCCGCGTCGCCGAGACTTGTGGCGCGAGGCTGATGCCCATGTGCCCGGCGCGCACGAGGAGGGCGTCGGCAGCCTGTACATTAGCGAGGATGAGGACGACGGCTCGGAGCGCCTCTTTCTCGGGTTCCGCACGGGGCTCGCGGACTGGCTGGATGTCGCCGCAGCGTCCGAGGAGGCGCGAGATGCCCACACCTCTGGGGGCACCTGTGCGTCGTCAGAGTCCGTGTCGATTGTGTCGGAGTCCGCGTCTCCGGCACTGCGCGACGCATCCAACGACTCGTTCCGCATTGCGCTGCGCGCAGTCTCCACACTGCGCATCCGCGCGCCGAGCGCTGCCAACCCGGGGGGATGCGTGGAAGTTACGCGGCAAGGCGGCAGAGATACCTATACCGTCGTTTTCGCACCGCCTGCGACTGGGCCGGAAGCGCGGCACGATGTGGTGCCGCCCACATGGGGCGGCGCGCGACTCCTCGCGGCACTTTCGCACTTCGCAGACGTACAGCACAGCCAGCAAGACTCCACGCTCTACCTGCTTAACCCCGACGCAGAGCTGCGCGCGCAGCACGCCTCCCCAGCGTATGGCGATGAGGGCCTCGATGCATCGCGGCGCCCGGCCCTGCCGCACCCGGACTGGGCGCGCCAGACGCGCCTCTCTGTCCTGACACAGCTATCCCATGTGACGCGGGGAGCGCGGCGCTCCGGCGAGGCTCTCCTCGCGCACCCACTGATCCGGCGCGCCGTGCCGCGCGCACCGTCCGCGTCACCGTCGCGCGTACAGGCGGGCCCGTACATGATCAGTGGGCGGGCGCCAGCGGCGGACGCCGCCGACACATCCGCGCTCGATTACGATCCTGCGCGCGTGTATCTGGCGAAGTGGGCGCGGCAGATCGCGCAGGAGGGCGAGCGGAACCGCGTCGCGGTGGGCAACGCAGGTGCGCCCGTGGACCCGGAGGACATCATGGGCACTACGACGATCCCGGCGCCGGGCGCCGCCGCCGCGTCTGCGCCCCTTAGCCGGGATACCTGGGACGCACTCCTCTGCGATGACGCGCAGCCCGACCGCCTCGCACCGCCGATCTTCCAGGGCGGCATTGCTCCGGATGCCCGCACTGCCGTATGGCCCGTTCTCTTTGGCGCTCTTCCGCCCATCGCCGACGCGGCACGCAGGGAACGCGCCTGGCTCGCGCGCGAGAAGGAGTACCGTGCGCTGGTCGCCACGTGGCACGGCGCCGCCTGCACGGATCCTGAGTGGGCAGCGACACGGCACCGGATCTGGATCGACTGCCTGCGGACAGACACGCAGCATGCGCTTTTCGGCACGCATGCCGATGTGGACGGGGCGCGCGCGCGCATGCACCGGAGCGAGTGGCCGAGGCTGTGTTTCGAGGGGGTCGAGCGCCAGGACGATGGCGTGAACCCGCACCTGTACGCGCTGAGCGATGTTCTTTTTACGTGGGCGCGGCATGAGGAAAACAGGAGCAGGGGCCGCGCGGCGCGGGGGGATGTGCATGCGGCGCACGGCAAGCGAACGTGCGCGGAAGAGGCCGGCGGGGGAGGGAAAGCGGGCCGCGGCTCTGGCACAGAGACACCACCAAAAGAGGACGACACGCTCACTTACGTACAGGGGATGAGCGACCTGTGCGCGGTCTGCTACGTCGCATGCGGCGGGGACGAAGCCCGTACGTTCTGGTGCTTCTGCGGTGTGATGCGTCGTCTTGGGGCAAACTACGCGACGGACCAGGAGGGGATGCGTTACGAGCTCCTCACTCTGCAGCGGCTTATTGCCGAGATGTGTCCAGCGCTGTACAGCTATCTGCAGTCTCTGGACGGCCTCAACCTGTTTTTCTGCTTCCGCTGGATCCTGGTCTGCTTCAAGCGCGAGTTCGTCATGGACGACGTCATGCGGCTCTGGGAGTCTATCTGGGCGTCGAGCTGGGGAAACCCTGGCACAACCGCGGCCCCGTGGCCGCTGTGTCGCCACTTTGAGCTCTTCGTTGCGCTGGCGATCCTTGAGAGCCATGCGCAGGTGATGATGCGCCACCTGCGCTCGTTTGACGAGGTGCTCCAATATGTGCATTCGCTCGCTCTCCAGATGGACGTGCATACCGTTTTGCGGCGTGCTGAGGCGCTTGTTTACCGGCTCCGCGCGCGCACGCGGAGTCCGCACACGGAGCTCGAGCGCCGTCTTGCCGACCTGGTGGGGTGAGGGGGAACGTGGGCGCGGAGGCGGCAGTGGCTCGGCGATGAGTTACGGGGGGATGCGAGGGAGGGGGCAAAGAGGTGGGTGCGAGAGACGGGGGAAGCTGGGGTATGCGAGGGGTGCGGCGGGAGGGGCAAACGAGAAGCATGTGCAAGGAAACTAAACCGGAGGCGGCGGGTCATAAGGCACGTAGGACAGGGGGTTGCACGTCACGGAGCGATGTTGGAGGGTGACGGGCCCGCGTCGAGGAGGGATGAGACGAATTCAATAGGAGTGTGATGCACGGTGGTCCGGAGCCGTACTCCCCCCTGTCCGCTCCATGGCCAATTCCTCGGCCACGCCTCTTGCCTCTGCCGCATCTTTTAGCCTGCTCCTTTTTTCTCCGCGGTTATACCACTGTATCCCACACTTTCCTCCTTTTCGCCCTTCCCCCCCTGCCCTCCTATTCCCCTCCCCTCCCTACCCCCCCCCCCTTCCCGCGGCATCCCCTCAAAACAACACCTGCGCATCCACTACGTATCGATCACCCGTCCTCTCCACACTATACCTCTCTGGCGTAAACCGCGTACGGTGCCAGGAGCGCACGAGCCGCATCGCCTCCGAAATATTGGCCATGCGCACGAGAAATGCAGATGATGTGCTGCCAGGGCGTCTGCGAGTGAGAAGCGAATCACGAGGCCATACAGGGCGGGAAGCTGGACCACGTTGGGAAAGTCGGCGGTGGGGATGTGCTCGTCGATGTCGGCGACCCTTGCTAGGATGCTTGACAGACGCCGCGCACCCCCGAGGGGCCCCAGCGATGCGGTGTCCACAGGCGCAGTCTGCGCGTCCTCGCCAGCGAGATTGTAGCTGCGCCGCAGCTTGCGATCGAGCTTGGCCGCGGTCGTCTGCGGCGGCAGATTCCGGAGAACTGCAGTGCGCAGCGGCTCCGCTGCAATGGTATCGAGAGCTGAGAGCAGCTCTTTCGGGTGCCGAGCGTAGTGCATGCGGAGCCGACCAGCGGCGTCCGCTTCGCTAAGCTGGGGTGAGCGCCGTGCACACCGCGAACGTGCCATAGTGACCCGTATCCTCTGGCCGCCGACGGACTGCCCCACAGCTGCGTCCGCACACGCGCGCGCAGAGTCCCCACCAGAAAACGTGAGCAGCGCCGCACCACTCGCGTGCAGCGTCGGCGTGCGCAGGACATCCATGCGCAAAGGCACTGCGCCGCCTGCGGTACGCAGAATGTCTCCAGGAAGCACGCTGCTCGGCAGGTGCCCCAGGAGGACGCTCGTGTGTGGCGCATGCGCACACGCGCGCGTCCAGTGCATGATGGCTCCGCCTTAGATCTCGCGCTGCGCACGGTTGCCCCCATAGTTTCCTTTTCCAATTTTTTATTTTTTTTTACGCGACACATCATCGCTGAGGCGCGTGGCACTGTCCAATCACGTGTGTGCGCTGGGGTGGTGCCCCAAAGGGCGCACTCCCGGCTTCGTGCCCTGCACTTCGCAGCGCCCTTCGCTGCAGAGACATTCGCTTGCACTTCTGTTCGACGACCCGAACTATGCTGACGACGACGCTGCGTGCAGCGCTACGTCGCGACGTGCGCGTGCGCCTGCCTAAGTTTGCTATGTGTGTGCCACGCTTTCTGTCGTCCAAGGTCGCGGCGTCCGCGGCGGACGCGATCCAAGATGTGCAGCCGGGTGTGACCGTGCTCGTGGGCGGATTTGGGCTCTGCGGCACGCCAGAGACGCTGATTAAGGCGGCGTCCCAGCAGCCAGGCCTGCATTCCCTGCGTGTTGTGTCGAACAACATGGGCGTTCCCGGAAAGGCTCTTGGTGCGTCGGCGCTCCGCATTGCTTACGCCAGGCATGCTCGCGGAGGAGAAGAAGATTGCGCAGGCGATCAGCTCTTTCGTCGGCGGGAACCGCGCGTTTACATCACAATTCCTCGCGGGCGACGTGTCCATGCAGCTGGTGCCGCAGGGAACGCTCGTGGAGAAAATTCGCGCGGGTGCTGCCGGTATCCCTGCGTTTTATACGCCGACAGGTGCAGGGACCGCCGTGCAGCACGGGGAGATTGTCATGCAGTACGAGAAGCAGACGGACAAGGAGCGCGAGTCGGGCGCGGCGCTGGAGCCCAAGTCGCACACAGCGCCGCGCGAATCCCGCATGTTCCATGGGCGCAACTTTCTGCTCGAGGATGCGATCCACGGCGACGTCGCGTTTGTACACGCATGGAAGGTGGATGAGTCTGGGAACGCCATTTTCCATCGCACCGCACGCAACTTCAATGATGTCATGGCCCGCAACGCACGCGTGACGATTGTCGAGGCAGAGGAGATCGTGCCGACCGGCACGTTCGATCCTGACTCGGTGCATCTGCCCGCCATCTACGTCGACCATATTGTGCAGGCGACCGAGCCAAAGCACTTTGAGGTCCTCCGTCTCGCCCAAAAGGCCGGCGACGGCGCGTCTGGCGCGGATGCGGCGAAGCGCGACCGCATTGCGTCACGTGCCGCACAGGAGCTCCAAGACGGCAATTATGTGAACCTGGGGATTGGGATGCCGGGCCTTGTGCCGAGCTACCTGCCGGACGGCGTGAGTGTCACACTGCACGGCGAGAATGGCCTGCTGGGCATCGGTCCGTACCCCGCGTCGGAGGCGGAGGCGGACCCGGACGTGACGAACGCTGGCAAGGAGTCCGTCACATTCCTGCCTGGGGCCGCTTCGTTCGACTCGTCCGACAGCTTTGGTATCATCCGCGGCGGACACCTGGATGTGACCATGCTGGGTGCGCTGCAGGTGTCGGCGAACGGCGACTTGGCGAACTACATGATCCCTGGCAAACTTGTCCAGGGCATGGGCGGCGCCATGGACCTCGTGTCGAACCCGGACAACACCCGCGTCATTGTGCTTACGGAGCACGTCGACAAGTATGGGCGCCCGAAAATCGTGCAGGAGACCTCGCTCCCGCTCACTGGCGAGCGCTGCGTGGACCAGATCATTACCGACCTGGCCGTGTTCCGCGTGGATCGCGAGCGCGGCTGTCTTACTCTCATTGAGCTGCAACCCGGCGTTTCGGAGGAGGAAGTGCGGGAGAAGACGGGTGCGCAGTATGAAGTGGCCCTGCACCGCTAAAGGAGAGGGGGTTATGGGGGAGGGGGGAAGAGGAAAGTGGCACGCTCGTAGTCCATTGGCATTCCCATAGGGGGCGAATGAGTGTGATACACTGGTAGTTCTTTTTCTGTGGCGTTCAAAAATGGGGGCCTGCATAACAGAGTAGGCTACTGCGTCTGCTGCTGCGCAGACGACGGCGGCTGGCCGACCGCCACACTGTTTACGCAGACTGTGCAAAGCCAGGTTTTGCGTGCAGACTGCTGGCTTCCGCTCCGCTAGAGAAGACCTATACTGTGTACACCGAGATGCTACAATTCTGAGCTTTCCGTGGTTGGGCGGCCACCGAGCAGCCTTTCCGCGCAGATGCCGCAACAGCAGCCTTACCGCCGTCCTACCGCGCGGGCGACATCCCCCACGTGTGACACGCCCGGGACACGTGCGCATGCGGCATCCCCTCACACGATGCATACCTCAGCTCCGCTGGGTAGGTACGCGTGCTGAGGGCCGCGTGGTGGTGGCTAGACCACGTGGTGACATCGGCCGAGGAATGCGTCGAATTGCATCGAACCTTGGCTGCATCGAAGGCACTGGAACGCCGAAACTTCTCGTAGTGTCGCACGAGGGTGCCGCAGTGGGCGGAACGCTCGGTGTTACTGGCTAGCGCGGAAAAAAGATCCAACGAGCACGCGCGGCAGTCAGAGTATAGATGGCTGGAAAGTAGCGGAATCTACAGTGTTACTCCCTCACTCCAACCACGATACCATGGTGCAGTGCGTATTCGGGGGGTGTGGTGAATGTGGGCTGACAGCGACAGGGACACGAAGGTGGGGGGCGAGCCGTGGACATCGTGTGCTGACGGTGCAGCTGTACGACCTGCTGGGCGTGTCGCCCGATGCGTCGTCTGCGGAACTGAAGAAGTAGGTGCACGGGGAGGAGGTGGCGCTGACCGCAGGGCATACCGTAAGAAGGCGCTCACGCTGCACCCTGACAAGGGCGGAGACCCGGAGCTGTTCAAGGAGGTCACGGGCGCATACGAGGCGCTGTCGGACGACAACCTGCGTGGTCTCTACGATCGCTACGGACCGGAGGGGCTGAGCGACCGCATGTCCGGTGGCGGCATGGACCCGCAGGATCTTTTCTCGCAGCTGTTCGGCGGTGGCGGCGGCGGCTTCTTCGGCGGCGGTGGCAAGCCACGAGGGCCGCGGAAGGGCAAGGACCTGATCCACCGTGTGCGTGTCTCGCTCGAAGACCTGTACGGGGGGAAGACGTCCAAGCTGGCACTGCAGAAGCATGTGCTCTGTGAAAATTGCAATGGCCGCGGCGGGAAGGAAGGTGCCGTGAAGGAGTGCGCGACGTGCCATGGCCAGGGCGTGAAGGTTGTGCTGCGCCAACTCGGCCCGATGGTGCAGCAGATGCAGCAGCCGTGTCCGGACTGCCACGGCGCCGGCGAGATTATCGACGAAAGGGACCGCTGCAGGTCGTGCAGTGCGAAAAAGATCAAGCAGGAGCGCAAGGTGCTCGAGGTCCGCGTCGACAAGGGCATGGAGGACGGCCAGCAGATCACGTTCAAAGAAGAGGCGGACCAAGCGCCGAACACGATTCCGGGCGATGTTATCATCATTGTCGACGAAAAGCCCCACGAGCGATTCAAGCGCAAGCGCAACGACCTCTTTGTCAACGTCGAGATTGATCTGCTCACCGCGCTGACGGGCGGCAAGGCGACGGTCGAGCACCTCGACAGCCGCGCGCTCTCTATCGATATCCCTGCCGGCGAAATCATCCGTCCCGGCGACATGAAGGTGCTCCGTGGCCAGGGCATGCCGTCGTACCGCCACCACGAGCTGGGTGACCTCTACGTGACGTTCTCTGTCAAGTTCCCCGACTCGCTCACGCCCGAGCAGATGGCGGGTCTCGAGCAGAGTCTGCCGCCGCGTGCGATCCCGAAGGTCGACAAGCAGCTGGATGTGGAAGACGTTGCGATGGACACTGTCGACGAGCACGAAGCGCACCGCGCGCGCACGGGCCCTGCCACTGCTTCGGAGATGGAGGATGAGGACGGTGCCGGCGGTCCGCAGGTGCAATGCGCCCAGGGTTAGTGTTTGTATCATACAAAAAGCGCATGTCGCGACCATGGCCGTGGGGGGCGTTTACCGGACGGGGGCCGTGCCGCGCGCCGTGGAGCATGTGGCGGCAGCGACTCGCGCGCGTTTTAGGCACAGTGGCTGCGGATCTGCCGCCCGGCCCTGTTTCCGCCCGCGCTATTCAGTTGTCTAGCACCTGCGCTTCGAGCTCTGTTTTCTTGCGCTCCGCCTCCTCTAGTCGGCGGTCAAGCTCTTCCAATTCGTTTGACTGTGACGCGACCGACGCTTGGCTGTCTGTTAGCCGTGTCTGTGGAGTGGTGGGGTGGAAGCGGTGGGGCCGATCGCTCCTGTGCCCTCCATCGCTGCTTTTCCTCTTCGGCACTCCCGCCTTTCTCATTCCCATCCGCAGCACACCCCCCGACTCCTTCGTGCGCCCCGCACACACCCGCGCACTCACATTTGCTTCACGCGCTCTTCCATGTTCGCCAGGCTGTGGTCAGGAGCGATGCTGGAGCCCTGCACGCACGGGTCTGCCATGCCATTGGCGGCCACGTCCCCGTCCACCCAATTACCAGGCGTCACATCCTGGACTTGCATGAGCGGACATGCGTCCGTCTCCACAAGCGCAGGGTCGAACTCGTAGAGGCGAATCTGTGCGTTGCCCCACGGCTGCTGGTGAGACGCTGCGGCGCGGCGCACGAACTGTGTCTGGCTGCTCCGCGATGCGGCGCAAAAAGTCGCCGTGCGCGACGACGACGATGTGCTGCTCTGGCCTGCCCCGCAGATACTGACGCAGCCATTGCGCACGTGCACTGAGCGCTTCTTCGTCGACGGCTGCGCTGTCAGCGCAGCGCTCCGCACACGCACCATAGACGCCGGCCTTGCCTATCCAGTCCGGTGTGAGTGCGCTGAGATCAAAGCGCGCATAGTACTCCAGAGCCTCGAGCTCCTCGCGCGACGACCCTGTGTCGCATGGGTTTGCGCTGCACTCTAGTGATCAGCGACGGACGTCCGGGCGCGCACCTTGAAGCTGCGGCAGGCACACCACCTTTTTCATCCCTCCGAGACGCTCAATCGCGGGCGCGTACGCAAGCGCTGTGGTCTGCAGCGTGCGCTTCAGCGGCGATGTCACAACGAGGTCCACAGCGTCCTGCACCTCGGGGGTCAACGCCGGCATGCGCTCCGCCTGGAGGATGCCCAGGTCCGTGAGCGGCGCATCGACAATGCTGTTGTCCCCGTGCACATTCTCCCCGTAAGCCACACGCATGCGCAGCCACCTACGTGCTCGGCCTGCGCGTGGCGCGTAAGGTAAATGCGGCTGGTCGGGGTCATGGAGAGGGATGCGGAGCCAACACGGGCCCCCGTGCGCACGCCGGCGCCCTGCATCACGTGACGGAACGCAGGGAAGAAGTGCGCGCGGGGCTGCGCTCTGCGCACGGCAGGCACGATGCTGGGGCTCAAGTCGACGATGTCGGTGCGTAGCGCGCGGCGCAGGGCTGACGGCAGGTCATTGACAACTCGGGCGGCCTCGTTGCCGAGTGCATCAATGTGCTGCGGTTCAAGAGCTCCCTGGGCCTCGGGCGCGTCGGTGCGTGGCGTGTGCGGACGCCGCTGACCAACAGGCGACGAGGTCGTGGTTGTCGTGCAGAAAGCGCGTCCTATTCCAACGAACCAGATCCCTGGTGGTTCCGCGAACACGCTCAAGGTGCGCCGTGGCGATGTCCGGCACGCCGTCATAGTGCGGACGAAGAAAGAATACCAGCGGCCTGACGGCCGCGTCGTCAAGTTTGACGACAATGCGTGCGTGCTGCTGAACAACCGTAAGGAACCCCTTGGGACGCGTGTGAATGGTGTCGTCTCGAGTGAGCTCCGCGCGCGCGGCTGGGGGAAGATTTTGAGTTTGGCGCCCAAGGTTGTGTAAAAAAAGGGTATGGAGTGGCGCGGTGGTGGCGGTGGTGGCGTTGCAGCGACTGCTGCATTGCCCCGCGTTTCGCGCCTGCGCCCGTGTGTAGTTGGGACGTGGGGGAGAGGGGGGGGAGGGGGGAGGGAGGGGTAAAGGCGGGGTAGGGAGAGGAAGAGGGGAGGGGACGGAGTGGGAGGAGAAAAGGTAGACGCCGGAATCCCCCCGCCTTCCCCCCATGCTGCCAACGCGCACCAGTACACCGTTGCCCTAATTGCGCACACCGGGCCGCCTCTTCTTCCAATCTATGGCCCCCCACTGGCATCTCCGCTAGTACGGTCTCCGCAGTCGGCATCGTTCTCTCCTTCATCGCCGCCTGCGCCCTCAACGCCGCCCGCGTCGTCACCCCCCTGCTTCAGGACCTTGGCGCGGCGCGAGAGCTCGTCGGGGCCCAGGCTGCGGTGAACTCGTTTCCGGTGTCCCTTAGCGGCGGTGCCAGGGCCCCAGTTCGCCGCCGGATTCATCTGGTAGCGGACCATGCGCGCGCCGGGGTCCGCGGGGCCGTGGATGACTGCCTCCGTGTCTGGGTGCGTCGTGTGGATGTCGAAGTCGCGTGTGGTCGCGGGGGAGCCATCGTCACGCGTATTGGACAGCAGACCCTTGGCCGCGGAGCCGTCTTTCAGGCGGTCCGGATGCACGGGGTTCGTCCGGATCCACGTGCGGAAGAGGTCATATACATCTGCACGCGCCGCGTCCGTCTTGATGGACCCTGCCGCGCAGTGCGAGCGGGAGACATGGAACCCGGCATTCAGCAGGCCGTTCACAACGACTAGTAGCGGCGGACTCGCGCAGTGGAAGAGGCCTGCGACCTTCGCGGGATGGAAGTAGAACGGCGCCGCGAGCTCGTGGCGCGCCGTTAAGACCATGCCGCGAATGCGCGCATCCGTGCCGACAAGATGCGCGCCGCTGTCGAGCGTCTCGAGGACCTCGTCGCAGAACATGGGGTCGTGCAGGGGGCCGAGCCACATCGGTCCGCCAAGGTGGAACGTGCCCTGGCATTCCGCGCACGATGTGTCCGTCGGAGGGCCTGATGCGGACCCGAACTTCCAGTGTGTCTTCCCTGTCTTCGCATTCGCATGCTCCGTCGCGCGGCCCATGCGCTGGATGTGGAAGTCTCCGCACCTGGAGCACGCGTACACAACGCCGGACCCTGCGGCATTCTGCTTCACGGTCTCCGGACGGGACCAGACGCGGACGAAGACGCGCAGGTAGAAGTCGATGGAGAGCGACAGCATCGGCTGGATATAGCGACCGTACCGGCCGGCCGCGGACGCAATCGCGTGCAGGACGAGGCGCAGCGCCACCTCGTGGCTGTACTCCACCTTGAGACTGACCCCGCCATACAGCGACCAGCACTTCTCGGGGTAGTTGTGCCCGGCGAGCACCGCCAGGTCCGTGCACGTAACGCACAGGAGACCGCCGTCGCTCACACTCTGCACTGCGGCGTCCAGGAAGGGCGCCGCGGTGCCGTACGGGTCCAGGTCGACCATGTCGAAGCGCTCCCCGACGTCCCGGTGGCTGTACATGAGCGATATCGCGTCCGCGTGAGACACATGGATCTTGGAGCCCGGCTCGCCGCTCGGCGGCGTCGTGGCCGTCTCCGCGTGTGCGTCACGTGCCGCCGCGCTGGGGGGCGCAGGCGTGCGGCTGCATGCGTGTGCCGCCGGCGCGTCGTTGCCGCCGGCCGGCGGCTCCGCGCGCGCCGCCTGCTGCGCCTCTCCCACTGGCTCCGCTGGCCCCGCGCTGGTGCTGCGGCGGTCATCTGCGGCACGGCCGACCACGCGATCCGGTTCCTGCGCGCCGCGCGCCTGGCCGTCGGACACCCGCGCATCGCCGCCACTGCACGTGGGAAAATTGAGCGCCAGGTTGCGTCGCAGTGCGTGCACTGCCGTAGCGGACAGGTCGTTGGCGACGATAGAGCTGGCGCGTGAGCGACCGGGCGTGCGCGCACTTACCCCAGAAGCGGGATTTCCTTCGCGTAGCGGATGCTGCGCAGGCCCGTTGCCGCGAGGGCCTCGAGCGCGGTGAACCGGTACGGTCGGTAGAGGCGCTCGGCGGCGCACTCGCTCACCTCTGCGGGTCAGACGTCGGTGCAGGGCAGCGCGCACCAGGCGACGCGTGCGGCGCGTCGGGCGCGCTGCCGCGCGTATGCTTCGAGGAGCGGGCGTGGGTGCGCTGCAAAAACCGCTCGCGCTTCTCTCGGTCAAGCATCTTGCTCCAGGCGATGGTGCTGATCGTGCTCAGGTCGCGGTTGAACTCCTGCACGGGGTTCAGGAACGCGGCGTCCTTCGACGGCATCACGATGGTCGCAGAGTTCTCCTGGAATGCGGCCTCATGTTTCTTTATGTGAATCCCGCGCTGGGAAACGACATCCGGGCGCAACAGGATCGCCTGCGGTGCCATGGTCCTCGCCCAGCCGCCCGATACACACCCAAGTGCTCGTACGCAGCGCAGTCGCATCCACGCGGAAAAAAAACCGCGCGTGCGCCCCCCCTGGCGCCGGCCACGTGACCTCCACGTCGTGCGGTCGTCCGCGCCGCGCTTTTTTTCCTGCGTCATGGCGGCCACCGCAGCGAAGTTCGAGCCGGACATCTTCTCGGACGCGTTCATCGCGCAGAAGCATGCCGAGTACACACACAGCACTCCATACCGGCATGCCGTTGTGGATGGGCTTATCAGCGACGACCTGCTGCGCCGGGCGCGCGAGGAGATTATCGAGGAGTTGCATTTTACGGAAAAGGAGACGGATATTTACAAGGTGCGTCGCGAGAATGGGGGCGGGGGGACGCGCTGGGCGCGCAGGCGGCGCCGCCCGAGAAGCCATGGACGTGCGAATTTTTGGAGGCCCACCGCGCGACCCGCCGCGCGCTTTCGCAAACCACACATACTGACCGCCAGGTGAACCAAACGGGCGACCTCGCGAACCTAGATGGCCTCCCCGAAGCGGAGGTGCAGCGTCTACGTGCCGTGCTCGAGGTGCGCAATGCGATGTACTCTGCCGAGTTCCGCGCGTGGATCCAGCGGGTGACCGGGTGTGGCCCGCTGAGTGCGGAGAAGAAGGACATGAGCATCAACGACTACCGCAGCGGATGCCACCTGCTGACCCACGACGACGTGATCTCGACGCGCCGCGTTTCTTACATTCTGTACCTCACCGACCCAGCAGAGGCGTGGCAGCCTGCGTGGGGCGGCGCCCTCGAGCTGTATCCCGTCAGCCAGCCCCGGCATCCGGAGCCGGTGCCGACGCGGGTCATCCCGCCGCGCTGGAACCAGTACACGCTGTTCGCGGTGCAGCCGGGCCACTCGTTCCACAGCGTGGAGGAGGTCGTGCACCCGGCGCACTCGCGGCTCAGCATCTCCGGCTGGTTCCACCGGCTGCAGCCGAACGAGCCAGGGTTCTCGCCGGAGGCGGAGGCGCAGGAGGTGAGCGCCGAGAAAGAGCTCAGCAGCCTCGAGAGCCTCTCGTCACGGGACTGGACCAGTGCGTTTTTGCCCTACCCGGACGCGGCGGACGCGCCGCTCCCGGGCTCGCCGCTGCCGCGCGAGCAGGTCCGCTTCCTCGCGCACTTTTTGAACCCCGCGTATCTCACGGGCAAGACGCAGTCTACGCTCTTTGACAAATTTGGCGACGAGTCGCATCTTCTTCTTTCCGAGTTTCTGCGCCAGGATGTCGCGGAGGCGATCGAGCGCGCACTGCGCAAGAAGGATGAGGACGATGGACTTGTGTGGTGGGAGAATCGCAAGGGTGCGACGAAGGTGTCCTGGGACGCCGTCCGCGTGCTGCCGCATGCTGTTGGCACGGGCGCCGCGGGCGCCGGCGACGACGCATGGGTCGTCGCCGGCCCGCCGCACCGGGAGCGGTACGCGACGCTTGCCGCGGCGTGCACGCCTGCGGACGCGCCCGCGGTCGACTACGCGAGCGCCGCATCGCCGCTCGCCCCGATCCCAACAAGCGCCGCTGAGCTGCTGCATATCCTTACGCATGTTCTCTTTCCCTCGCTTGCGTTCCGCCACCTGGTGGCCAATATCACGCAGCTCATCCCGCTTGCTGCGCGGCCGTTCCGCGTGCGCCGGTTTCGCCCGGGGCTCGACTACACGCTGGCGCGCGCCGACGACGACCCCGTCCTCGACGTGACCCTCACGCTGACGCCGGATGCCGTCGGGAGCGCACGCAAGGCGCAGCGGCGCACCGCGAAGCCTCGCGGTGGTATTGCAGCGAAGCGCGGTCCCGTCGCGAGCGGTGTCCTGAGCAAGAGCGATGTCGACAGACTGGATGTTATGTGGGAGTCTGGGGATATCGGCGGCTGGGAGTGTTACATGGCGCCGCACGAGGGCGAAGAGGATCCCGCCGTGTACCAGAGTGGGGCGAAGAAGGCGGCAGGAGACGCGGTCGGGGGCGGTGGGGAGGATGCGGGGGGAGACGAAGCCGACGGGGACGGGGAGGGGGGTGACGGGGACGCAGACGAGGACGACGGGGATGAGGACGAGGACGATGAATTTGACGGCGTTCTCCTCAATGTGACGCCGTCATTCAACACGCTGAATGTCGTGCTGCGTGACGAGGGCGTAATGCGGTTCGTCAAGTACCTTGGTGCGGGTGCAGGGGGCAGCCGCTGGGATATTGCTGCAGAGTATTCCGTCGGTGCCGCAGAGTTGGAGGAGGACGCGTAGATGTGTATAGTGGCAGGTGATGCATGACTGATGGGGAAATGGGGAGATCGGCAGAGCGGGTCGCGACAGCGGGACTTTGCATGCCAGATGTGGAGGCAGTACGTGCCAGCTGTGTGCTACGTGACGTGTCTGGCTTTGCGCCGCCACAGTGGGAAGTGGGGTGGCGGGGCAGGAAGGAGGGGCGCAGGTAAGAGCGCTGCTTCCAGGGGGTGGCTAAAAGTGCCGCTTTGGGGGGATGCGAGCGTTGCGTTCCGGGGCGATGCGAGCGATGCTTCTTGGGGGAGACGGCCCCTATCGCATACCGTCCCACACCCCGCACTCCCCCCATCCCCCCGCCTCTCCCCCGCCCCACACGGACTACACGGGAATGTCTGCAGCACGCAAAACCTCGGCGGCGCATGCAGCAGATAAAACAGGCGCACAGAGAACGGTGAGCTCGGTAAAGGCCCACTTGACGCGACTATCGAGGCGCAATCTACTAGGGGCACCAAAGCACTCCGTCCCCGTCCCCCCCCCCCCCCCCCCACATCAAACTCATCCGCCCGCCGATCTCGTTACTGGGCGCTCCATCAGGGAATGAATCGTCACGGTCTCCCGCAAACGAGCTGTACACCTTCGTAAGGCGGCGGACCTCGTCCGCGGGAACGCTTGGACGCGTCGTACGGAGGGCCGAGTCGAGGTGCCGCGGAAGGACGAGCGTGCGCTCCGCAGTGCTGCTGGCAAGCGCGGGCGATGGCGAGTCCGGAGACGTCTCTGCGGACGTCATGCGTGCGAGGCGGTCCAGGAGCGCACGCCGCTGCGCGCCACTCATCTTTCCGTCCCCCTGGTCGCCGGGGGTGACGGCGAGGAACTGCACGTCCGCCGCAGCGACGCCGTCCGCCGCGGTGTTACCCTCTGCAGCGGAGCCGCCCGCGGCGGTGGCGCCGTGCGCACGGGGCTGCCCCCCGTGCACAACCTCGTTAATCGTCTCGAGATGCGCGTTGTACAGGAGCGCCTGCAGGTCCGCGCCGGAGAACCCGTCGGTGCGGTCCGCCCATGAGGCCAGGTCAACGGACGGGTCGACATGGACACTGCAGGAGATCGCCCGGAGGATGTCGAGGCGGTCCGCACGCGACGGCATGCCGCACAGGAGCGACTTGTCCAGACGGCCGGGACGCAGGAGCGCCGAGTCGATCAGATCCGGGCGCGACGTCGCCGCAAGCACGTACACCCCGTCGAGACCCTCCGCGCCGTCCATCTGCGTGAGCATCTGGTTTACGACGCGGTCCGTGACGCCTGTGCTGTCGTGGCCACGTTTCGGCGCGATCGAGTCGAACTCGTCGAAGAAGAGCACGCACGGCTTTGCGGCCTGTGCGCGCTCGAACAGGTCGCGCACGGACTTCTCGCTCGCGCCGATGTACTTGTTCAGGATCTCGGGGCCCTTGACGCTGATAAAGTTCAGGCCGCATTCCTTTGCGACGGCACTCGCCAGGAGCGTCTTGCCGCAGCCTGGATACCCGTACAGCAGGAGACCCGACCGGAGACGCAGCGGGCAGTTCGCGAAAATCGCCGCGTACTTGGTAGGCCACTCGAGTGTCTCGCGAAGCACCTGCCGTGTCTCGTTGAGCCCGCCGATGTCCGACCAGTTCGTGCTCGAGTCCTCCAGCTTCACTCCGCGCAGGGAGAGCGGCGTGAACCCGTCCTGCGCCTTGTCGAAGTCCTCCATGGTGAGCGCGAGCGGCGTGCCGGTCTCTAGACACCGCATCGTCGCCTGGTGCACGGCGCGCTGCGTGAGCACTTTCAGGTCCCCCGCGTGGTATCCGTCCGTGTTCGCGGTGAGCGCGATCCAGTCGAGCTGGGGGTCGGGGGGCGCCGTCGGACTGCCGTCGGACGCCTCATCCGAAAAGCGGGGGGGCGTGCCATGGGCAGCGTCGTCCAGAGAGGGAGGCGGTGTGCCAAGCGCGACCCCACCCGGAGAGGGCCGGCGGCTGCCTCCGGAGGCGCCCTCCGGAGGCGGTGGGGGGCTGCCCGCGGAGGTGCCCTCCGGAGGGGAAGCGGATCTACCGTGCGCGGCACCATCCCAAGTGGCGGGGGTTCCGCCTCCAGACGCCCCATCGACAGCCGGCGGTCCCGTGTCCCCCCCGCCCCCCGCTCCCCTCGCTCTCAAACGGCCCTCCACATTAGAGACCAGCGCGTGGAGCATCTTATGGTCAGCGCGCCCTCTACCGCCCCCCTCCAACGCACCTCCTTCCTCGCCTCCTTCACGGGCGGCTTCAGCGACACAGTGTCCGTCCACACACGCGCCGCGCACAGCGCGGGATGCGCACTCGACGACGACTCGGCGGTCGCCAGAACAAACACGTCGTAGTCCTGCACGGCTGCCTGGATGCGCGAGACGAGTGCGTGTGCAAGCACCGCGGACCTCGTCCCGTCGACGTTCTCCGCGTCCGCAGGGACGAGCTGATCCACATTGTCCAGGACCAGGAGTGAGGGGGCATGCCATGCTGCGAGGTCGAGCCATTCTTTGAACCGCGCGCGCACGAGTGGCATGCGCTCCTCGACAAACTGCGCGCAGTCGATGTGATGCGTCGCGTACAGCAGACGTGGGTCCCGCGCGAGCTGTGCGCCCGCGGCGCGCGCGAGAGACGTCTTCCCGGACCCCGGCGGCCCGCACAGAAGAACGCCACTGCTGCTTGTGTGCGGCTGCGGCTGCGCCACGGGGGTCGCCGGAGGCGGCTTACCCGCGTCCGCCGCGCTGTCCGCGCACGCGTCGAGGCACCCCTGCTCGGCGGCCAGCACTGTGCGCACGAAATGCAGGTGTCGCGCGGTGTCGACGGCACGCGCGAGCGGGAGCGCCATGCCGGGAAGTGCGTGCGCGGGAGGCGGTACGGAGAGTGGGAGCGGCGCGGGGGTCGCTTTCGCGTGCGCCCCGCGCGTCGCCCCCGGTGGCGGCGCGGACAGGAGAACGAGGTCAAAGTCACCCACGCCGAGTTTCGCGCGCAGCTCCGCGCCGACCCACACGTGGCGCGCGGGAGGCGCGGGGGAGGGGCTGGCGCCGGGGGAGGACGGCGTGCCGGAGGGGAGTGGGGCGCCGGGGAAAAACGAGGCGCTCGCGGTCGGCTGCGCCGGCTGCGCCGGCTGCGCGCCGGCACCGGGGCCAACCCTGGCGCCCTCCGCGCTGGGGCACGCGACGCGGGTTACACACAGCTTCCCGTGTGGGAACGCAAGCGCGGCGAGCTCGTACGCGGGCGCGTCCGGGTTCGCAGGCGCGCCCGCCGCGGGGACGACGATGCTCCAGCCGGCGTCCGGCGGCGCCCCCGGCGGCGCCGCGGTGCCCGGCAGCACGCGCCAGAGGGTGTGCGCGAGGGACGCGGACGCCGCAGCGTGCGTGAGCGGCCCCGCGGGCGCCGCGTCCGCCGGAAGGAGCGCCTCGGGCGGCTCAGACAGCGCCGCGTCCGTCGCCCGCGTCGCGGGCGCGACGATCACCTCGGTGTCTGTGCTGAGGCGCACCGCGATGCTCGGGGCCGGCGGCAAACCGGCGCCGGGCAGCAGCTTGTCCGCGGCGGCGCCATCGTCGTCCGCGGCGTCCGCGGCGCGCGTCGCGGGCACCGTCTTGTCCACGCGGAACCTGACCACGGTCGACGCACTGCGGCCGATCTGGACCGCGAGTACCTGCCCCGTCTTCGCCGCACGCACCTGCGCCAGCATGTTCTCCTCGACGTCCTCCGCATGGATGCTGAGGATCTCCCAGTCGTCCGCGTGCAGCGGTGTCACATGGACCTCGCCCGCGACGGGGACGGGCGGCGAGCGGAAGAGGAGCAGCTGCAGCGCGTCGCCGTCCGCGAGCGGCGGGCGGAACAGGGCGGCGAGCGCGGGGCTCAGCGCAACGCGGTCCGACGCGCCCTGGCGCGGGTCGCCCAGCACCGCGGACGGCGGCGCGCTGAGCGCGGACCAGCCACAGTAGTACACCTGCGTGTCCGTGCCGAGCTCGACGACGAGCGACTGCGGCACCACGCCACGCGCCTCCAGCGTCGAACACAGAGACGCAGGCAGATGCACCAGGCTCGTGCGAAGGGACGCATCTACCGCCACCCGCGCGCCCGTCGCGCGCGTCTTCTTGGCGGCCATGCAGACACCCGCCGGCGTGCCCGGCGCGAGGGCGGTGTGGTCACGTGACTGGACGTACGTCGCGCCGCTGACGTGGCGGCGGGTCTCCAGCAAGATGGCGCGCCTGCCGCGGCGGGCGTCGACGGTGCTGCTTGGGCTGCTGGCGCTGTTCCTGCTGGGAACGGTGCTGGTGCTGTCCACGGTGCGGTCGCTGTTCCGTGTCGAGGTGAGCGCGTTCGTGGAGGCGACGGAGCTCGGCACATGGGACGAGATCCGCGCGGGTGCGCGCCCGGCGGTGCTCGACGCGCGGGAGCCACACGGCGCGGAGCCGCGCGCGCGGATACCGAAGATCATTCACCAGACGTGGAAGACGGAGACGCTTCCAGAGCGCTGGGCGCCAGTGCGTGCCGCATGCGAGGCGATGATGCCGGACTAGTGCGTGCCTGCCGCGGGGGCCGCTGACGCGCAGCGAGTTCATGCTCTGGACGGACGCGGGGTCGCGCGCGTTCCTCGCCGCGGAGTACCCCTGGTTTCTGGACACGTTTGACTCGTACCCGTACAACATACAGCGCGCAGACGCGATCCGCTACTTTGTCCTGCACAAGCACGGCGGCGTGTACATGGACCTGGACATTGGGTGCCGCCGTCGGCTCGACCCGCTCCTGCGCTTCGACGCAGTGCTCCCGAAGACGATTCCCGTTGGCGTGAGCAACGACCTCATGTTCAGCGCGCCGCAGCACCCGTTCACGGAGATGATGATCCATGCGCTGCCCCGGTTCAACCACTACTTCCTCACGCACTACGCGACGGTCATGTTCTCCACGGGACCCATGTTCGTCTCCGCGCTGTACCGCATGTTCGCCGACGAGTACGGCGCCGCGCGCGCCTCCTCGCCCGCCGAGCCCGACGCAGGATTCGCGGGCATCCGCATTCTGCCCAAGTCCCTGTATGGGAAGAATGCGAAGCCGAGCGATGCGCCGGACTCCTTCTTCGAGCACCTGTATGGGAGCAGCTGGCACGCCGGCGACGCGGACTTTCTCATTTTCCTGCGCAAGCACGGCCGCCTCCTTATTGCGCTTGGCGTCCTCGTTGTCCTTATCGGCTTCCGCCGCGCGATCCTGCGCCCGCTCCTCAGCGCGCCGATCCGCGCCGCGCGCGCGCTGCTCGCGCGCATCTTGCGCGGCCCGCACGGTGCGCGCGCGGAGTGGATTGGCCTCGACGCGCACGACGACCCGACGATGCCGCTCACCCGCGATGCGGACGGCGCCGCGGGGGTCTCGACCCCGACGTCGCACATCGCGCTCTTTGACACCTCCATGTCGCCCATGACTATACCCGCACCGGAGGAGTCGCGCACGCGGCGCACCTCCTCTGCGTCTCTGCGCGAAGACGAGGCCTCGTGCGCCCGCGCTGCGCTCGCGGACCACTCGATGCGTACCGCGGAGACGGACGCGGCGCTTGGCTCGTACAATAAGCATGCGCAGCACGGGCGCTCCGCGAGCGTCTCCGCCTCGCTCCCCTCGTTCTACGTGGACAGCGCGAGCGAATATGCGATTGACGACCGCACCGGCTACGCGGGCTGGAACGACGCCCCGCCGCTCAGTCGCGAGCGGCGCACGGGCGGCCTCGGCCGCGTCTCCCGCAAGCTCGGCCGCGTCGGACAGGGCACGCTGCGCAGTGTGTCCATGGCGCCCGGGTCTCTGCTCTCGTTTGCCGCGACGCCGATCCGCGCCGCGGCGCGCCGGGGCGACGCACGTACCCCCGCTGAGAGCGTGGACGAGCCTGGTGCGATGCGCACGGTGCCTCTCACGCGCGTCAGCAGTGACGGCAGCGACGACTACCGCCATGAGTGGGCGACGCTCATGCAGTCGCCACCCACCAGCGATGCGGGGATGTCTCCTCCTGCGACGCTTCTGCGCTCGCCTGCCGCATCGACGGACACGCATGTCTCTGGCATTATGCGCCGGCCCCCAGGCGACCTGACTCGGGCGATGACCCCTGCCGTCACCACGACGCCTACCAACGGACGGGACGATGCGCACTTTGCGGGGGGCGGGGGGGGGGGGGCGTAAAGGGGTAGGGGAGCGATGAGGTGAGAAAGCGGGGGGGAGTTGTCGTTTCGATTTCGGAAAAAAATGTGGGGGAGGACGCTGTGGAAGAGGTTGACATTTCAATTCCGAGAAAGGACGCGAGGATGTGGGAAAAGAAGCAATTTTCGTTTCGTTCTGGAGGGGGGGAGAAGACAGATGGAAGGTGCATTTTTAGTTTCTGGAAAAGAGGGGGGAAAATATGGAAGAAAGTGATATTTCCATTTCGCGATCCAGAGGGGAGGAGTGTGGTGAAATAAGATGCCATTTAGTTTTAGAAGAGGGGGATGAAGAAGGGAGGGGGGGGGGGACGTGAAAGTCGGCGACGATGCAGTTTCGGAACAGAGGGGCGAGGGAAGAGGTGCAAGGTGACTTTTTTTTGTTTCGTTGCGGGAAAAAAAGGGAGAGGATGTAGTAGAAGACGACATTTTCATTTCGGGAGTGAAAGAGGGGAGGGGGGAGGGAGGAAGGGGGGAATAGTGTGGGGAAGGAAGGAGGGAGGTCGGAGACGACACGTTGGTTTCGTGGGGGAAGACGGGTGGAAGAAAATCTCATTCCAGTGTCGAAAAGACAAGAAAGAAGGAGAGAAGAAAGCCCGACGACACTTTAGCCCCGCAGTCACAGGAGGGCGGATGAGGAGGCCAAAGACAACACGCCAGTGCGAGATCCGCGAAAACCAAGGGAACACGATGGCGTCGGCGACGTGGTTTCCGACATGCACGCCCCCAGCACGGTTTCAGGCACGCAATTCGGCAGCGCGGTTCCAGGCACGCGTGTCGGCGCTGTGCCAGGCACGTGACGAAAGCCAGTTACACGCTCTACTCATCTACGCCTTCTCAATGTGGAGGCGGGGGGCGGGCGACGCCGGGTGCCTCCTCCCACAGCCTCGCACGCGCCCCCCCACCCCCCCCCCCCCAGGTTGTTCCACAACCCCCCCCCTTTCCCCCCCCCCCCCCCTTTTTCTCCGCGTGCGACCTCGTCCTCTTGCACCCGGCGGACCGTCCTACAACAGCTACTTGCCTGCATCAGCGCCACCGCGCCGGGGCGGATCGACGCCGGCCATACGCTCCGCCTTGGCGTCGTCAATCGCGTCATCGAGACCGGCCTCGCGCGCCATCATCTGGAACGCACTGCCGTCGCGCGCAAGGAGCACACTGGGCTTGTCGAGCTCCTGGACAGCACCATCCTTCAGGACCAGGACGCGGTCCGAGTCGAGGATCGTGTTGAGGCGGTGCGCAATGGTGATCGTCGTGCCGTCGAACTGCGTCCGCACCAGGCGCTGGATGAGGCCGTCGGTCTCGAGGTCGATGCTACTCGTCGCCTCGTCCAGGACAAGAACGCGCGAGCGGCGCAGTATAGCGCGCGCAATGCACAGCAGCTGCCGCTGGCCCGACGACAGGTTCGCGCCGGACTCGGCGATACGCATGTCGAGGCGCTTCGGGTCGTTGTCCGTGAGGCTGCCGAGGTGCGCTAGGTCGAGCGCATGGAGGATGCGCTCGCTGTCGTACTCGAAGAGCGGATCGAGATTCTGTCGCAGGGTCCCCTGCCAGAGCTGCGCGTCCTGCGGGATGATCGACAGGCGCTGGCGCAGATCGCCGAGGCCCAGCGTGGCAATGTCAACGCCGTCGATGTAGATGCTCCCCTCGGTGCGCTCCAGGATGCGGAAGAGCGCGAGGGTGAGCGAGGACTTTCCCGCGCCCGTGCGCCCGACGACGCCAATGCGCTCCTTGGCGCCCGTCGTAAACGAGACGTCCCGGAGCACGAGCGGGAGGCCCGCGCGGTACCGTGTCGAGTACTTGCGGAACTCGATCACGCCGCGCTCCGGCCAGGACGCGCGCGGCTCAGTCGCGGCGATGTGGTACGGGGCGACCTCAGGGAGATGCGAGTAGTCCACGATGCGCTCCACGCTCACAATGTTCTGCTCCACCTCGGACGCGGAGCGCACGGTCCAGTTCAGCGTCTGCGTCGTGTTGAGCACCTGGGAGAGCATCAGACCGAGCAGCCCGGCACTTAGCCCGCCGGTCGTCGTCACGGTAAACACGGCGACGGAGCTCGAGAAGAAGATGAGCACCGCGCCAAGGAACTCGATGCGCACCGCGAGCCAGCGGTTGCACGTGAACGCGGGGAAGTAGCACATCATGTACCGGTCGACGCGCGCGTCAAACGCGTCCGTGAACGTGTCCGTGCGCCGGAACGCACGGAGGACGGCCAGCCCGTCGAGCGACTCCTGGAACCACGTAAAGATGGGCGACTTGGACACCGCATCGAGCCGCTTCAGCTCGCGGCTCGACGCGAGGTAGTACAGCATCACGCGCCGGTACACGAGCGCGAGCGGAAACACAAACAGGAGAAACGCGGGCACCGTGTACGTGACGACGCACAGCATCCCAAGCACCACGCATGCACTCCGCACGAATCCATGGATCACGCGCGGGAGCACCTCGTCGACGACGCTCACGTCGCGCGAGAACAGATTCATGAGCCGCCCCGTGGGCGTCGTCTCAAACCACTGCAGCGGGTAGCGCATCACCGCCTTAAACAGGCCGTCGTGGAACTTGCGCGAGCTCCGCAGCGCGAGAAACACGTACAGTATGAACGGCGACACGCAAACGCCGAGCGCCGCGGTGAAGCCCACCACGGAGTACAGCGTGAGGTAGTAGCGCGCGGTGCCCGGCGCGGGCTGCCCGCCGGGGACCGAATTCGCGGAGCTCCACATTTTCAGCACGAGGTCGCGCAGCAGCGCGAGCCCCTGCGAGAGGAGCTGCGCGGCGATGTACGCTGCAATGCCGAGCCCGCCCGCGCTCTGGAAGTAGGCGCGGTACACGGTCCACTTGACGTTCCCCGTCTCCTGCGCCTCCTTGGGCATCGTCGACTCGCGCAGCTGGCGGATCGACTCGATCTTGACTTCGTCCTTGGCGAGCACGCGTGGGCGCGTGGGCGCGGCGGCAGGGGCGGCGGCGCAGCTGGACGGCGTGCCACGCCCACTCGAGGCGGTGCTCTCACGCCCACTCGCGCCGGCACTCTCGCTGCCGCTGCCGCCCCCCTGCCGGTGGAGCAGCGTGATGAGCCGGTGCACCTCGCCGCGCGCGGCCATGACCTCGTCGAACGAGCCGCGCTCGTCCAGCAGCTCGCCGCCGCAGATCGTGAAGATCATGTCACACTGCGACAGATACGAGACCGCATTCGTCGTGAGCACGCGCGTCGTCCCAGCGAGAATCCCCGTCGGCCCGATCACGTGCTTCCAAAGATGCGCGCCGACGTGCGCGTCGACGGCGGCGAGCGGGTCGTCGAGCAGGTAGACGTCCGCAGCCGCGTAGCACGCACGCGCAAGCGCGACGCGCGCACGCTGTCCGCCGCTGAGGCTCACGCCGCGCTCGCCGATTTCGGTCATGTCTCCGTCGCCGAGCTGCGCGAGGTCCGGCTCGAGCGCGCATGCGGCGACGCAGCGCCGGTAGTGCGCGGCGTCGTATGCACGGCCGAAAAGAATGTTCTCGCGGATGCTCGCGCCAATGCACCAGCCCCCCTGCGAGAAGTACGCCGTCTGGCCGCGCACGGTGACGAGGCCGTGTGTGCGGATCATCTCGCCGAGGATCGCGGCGAGGAGCGAGGACTTCCCGGAGCCGACGCGACCAAGGACCGCGACGAGCTCGCCCGCGCGCAGCGAGAGGGAGAGATTGCGCAGCGTCGGCGTGCGCTGGTCGGACGTCCACGCGAACGACGCGTCGCGCATCACGACGTAGTCGCACGGCGGTGCGGGGTCCTTGGCGGGCGGGCTGTCGCCGTTGCTCTGCTCGGCGGCGCCGCGCTCCAGCGGCGCGGCAGCGCCGCCGCCGCCCCCCGCGCCGAGCAGCACACGCGCGTCCTCGTCGAGCTCCGGCGCGTCGAGGAAATGCGCGAGACGCGTCGCGGACACCTGCGTCTGCAGCAGCATCGATACGATGCCCGCGAGCATCGTGAGCGGAAAGTTGAGCAGCTGGTACAGCGAGAGCGCGGGAAACACAATGTCCGCGGTGAGCGGCGTGCTGCTGGACATCGAGAATGTGACGAACGTCGCGAGCGACACAAAAAAGGGGATCGCCATCCAGAAAAAGTTGAACCCCGAGTTCGCGATGCCCATGCGGCGCAGCAGCGGGAGCTCCTCGCCGTTGCGCACGCCGAGGAGGCGGCGCGTGAACGCGGGCTCCCACGCAAAGAGCTTGATCGACTTGATGTTCACGATGATCTCGTTCATGACCCCCGTGCGCCGGTCCTTCACCTTCATCTCCTCCGCGCTCAGACGCCGCAGGTATGTCGCCAGCACCGTGTTCAGCGGCAGGCTCACGATCATAACGCCTACGCCCACGAACGCACTCCAGCCAAGCAGATTGTACAGCGACACAAACGCGATCGTGATCTGGAACACCGCGGACCAGAGGATGTGCGCGTACATGAGAAAGTCCGGCAGCCGGTTCGCGTCGACGCTCATCAGGTTGACGATGTCGCCCGTCGCCCGCTCCGCACGCGCCTCGTTCGAGAGCCGCAGCGTCTTGCGGAAGAGCGCGCTCGTCACACCGCCGCGCGCGCGCATCCCCGTCATGCTCACGAGCTGGAAGTACTGGTGCAGACACATCATCTGCATGATCGCTGCAAAGAACAGCAGCAGCGCGATCACGTACCCGCGCAGGGCGGTGCCGCGCAGCGCCGGGTCCGCCGTGCGCTCCCAGTCCCCGACGAACGCGAGCAACGCCCGCAGCAGCTGCGGCTGCACGAACGCGAGCGAGTCCTGTACGACCTTGAACAGCGCGGCAAGCATAAACGTGCTGCCGTACGCGCGGAACAGCGTGCGCCAGAAGCGGCGCCGGGCGCCGACATCCGAGAACCCATCGTGCGCCGCGCTCCCGTCGAGCGCACCGTCGCCGCGCGCCATGCGCGCCTTCACCGCGAGCAGGTCCCAGTTCGTTTGGAAGCGGTCCCCAATGCTCTCCGCGTCGTCGCCCGCGGGCAGCGCCCACATGTCGCTGTCCGTAAGGTACTTGCGCGCGCCGAGCGACATCAGCGGCTGCATCCACAGGAACAGCAGTCGACTGTACAGATTCGCGGACACGTAGGGGCACTCGGGCGGGTTCGACAGCACGTCGACGGGCGCGGCAGCGGCACGCACGCGCTCCTCGTCGCCTCGTGTCGCCACCGCGCGCGCGCGCACCTCGTCGTCGCCCTCGTCATCGCTCTCGGGGAGCGCAATACTGCCCTCGCTGCCCTCGTCGCTGCGCTCCACACCCATGCACTCCAGCAGGAGCGCCAACCCAACAAACAGCGTCCGCATAAACATGAGCACCAGCAGCGTGGACTGCGACGCGGACGTGCGCTCCGTCGTTTGCAGCAGTGTGCGCATGCGCATCGGCGCAACCAGCAGCTGCTCCGTCCACAGCAGCGTCGCGCCGTCGGAGCTGCGCCGCTCCCGCAGGTGATTCGCATGGACGAGCATCAGCGCCGCGACGTACGCGACAATGCCAGCCGCATCCGCGAGCAGCGACACCGCACCCGTCGCGGCGCGCGCGACGCCCGCCGCGCGGAACGCGGCAAGCGCGACAAACTCGCACAGCGCGAGCGCCACGATACTGCCGAGAATCACATCCTTTTCGTGCAACAGCGTCAGCGAGCTCGGCGAGCGCGGCAACACCGGCATGTGGATCAGGCGCCGCAGCGAGAAGACCGCTGGGGTAAGCAACGCGCACGCCCACACGCACCCGCGACCGTAAACACCACGCACGGCAACATCCACAGCACGACCGCCTGGAAGCACGGCGTAAGGTCAAAGTCCCGCGTCGGCGACACCGGCCCAAATCCCTCGCCCGCGCCGCACAGCCACGCCGCCGAGCCCTCGCGGCAGGCGCCCGCATTTCGCAGCAATACACTCGCGGCGGCCCCGTCCGCGTCCCACCACGGCGCGACGTCCAGCCCGGGCAGCCACCCGATCACATCCGCCATCGTCGCGGCGCTCCCGCCGCGCCGCCGGCGCCCTAGCCGCCACAGCCGGTCACGTGCCAGTCACGCGCGGCGGGCGCGTGCCTGCGGCAGCGTTCTTTTCATCCCCATGGTCGGAAGCTGTGCTGTGCTGCGTAGGAGCCGCTGTGCGCGCGCCCCGGCGCCGCTGCGGCGCCGCATGCATGCGACACGCTTGACGCGGCGCGCGGCCGCCGCCGCCGCGGACGTGGTGCCGCCGTCGCGCATGCCGCCGTATGCGCGCCTGCTCGCGCAGCTGTCCGCGGTCCGCCCGCTGCTGCACGACCGCCCGCTCACGCTCGCGGAGAAGATCCTGTACACACACATCCTTGATCCGGAGGCGGACCTTGCGGGCGCCGGCGCCGACGCGGGTGCGGTGCGCGGCACACGGTACCTGAAGCTGCGCATCGACCGCCTGGCGATGCAGGATGCGTCCGCGCAGATGGCGCTGCTGCAGTTCATGACGTGCGGCCTGCCGCAGACGGCCGTGCCGAGCAGCGTGCACTGCGACCATCTGATCCAGGCATACGAGGGTGCGGATGCGGACCTAGAGCGCTCGCTCACCGCGCACCACGAGGTGTTTGCCTTCCTCGAGTCCGCCTGCCGCCGGTACGGCATCGAGTTCTGGTGCCCCGGCTCCGGGATCATCCACCAGATTGTGCTGGAGAACTATGCAGCGCCGGGCCTGCTGATGCTGGGCACGGACTCGCACACGCCGAATGCGTCCGGCCTCGGCTGCCTCGCGATTGGCGTTGGCGGCGCGGACGCCGTGGACGCGATGACCGCGACGCCGTGGGAGCTGCAGGCGCCCAAGGTGCTTGGCGTGCACCTGCATGGCCGCCTGTCGCCCTGGTGCTCCGCGAAGGACATCATCCTGCATGTTGCCGGTGTGCTCACGGTGCGGGGCGGCACGGGGTATATTGTGGAGTACTTTGGCGACGGCTTGCAGCATCTCCCCGCGACCGGCCTCGCGACCATGTCGAACATGGGCGCAGAGATTGGCGCGACGACGAGCGCGTTTGCGTACACGCCCGCGATGGGCCGCTATCTAAAGGCGACGGGCCGCGGCGCCGTCGCGACGGCCGCCGCCGCCGCGGCCGACGCCGGCCTCCTGCATGCGGACCCGGGCGCGGAATACGACAAGGTGCTGGACATTGACCTGAGCACGCTGGAGCCCAGTCTGAACGGGCCGTTTACGCCGGACCTGAACGTGCCGCTGTCCCAGTTTGTCGCACAGACGCGCAGCGACGAGCCGCCGCACCCCGTTCAGCTCAGCGCGGCGCTCATCGGCAGCTGCACGAACAGCAGCTATGCGGACATGAGCCGCTGCGCGGATCTCGCGCGCCAGGCGACTGCGCGCGGCATCATGGCGGCCACGCCGTTTGACGTGACGCCTGGCAGCGAGCAGGTGCGCGCGACTGTGGAGCGCGACGGCATCGAGCAGTCGCTTACGGATGCCGGCGCCCGTGTGCTTGCAAATGCGTGTGGCCCGTGTATTGGACAGTGGAAGCGAACGGAATACCAGGGCGAGTCGAATGGTACGTGCTTGGGGGTGGGGGGGTTTGGTGCAGTGCAGGCCGAGGGGCGACGTGGCGCACCGGAGGCCTTTTGGGAAGCTGGCGCAGTGCCGGCCCATTTGGCAGGGTTGCGCCTGGTCTCTGTGACGTGTTCTCTGTGACGTGTGCCTCTCCCCTCTCCCCTTTTTTTTTCCCTCCTTCCCCCCCCCCCGCCCCTTCCGCGCTTCGGCCTCGCATCTAACAGACAGTCATCCTCACCTCGTTTAACCGCAACTTCCGCGGACGCAACGACGGCAACGCGAAAACGCTCAACTTTCTCGCCGCGCCAGAAATCGTAACCGCATTCGCGTTCGCAGGGCGACTGGACTTCAACCCAATGACTGATGCATTGACGGCGCCGGATGGCACCGCGTTCCGGTTTGAGCCGCCAAAGCCGGAGGAGCTTCCGTCCCGCGGGTTCACGCCAGGGAACACGAGCTACCTGCCGGAGCCGATGCCCGAGGCGCAGCCGGACGTCGCGATAGTGATCGATCCGCGGAGCGAGCGTCTCGAGGCGCTCGCGCCCTTCGACGCCCCGTTTGCGCCCGCGTACACCGCCCAGGGTCGGTACGAGCTCGCGCCGCTGCGCTGTTTGCTGCGCATCCGCGGCAAGTGCACTACGGACCACATCTCCGCGGCCGGCCCGTGGCTGAAGTACAAGGTGCGTCGGTCGCGCCGCGCACGTGACTGAAGCGCTCGTGATGGGCGCCCAGCACACGCGCGGCGCAGTAGAGCGCACACTCACCGCCAGGGCCATCTGAGCAACCTCGCGGAGAACACGCTCATTGGCGCGACGAACGACGAGACGGGTGCGGTGAACGAGGCCGTGGACTACGCGCCCGGCGATGCGGCACGCGTGGACACGATCCCGAGCGTCGCAAAGCGCTATCGCGCGCGCGGGCAGCCGTGGATGATCGTCGCGGACCACAACTACGGCGAGGGGTCCGCGCGTGAGCACGCTGCCCTGCAGCCGCGGCTGTACGGGTGCCAGCTCGTGCTGGCGCGCAGCGTCGCGCGCATTGCTGAGACGAACCTGCGCAAGCAGGGCGTGCTTACGCTCCTGTTCGAGCACGAGGACGACTATCTGCGCATCGACAGTGGCGACACGGTCGAGACCGTCAACCTCTCGGAGCTGCTGCGCCCCGGCGGCGACCTCGGCACGCAGGTCCGCGTGCGCGTGACGAAGTGGAACGACGACGGTTCCGTCCGCGAGTCGTTCGAGCTGCCGACGAAGCACTCGCTCAGCCCCACGCACCTCTCGTGGATCCGCGCGGGCTCCGCCCTGAATCTGATCCGTGCACTGGCGGCCGCGGGCGCGGACAGCGGCGCGCCCGCGCCGGCGGCGCCCACCGCCCGCGGCGCGCGCCACGGTGCGGCACCGCCCGCGGCGCACGCGGCCGGGCAGCAGCATACGCGCGCCTTTTCCACGGGTGCCGTGCGCCGTGCGGCGGCGCCGACGGGCGGCGTGGACCCACGGTACGAGAGCCTGCGGCAGATGATCTTCCCCCCTGCCCCCGTCACGGCCAAGGGAAAGAAGAACGCGGTGCCGACGACGCTCGAGGACGCTATGAAGCTGGGGCCCGCGAGTGCGGAGGTGTATGCGACGGTGCAGCGCGCGTGGCGTCTGCGGGCGCTGCGGCAGCGGCAGCAGTTTGCCGCCTCGCTCGCTGCGAAACGTGCGCGGCTCGACGAGGCGCTCGCGGACCTGAAGCAGGAGGATGCGCGCCTCTTTGACGCGGCGGCGCAGACCAGCGCGCCGACGAAGCACAATGCGGACGAGCAGAAGAAGCTCGCCCAGCGCGGCCTCCTTCCAGGCGCGCGCGCGGGTGCGGATGGAGATGCTGCGGGTAGCCGCACGCTCTCGAAGCGCCGCGCGCGCATGATGGCGCAGACGCGCCTTCCGACGCTCTTTCCGCGCGAGCTGCGCGCGCCGACGCTTACGCCTGCGACTCGTGGATGGCCCACCTACGCTGAGGAGGAAGAGTAGGGGCAGCAGGGGATCCGCGCCGAGCGCAGGACGGGCGGGAAAAAGAAAATGGGGAGACGGATATGCAAAGCAAAAGTAGCGCCTGTGGGAGAGGGGTGGTAAGGTTAGCGTGGCGCCTGTGTGTGAGAGAAATTTGCAAGACAAAAGTGGCGTTAACGCGTGATCCCTGCGGGAAGGGGCCAAATGCCACAAGGGAGCGCCAGACGCGAGGAATAAGGAGGCTATGAAAGGGGGGCACTGCGAAAACCGTCGTAATCGGGCACGGCTGCAGACGGCCCCACCGGGAACCGTAGACGACCAGACGAGAAACGCTGCGAGCGCGCCCGTGGAACGGCCCAGGAATGAAAACGACCAGCTCACATTGCCGAGCCGCCCAGAGATGCACACGCGGAGAAACGCAGCACACACAGGATGAAGAGGTCCTGGTGTCCCGTTAGCGATCGCGTGAGGCGCAGATGCGATGCGCATGCCACCGGCCGTAGACTGCGCGAATCGGAGAGTGGCAGCCGCACGCGTCGCCGGGACACGTGCGCATGGCGTGCAGCGATCCTGGCTCGGCGTGGCAGAGCCGCAGCGACTGCTGCTGTGGCCCTGGCGGGCAGCAGCCATCCGTCGTTGGCGGTCCGCGCTCGCCGCCTCCTCCCGCGCACCGTTTCCCCGTCTCGCCGTCTTTCCCGCATCCCTACGCCCCCTGGATCCGTGCCCATCTCCCTCCCCCACCCGCGCTACCGTGCCCCTCGCTTCCTCCTGCTGCCCCCTCACTGCTCATAGCGGCGCGGCTGCATCCCCGCTGGCGGCTTCACCTCAACGCGGTCCTTCCCAACCTCCGACCAGTTCGTACTGAGCGCCGTGCCATTGGACTCCTGGAAACTCTTCATCATGGCGCGGCGCGTGTCGTCGTCAGCGCCAGCATACAGCTTGCGGAAGAATGCATTCAGCTCTTCGTCGCCCGCTGCGGCGTCGGGCTCATCGCCGCCCTCGCGCGCAAGTGCATCCCACTTCGACGGGCCACGCGGCGCCGAGGCGCGTGCCGGCGAAGCCTCCCGCACGGGCGCCACCGCATGCGCTCCGGTCAGTGCTGGCCACGTTGCGAGCGGCGGCGCCTTGTCCAGCGTGACGTCCACCTTTGTCCGCAGCACCTGCACGCACTCGCTCCCCGGGACAATGGAGCCCGCCAGCGGCGACAGTGTGAGCGACTCCGCCGCGGCCCCTTCGCGCGCGGCGATCGTCACACGGAGAGAGTCCGCCGTCGTCGCCGCGGTGACGTCGTCCGGCTGGACGCCCTTTGCGTACAGGGAGACTGTCACCTGGGTGGCTGTCTGGAAGAAGTCGTGACTGCGGTGAGATTGTGCGCGCGCCCGCTAGGCGCGACCGTGCCCTGTCCACGTACCGAATGCCCATCGACGGGGGTGAACACGGCGGCTGCGTGTGGCGGCGCGTGGCACGGTTCATGCGTCGCGCCTGCACGCGCGCCCACCGCATGACTCGGCCGAGCCGCGCACGCTGGGACGCGTCGCGGCGGACGCACGTTCCCTCGCCTTCGCCCGTCGCGTTGCCAACCACAGCGCCGCTCCCCTCCGCGCCGCCGCCCACCGCACTGGACACTGCGCGCCACCCACGCTCACCGGCGATGGCAGACGCGGCGTGGACAGCGCTCGCGCTCGGCACGCTCACCAAGCTCCTGGTGTGGCCAGCGTACCACTCCACAGACATGGAGGTGCACCGGAACTGGCTCGCCGTGACACACTCGCTCCCCCTGCGCGCGTGGTACCGGGATTCGACGTCGCCGTGGACGCTCGACTACCCGCCCTTTTTTGCGTACTTCTCCTGGCTCCTTGCGCAGCCCGCCGCACTCGTGGACGCACGCATGGTGGATGTGGTGCGCGGACTGGAATACGCGGACGCGCCATGCAAGATGTACATGCGCGCGACGGTGCTCGCGTCGGAGGCGGTGCTGGCTGCCGCGCTGTATGCGCATGCGCGCATTACGCCCGCGTCGAGCGCGCAGCGCGTGCTGCTTCTCGGACTGCTGCTGCATCCAGGCCTCCTCTTCGTGGACCACATCCACTTCCAGTACAACGGCCTCCTGTACGGCGTGCTTCTGTGGGCGCTGTGGGCCGCACGCACGCACCGCGCGCTCCTCTGCGCGGTGCTCTTTGCGTCGCTGCTTAACCTAAAGCACATCTACCTGTATCTGGCGCCTGCGTTCACCGTATACCTGCTGCGCGCCTACATCGTGCCTGCGGCGCCGGCGCCGCTCGCGCAGTGGCGCGCGGTGCTTTTGCGCATGGTGAAGCTTGGGGCGGCGACGGTCGCGCCATTTGCCGCAAGCTTTGGCCCCTTCGCACTGGACGCGGCGCGGCGCGGCGCGGCGCCGTCGGAGGCGGTGCAGGTGATTCTCGCGCGCCTCTTCCCGTTCCAGCGCGGCCTCATCCACGCGTACTGGGCGCCGAATGTGTGGGCGCTGTACACGGCTGCGGACCGTGTCTTGCAAAAGGCGTGCCCGGCGCTTGCGGCGCCGGGCGCCGGTGCGACGGCGTCGCGCGGCATCGTCGGCGACACGGTGTTTGGCGTGCTCCCGGGCGTCTCGCCCGCCGCGTGCTTCTGGCTCTCGCTCGCGGTGATGGCCGTGTACAGCGTGCGCCTGTGGCGCACCCCCACGCCGAACAGCCTCATCATGGCGTCCGCCCTGTGCGCGCTCACCGCGTTCGCGCTCGGCTGGCACGTGCACGAGAAGGCGGTTCTCATTGCGCTGGTGCCGCTGACGCTTGTCGCGGGAGAATCATATGCGGTGTACCGCCAGCTGGTGCTGCTGAGCGGCATTGCGATTGTCTCTCTCTTCCCTCTCCTGCACGGCGCGCGGGAGACGCCCATCAAGCTCGCGTACGCAGGCGTGTACGTGGCGGTCGTCACGGGGACGCTCGCGAAGAGGGTTTTGCGGCCGATGCCGACAAACGTGGGAGCGATTTTGCACTGGGTGGAGACGCAGTACCTGTATGGGCTCATTGCGCTGTCCGCGCTCGTCGAGGTGGTCCTCCCGCTTTTCCGTGCATGGCGTCCGGCCTTGCTACACCAGTACACGTTTCTCCCGCTCCTACTCACGAGTGTGTATTGTGCGATGGGAGTCGTGTGGGTCTGGGGAACGCTGTCGTACTGGTATTTGATGGGGGATGGCGGGGAGAAAGTGAAGGGTTTGTGAGGGGCGGGGAGGAATGGGAGGAGGGGGGAGAGGGGACGAATGGGAAAAGAGAGGGGTCGCGGTGGGGAGGAGCGGCTTTGTGGGGGAGGGGTGGCGGTGTGAGGGGGGCTAAAACGGCGGAGTGTGGGGAAAAGAGGAGCGGCGATGTGAGGGGCGGGGTCGGAGGCGCAGTGTGAAGGGGAGGGCGGTGTCCGGTCTCGGATTCTGCCATCGTATGTGGGGGGCGCCACGGGCTCGTTGGTGGCGCGCGCGACCCATTGTCGTGGGGCCGCCCTCGGCCATTCGCTCGTGACTGCCTCTGCCCCCTACTGGTGTCGGCCACCGATTCGCTCGTTGCCCTCCATCGGCCATTCGCTCGTGTCCGCCTCCGACCCCCTACTGGTGCCCCCTCGTTTGCTCTGTGGAATCGCCAAGCAGCCACTTCTTCTCCCACATGGAGTCGCCAAGCAGCCACTTCCCCCCCCACCATTCCCCCCTCCCGCCCACCCCCCCTTCTTCCCTCCCACTCTTCTTGCGCCCCCCGCCCCCTTTGTCCCCGCACCCCTCTCCCGCCTACCACCCAGCCAGGTCCGGCTCCTTGCGGGCCAACAAAGAGGCACGGGTTGCGTCGACATCCCTCTGTCGCGGCGGCGCGACCGTAACGACTTCAGCCGCCTCTACCGGTGCAGCATCGGGTGCAGTGGACTGCGGGTGGGACGCGGGCGGCGGCGACGCGTCCATGACGGCAGCCGGCGGCGGCACGCTTGTCTCACTCCGCACGGGCGGCGCGACCGCATCACCGTCGGCCGCGCCGCCCATGTCCATCTCCACGGTCTGCACACCCTTGCGCTGGCGCCGTGTCTTTTTGCGCGAAGCGGCGTCCTGGGGTCGCTGGGTGGGGGATCCCGCGTCAGCGCCGCCGCCGGACGCGGGGCCGGCGCGTGCAAGCAGCCGCGCATCCACTGCCCCGTCGCCGCTCTCGGGCGCAGGGGCGGCGCTGGTGTGGGGCCCCACGTCCGGTGGCGGACCTGCGCGCGCACGCATGCGCTCGTCCGCATCGGCGGCACCCGCCTTTTTCTTCCCGCGCGCACTCCGCTTGCGCGGCTTCTTTTCGTCCGGTTCCGGTGACGCGGACTCGGTATCTTCACGCGTGCGCTTCGGTCCGCCGGCAACACTCGTGGTGGATGCAGGGCCTGCCGAGGCGTCGTCGGCGTCTGCACCGCGGGTGTCCGGCCCGAGGCGGCGCGCGTCGGCGGCGAGCGCCCTGTCGCGTGGGGCGTCTCTGCCGCGCTCCTCCGCACCCTTCCGGTGCCGCGCTGCGCCGCGTCCCCCTCCCTCCGCTGTGCGCGGCGCTTCCTCCGCCGTGCCGCGCGCGCGCCCCTCTGCACCCTTCGTGTCCCTGTCCCCCGGCGACGTGCGCGCGTGATCGAGAACACGCAGCTGCGGGAGCGCGGCGAGGATCTGTGGTGAGCCACACCGCACATGTCCGTACCCGCTCTCGGTAGTCGTCGGCGCCGGCCACTGGATTCCCCTTGAGGCTCAGGTTCGCAAGGCCGCGGCCGCGGATGCCGTCGCGATGCTGCAAGAGCGGCGACAGGGAGGCCCACGCAGAAAGCCCACAGTCACCCAGATCCAGAAGGACGAGCCCCGGCGCCGCGCCGCTCGTGCCGCGGCCCCACGACGCAAGATGGGGGGGGAGCGTGCCGAGCGTCGGGTTCCCGCACAGGCGCACTTCGCGCAGCTCCGCACACACGGAAAAGTCCGGCAGCGGCGCGTGCAGGTGATTGTGGCTCGCACTGAGCTTCGCGAGCGCGGGGAGCGAGCTGGGCAGCGTCGCGGGTAGCGCCGTGAGCGTGTTCCACGAGAGCACGAGCGTGTTGAGCTCCGGCAGATACGGGAACACGCTGGGGAGCGCGGTGATCGCGTTGTGCGAGAGGACGAGCGCCTTGAGGGAGCGCAGCGGCGACAGGCTGCTGGGCAGCGCGGGGAGTCCACAGTGCGACAGGTTCAGGACTGCGTGTCAGCGCAGCGCTCGGCGCACGCACCGTGGAGCGCGTGCAGCACGGCGAGGCCCTCGCACGCGTCGGGGGCGCCGAGTGCGTTCCCGGACAGGTTGAGCCATGTGAGCCGCTCGGCGAGCGGCAAGGAGCCGTCTTTTCGTGCGCGCTTCCGGCTGCGCGCGGCGGCGCGCGCGAGCCACTGCAGGTTCGTGAGCCCCGCAGGCGCGTCGTCACTCGGCGCCATCCGGGACACGTCTAGGCGCCGCAGCATGTGGAACTGCGCGAGTGTGCGCGCGACGTGCGACTCGGCGGGGAGTGGATGCCCCGCCAGAGACAGCGTCGTCTGCTCGAGCACGGGCGCTGCGGCGGGGGGCGCCGCGGCAGTATCCACATCGGGCGTTTCCCTTTCGACGTCCGCCGCGGCGTCCTTTTGTGGTATAGGTAGGTTGTGTGTGCGCGGCGCTCCGGCGGCACGACGCGGGGGCATCGCAATGGAGGCTCACTGCTGCGGCGCTGCAGCGCCCGTGCGTGGGAAAAGGGGCGAATTCTTTTTTTTTTCTACCTCCACCGGCTGGTTCCAGGGTGCCCAACCCGCCTTGGGTCGCCGGAGTGTATGTGGGGGGCGGGGGGGAAAGGCACACATGGGGGGCGCCACACTGGCGCCCACTCCGGCTCCTCCGTCTCTTTCGCGCTCAAACTCGACCTCGACTGCCGCGTCTGCGCGCTGCACCCGCGTCGGCACCCGCGTCGGCATCCGCGTCGGCGCCCGCATCGCCACCCGCGTCTTCCCCCCCCTCTCCCCCTCCCTCCCACTCCACCTTGACCAACGCATTCGCGCGCTGCGCGCGGTCTGCGGGCGCATCGACGGTGCCGTCGCGGTAGCAGATAGGCGGACGCTTCGCAGCATTCTTCGCATCCACTTTGCGGTACGACGGGCATAGCCGACCGATCGCGCACACGCTGCGTGTCAGCGGCACACGCGCGCGACGCACTCGCAGCGGGGGCTGATCGGGGTGCAGATGACCTGGCCGAAGCCAACCTGCATGTGAGGGACGCGCCGCGCGGCTTACCATGTACTTGTTGATCACCGTGTGCGCCTGCGGGTAAGCATGGACACGGCGGCCATGCGCGCACGCACCTCCTTGGGGAGCCAGCTCTGCAGCGCGAGACGTGTCTGCTCGGGCGTGCTCGTCTTGCACCAGCCGAGGCGGTTGGAGATGCGGTGCACATGCGTGTCGACGCCGATGCCGACATTGTGGCCCATACTCTGCATCTGGAGAAAGGCCATCTTGGGCCCGACGCCCGGGATCGCGCACAGCTCGTCGATCGTGTGCGGGACGTCGCCGCGATAGCGCTCCTGCAGCATGTGTGTCATGCCGCGCAGATACTCGGTCTTGCGTCGGTAGAAGCTCACCTTGCCGATGCACTCCTGCACGAGCTCGTCCGGCGCCGCCTGCAGCGACGCGAGCGTGAGCCCGTTTTTGAGCCGCGTCTGCAGCTGGTATACCGCGTGCGCCGTGATGGGGTCCTTTGTCTGCGAGCTGAGCATGAGGCTGACAAGCGTGGTGAACTGCAGACGCCGCGTCTTCTCCGCGTCGCTCTCCTCGCTACCGTCCGACCGCCGGCGTCCCCGGTCCGCACGGCGCGTCTCCAGTCCGTTCTCCTCGCATCCCATCGTGTCCACGGGGGTGATAATGGCCTCGCGCTGCTTCTTCATGCGCTCCAGCACCTCCTGCCAGTGCGGTGGCACCTTGACGAGCCGCTTCTCGTCCTCGGTGAGTTCCATTTTGATCCGCTTCACTGGCGACGCGGGCGGCGACAGGGGCGCGGACGGCGGTGCGGCGCGTCTTCTCGCGGGAACAGCCGCCACCTCGTTGTCCTCGCCTTTCGCCTGCGCGGCCCCTCGCTTCGTCGCGCGGCCGCTCGTCCGCCGCGCGGCCGCCATAGGTGCGGTGCGGGATTCGGCGGTCGAGCGCAAGGGGGAGGTACCGGGTGTCGCCCGTGCGGCGGATGGCGCAGATGAGGTGGGTGTGGCGCGCGCGGCCGCGGGCTTCTCGTCGCTCTCCTCCCCGCTCGTCTCGGAGCGCGTCGGCTTGGTGCCTTCCGCAGCAGGGGCTAGCACGCCCCGCCCCGCCTCCCCATCGAGCGAAAAACCCCTGCGCCCCTCCACACCGGCCGGGGGCGCCTTTTCCACGCCACGGGAACGCTGCCGTGTTGTGTGCAGAGCCGAGGGGCGATGCGCGTCCTGCGACGCACCCCGCGGCGGGCGTGGCTTCCGCGCCGCCTCCCCTCCCCCCGCCGCGCGCCTCTGCACACGCAACGCTGCGCGTCAGCAAGTCTACTCGTGCGCTACGTACGCGCGGGAGCAATGCGCTTCAAGTACGCGCTCCAGCCCGCGTCGCGGTAGCGCTCGGCCTGTGCGCTGACCTGCTGGAGGGCAGCGCCGCGGTCAGCGCCGTCCGCAAGCATCGCACTGTAGATGCCGCGGCCGACGATGATCACGTCGCAGCCACTGTCGTGCACGACCTCGTGCGGTGTGCGGTACTGCTGCCCCTTCCCGTCGCCCTTCGTGTCGAGGCCGACGCCCGGCGTAAGCACCAGCAGGTCCTTCGCCCGCTGCGCCTCCGTGGCGTCGGGCGGGATGTGTGCCGGGTCCTCGTGCACACGGTGCATCGCAATGAAGCCCATGACAAAGTCCGACGTGTCGTCCATGGCCGCCTTCACGTTCGCCGTGGTGTATGCGCCGGTCGTGAGGCTTCCCTTGGTGCTCATCTCCGCGAGGAGGAGAAGACCGCGCCGCAGCGGCAGGCCCACGGCGCCCAGGCCGCTGATGATGCCCGGCCCCGGGATGAGATGCGCGTTGGTCAGATGCGACCACTGCGCAATCTTGTGCACGCCCGCGGCGTACTGTAGGCTCACGGTGTTCCCTGCACGTCAGGCCGCGCCGCGGCGCGCAGACGCACCGATGTCGGCGAATTTGCGGTCTTCAAAGATCAGGAAGCTGTGCTGCACGCTCAGATGCGCCAGCTGCTCAACGAGATCCTGGTCAAAGTCCTCGACGATGTCAATGTGCGTCTGCCGTGAGCATCGCCACGCTGCCACGCACTTTGATCAGGGCGACAAACGGCCCGACGGCGTCAACGACAGCGAGCAGGTCGTCCTTGCGTGTCACGTCGACGCTCACACACAGGTTCGACTCCTTCCGCGCGATCGCCTCCAGTAGTTCCCTGGCACACGCGTTCGGATGCTGCGCGGCGCGCTCTTCGTATCTCTGCCGCGCCGCCATGGACCTGGTCGGCAGCGGAGGCCGCGCGGCCGCTGCATGGGGCGATTAGTCAGCAGTCAATGTGCGCGCGCGTGGCGAAGTGTTGGTTGCGACGCGCGCGACGATGGCGGCGAATGTCAGGGTTGTCGCGCGGTGCGTGCATCGCGCGGCGCGGCTGACGTGCAGGTTCCGCCCCGCGAGTGTGCCGGAGAGTGGGGTGCGCGACGGGGACGACTCAGTTGTCGTCGCGCTTGATGGGGCGCAGACTGTGCAGCTGCAGCGTGCCGGTGGCGGTGCGGACGCCACCGGCCCATTTGCGTTTGACCGCGTGTTCCCCATGGATTCGCGACAGGCGGACGTGTTTGAGTATGGGATCAAGGAAACCGTGGAGGGTATGTTTGTGTGGGTTGGTCGGCGCCTCGGTATTCCTGTTTCATCCTCGTTGGCGGCTCGGTGTCTCGGTTTCCCTGGGCGGACTGTCGGCCCTTTATCAGTCCAGGAGATGGGCGGGTGAAGGGGTTGAAAAAAGGTCTCAGTTTTTTGGTCCCTTTTTCGAAAGGTTTCGAGATCTCAGCTCCCCCTCTTGCACCAGCCCACTTTCCCATTTCCCCGCCCCTTTTTTCTCCCCTCCTTTCCCCTCCCCGCGCTTTCTCTCTCCTCCCCTCCTTCCCTCTGCCCCCCTCCTTTCCCTCCACCCCCTCCTTTCTACCCCTCCGTCTGCCTCCTTTCCCTTTCCCCTTCCTTTCTCTCCCCTCGCCCCCCTCCTTTCCCTCCCTCCTTTCTTCTCTCCCTGACCTCCAGATGTCCTGCAAGGCTACAACGGCACGATCTTCGCGTACGGACAGACGGGGTCGGGAAAAACATACACAATGATGGGCTCGGACATCAACGACGTGTCGGCACGCGGGATCATCCCACGCATCACGGACCAGATATTCCACAGCATCCTGGCGAGCGCTGCGTCACTCGAATACCTGGTCAAGGTGTCGTACATGGAGATCTACATGGAGCGGATCCGCGACCTGCTGGCACGTACGTGGGCGACTCAGGGCGGCGCAGCTCACGTGCAGCGGAACGGGACAACCTGTCGATCCACGAGGACCGCGGCAAGGGGGTGTATGTCAAGGGGCTGTCCGAGTACTATGTGGGCGGTGCGGACGAAGTGCTGAAGATCATCGACCGCGGCAGCCACACACGCGCGGTGTCGTCGACGCGGATGAACACGGAGTCGTCGCGCTCGCACACGATTTTCTGCTACACAATACAGCAGCGGAACACCGAGTCCGGCACGGTCAAGAGCGGGAACCTGTACCTGGTGGACCTCGCCGGCTCCGAGAAGGTCAACAAGACGGGCGCGAGCGGACGCACGCTCGAGGAGGCGAAAAAGATCAACAAGAGCCTCAGCGCGCTCGGCATGGTCATTAATGCGCTGACCGATGGCAAGGCGTCGCACGTCCCGTACCGCGACTCGAAGCTGACGCGCATCCTGCAGGAGTCCCTGGGCGGCAACTCGCGCACGACACTCATTATCAATGCGTCCCCATGCGCATACAATGCGGACGAGACGCTCTCCACGCTCCGCTTCGGTGTGCGTGCCAAGTCCATCCAGAACAACGCCCGCGTCAACGCGGAACTGTCCCCCGCCGAGCTCCGGCGTCTCCTCCGCACGGCGTCCGCGCAGTCGCACATGTTCCAGCGACAGGCTGCCGCGCTCGAGCGCGAGGTCGTGCAGTGGCGCGCGGGCGCGTCTGTCGCGCGGGACGACTGGGTCCCGCTCGGAGCGGACAGCGCGCGCTCGGGCGGGTTTCTCGCACCGGGCGACCCCCCAAGCGGGGACAGCGTGCGCGCGGCCGGGTCCACCGCGCCGGACACCAGTGTCCCGCCGCCCGCGTACACCTGTCGCGCGCTACACGAACAAGTGGCCGCCGCGCGCGAACAGGAGGCGTCGCTCGCGCAGCAGCTGCGCGCGCGCGACGACGGCATCACGGCACTTCAGCTCCGCGTCGATGAGCTCGCGTTCCAGCGCGCAGAGTGCGAGTCGCAGCTGAACGCGCTGCGTGCGCAGAACACCGCGCTGGAACGCACGGCACGCAACGCGCGCGCGGACAGCGCGCCGTCGGCACCAGAGGCGCGCATCACAGAGATGCTCGCGGCGCTCGGCAGCACGCCGCGGGCGACATCCGACACGCTCGCCCTCGTGGCACGCATGGAGGCGGCGACGCGCGGGCACGCGGGCGCGGCGCTGAGCACGGACGAGGTCCAGCGGCTGCACGAGAGCGTGGTGCAGGACCACATCCTCCTGGCGGAGCAGGGGGAGGCGCTGCACCGCGCGGAGACGGAGGCGCGTGTGGTGGCGCAGCAGAAGCAGGCGCTGGGGGCGACGAGCGCGCTAGATGCGGGCGCGGAGCTTGCGCATGCCGAGCACCTGCTGGCACTGCGCACGGAGGAGACGCAGTCGCTCTCCGACTCGCTGAGCGACCTGCGCGCGTCGCACGAGGAGCAGCGGAACGCGCTGCAGCTCGTCACCACGTCCGCACAGGGCGGCGGGGCGGACGACGCGGCCGTGCAGCGGCTCGTCGCCGCGTCGACGCAGATGGAGAAGGCGCGCGACCTGGTCACCCTGCGTCTGCGCGAGTACGAGCGCATGAAGCAGCAGCTGATGCACGGGCTGCGAGAGCGCAGCGAGAAGGTATGCTGCGGCGAGCGCGCGCTGACGCGAGGTGGTCGAGATGGAGATGGCACTCGAGGACGTGCAGGAGCAGTTTTGCATCGTGATGAAGTCCATCGAGATGCGCACGCAGCAGAAGCGCATGGAGGCGCTGGAGCGGCACCTCGAGCAGCTCGGCGCCGTGCACCAGCGGCTCATCGAGCAAAACGCGTCGCTGAAGCGCGACGTTGCCGTCGCCGACAAGCGCGTCTCCTCGCGCAACGAGCGCATCCGGGAGCTCGAGACGAGTCTGTATGCGCGCGACGACGCGCCCGAGCCGTGGGCGCCCGACGAGCTCTCCAGCAGCGCGGGCGGCAGTGGTGCTGCCTCGCCTGCCGCACCGCCGTCGTCCATCTGGGGCGACCGCGCGGGCGCGATGCCGTTCGGGCGCATCGCGAAGCCTCTGCGCGGCGGCGGGGCCCCTGGGACGGTGCTGCCCGTGCAGGGGACGACGGCGACCACTGGGTACGTGGCTTGCTCGCGCGCGCTCACCGCAGCATCTCTCCGCCGAAGCCGCGGGGCAACTGGTTCTTTGCCGCAAAATAGCGGGGGGGTGCCGATAGGAACGCGTCGCAACTGTCCCCCGAAATAGCTCTCGCGCGTGGCCACTTGTTTCTTTCCTGGAAATCGCTGTGGGCCTCCACACGGCGCGTGCCTGTCCTTTCTCCACAACGCACCACCGCGATGGCCGACTCGATCAACTTCCATACTACGCACGCGGACGACATCCTGTCCCTGGCGCGCATCCGCGCGACGCTGCAGCGTATGGAGGACTCGATCGTATTCCGCCTTATTGAGCGCGCGCAGTTCGCGCACAACGAGCGCATGTACGAGCCAGGGTCGTTTGTCGAGCTGCAGGAGAAGGAGGGCTGGAACCGCTCATGGCTCGAGTGGTTTTTGTTCTGCACGGAGAGTGCGCATGGTGGGTTTTGTCCCGGGGATGGTGTGACACTGGTTTTCCCCCGTTTACCTTCTCCCCCCCTGCTTCCCCCTTTTCGCCCCGTTTACCTCGTCCCGGCCCCCGTCCCCCATTTCCCCCCCTCTTACCTGCAGCAAAACTAGGGCGCTGGCTCGCGTGCGTGGCGCAAAAGCCCAACTAACGGCAGCCCCGACGAATACGCATTCACGCCCGCGGGCCGCCTGCCGGAGCCGATTCTCAAGCCCGTGGACTACCCGGCGGTGCTGCACGCGCACCACGTGAATGTGTGCCCCGAGATACTAACATTTTACACCCGCGAGATCGTGCCGCCGATAACCGCGCGCGCAGACGCGCCCGCGGACGACCGGCAGTACGGATCGTCGGCGATCTGCGATGTGGAGGCGCTCGGTGCGATCAGCCGGCGCATCCACTTTGGCATGTTTGTGTCCGAGTCCAAGTTCCGCGAGGACCCTGCCGCGTTCATCCCGCACATCCGCGCGCGGGACAGGGGGGCGCTTGCCGCGCTGATTACGAAGCCATCCGTGGAGGTGGCGCTTCTCCAGCGCGTCGCGCAGAAGACCGACGTGTACGGACAGAATCTCGACCAGACGCACCAGGGCTGCACGGGCGACGCCGACAGTCGCAAGATCCAGGCGCAAGAGGTCGTCCGGTTGTACCGGGAGTTTATCATTCCCCTCACGAAGGAGGTTGAGGTGCGTACTGGTCTGGGGCCGTTGTTGACACCGCCCTTTGTTGATGAATCCATTTGTGATGCGGTCTTGGCACTGGTTGTATCTGGCGACGCGCTCTTTCGCACCCCTGTTCCTATTGGCACGTCCCCTGGCGAACGCATGGTGATTGGTCCGTGTTGGTTGGTTTCTGCTGCCAGATTGACTACCTTTTGGAGCGGTGCGCACGGGGACGCGTTTTCTGCTTACGCCACAGGCTCGATGGGCTCGGCGACAAGGAGGTATCTGCGCTTGCGAACGCTACGTAGGGGGGAGAGGCGGCGGGGGGAAAGAAGGGGAGAAGGGGGGCTGGGGTGCGCTATATATGTGGACTCTATGCACACAGTACATTCCGATACGGGGCGATAACAGGAGCGGGGGACAGGGGGGCGACAGGGGCGCGACGGGGGCGCGACGGGTGAGGAACAGGGGGCAACAGAGGAGCTACAGCGCGGTGAGAGTGGCGACAAAAGGGTCACAAGGGCCAGAGGGGCCCAGGGATCACCAGAGGGCCCCAGGCTGGGTTACCCCAAGGCACACACACACCCATACGGGGCAAGGCAAAGAGGGACGCAGGCGCAAGGGGGCGGTCAGCGAGCTGCCGCAGCTGGGCTACGCGTCTGTATATCTGGCAGGGCAATGCAGCTGCATACGTGGCGGAACAATGCATCCGTGTATGTGGTGGCGTACGCGGCCGCAGACGGGCCGCCCCTCGGGTGTGGCATGTGGGGTTCCCTCGGGGCGTCCTCGGAGGTGGGGACTCGGTGCGTGCTTGGTAGGTGTTTGGTGGGCGCGCTCGGTGGGTCACCGGCGGGTCGTCCGTGGGTGCCCCCTGGTTCCCTGTCTCTCTCCCATGTCGCTTTCCTTTCGACAACAACACTACCCGCCACATTCCCCCTCCCCCCTACAGCACCGATCGACACAAGGGACACGTCGACTGCCCACTGGTGCTCACCCACTTAAACAAACAGCTCCCGTGGAACCGGTGCTTGCACGTACGGCACGGCTTCGTCGGGAGCGTCTGGTCGGTAGGGCTGATGATCGAGTAACAGATGGCACCTGCCCGGTCAGTGGACTCTCGCGGCACACGCACACTCTGCGCCCTCGTATCCCTGGAACTTGGTCTCGGCGTTCCGCTTGAACAGCGTGAGCGCGTCGATGATAAGGCCGTTGCGCCCGCTCAGCAGCTGCTGCACGGCGAGCAGCCAGGCGCGCCACTGCGCCTCGCTCACGCCGACGCGCTTTATGTCACGGATCTCCACGCCACGCAGTGGGTAGTCCGGCGGGAGACGCACGCCGATCTCCATCGGGTGCTCGTCAACAGTGTACGTGGCGACGACCTCGTTCGAGGAAAGCACCTTGACCGCCATCGCCTCGTCCTGCAGATGCGCGAGCGCGTGCGGGTCGCGCAGATGGCTCAGCTCCCGCTCCGCAAGCAGCGGGGAGCAGAAGCGGCTCGTAAAGTGCCGCACGAACAGCGCAAGCTGCCGGTCGCGGATGCCCAGGAACCAGTCGCGCGCGGGCGTCGGCAGCTGCACAAGCACGCTGAAGTACACGTGCCCAGCAAGCGCCTGCAGCGCGCGCACGTCGTCCGCGCGCATGTCGTCGAGGTGCACCGCGTCGAGCGCGGACCGCGTCGGGTCGAGCGCGCGCGGCCCGCGCTCGCCGCGCGGCGCGCCGCCGATGAGTACGAACACGCCCGGGAGCAGCTGCTCGCTCACCGCGCGGGTGCGCTGCAGCTCGTGCACAAACGCGGTCTTCAGCGCGAGCGACGCGCCGTCGAGGTGGTCCAGCAGCGCGAGCCACGCGAGCAGGAACGCAAACGCGCCGCGCCGCGCCTCTCCGTCGTCCCACACGTCCGCGCGAGGCGCGGGCATCACGTGCAGGCGCCGCACGAGCGCCGGCTCCAGCGCCGTGGCCGCGGCGTCGCGCGCCGTCGCGACGGATAGCTCGACAACTTGCGCGTGCACGCGCTCATGCGTCACCGCCCGGTACAGGCGGAGGCACGCAAGCTGCAGCGCCGTGTACGCAGTGGGCGCGGTGAGCGTCGTGGCGAGCGCCGGCACGTCCCCCGCGAGCGCCGCCGCCGGCACATAATCCACGACGAGGCGCACCGCGAGCGCCACGCACACGCTGCGCAGCTCGCCCGGCGGCGCAGCCGCCGGCTGCTGCACCGCGTAGGCGCACAGCGCCAGCAGCACGCCGTGCAGCGCGTCGACGAGCTCCGCGGCGCGCTCGCGGAAGAGCGCGTCCAGGTGCGGCGCGCCCGCGCGCAGGACGTCAAGCGCGTCCAGGAGGCGCAGCGTCGCAAGCAGCGCGAGCCAGCCTGCGGGCTGCTTGAGCTCCAGCGCGGCGAGGTTCTCCAGCACGACGTCGAGCATCATGTCGAGGTGCGTGCCCGGGCGCGCAAGCACGACCGGCGCGATGTGCGTGAGGAGCGCGGCCAGCGGCGTGTACAGGTCGTCGAGCTCGTCTTCGCTCGCGAGCCACCGCTGCACCGTCTGCAGGAGGAACATGGCGCGCTGCGTCGGCACGAGCGGGACGCCGAGATGCTCGGGCGGCGCCGCGCACACGAGCATCTGCACGTACCGGCGCCCCTCGCTCGCTGCACGCGCGGACGGCACGCCGCTGAGGGCCGCCGCAAGCTCGTTCCGCCACCGGTCGTCAGCGCGCGTCGCGCTCGCCTGCTGCCGCGTCGCCGCGAGCACACCCGCGACGAGCTCCGTCGGCGCCATCTTCTGCACGGACTGCGCGAGCCGTACCCAGTGCTCTGCGTCCGTCCCCGACACGCTGCTCATCGACAGGGCGCCGGCGAGGACGCGCGAGAAGAGCCGCGCGTACTGCGTGCGCGCGTGGGGGTCGTCCGAGGTCGCTGCCGCCGTCCAGCACGCGGCGAGCGCGTCTGTGAGGGGGGCCGCGCGGGCGGCCGGCAAGGGAGTGGCGCGCCCCGCGGCATCCGGTGTGCCCGCGTCCTGCGTCCCCGCCTCTTCTCGGGGCGCGCCCCCCACTCCCAGCCGGCGCGCGGTCGACGCATGCCAGTCCACGGGCAGTGCGGCGGTGTACAACACAACGATCCGCGTCGCAAGGTGCACGAGGTCAACGAGCTTTTTCTGCGCGGCCGCGTCCCACGCGCCGGGCTCTGCAGCCCATGCGCCGGGCTCTGCGTCCCACGCGCCGCGCTCCGCCAACCCGACGAGCGCATCACCGAGCTCCGCGTCCCCACGCAGGAGCGCATCCTCCAGCAGCATCGCGACAAACACGAGATGCGGCAGCGTCCACGCGACGTCGTCCATGGACACGTGCCGCGCGTGCAGCGCCGCGACGTACGCGTCCGCTGCGCGCGACAGCGGAAGGACGTCCGCCGCCGCCGGCGCTGCGTGCGCGGGTGCGATCGCCGCGAGCGTGTCCGTCGCCGCCGCATCCACCACGCAGCCTGCGGCGGCGGCGACCGCGAGCGCCGCGTCGAGCTGCGCACGGTCCGGGAGGATCGCCCGTACGCACGTGCCCGGCTCCATCTCCTGCTCGTCCTCCAGAGACGCGGCCACGGCCAGGGTCCGCGCCGCGGGTGTCGTGCCCGCGAGGAGCTGCGTCTGCAGCATCTCCGCCGCGACGTCGTCCAGGACGCGTGTGTCCTGTGCGCCACGCAGCGCGCGCCACAGCGTGCGCGCCGGCTCGCTGCCCGCCGCGGGCGCGTCAGGCATGCATGCGCGGCGGAACACGAGCGCGAGCACGGCGCGCGGCGGCGCGCCCGCCACGAGGCGCGCGACGCACGCGTGCGGACATGCGGCATGCCATGCGCACAGCAGCGCAAACGCGGCGTCCTCCGTGCTGCACGCGAGCGTCGCCTCGACGAGGCGTTGCTTCGTGTCGTCGTCCAGGAGCGCGGCCGGAAGGCGCATCGCCGCCGGCGTGTCCATCGCGTCTGCCTCAGCACGCTCCACCGCGCTCCCGGCGTGCGCGATCAGCGATGCTCGCCACCGCGCGAGCATGTCCGTCGGCGGCGCGGACGCCGGGAGAGCCTCCTCGAGCGCGCACAGGAACGCGAGCGAGGCGCCGTCCACGCGCGCGCTGCACCGCAGTGCGGCGCCCCACACGTCCGCCGCCGCCTCCGGCGCCGCATGCACGTACGCGGCGACGAGGTGCGCGGCCGGCTCCGGCGCGAGGCGCCCGTCCCCGACGAGCGGTGGCACGTGCTCGATCACGAGCCGCCGCAGCACGTCGCCGCCGCCCGCGTCCAGCGCGCCGCCCGCGTCCGCGGTGCCGCCCACGACGCCGCTCTGCAGCAGGGACGCAAGCGCAGCCACCGCGGTCGCCGCGCGCGCGGGGGGCACCTCCTCGGTCTCCGCCGCCTGCACACTGGCGGACGCGAGCGTGTGGAGGAGCGTGCGCGCCAGCTGCGCGACGTCGCCCTGCAGCCGCGTCTGCGACTGCGCGCGCGCCGCGTCGGACGCCGTGCGCAGGAAGAGGACGAGCAGGGGCGCTGCCGCCCAGCGGTCCGCGGGCGCCGCGCCGCCACCCGGCGGCGCATGCAGCGCGGCGATGTCGTCCGCGACGAGCGCGAGGAACGCGTCGGACAGCGGCGGCGCACCGCCGCCGGCGGCCTCCACCGTGGCGAGCGCAGTGCCGAGCTCCATGGCCGCACGTGCGCGCGCACGCTCAGGGAGCGCGGTGCGCACGACGAGGTCGCGCCAGATGTCCTCGAGCTGCGCGCACACGAACGCGGGGAGCATCTCGCGCGGCCCCTCGGCACGCACCACACGCAGCAAGAGGAAGCGCGTGCACTCGCACAGCATCGCGACGTATGCGTCCCAACCCAGCGTGTCCATGCTGCTGCTCCGCGACAGCATCGCAGGAAGCGCCCGCAGTGGCTCCAGGAACGAGGACGCCGCCTCCGGCGTCGGCGGCAGGATCGCCCGCGGCAGCGTCGACACGAGCACCAGCACCGCGGGGAAGCACTGCTGCGGGTGCATGGGGCCCACAGCCTGCAGCCACGCCACGCACGCGGTGTACGGCGTGCTGACGCCGCTTGCTCGCGTGCCGGGTGTGCCGTGGTGACCGCTCTCCTCCGCCCCGCTCCCCTCCGTCCCGCTGTCCTCCGCCCCGCTGTCCTCCGCCCCACTGTCGTCCACCTCCCTTTTCTCCGCCCCGCTCTCGTCAGCGCCACTGTCCTCCCCCCCCCCCCACGAGCCACGCGTCCGGGCGCCGACGGAGCACGGGGAGGAGCGCCGACAGCATCTCACCAATCACAGCCACATCACGCTCCGCCCATGCGCCCGCAAAAGCCGGCGGCATGATCTCGTCCAAGTGTGCATCAACGAGCTCCGGGAACGTGCGGTTCAGCGCGCCTAGGAATGCCCATCCGCGCTGGCGCACAGCGGGTGCGTCCTCGCCGCGCGCCGGCTCCGCGGCATGCTCCTCGGAACAGAGCGCCGTCCAGACATGCGCGTCCGCCGCGAACGGCTCCACATCCGCGGCCGCCGTGTCCGCGGACGCTGACAGCGTCCACTGCAGCACACCAAGCGCACCCGCCACGAGGCGGCGGTCGACTTCGTCCGCGTTTTCGTCCACGTTCTCGTCGTCGCGGCTCTTTGCATCCAGCTCCGTGGATGCGGACGCGGGCGCGGCCCCGGTGGGGGGGTCCGCCGTCGGCTGGGCGGGCGCGGTCCCCATCTGTAGCGACGGCGTCGTCTGCGCGAGCGTGGCCGACGGCGTGTCGGTGAGCAGGATGGGCCGCAGCTGGTCGAGGATCGCGCCGAGGTACGCTGTCGCGGGGGCGTCCCGGATGGGCTCCGCACCGTGGGACCGCCCGCTGTCTGCTTGGCGTCCCCCCCCGGTGCCACGGCCCGCCCGCTCGCCCGCGGCGTGCTCGCCGGCGGCCCGCCCCTCCATACTCTCCCCCCACAGACGCCGCGCCAAGCGTGCGACGGGGCGCCCCGTATCGTACGACAAGAGGGCCCAAAACGCAATGATCGGCTCCAGGAACACGGGGCTCAGGAGCTCCTCGGCAACAGACACGCCGCCGCACGCAGGCAGGTGCAGGAGCTCGGCATGCACCTGCAGGGTGCACAGGCGCAGACGCTGCGACGGCGAGAGCGCGAGGCGCGGAAAAATATGCGTCTGCGTGTGAGCGGGCGCACCGCGCGCAACATACCCAGAACGGGAGCATCATCACCAGCGCGCTTACGCGGTCCGAGTCCGAGCGCTGCGCCTCCGTCTCGTCCGCCGCGGGATGCGCGCCGTGGACCCACGCGAGAAGCGCTTCGAGCGCGCGCACGCGCGTGACAATGTCCTTCTTGAGCACGCGGCGCAAAAGCACGACGAGATCCGCGGGCAGCAGGGACGCCAGCCCCATAGAGTCCAGCGGATTCGGTGCCGGCTGCGGTGGCCTCGCCGGCGGCACGTAGCTGCGCTTCTTCGCGAGCTGGCGCTCCTTCTTCGACAGCTTCGTTCCGTCTGGCCCGTGGCCAGCGGGCGGCGCGCCCGCGAGCGCGCCGCCCGTCTTCGCGGCCGCCTTGGCGGCCTGCTTTTTCCGCGTCCCCGCGGACGCGGACGACTTGTTCCGCGTGCCTCTGCCCATCGACGTCGGCACACGGTGGCGTTCCGCCTCACGGCGGCCCCGGCGCCCATGGATGACTAAACACTGCGTCCTCCTCCACGGCTGCGGCCCTGGCTCTGCGCGCGTCGTGGCGGTGGCTGCGGAGAATGGCTGGCGCAAATTTGGAGCTCTTCCGCTTTGCATTGTACGTGGGCGGCGGGCGTGTGCGTGCCGCGTGGGGCTGCCGCGCAACGACGGGGCGCGTCCTGCGCATCTGCTGACGCCCCAGCTACCTCTCGTTCCCTCTGGGATTCATGCTCTACTTCGGTGACCCACGCTGGTACGACAAGTTTGTCCGCCCCGTGCGTAGCGCGCAGTTGCTGTGCTAACGGCGCAGTACCGAGGGCGCTTCGAGCCGCCGGACACGGGCTTTGTGCGTCTGACGGCGCCGATTTGCTAACGCGCAGCGGCATCCACGCACGTCCGAAGAGCTGCACGAGTCGCTAGAGCAGGTGCACCACGGGGCGGGGGCGTCCAATGCGTCCGTCCTGCAGAATGCATCCGTGCGCCAGGAGCTCGCGCTGTGGCGCAGGGCGGATGCGGAGCGACAGGTGTGATGGGTGTGCCAGCGGTAGGGGGGGTGCAGGGGTTACGATCCTGTCGCGTGCAGGGGATGCGGTGCCTACGGAAGCTGCGGTGCCGGCGGAAGCGGCGGCGCCGCCCCGTCGCACGCGGGAGATGCCGCCCGCACCCTGTCGCCAGCCACGGCTGCACCGCGCCACCTGTGGTCCAGTGCCGCCCACACCGTGCGCCATCCGTCCCCCCCCTAGAGCAGCTGCGACGCATCCCCGCGCAGCGCGAGATACGTATTGTCCACACCGGCGCCCTGGCGTGAGAAAAAGGAGCCCCACTTCCATACCAGGCCGCGGATGATGTCATACACCTCCACGCTGTGGTACCGGAGGCGCGTCTTCGGGTCCGTGTAGGGCCCCTGCGTGTGAGCGGCGCACCCGCGTGTACATACGACAAGGCCCGTAATGTCGCAGTACCTCTTCATTGGCAGCAGGCTTGGGGGCGCCTCGACGGAGGCATCTGGCGTCAGCACACACGCCGCACCCACGCACACGAGGGCATGTCGCGCTGCGGCGCCTGCGCAGCAGCGCACTCCACGGCGGGCGTGACCGTGCGGGCATTTTCGGAGGGCGTCGCGTCCGGCGACACATCCTCCGTCGCGGGTGCGGACGGGGACTCGGTGTCGTCGTCCGCCGCGGTGTCCGGGGTGGACGGCGCATCGCCACCGTGGCGGCGCCGCGCCGCCACGGCCGCCGCGCCGGTGAGCCGCTTCTTGCGTGCGCCCGGCTGGTCGCTGGCCTTCTTCTTGCTGCGTCCGTCGGCGAGTCCGAGGCGCTGCAGCTGCGCGTCGCGTTCTCCGGTGAGGATCTGCTTTAGGGTCTTGTTCCGCCGCGGCGCACCCGCGCCGGAGCGGACCGCATATTCGGCGGACTTGAACGGCCGCGCGGCGTCCATCACCGACAGGTCCTCGGATGTCCACTCCGTGGCGCTCATCGTGGTGGTGTGGCGGGTCACGTGGCGGCGCGGATGCGGCCGCGCACGCTCATGCAGGCGCGCACTGCATAAGTGCACGGGCCTCGTGCGCGTCAGCGGCAAGGGATTTGCCACCGGACTACAGGGAGCGCCACTGCCTATGCGCAACCGGCGCGACGGCCGCGGTGAAGAGAACGGGGCGGTGGTCGGAGCGTGCGCCCAGCGCCTCGACATCGCCGTCGTCCACCGTGTGGTACGCGAGGACGCTGACCGCCCCCGGCGGCAGCGACGCCGGGGCGCGGGCGGGCGCATGCGGCGCTGGTTTTTCGCCGTCGCGCCGCGCATCCGCGACCGAGTGCAGCCAGTCGATCGGCGCGTGTACCGTGTCGAGGAAGCCCTGGATCGCACGGTCGGACGGGGCCATCGCACGGAGCGGGCCGGGCAGCTTCGTAAACACGGTCCCGCTCTCCCGTCCGGCGCGCGGCCGCGTCGCGTCGAGCGCGGCACTCCGCCACAGCACGCGGTCGCACCAGGAGGGGACGCGCTGCTTCGCGCTCGAGTCGTACGCGAGCCTGCGCGCGCGCCGCTGCGCGTCGGACACCGCCCCCGGCGCACTCGCCGCCGGCACCTGCTGCGCGGCGCTCATCTCTGCCTCCGCCACCGACGACGTGTCCGACGCGTCAGAGAGCGACGCTGCGAGCGATGTGCGCGAGCCGCTCCGCGTGAGCGTCGCGGCGTTGCTGGCCTGCACTTCGGCGGCTGCGCCCGCTGCGGCCGTCGTGCGTGCGCGCCAGAAGCGCCAGCGGTGCCGCCGTCGCGGTGCCGCCGCGTCGCCCGTGGATGTCCCGTCCCCGGTAGCCACTGCGCCCGCGCGGTCTCGGTGGCTCTGGCGCACAGCCTTCTCGATGTCATACTTGTACGTCGGCGGAAAGGTGATCGGTGCCTCGTGGAACCCCTGGAACGCGGTGCCCTCCTTCAGCACCTTGCCGAGCTGGTCAAACGAGAGTGCGTCGTCGTACGAGCAGTTCTGGATGAGCCACTCGGCATGCCTGCGCGAGATGTCTACGCGGACTGCGGTGAGCGGCGCTCCGCCGCGACGCACAGTTCAGGTCCCCGCACCAGAAGCAGTAGTCGAAGCGCGCGCACACGTCGCTGAGCGCGTTGCGTGGGTCTCCGGGCGGGAGGAACGTGTCCACGTGTAGCCCCGTCGCGATTTTCCACGCGTTCTCCACGCGCGCGTCCAGTCTGTTTGCGTGCGCTGTGGTGAGCGCGGGCGTGGGCGACACGTGCCTGCGAGGTGTGCGTTGACGAAGAGGAGCCGCAGCTCCCCCACGTGTATGCTGATCCCGATGCCGCCTTTGTTCCCCATGCGGCCGGCCAGCAGCCCACTTTTCACCACGTCCGAGCTGACGCCGCGGACGCAGTCGAGGCAGCCGCGCCACATATACACGGCTGTGTAACAGCCCATCATGCGCTCCTTTGCCACGAGGCGGTACGGGCCGAGCGCAGCGGGTGGCGCCTGCATGTCCGTGGGCGAGAGAGGCGGCGCGCCTGGCGACGTGCACGGCGATGTGTCGCGCGACGGCGCGTGTGCCGGGCGCGCCGTGGGCGCCCCGATGGCGTGCGGCACCCCTGCCCCGCGCGCCAACCAGTCGTCACACACCTTGCTCCATCCACGCAGTGTGCCGCCGTTCTCCAGCGTCCCATCCGCAAGCGGCGAGGAAAGCGCACTCCGTGCGCAGTCCATATGCGCATCGGCGTCGCGAGCAGGAGGGGTCGTGGGGAGTATGTATGGGTCCCCCTCTGCGGTGCGCGGAGTATGCGGGGGGCTCGGACTGTGGGGGTGACGCTCGAACGATGCGGCGGCGTGCAGGTGGGGCGTGCGGTGCCTGCCCTCGCCCGCGCGTCGATCGCGTCTTGTGCGCGCGCGTGCGAGGCTCCCGATCTCGCCCGCCGTATGCAGGCCGGCGGTCAGATGGCCGCCGTCGCCCCAGGGGCATTCCTGGCACGCGATGACGACAATGTGGTATGGGTGCTCGTCCGTAAGCGGGAGGGGGGGGATGGTGGCGCTGCCGCTCCCATCGCATGGCGCACGCGGCGGCCCCGGTGGGTAGACGCCCACATGGCCGAACAGTACGGCAAGGTCGCCCTTGGGGATGGTCCCATGCATGTTCCATGTGAGGACGCGGACCTTGAGTGGGCTGTCCCCCGGCGCAGACGCCTGCTGAGGAGCGGTTGCAGGCTGGGACGCGCCCGTATCAAGACGTGGCAACGTCGTGGAGCCAGCGGCCATGGGAGCACGGGGCTGGGACGCGAGTGCCGGTCCGGACATGGACGCACGGATAAAAATGCACACCTTTCGTCACAGGAACGTTCGCTCGTCGCATTCGGCAGTTTGAGCGCAAAGATTGTCCAATAATGTGCGGTGCTGGGGGATGTGGAGGGGGGTGTGGAGGGGGGGAATGAAGGGAGGCGAGCGGGGTAGCAAACGGGATCGGGGATAGGGCATGGGAAAAGGCGGTGGGAAGCGGGGTAGAACGAGAGGGAAAGGGAAGAAGAAAAAATGCTTCCGCGCGAGCCAAAGCATGGGCTCCGGAGAGAAGGGGAAAGGCGGCGGGAGGGGCTTCTGCAATGACTTGCGCTCTGCAGAGGGAGGAAAAATCCCCCCACGGCTGCTACTATGAGAGGGACGGCAAAAAAAGAAAGGCCCACGCAATGGCGCCCACCACGCGGAAAAGAGGTAGGAGAGGCAAAGGAGGAAACACCCTCCCCCCACCGCCCCCACTACGCGGGGGGGAAGGGGTCGAATCCCTAAACCCCCCCCCCCCCCAACGGCGCCGCGTACCTCCCACGGCCCCCTAGTTGGGGAGCGTCCACGGGCAGTCCACATCGTTCATGTCAAACGCGGACATCTTGGAGCCAATGACACCACCAATCTCCATAACCACTTTGACGTGCAGACTGAGCTCTGCGGCGGTAAGCCGAGCACGTGTGATGCCTGACGTACGCGTTCGGACAACCCCCTGGTACGGATGCGCACATGCCTTCTGGAATGCCAGCTGCGTCGAGTCGCCAGTACTGTTCACACTCGTGTGCGAAAAGGCGACGGGGATCTTCAGCATCGTAGACTGGCGCCCGGGGACCCAGCGCCCCGTGATGTGCCCTGTGCCGACTTTGGATTTCCCCGCCTCGTAGGACACCGTCGTGTCGAGGCGGAGCACGTGCGAGGGGATCCACGCGTCGTGGTTGTTGAGCCGGAGACCCAGCGTTCCGTTCATTCTGCGCGTAAGTGCTGGCGCGCACGCGGCGACGCACGCGAATCCGGCCGGTGACGTCGTGATCTGCATGTCGTCCGGCTTGCCGGCCGGCTGCAGCGGGCGCGCCGCAAGAAGCGTCACCGCTGCGGTCAGTGAGCCACGGAAGACGACGCACTGGGCACCCGCGGCACGACAAAGTAGAGCAGCGCCGCAAGCCTGCGGTCAGCACGCACCCGCCGCAACGCACACAACGACGAACGCAAACCCAATTACCAGCGCCATCCGCGGCCCGAACCAGCCGCCCAAGAGCCGGCGCCCCTGCGCCCACTCCGCAAACGTATCCACGCGCCGCTGCCCCCACTGCTTCCGGCGCGCTGCGCGCGTCATCCTTGCACGCTCGTCCTCGCTGAACTCGGGTCCCAGCGGCGCCATCTCGGCCATCTCCAGCACAGAGTCCCGCGGGCCCGCGAGCGAATCGTCCATGTACTGCTTCGAGTCGTCTCCAACGCTCGTGTACCCGCCGCTGAACAACTGCCCAAGCGACGCGCTCCCACGCATCCCGTCCGCATCCTCACGCTCCGCAAAGGGCGTGTGGGCCCCCGACCCGGCAGCGAAGGAGACGAGCGGCTCCCCCGCCGCGGGAAGCGCGCGCAGGGCACCGGCATCGGAGCGCTCCTGCAGCGATGGCGGCCCGAGGTTAAAAAAGTCCCGGTACACGTCCCAGTCTGCGCGTCAGGAAGAGGACTGTGCGACGCACCGTCGACGTCCGAATCGTCGTCGTCGTCGTCGCTTTCCCCGTCGTCGATGATCCACGCGCGCGCCGCGTACGCATCGTCTCCGCCGGCCGGCGCACCATGGCTCTGCGAACCCGCTGCGCCCTGTGCTGCACCCGCGCCATGCGCACTTGGCTCCGGGTCCATCGCGCTGCGGACCGTCCGCGGGAAACAGCGCGGCGTGCGGACGCCGCGCCACAGCCCTGTGTTGGTTTTGCCGGGGGCACGCCGACGTCCTGGTAGGTTCCGGCCCGCACCATTCGCCGCCCCCGGACAGTGCGCCACGCCCCGGACGGTGCGCCCCCTTCCCCCGGACAGTGCGCCGCGCAACTAGTTCAATGCTACTGTACAGGAGGCAGCGCGGCAGGGTACCCCCGTCGGCATGCGCCTACGACAAGGGGAAAATGAGCGGAATATGGCGGCTGCAAGAGGGCGCCAGAGGCGGTGGGCCACGTAGTGCGGCACGAAGTCATGCAGTACGGCAACGGCCCGTCCAGTACGAGCGGGCGCAGCCGTCGCGACAGCATGTCATGAGGACGTGGCGGCCGCCGCCGCGGCTGTGGGCGGAGCTTGCCCCAGCGCGCCTCTGCCCGCGTCAGTCACCTCCCGCCCATTGGATCCTGCAAGCCAGGGAAGGAGAAGGACCACAAAGAAAAGTGTGCCCACAGTCGTGAAAAACAGGGCGAAACTGTGCGCGTCGTGCGGGAGCCAAGCAATGAACCGCCCACGCGATGCGGTCTCCTCCGTGTGGAGACGCGGTGGTGATCCGTCCAGTACGTCCAGCGCGATCGCGCTGTGCATGTCATCTGGATCCCACGGCCCCTCTTGTTCCGGGCCTAGGTCGTCGACGGTGGCACTCGACGCCGTCGATACGCTGTCGCGTCGTTCTTCCGCGTTGCGCATGGGAGGAAGTGGAGGCTGGGCGGCGCCTGTGGGGCACGTGGGGAAACGGCCAGCGCCCGCCCGTGTTACTTTCTCACCGCCACAGCGCCGATGTCGTTCCTGCGCCGCCTCGCGTGCGTACTTGGCGTGCTGGCGCTGTGTGCGGCGTGTGTCCACGCGCAGACATCGGCATCCAGTAGTGCTGGCGCCGGTGCGGGCGGCGACGCGGGCGGAGGTGCATCCGCGGCTCCGTCCGCATCGGCCAACCCGTCAGCGTCGGCGTCCGGCAACGCTTCCAAGGGCGGACCGCCGCCCATCACTGGCACCGTGTCGCAGCAAAGCGCGGGCCCACTTGCAGGGACAGCCCGCGCGCCTATGCCAGGAGGCCAAGGCAAAAGTGGCCCGGACGATTCCTATATTGCTGCCGCATTCGCCACTGCTGACCCACGTATCGTGCTGGTGACATTCTGCGCGCTGGCGGCCATGGCAGCGCTTCTGTGACAGGCGACCGGTTGTCTGAGTAATATGGCGTGGAGAGGGGCGGAGGGTGAGGAGGTGGGGGTGGTAAAGGGGGATTAAAGGGGCGTGAAGGGGAAAGTGGGGTGAAAGTTGAGGAGAAAGAGGAGGTTGGAGAAAAATGGGAGCGTGAGGACACGTCAGAGAGGAGTCGCGGTCGTCGCTTGCATTGTGGGCGGCGGCATGAGGGGGACCGTCTGCGGCGCGGCGAACCCACCGCAGAGGCTGTCTCGCCGGCTGCACGTAACTCGGGAACAATATCAATAGGAGCCATAAAGCGCACACGGCTACTACACGGAAGCAACGCACCACCAACCGCGTACCGGGGGCCAGCCCAAATGCTGTCAGTGGTGCCACAAAGGGAGTTTCTGGCGGCACACGAACGCTGAATATCGCAGCGACTGCTGCTGTACGTCCATGCCGCTTAAACCGCTTGGATGCGCGCGCTCATCTGCGTTCCATTTGATTCCCACCCCGCACTCTAGCAACAGTGGGATCGCCGGGACGCCAGCGCATGTGCACAAAAAGCCACTGCGGCGGCGAGCTGCAGCGGTGAACGAAAATAGCCGCCCCCCCCCCCACCCCCGTCCCGCTGTCGCTGGCGCTGCGCGACATGGGCCACGTCGGAGGACCAACACGAGACCGTCTGCGCTCCTCGACGACGGCACGCCCCCGATGTATGGATGGTTTGTTTAACATGCCCAGTCACATTCTCTGGGCACCCTGCGACGCGCGCTGATTGGCCGGGCACGCGCGCGGGCCTCCTCCACACGGCGCACAGTGCCCGCGAGATACGCCCAGCGGGCCGACCACGCACCACGGGGGATGGACGCCCGCGCCAGAGCGGCAGGTCTGCCTGTGCAGGGCACTTTTCAACGCAGCGGCAATTTGGAGGATGAGAAGACGCGCCTGCACGTTGCACTAGCACAGGTAGAGCCGAGCTCGGCAGGCACGGGGGCCGTGGATACGGTGCTTGCGCGACTTGAGGAGCTCGCGCATGCAGCATCCGAGCGCGGCGCAGATATCATTGTATTCCCCGAGTACTTCCTCACGGGCGCTACGAAAGCCGTGTGGCAATGTGCGGACAAGCGGGAGCCGTACCCGCGCACGGATGTGCTGCCGCCGTGGCTCGACAGGGTTTGTGCGGCGGCGCGACAGCTGGGCATTGCCATTGTCACCGGCTCGGCCGTCGAGCCGCACCTGCACCCGAGTCGCCACGGGGGGCGTGGCCTGTACAACACGGCGTACTTGGTCGACCGCCGAGGCGACGTCCAGGGTGTATACACGAAGCGGTATTTATGGCATTCGGAGCGCGCCGTCCTCGACCCGGCGACCGACGAGACGCATGATCAGCCGCGCCTGTTCACATTTGAGACCGCGCGGGGGCTGCATGTGCGCGCATCCATGGTCATGTGTGTGCGTTGCGTGGCGCGCGCGGCGCTGACCGCAGTGGGACCTCCTGTTCCCCGAGTCGTTCCGCCGCCTCATCCACCCGGACACCTCCGCCTGTGCGTGGCCCGCAGGGGACTGCGACTGGGTCGGCCCCGACGTCGTGTTCGCGCCGACGTGCTGGTACGCGAACGACTCCGGCCCGCAGGCACTCGCGTGGAATCCGGCCTGCGAGGCTGCCTGCCTCGGTGCGTGCGCACGGGGCGTCGCTTACGCCAGATTCGGTCACTGTATGTCGTGCTATGGAGTCTGAATGCTTCGTCTGCATGTGCAACACGGCGGGTGCACCCCCCAGCGACGCCGCGGAGACGCCCGTGGGACTCGGGCGCTCCAGCTGCAGTGCACCGCTGCTGGGATGCAGCGCGCTCGTCACGCACGCGGACGAGACGCTCCTGCTGCATACGCTCGACATGCGCGTGCTCCACACTGCGCGCAGCATCTTCCACATTCGCAGGGACCTGAAGGACGCGTACGAATCAGCGTCAGCCCCTCCACCCACATAGGCACACGGCACGTGACCTATGCATGCACTCGGCGACAGCGATGTCGTTCGTCATCTCCCTTGCCACCGTGGATGGGGAGGCAAAAGAGCCAGCACACGGCAAAGGGCGGCGGCGATGAGAGCTTTGTGATTGATACGCACTCTTCGGAAGTGCCGGATCTGGACGTCCCGGCGCGTGCCTCTGATACCCACGCGGACACGTCGATCGGCGATGTGTCGTCCGTGTCCCATGTCGACGGCCTTGAGCTGCCCGCGCACGTCGCCGTCGTGCAGAGTGGTGCAGACACAGCAGCAGACGGCAGCCCGCGCACAGACACGGCAGCCATCGACGTGGACGGCGACGGGGCGTATGAGCAGCTGGATGCGCCACCACCGACGCGCTACTACGACCCCGAGTTCGGCGAAGACCGGCGGCAGAAGACAGTATGCGAGGTGTGCGGCGAGATGGGCCACGACAAGAAACGATGCCCATACATGCACTGTCTGGCGTGCGGGGCGGTCGACGAGCACACGACGCGCGACTGCCCGCTCGGCACAAGCTGCTTCCGCTGCGGCGGCGTCGGGCATCGGAGTCGGGTACGTGTATTGTTGGTCTCCGCGTCCCCTCTCGCCCGCGTCTCACCCAGCCCTCACCCCCCTTTGGCCTTCCTTCTCACACGCAGGACTGCACGCAGCGGCGCACATCCGGCATGCGGCGCATGTGCGAACGGTGCGGGAGCACCGCACATTCCGAGACGAGCTGTCCATCGCTTTGGCGGATATACGCGTACAATTCGACGGATGACTACGAGCGCCGTCGCGCAGGCCTTGCGCAGCACGGCCAACGACAGGCGGAGCGGGACGCAGCGCGGAAGAGGAAGCGCACGAAGCGCGCGAGTGGCTGGGCGGCTGCCGTGGTGGAGCCGAGCGATGACAGTGGACCGAGCGACGTGCCGGACGACGATGCGGCGTACGTCGCTGTGCCCAGCGGATGGGATCCTGCGGTGCGTGGACGGGGCCGCATACACTGACATGCAGCAGCGCTGGTGCTACAATTGCGCGCGGGGGGGTGACCACTGGGGTGACGATTGCGTCCTGCGGCGGCGGAATCCGACGCGGCCGACCGGTGATCCGTCGCCATTCAGCGGCCGGCTCGCAGACAGCGGGCCATTCAGGGCCGCCAGCAACGGTGGGTCGTCCCGTGGTGCGGGCAGGCCCGCTGGCCGCCGCGACGACGGGACGCCGTACGCGCGGCGCGATGGGCGACCAGCCAATGGGCGCCCGCCGCCGTCGCCCCCTACGCCCAAGGCGCGCCGGGACAGCCACGGCGCTCCGCGCGCGCGCCCGTCTCTGCTCGATGACATGCGGCAGGAGGATAACGACAGCGACTGGTTCGCACGGAGACAGGGGCTGCGGGGACAGTCGGCAGCGGACGGCGTGAGCGAGCGGCCGCTCCTCTCGCGGCTCAGCGCGGACGCGGGACCGGGTGCGCGGGGGCGGCGTGCGGCGCACCCCCCCGCAAAGCCCGCAGTGCGCGTGCAGCATCCGCCACGGGCGGTCGCGTCGCCAAGCGCGTCGCCCGCGCGCAAAATCCGACGGGGAAAGGGGTCGCGGGACAAGTCGTCGTCGCGCGGTGCATTCCGACCACAGTTCCGCGGGGGATATACGTAGGGGGGGACGTCCACGAGTGGCGCCCGCGGCAGTCCGCAGCATAGGAAGCCGCGCAGCAGCACGCAAAGCGGCCAGTCTCCGCCGCAGCACTGTCGCCTCCCATACCCCTTGCTTCCCATGCCGCGGCCGCGGCAGCCTGCGCGCCTCCACACCGCGCGCGGCCGACGTGTCATTAGGCCGCGGCCAGCCCGAAGAATGCCCCGCCCGCGCGCAGCGCGACAAATGACGGCGCGCAGTGCGGGTGCGCTGCGGTGACACGCCAAGCCATTGGCCGCGGGCGGGAAACTACAACTCGGCCGACGACCCGTAGCCAACCGAGTGCGTGGCTGCTGCGCCAGGCACGTGGCGCGTGCGCGACGCGTTCTGACGAGCCCGGATCGACGCGCCTGCATATGCGCTACTGGAATCTACATTGCAGCGCGCGTGTCGACCGCGTAAATGGGCTCAGGGGCTCTCCGTGCCGCCGCTTCCACTCTCTCTACGCCATCCGGGAGACGTCGAGATGCTTCTTACCCGTTCCCGTGCACGCGCCGGGCCGCTGCATGCTCGGCAGGCGGTCGTGGAGATGCATGACCCGCGCGCACCGAAGACGCGGCTCCGGGCCCGGCGCGAGCGCGCCGTCGCGGCAGCCGCCGGATCCGCGTCGGCACCGTCCCCCGCTGCGCACGGCGGCGTGCGCACGCGGAGCTGTGCCGCCGCACAAAATGCCCCCCCCACGCCGCACGGCTGCGGCTCGTCCACGGATGGGTCCAGCAGCGACGAGGACGACCGGCGCCCGGCCCGCTTCGGCGGCTGCGCGCACCAGGGTGCGCCTCGGAAGCGCCGCCGCGTCGACGATGACAAGGAGAACGTGGCACCGGTGCGCGCCGTCACGCCGCGCGTCCTGGCGGTGGAGGAGCGTATGCGCCGCGTGGCGGACGGGGACCCGCGCGCTCCCGCGACACCGCGGCGGTCCCCGCGGCAGCCCCGCGTCGTCACTGCGCCGCGCGCCGCAGCGCCCCCGTCGACGGCGAGCGTGAGCCCCGCGAGCAGCGCGGGCACACTGAGCCCCTTCTTTCCCGCGGACGCCTCGCCTTTGCACACACCGCAGACGACGCCGTCGAGCACGCCCCGCGCAAAGACGGCGCCCGGAGGCGCCTCGGCGTCCCCGCTCCGGACGCCGCGCGGACACGCCGCCGGCGCGGACGCCGGCATATCCCCTCACCCCCCCGCGTTCTCCAACGTGTACATGCATGCGCGGGCGCTTCTGCGCGGTGCGGTGCCGGGCGCCGCGCACGCTGCCGCAGTCATCGGCCGCGACACAGAGCGTGCACAGATGCACGCATTCCTGGACCGCGCCGGCACCGCCGGCGACGCCCCGCGCTGCATGTACGTGTCGGGACTCCCCGGCACTGGGAAGACCGCGCTCGTGCAGTCCGTGCTGCGGGAGAGGACGACTGCGCTGGAGTACGCTACGGTGCGCGTCGCGACGGTGAACTGCGTCGCGCTCTCGCATCCGAACCAGGTGGCTGGGGAGATTGGCAGCAGACTCGGACTGTCTGCGGACGCTGTCCCCGACGTGGAGGCGCTGGAGCGCATGCTTGCCTCGTGCATCCCCGCGGACCCACTGGTGCTCGTGCTCGACGAGATGGACCATCTCATGCACACGCGCGTGCACCAGAACGTGCTGTATCATCTGTTCTGTCTGCCGAGCCGACTGCAGGCGCGGGATTCTGGCGCCCGGGTCGCGCTGATCGGCATGGCGAACTCGCTCGATCTTACGGAGCGCTTCGTGCCGCTGCTCAACAGCCGGGGCATCAAGCCGGAGCTCCTCCCGTTTGCGCCGCTCCCAGCGGGGGGGGTTGTAGAGATTGTGCGTGGGCGTCTCCGGGGGTTGGGGGGGGGAGGAGAGGGGATGACCGTGGGCGAGAAAGAGAGCGTGAGAGAGGGGAGACTGGATCTTGCTGCGGACGCCCGCGCGGAGGACGACTTCCCGGACGCCCGCGCGGCACCCGGCGCAGCGCCACATGCCTCGGAAAGCACACTTTCGTGCCCACCCCCATCCCGCCTGACCCCCGCCCCTCCGGCGACACCCCTTTTCACCGCTGCAGCGCTCGAGCTCCTCGCGCGCAAACTGGCAGCGGCGTCCGGCGACGTGCGCAGGGCGCTCGATACCGGCCGGCAGGCGCTGGACCTCGTCGAGGCAGAGGTGCGCGCGCGCGGCGCGCCGCTCCCGAGCAGTGTGGAGGCTGCAGCACCCGTCACACCTGCGCACATCCTGCGCGTCCTCGCGCACATGGCTGGACATGCACAGATTGCGCGGGTGCGCGCGCTCGGCGTGCATGCGAAACTGCTGCTTCTTGCGTGGATTGTTGTGCAGATGCGCGTTGAGGCGGGCCTCTCTCCCGTGCCGCGCGCCGGCGGCGCGGCGAATGGCGCGCATGGCAGCGGCGCGCCGACGCCGCCCGCGTCGGACGGCAGCGTGCGCAGCACTGAGCTGGAGATGACATACCAGGCGGTGCTCCGCTACGACGGCGGCTTTGTCTCTCCGCTCGAGTCCTCAGAGCTGCTCGATGTCCTCGAGCGCCTCGAGGTCCAGGGACTCGCGCGACTGTATGCGGAGGCGACCGGCGGGAGCACCCCGCAGGCGTTCTCAAAGGGCGGTGGGGCACGCGCGCCCGCCGTCCCCGCGCTCCGCGTGTCGCCGAGCGGGAAGCGTGCGATGAAGAAGCAGCTCCTCGCCGCCAACCGACGCATGGCGCCGTCGCTCGACCGCGAGCTGCTGTGCAAGGCGCTCACGACGGGGGCGAGCGCGGCGCCCGACGCCCAGCACTCGCAGACGGTCGTTGACGCGATGGCGCGCATTCTGCGCCGGGAGGACGACGAGATCGCCCGCATTACGCTGTGGCGGACATCGGCGCCGCGGCAGCAGCAGACCCGGGATGAGGAGCTCGGCGGAGGAAGGGTCGGGGTGCCGATGTAGGGGGGTGCACAGGGCCCAGGCTGGGACGGCATGCTTTGGTCGCTGCGGGTCTGCCGCTGAGGAGGAGCGGCCCGCGGGGGGTTGCGCCGCCGGTGCGAATGCCCCGGGCACTCGTTTATGGAACACTTGTGCCCTTCCAGTTTATGACCTCGCCTTTCACCCCCCCCTGCCTTTGTCCCCCCCTGGTTCCTCCCCTCCTACCCCCCCGGCTTCCCCACGGATACGCACCGCCGAACCGTGTCCGGTCTCACACACTCTTTCTCGCTGCGGCTCACTCGACGGGCGCTGTTCGTCGCGCCCCACTTTTTGTGGGCCGTCGTTATTCGGATAGACTTTACTACATCCTTACGCATTTGTAAACTTGGCCATCGTCATCAGTTCGCGAACGACTTCGCTTGCTGGTTGTTAGCGAGGGCAGGAGGAAAGGCGGGGGAAAGGGCAGGAGGAAAGGGGGGAGGCAGTTAGGAAAGAGAGGGGCGTAAGGAAGGGGCAAGGCTGGCAGGGAGGAAAGGCGGAGGAAAAGGGTGAAAATAGGGAGGAAGCCTGGCGAAAGGGCTGAAATAGGGCGACAGCCTGGGGAAAGAGCTGAAACAGGGCAAAGGCCTGGTAGGGAACCATAAACGCGGGTGCTGCCGGAGAAGAACAGACCCAAGGAAGACGTAAACACAGACAAATGCGAGACGGCAATAGAAAAGGAAGAAGAAAAAAGGAGCGCCATGCACCGCACACCCTCCCCCCCCCCCTCCGCTCCGCACCCACCTGGCTTGTCCCCCAAGACGATCGTCCGCACCGGCATATCCTCTGCTGTCAGCGGCACCACCGCGCCACGGACGGAATTGCACCTCCACCACGGCTCCCCCGCTGTTTTCCTCCTCACCAACCGCTTCCACATGGACGCGGAGTGCCGGGTTCGCATATACGATGCGCGGGAGCTCCTCTCGCATAAGAGACCTGCGCCGTTAGCGCACGAAGCGGGCCGCGCACAAACCATACACGCCTCTCATGGAACGTGCGCGGAACACGCAGCGTAAGCGCAGTGAGCGAAGGAGGAAGCGCGCGCGTAGACGCGCCCGTCTGCAGCCCGGACACGAGTGTACGCAGACGCGCCGCAGCCTTGCCGCCGTTCGCCATACCGGAAGCCGCGCCGCGCCGCGCCCGCCCGCGCGAACGGCATTGTCACGTGACTGAGCGCGGGGGGCGCGGAAGAACCGCGACGCGCGTGTGCGACCGCATGGCCGGCGGCAGTGGCAACCGACAGGCGGGCGGCGCGGGCGACGAGCCGGGCGCGGCGGCGCACCTCATGGCGTCGCCCACGCGGCACCTCCGCCAGGAGACGAACCGGCTCCTGAGCGGGATGGCGCCGAACCTGATGACGCCGACAATGGTGAGTGCGCTCTCGAAGGTGAGCCTCGAGAGTGCGCTCGCGGCCGCGCGCGACCCGTTCCCGATGCAGCGAACGTCGCTCGTGATTGCGCCGCGTTTTTCCCTGGACAGCCCGGCGCGCTCGCTCGCACGCCTGAGCAACTCTCTGCTGCAGTTCTCGGGCCTCGCCCAGCCGCACGCGAATGGCGGCCGCGTAGCGACGCAGCCGGCGACGTCCATGGATGTCGGCGTGCTCGAGGAGAGCCAGCGGATTTTGTCGTCGGCGGTGGATGACCTGGATGTGTCGCTGAACACGGGTGCGCTTGACGAGCGCGGCGAGAGCGCCGGCGCGCAGCCGGTGTCGCTGCTGCGCGGATTCGAGGCGACCGCGCCCACCGCGCTCACCGCGCATGTGCGCCACCGCCGGGAACGCGCTGCGGCCGCGAGCAGCGCGCGCCCGCGTGCGCTGAGCGCGCCGCGGCGGCTGCTCTCGCTCGAGGAGCTCGAGCGCCAGCACACGGAGATCCGCGAGGAGCAGCAGCATCTCGCGGTCCGCACGGTGCGTCGCGTGGCTCCGGCGGCGCCGCGCTGACCGCAGACACTGTACAACAGCGAGCTCGTCGCCGTGGATGCGAAGATCGCGGCGCTCGAGGCGACGAAGGGGACGCTGCAGCAGAAACTCGTCCAGGTGCGCGAGCAGGAGCTGGAACTCGCCGATGAGCGTGCGTCGCTGCGCTCCGCCGCTCACTGCAGTCGACGGGCTTACCGAGCTGCTCGAGCTGCAGCGGCACCGGCGCGCGATGCCTGGGGGCCGTGCGCTCGACGTCGACGCGCCCCCGGAGGCGCTCCCGCGCGGGACGACGCGCCGCCGCAAAGGTGCGCGCGGGCGCCCGCAGACTAACCGCAGGCCCGGTCTTCTTCCCGTCCGAGCACGTCGATCTCCCCGCGGACGCCGCGTTCATGACGTTCGAGGGGCACACGGGCGCCATCACCGCGCTCGACTTCTCTGAGCCGTACGGGACGCTCGTGTCCGCGGCCGCCGACGACGCGATGCGCGTCTGGGACCTGTCCACGGGCGAGGACGTCGCTGTGCTCCGTGGGCATACCGGTGCGTCGGCCGCCGGTGCACACTCACCGCAGACACCGTCAAGTGCCTCCAGGTCGAGGGAGAGCTGTGCGTCAGCGGCTCCCTGGACCATGCTGTGCGCGTCTGGGACCTGCGGCACGTCGGCGAGGGGCGCACTGCGGATGCGCGGCGCGGCGCCGGCGGGGGGGCGGCGCCCGTGGACGCGGCATCGCGCAGCGCCGCGTCCGCGGACGATGCGTCGTCGCCGTGTCTCCGCACGCTCGCGGGACACAGCAAGGGGATCACCGCGCTCTACTTCGACGAGGGATGCCTCGTGACCGGCGCCGCGGACAAGACGCTGCGGCAGTGGGACCTGGAGACCGGCCAGTGCGTGCTGACGATGGATATCCTGTGGGCGATCTCACATGCGCCCGCGCGCCACACAATGCCGGACGCGCACGACGACGTGTTCGGCGGGGGCGCAGCGCTGGAGCCGCACGCGTCGTTCAGCGGGCCGTTCGCGTACCCGACGCCGCCGTTCCAGGACGGCAGCTGGGAGATGTACCAGGACTTTGTTGGCGGCGTCCAGTTCTGGGGCTATGCGCTCGCGAGTGGGTCCGGCGACGGTGCGGTGCGTATGTGGGATCTGCGCACCGGCCAGGCGCACCGGACGCTTGTCGGCCACACAGCGCCGATCACCTGCCTCCAGTTCGACGAGGCGCACCTTGTGAGCGGTAGTCTCGACAAGACTGTCCGCGTACGTCGACGCTGCCGCGCGCTCACACGCAGCTCTGGGACTTGCGCATGGGCGCGGTCGTCGACACGATCCGCTACGAGTACCCTGTCACCGCGCTCCAGTTTGACACACGCAAAATCGCTGTGGCTGCGGGTGCCCGTGCTGTCGATGTGCGTGGCCGTGCGGCATTGGCGACTCACAGCACAGATATACAACCGCACCGGGGAGACGCATACGCCGCTCCTTGCGGGGGGGCATACGGCGCCTGCTGAGCGCCTGCGGTTTATGGATCGCTATGCGGTGACGGGTGGGAAGGATTGTGTGATGAAGGTGTGGAAGTTGTAAGGCAGGCGGGGGCAGAAAGGGGGGGGGGGAGTCGGGGGGGGGGGGGGGGGGGGGGGGGGCGCAAGGGGGGCAGCTGGGGAGTGGAACGAAAAAGGGGGGGAGGGGAAAGGAAGAGGGGAAGAGGGGGTAGAAAGGGGGAGGTGGACATGACAGAGGGGCGACGCCATCTTTAAGAATACAGAGCCGAGGCGGACGGCATAGTACCAAAGGCGCAGGAAAAGTGGAGCGCAGCGAACAGTGCGCAAGTGCGTAGAGCGCCGCGGGCGAAGAGTGAAGGAGCGCGGAACGTGCAGCGGTAGTTGGGGGACCAAAGGACAGTGAGAATGCTGCGCACGACGGGACAGAAGCGCACGGGGTGGACAGAGGGTGGCTAGGAGGGGCCGTTCGGGACAAGGGGCAGCCTTGGAGAGGCAGCGCACAAGACGCGCAGCTTCTGAGACGCGCAGCTCTCGAAAGGGGGAGCCCCCGCAAGACGCGCAGCTGTCGGAAGGGGCGGCCCCCGCAAAATGCGCAGCCTCCGAGACGGACAGTCCCCGATACGGATACCCCCCGAAACGGCAGCCCAGAGCCTCCGCGTAGTGTTCACCAAAGCATTCTCCATTCTCGCGACTGCCCCATCTGCTACCGCCTACAATGGCCTCCCACAACAGCACACGCCCAAGACGGCGCGGGACGGCGCGGGCAAGCGTCCCACGATTCACCTCAAGCTCTCCATGCATCCCCCCCCCTTCCCCCCTTCTTCACGCGCCCACGCGCCACTGGCAAAAGAGGATCCCCACGCCGATGGCAAAGATGAGAATGCACACGTCGTCCACCATCGCACTCGCAAGGTTCGCAAACGCGAGCACGGGCGACAGATACGACACGAGCTGCGGCGCATACAGCATCAGCGCGCTCGCGACACCGGATGGGGGCGTCGCGGGGAACCGCTGCGGTCAGCACGATCCTCCCTGTCCCAACACACCTCCATCATCGCGAAGCGGATTCCCTGCAGGGCTACCTCGAGGGAGAAAAAGACCCAGAACACGGGCCAGCTCGGCAGCGAGTCGACGTGCGCGCGAGCCCCAAGGTACGGGCGCAGCGTGTCGAACGGCGTCTGCAGTGCGCCCCAGGGAAACACCCGCGGGTCGTTCCCGCTGAGCCACGCATTGATCGGCGTGTACTCGTACGCCAGCGCAGCCCACTGCTTGAAGAAGGAGTCCTGCGCAAACGCGCCGCTCGCCTCCTTCTCGAGCGCGCGCCCGACGATGGGCGCGTTTTCGGTGGCGTGGAAGATCGAGGAAAACACCAGGTAGAATGCGAACAGCGACACGATCACGCTCTGTCCCAGACGCAGGCGCCGGTCCACACGCGCCGCACGCTCCAGTGCCGCCGGAGGCACGGCCGCCTGCGTCGGCGCGGACATCGGATGCTGCATCTCTGTCATGCCGCGCCCCAGGATCTGCTGCATCATCTGGACCGCATCCGGCGCCGGTTGGTCGGTCGCCGCATCGCCGGCGCGCGCCTGCATGTCCGCGAGCATAGACGTGAACGCATCGGGCATCATCGCCGTAGCGTCCTCACGCACATGCGCAAGCGCCTCTTCCGCGCCGTCAGCGACCGTCGCCTTGGGCGCTGCTCCCCGCGCCTCGCCGCCGGGTGCTGCCGCGACACCCGCCGCGACGCCGCCCTGCGTCGATGCGTCCAGCAGATCATAGTCTTCTCCCCGCCCCGTACCCGTAATGCGGGAAAGTCGGTCGCTGCCACGCTCGAGGATGCGCCGCCGGCGCTCCTCCCGCTTCGCCGCGTCGTTGCTCATCCTGCGCGACCTCCCTCCGGGCGTGCCGCGGCTGGAGGGGTGTGTCACGTGACATGCCGCGGTGGCGCTGGACGCGCCGTGTTTGATTTGTTTATGCGGTCGGTGGCGCGGCCGGTGGCGCGGCAGGTGGCGTGTGTTGTGCTACCACGACGACCGCGTGTGGGTGTCCAAGCTGCGCCTGCACCACGATCGCCGCGCCGCTAGTGCACGCACGGACTGCGCGCGCAGGACGAAAAGATGAGCGAGGAGACGCCGGAGACGAGCGTTCCGCGCGCCAAGTCCGCGTCGGAGACGTACCAGAAGCTGAGCCAGCTGGAGCATGTGCTGAAGCGGCCGGACACGTACATCGGGAGCGTGGAGCGGCGGAGCGAGACGATGTGGGTGTTTGATGCGGAGCGGCAGCAGATGGTGCATCGGGAGACGCCGTACGTCCCCGGGTTCTACAAGATCTTCGACGAGATCCTCGTGAATGCCGCGGACAACAAAGTGCGGGACCCCGCGATGGACACGCTCAAGGTCACGATAGACAAGGCCGCGGGCACGATCTCCGTGTGGAACAACGGGAAGGGGATCCCCATCGAGGTGCACACAAAGGAGCAGGTGTACATTCCGGAGCTGATCTTTGGCAACCTGCTTACCTCGTCGAACTACGACGACGACGAGGCGAAAGTGACCGGCGGCCGCAACGGGTTCGGCGCGAAGCTCACGAACATCTACTCGTCGGAGTTCACCATCGAGACCGCGGACCGCGAGCGCGAGCTCAAGTACCGCCAGGTATTCAACAACCACATGCACGAGAAGAGCGCGCCGAAGATTCTGAAGAACAGCCGCAAGGAGGAGTTCACGTGCATCACGTTCAAGCCCGACCTGTCTCTCTTCCACATGGACTCGCTGGACGCGGACACGGAGGCGCTGCTCATGAAGCGCGTCTACGATATGGCCGGCACCGTGAAGGGCGTCAAGGTGTACCTGAATGGCGAGCGGCTCAAAGTGCGCGGCTTCAAGCAGTACGTCGAGATGTACGTGAATGCGATCCAGGAGATCAGCGGCGTGCCGAAGGCGGACACGGACGAGGGCGGCGCGGCGGTGCCGAAGCCGACGGTCGTCTTCGACGCGCTCGAGGACCGCGGCCGCGTGTGGGAGGTTGCGTTCGCGGTTTCGGACGGGAGCGCACGCCAGGTGTCGTTCGTGAACAACATCGCGACGACCAAGGGCGGCAAGCACGTCGAGCACGTCGAGACGCAGATCGTGCAGCGCATCCTGGAGTATGTCGCGAAGGGAAGCAAGAAGAGCGCGCCGGTGAAGGCGAGCCAGGTGCGGCAGCAGCTGTGGATCTTCGTGAACTGCCAGGTGGTCAACCCGACGTTCGACAGCCAGACAAAGGAGACGATGACGCTGAAGCCGAGCGCGTTCGGGTCGAAGTGGACGATGCCCGAGGACTTCGCGCGCAAGGTGCTGCGCTCGGGCGTGCTCGACAACGTGCAGTCCATCGCACAATACCAGCAGGACCGCCAGCTGCAGACGTCCGACGGGCGCAAGCGCTCGCGCGTCCCCGTCACGAAGCTCGAGGACGCGAACTGGGCGGGCGGCAAGCGCAGCGCCGAGTGCACGCTCATCCTCACCGAGGGCGACTCCGCCAAGGCGCTCGCGGTGTCCGGGCTCAGCGAGGTCGGCCGCGACGCGTACGGCGTATTCCCGCTCCGTGGGAAACTGCTGAACGTGCGCGAGGCGACGCACGATGCGATCATGAAGAATGCAGAGATCAAGCACATCAAGGAGATCCTCGGGCTGCAGCACGGGAAGCACTACACGTCCGTGGACGGTCTGCGCTACGGGAGTCTGATGATCATGACGGACCAGGACTTTGACGGGTCGCACATCAAGGGGCTCATCATCAACTTCCTCGACCACTTCTATCCGTCGCTGCTCCGGCTCCCTAACTTCCTCGTCGAGTTCATCACACCGATCGTCAAGGCGACCAAGGGGCACGACGTGCGCGCCTTCTTTACGATCCCCGAGTACGAGCGCTGGAAGGAGTCCAGCGACGGCGGCCGCGGCTGGACGATCAAGTACTACAAGGGGCTCGGCACGTCTAAGGCCGAAGACATGAAGAAGTACTTCCGCAACATGGACACGCACATGCTAGCGTTCGAGACGGCGCGCCCGGGCGACCGCGAGCTCGTCGACCTCGCGTTCAACAAGAAGAAGGCGGACGATCGGAAGGAGTGGCTGCGCCAGTTCGTCCCGGGCACGTACCTGGACCACCGCATCCGCACGGTCCCGATCTCGGACTTTATCAACAAGGAGCTCATCCTGTTCTCGATGGCGGACAACATCCGCTCGATCCCGTCCATGGTCGACGGCCTGAAGCCCGGGCAGCGCAAGGTGCTCTTCGGCTGCTTCAAGCGGCACCTGAAGACAGAGATCAAGGTGCAGCAGCTGCAGGGATACGTCGCTGAGCACACCGCCTACCACCACGGCGACCAGAGCCTCGTGATGACCATCGTCGGCCTTGCGCAGGACTATTGTGGGAGCAACAACGTGAACCTGCTCCTGCCGAACGGCCAGTTCGGCACGCGCAGCATGGGCGGCAAGGACGCCGCGAGCGCGCGTTACATCTTTACCGCCGTCCCGCGCATCACGCGGCAGCTCTTCCACGCGCAGGACGACGCGCTGCTGAACTACCTCGACGACGACGGGCAGAGCATCGAGCCCGAGTGGTTCGTCCCCGTCGTCCCGCAGGTGCTCCTGAACGGCGCCGAGGGCATCGGGACTGGTTGGAGCACGAGCGTGCCGAACTACAACCCCGTGGACGTCGTCGCGAACCTGCGCCGCCGCATGGCCGGCGAGGAGTACGTGCCGATGGCCCCGTGGTACCGCGGGTTCGCCGGCACCATCGAGCAGACCGCGCCGGACCGCTTCCGTGTCGCCGGCCACGCGCGCCAGCTCGACGAGCGCACCTGGGAGATCACCGAGCTCCCCGTCCGCGTCTGGACGTCCTCGTACAAGGAGTGGCTCGAGGAGCGTGTCGTCGGCAGCGACAAGGCGCCCGCGACGCTGCGCGAGTACAAGGAGTACCACACCGACACCACCGTGCACTTCGTCGTGGAGCTCAACCCGCGTGGGCAGGAGGACATCGACAGGGTCGGCGCCGACGCGTTCTTCCGCCTCTCGACGGTGCTGTCGACGGGGAACATGGTCCTCTTCAACCCGGAGGGCAAGATCAAGAAGTACGCGTCCCCGCTCGAGATCCTGGACGACTTCTACTTCCTCCGCCTCGGGTTCTACCAGCGGCGCAAAGAGCACCTCGTCGACCAGCTGAAGCTTGTCTACGACCGCCTCTCGAACCAGGCGCGCTTCGTAAGCATGATTATCGCGCGCGAGCTGCAGGTGTCGAACCGGAAGAAGGCCGACATTGTTGACGAGCTCCGCGCGCTCGGCTTCAAGCCGTTCCCAAAGACGGAGGCGAAGGCGACGAGCGTCCCGGACATGGCTGAGGCGCCGGACGCTCCCGGCGACGGCGACGACGATCTTGCGAGCCGCGTGACGGACTTTGACTACCTCCTCAGTATGGCGATCTACTCGCTCACCAAAGAGCGTGTCGAGCGTCTCCTGCGCGAGCGCGACAACACGGAGAGTGAGCTCAAGATACTCCTTGGCCGCTCTCCACAGAACCTCTGGGACGAGGACCTCACGTTCTTTCTGCAGGAGTGGGACGGCATCCTCGCCGACGACGAGCGCAAGTCCGAGCTCACCACGTCTTCGCAAGTGATGGCCACGCAGAAGAAGCGCCGTGCCGCGCCGAAGAAGCCCGTGCAGAAGACGGAGGCGGCGGGCGCCGACGCACAGAAAGAGGGCGCCCGCGGCGGCGCACGAAAAGAGGACCCCGGCCCTTCACGCCCAGCGTCCCCCAAGAAAGCATCCCCCTCTCCCAAACACGAGCGTGTCCCCGACGACAAGGACGAGCTCGCCATGCCGGCGCCCAAGGCCGCGCGGAAGCCTGCTCCCCCCAAGACGACCGCGAAACCCGCGCCCAAAACTACCAGTGCAGCCGCCCCGAAGCGCGCACGGAAACGATCGGCGTCTCGGTCGCCCCCTGCCGCGGATGCTCCGCCCACGCGCCGTGCGACGTCTACGCGCGCTGCGGCACGCGCGCGCCCACAATACGAGTTGGGCTCCGACGACGGGCCCCAGGACGACCCCGCAGACGAATCCGCGCTGATTGACGAAGATGATAGTGATGAGGACTACTACCGGTAGAGCAGTAGACTTGGGGAATGATGGTCCGCGTGCCGCACTGCAGCCCCGCTACAGCCCGTCGCAGCTCCAACGCCGCCCCACCGTCGCCCTACCGCGACGCTACTCATTCTTAAAGCCCGGCTTGCGCTTTTCGGCAAACGCGTTCATCCCCTCCTTCTGGTCATGCGTGGCAAAGAGCGACTGGAAGAGGCGGCGCTCGATGCGCGTGCCTTCGGCGAGCGTCGTCTCGAATGCTGCGGTGAGCCCAGGCGCGCCGCGGCACATACCGGCATTCACGCCCTCCTTGGCCGCCTGCACGGCAATCTGGCTCTTCTTCGCAATCTTCTGCGCCACACTGACCGCCTCGTCGACGACGCTCCCCTCGCGGACGACGCGGCTCACGAGGCCGGACGCCGCCGCCTCGTCGGCGTTCATGTTGCGGCCGGTCAGCACGATCTCCATCGTGCGGCTCTTGCCGATCGCACGCGTCAGACGCTGCGTGCCGCCGGCACCAGGGATCACGCCAAGGTTGATCTCCGGCTGGCCAAACACGGCGGTCGGCGATGCAAGGATAATGTCCGTCCTGGGGGTAAGCGCGGCGCCCGAGACACACGCACATCATCGCGAGCTCGTTGCCGCCGCCAAGCTACCTCTGTTAGCGAAGGGGAGAGGAGGCAACGCACCGCGTAGCCGTCGACCGCGGAGACGATCGGCTTGCGCGTCTCAGTGAGCCTCGTCCAGTGCCCGAGGAAGTTGTTCTTGTATGCGTTGGCAAAGTCCATGCTGGACATCTCCTTGATGTCCGCGCCCGCTGGCGGTCAGCGCGGAACACCTCTGCACGACGCACCGGCAAACGCCTTCGGACTCCCGGTAATCACAATAGCACCGATGCTCGCGTCGTTGTCTGCCTCCTCCGCGGCCGCATTCAGCTCGTGGAAGAGCTCCGAGTTCAGCGCGTTGAGCGCCTTAGGCCGGTTCAGCGTGATGAGGCGGACGCCGTCCTTGGGTGTGGACACGAGGATGTTCTTGTACGTGGCCGCGTCGCTGCCCGGCGCGAGGCGCGGCAGCGACGTGGACAGCATGGCACGCGACGACAGCGGCAAGGCGCGCAGCGGAATCGACGCACGGGCAACGGCACGGGAGAACATGGTGGTGGGGAGAAGCACCGGCCCCCGCCAGCGCGGCGGGCGCTCGGGCCGTGCTCGGCCGACGCAGGGGCCACCCGTGGTGGTAGTGACCAGCGGGGGTCCACACGCGCGACGCGTGGCGCGGATCGCCCAGTGAAGAGGGGGCTTCCGCGCGCCCTGGAAGAGCCGCCGCGTACGCAGTGTGCATCCTACGCACCCCCGCTACGGTGCTACGGCATGGCGCGTAGGGCCCGGCGCGCCCCTCCCTGCGCCCGCACGCGCGCCGACGACGCGGCGGCGGCGCTTCTTGACCGCCTCGCGGTGCATCCGCTTGTACGTCTGCGTGAGCTCGCCGCGGCCCGTGCGCCAGCGCGAATCAATCGCGTCCTCATCGTCCACACACCAAAAGGGCGCAGTGTCCGTGCGCAGCACGGCGCCTGTCACGTCATTTGATGCCCCCTCCGATAGTGAATCAGCGGTCGCCATGCGCGGCAGCAGCATGCCCTGCACCGACATACGCGCTGTCGGTGCGTGCACGGCTGGCGCGGGCCCCTCCTGCGCCACGCCTCTGTCCGCGGTCCAATCAAGCTCCTCCATCTCTTCTGCCAGAGACCCGAAAAGCGCAAACTGGCCGCCTGCCTGTCAGTGATTGGATGGGGTGTATACATGCTGTCTTCGGTTGGCTGGAACATGTCTTTGAGCGTTGATACTGCGCCCGTACCCCCGGCTGTCGGCGCGAGGGGTGCGTGGGGGGGGGCGGACGTGTGGGGGGCATCGGACGCGTTTGGACGCGCGTCAGCCACGGCGCCGCGCGTCTCATCGAGTGTTTGGTCAACCTCCATTCCAGCGGCTTCCCCTGCGGCTTCTGCGGCCTCGGCGGCCTCGTCCTCCGTCCCGTCCGCCGCGTCCTCCGTCTCCTCAGCCTCGTCCTCCGTTCCGTCCGCCTCGTCCGCCTCGTCCTTCGTCATGTCCGCTGCGCCCTCCGTCTCGTCCGCCTCATCCTCTGTCTCGCCCGTCTCGTCCTTGGCTTGCCCCCACTTGTCCTGCGACCACTCCGCCGCACCATCCGTCCACTCTGCCTCGCCTTCTGTCCCCCCCGCCTCGCCTTTCGTTATCTCAGCCCCGCCTGCGCTACCCTCCTCCGTGCGCTCCCTTCCTTCCCCGCCTTCTTCCCCCAGCATATCGCTCAGGACGCGGAGCGCGCGCAAGCGCTCCTCGCCCACCGACTTCGCGCTGGGGCGTTCGTGGGTCCCGAGCTCGTCGTATCCATCGGAAAAGTCCGAGTCGTCCACTGCAGGTGCGTGCCGGGAGACGGAGTGCGGCAAGCGCGGTGTGGTGGTGGCGGGTGCAGTGGTGCGATGCGTCGCCCCTCCTCCGTGCGCCGCAGCGCCATCACAAAGATTGCCCCCCCTTTCCCGACCGTCGTCGGCGCTTCCCCTGCCGTTCTCCCCACCCTCCGAATCCTCACCCCACCAGTGCGTTCTCGTCACCGCAGAGGGACCATCAAACAGATCCGCGGGCGCACTAGCATCCTGTTCCCAAACAATGTCGACTGCGTCGCTAGGCACGGCGTCCCGGTCGTCGGGCGGTGGAGAGGCAGTGTTCGTGGAGCGTCGGCGCGCGTCGGTGGGTGACGCGCCGCCCTGTGCCCCGGCTGCGAGCGCACGCGTCCCGCGCCCTGTCGGCGCATCCTCTTCGTGCACGACACGCCCCGATCTGTCGATCGCCTTCCACGTTGCGTGTGGCGCTTCGGCGCCTTCCTCCTCCACACAGACCCAGCGTAGCGATGCATGCGTGTCGTCGGGCAAAGCGGCGTCAAGCATGCGGCCAGCGAGGTGCTCGCGGGTGTACCGCGTGGGATCGATCGTCACGCGCCGCGCACGGCTCGGCGGCGCCGATCTGCGCGCCGATCTGCCGGGCGGCCGGGCGGACGCTGGGACGCCCTGCTGCGGCCGGGGCAGTGGACGGTCCGGCCGCATCATGAGCGGACGCACGAGATGCCCCGCAGGCGTCTCCTTCCATCCCTGCACGTCAGCTGCATGCACCGCGTGCGCCGCACCCATTCCCCGTCGCGCACTGTCTGCAGAGTGACGGCGCTCATATCAGGCGCCTCCACCGCGTGCCACGGACACCAGCGCAGACGTCTTTCGCGGCGCTCATCCGCGCGCTCCGCACGCCGGCGCTCCGCATCGGCGCGCTTTGTGCGCTCCTTGTCCAGACTCCGGATGAGTGCGGCGGCAGGGAACACGTACCGAGCATCGACGCGCGGCTTTGCCTCGCCGACGCGCAGCCTGGCCTTCTTCCACATGGCGCCGGAGAGTGTGTTCATGCCTGGTGTGAGGGCGCGAGTGCATGCGGCGTACACTTGGCGATCTGCGCGGGCGTGGCGCGGAGCGTCGCGAATGCAAACGGGCGGCGCATCCCTGCTGTGAGTGACACCCAACGAGACCACGTGCCGACGCCGTCCACAAACGTGTCGTCGCACCCTTCCAGCGAGACGACCTCCCCATACGACGCGAGCTTCTGCGCGAGTGCATCGCGAGAAAAGTCCGGCGTGAGTCCCCCGATGTGGATGCGCTTCGTGACAGTCGGCGCAGCCGCGGCATCCCCGCTGGCGGGCCCGGCGCAGGCGGACGCTGCACTGTCTGGCGGCATCGCAGTCGCCGGTGGAGGCGTGGCGGTTCGCATGCGGCCGGGTTTTTTTTCCGCAAATGCGCCGTATTTGTGATGTGGAGGCGCACGGTAGCGCGCAGTGTGGTGGCAGGCGGGTCCGCGAGGTTGGGCACCGACAACGAGTGCATGGGGGGCCCCTACCTAACGCGCGTGCCAAAGAGCGCATGCACCTTGGCCGCGACAGACCACGCACCGGCGAGCGCCAGCAGGAGGGCGACATCTACAAAGAGGAGCGATAGTGCGCCGGTCATGAAGCGTGGCACCCAGATTTTGAAAAGCATGAGGTGGCGGCGGAAATACGCCGCCCAGGCAGCCGCAGACAACGCGAGGACCGCATGGTAGAAGATGAACCCCATCGACACGCGCAGGAGCGCGAGCGCAAGCGGCTGCGGGGGCGGCGATGCGGCGTCGGCACGCATGCGCATCGGCGCCACGTTCCACAGCGTGCGGAGGACGACGGCCATCGCCGGGAGCAGCGCGACGGGCCCGAATGCATTCAGCGCGACAAACATCGGTGACCACGGGTATACGACGCGGGTGCATCCGACGAACGCGACGCGCCACTGGATCGCGGCAAACGTCGCCTGGTGCCCCGTCGCGAAGAAGGCGACGTACCCCAGCAGCGCGAAGCACACCACCTCGAGGAACGTCGGCACGGCGGCGGCGGCGGCGGCGGCGACCGCATCCGCGTCGCCCGCGCTGCGCGCCGCCGCGCGGACGGCGCGCGCATCGCCCTCACCGTCGCCGAGGTCCGCGAGGAGCACGGCGGCGAGGAAGCACGCGCCCAGTGCGAGCTGTCCCATCGGCTGCGCCAGCAGGAACAGGAGCGCGAACGCGAGCGCGGCGAGCAGGAGGAACGCGCTCCCAAAGCTGTTCGCGAACCCGAGCACGGCGATGCGCCCGCCCGCTGCGGTGGGCGCACCGCCCGCGTCCGCCCGCCGCGTCGACAGACACAGCGGCGACAGCACCCAGAACACCGCGCCGGCGCCGACAAGCGCGAGGTCCACGCGCGCCACCCACGTCTTCGCCTGCAGGAGCCACGCACTCATGTGCGCGTCCCAGCGGTCCAGACCATGCGCCCAGTCCGCAAGCCAGAACGCGGCGGCGCCCAGGAGCGCCGGGCGGAGGACATACGAGAGCAGCGCCGTCGCGACGCCCGCGTCCGCGCGGCTCGGCTGCAGCATGCGCAGCAGCGCCGCCGGGACAAAGTACGCAGCCACATACGCGGCGGCAATCGCCCACGGGCTGTTCGTCGCGGCACCGCTGAGTGCGTACGCCGGGTTGTCCGCGAAGCGCGTGTCCGCACGCATCGCGTAGAACGTCGGCGTGCAGTACGGCGCCTGCTCCTCGCGACACACGCGGCTCATCGCTGCGAGCCGCACGAGGAGCAGCGCGCCCAGTGCAAGCAGTGGGAGGCGCTGCTGCAGGCGCGCAATCGGCGCGCCAAGCCCCTGCACGCCACGCACCAGCATGCCCGCGGCGAACAGGCCCAGCACGATGCGGTCCTCCCACATGGTGAAGCTGTTGCTCGCGAAGATGCCCGCATGCGCGAGCACGAGCACCGCCCCGAGCGGCGCCGCTGCCGCGCGCCAAGCGCCGCCCTGCGGACGCGCGGCGCCTGCCGGCGCCGCCCCTGCCGGCGCCGCCCCTGCCGCAGCCGTGCCCGAGCTCTGTGCGCGCACTGCGGCCCCCTCCCGCGCGCCGGCGCGTCCCACGACGGCCTCCCATGCGAGCGCACCCAGCGCCACAACGCTGGCCGCCGCGAGCGCCGCCTCCACGCGGGAAAAGAACGCGAGCGGCACGGACGCCGCAGTGGCGGTGCCGGCGGCCGCGACCGGGAGCGCACGCCGCAGCGCGCGTACGACGCGCGCACCGATCCCGCCTACCGACGCGTCCGCCTGAGCGGGCGCCGCGAGGCTCCAGAGCCACACGGCAACAAGGACGCTCCCGCTGAGCACGGCGGCGCCCAGCGCCATCTTGAGGGCATCAAACTGCGCCCAGACGGCGCGCGCCGCGGCAAGCGCGGCGCGCGTGTATGCGGCGTATGCGGCGGTTGCCGCGCGCGCCGCATCCTCGAGCGCGGCGCTACTACCGCTGAACGGCATGCGGCCCCGCACGCGGTGCTCCTCGAGCGCAAAGCGCGCGTCGGCGACGAGGCACGCGGCCCAGCGCTCCTCGAGCGACGCCAGGGATGCCGCAAGGTCCGCGGACTGCTCCGCATGCGCGGCCAGATACGTACGCACCTGGCGCGCGTTCATGCGCAGCGCGCGCAGGAGGCGGCCGCCGGGGCGCGAGAGCGGGCGCCGCGCGTCCGCGGCAAGCTCGGGGATGACTGTACCAAGGTTGCTGAAGGGGACGGGGAGGCCGAGCAGCACGCTCAGGGTCGGGACGAGGTCAATCTGCGGCACGGTGCGGTGCAGCGACGCGCCGAGCGGGGCGAATGGCGCATGCGTGGCGGCGTGCGGCGGAGACGCGCGCAGCAGCGCGGCCACGTCCGGGTCGTCCTGCAGCGCGCGACGCGCACCGCCGCCGAGCCCCGCACGCGCATACACCCACAGGGCACTGCCGACCTCGAGCTCGCTGTCGCCGCCGTGGTCGCCCGTCGCATCCATGCCGTGGTCGCCGAGGAGGACAAAGAGGGTGTCGTCGTCGAGGCGGTTCATGACGTCCTGCACGAGGAGGTCCATCTGCGCGAGCTTCGGCGCCATGCGCGGATGCGCGGGGCCAAATCGGTGGCCGACGTGGTCGACGCCGAGCGAGTGCGCGACGAGGAGCGTCCAGTTCGCGGGCGGCGCGTCGACGGGCACGCCGTCGAGCATACCGAGCAGGTGCTGCGTGACGCCCGCGTCCACGGTGTCCAGGTCCTCGACATTGAACGAGCTATACGGCCACGTGTACCCGTCATCAAACAGCGCGGAAAACACCATCTCCCAGGTGTCGTCGCCGACGAAGGCGAGCCCCGCCTGCGTCGCGTTCGTGCCGCGCTCCCGCAGCGCACGGCTGCGGAGCTGTGCAATCCACGTGTCCTCCTGCACGCGCCCCGCGCCGCCAAAGTTCGCACCGGCCTCGATGAACGTCGGCAGCGAGCCGGTCGTCAGCCCCTTGAGCCGCTGCAGCGTCGTCGTCGGCGCGTCCGCGGCAAAGTGCGCGAGAAACGCGGACTGCGGCCGCGCCGCGGCCACCGCCGCGGGTGTGCGCAGGATCCCGTGCATGTGCGCGTTCGGCGCCCATGCGGGCGTCGCCGGTGGCACCGGCGCGATGAAGTCGTAGCGCAGCGCGTCCACAATCCACACCACCACGCGCCGGAAGCGCGGCGGGAGCACACACTCCCCGCGCCCGTGCACGGGATCCAGCGCGGCGTCCCACGCGCGCAGCGCATCGCGGTCGCCCGCGGCCGCGTTCGGCGGCGGCAGCGGCGCCGCCCAGTCGTCGGCCGGCGGCACGCCGCACGCGGCCGTCTGCGCGAGCTCCACACGCTGCAGCAGGAACCCGCTCGTGAACAGCAGCAGCCCCGCCACATGCAGCACGCCCACAAGCGCGACAAGTGCGAGAAGGGTGCAGAATGGGCGCTGTACGCCGCGCGCGCCCGTCGCGGTCGTCATCGCCGTCGCCAGCGCGTCGCTGCGCGCCGCCGCCGCGCGGCGGCAACCGCGTCTCGGCCGAGCCACGCGCGGCGCGCACGACGCGGCGCTGCGCGGCGGCCGCGCGGCGGCCATGAAGGTGGCTGAGTGGGGCGCGCGCGCGGGCCGCGGCATCGCGCAGCGCGACGGGAACGCACTCGCACACCTCTTCTCCCTGCACGCGAGCGGCACGCGGCGGTGTGCGGCGACCATCGTGGAGCCGTCGGTGCGTGCGCCGCGCGGCTCGCTGACCACAGGTGTCCATCGTGCAGGCGCTGCTGCACGGCGCATCGCTGCCGCCGCCCTGGGGAGACATATGTGCGCACTACCTGTGTGCGGGCGCGTTCCTGTTCGGCCCGAAGACGGCATCGCGGGCGCCCGTGGAGTCGTGGCGCCGGGCGTGCGAGGAGATGCACGCGGCGGTCAGGTGCGGCGGACGCGCGGCCCACAGCCTGACCGCAGCACGTACCTGCGCTTCTTCACCTCCCTCACCCCGGGGCGCTGGGTGCTTCCTGTGACGGCGGCGCTCCTCCAGGACCTGCGCTGGGTGTCCCAGGGCTCCGACGACGCGGGCAACGTGGCCACGTCTGCGGCGGCGGCGGCGGCCCACGGCGAGACGCCGCTGCCCACACACCGGCACCTCGAGGAGTGCGCGCGACAGCTGAACAAGGCGTTCTCGGCGTGCATCGCGGACCGTAATCCGGTGCTCACAGAGAGCAAAAAGTGGGGGACGTACGCGATGGTCGGCATGGTATTCCGGACATACTTCCAGGTGCGTTGCGTCGGCGCGGCGTCCCGCTGACCGCAGCTCAAATCCGTGTCGCTGTGCCGGAACATTCTGCGCGCGCTGGCGGCCGCGGACCTGCCGCCGCTCGACGCGTTTCCGCGTGCGGACATGGTGACGTACTGGTACTATGTGGGCCGCCTCGCATTCCTGGACGAGGACTACGAGAGGGTAGGCTGCGCGCTGCGCGGTGCTCACCGCAGGCGAATACGGAGCTCGCCCGGGCGTATGCGAATGCGCCGCGCGATGCGCAGCGGCAGTGTGAGCGCATCCTCCTGTACTGGCTCCCCGTGCGCCTGCTGCAGGGCGTGCGTCCGAGTCCCGCGCTGCTCGCGGCGTACCCGCGCCTCGACACGCTCTTTGCGCCGTTCGTCAACGCGTATCGCACCGGCGACGTGCGCGCGTATGACGCCGCGCTCGAGGACCCCGCAGCGGAGCGTGCGCTTGTGCGTCTCGGCGTTTTCCTTGCGCTCGAGCGCGCGCGGGAGGGATGCGTTGCGCGCCTCTTCCGCCGCGTCTGGCTCGTCTCCGGCAAGAGCACGCGTCTGCGTCTCGACCGTTTCTGGGCCGCGCTCTGCTGGCGTGGCGAGGGCATCGATCGTGAGGACGCCGAGTGGTCCCTTGCGACGCTGATTGCCAAGGTGCGTGCGCTGTGCGTCGCGCCTGACTGCAGGGGCGCATGAGGGGGTACATTGCGCATGAGCGTCAGGTCCTCGTGCTGAGTGCTGCGGACCCATTCCCGCATCCGACGCTCGCCATGTTGCGGTAGTAGGGGCGAATGGGGGTGGGGGACACGGGGTGGGAGCACGTTTGGCTGGGAAAAGGTGGGGGTCACCTTGGGTGCCGTGCGAAGCAGTCGCACAGGGATGGTCCACAGGTGGTAGGGGGCCGATCGGGGCATGGGGGCATGGGGGCATCGGGGCCTTGGGAGCATTGGGAGCGCGATAAAAGGTGTGCGCGTGCACAAAAGAGCGCCGCCCGTCCCCCTAATCCCCCTGCCCTCCTCCTCCCCCTCCCTTTCTATGGGTACCCATGGCGCCGCGGCAGTCACGATGTAGTCTACGCGGGCATGCCCATGCGCCGACCTTGCTGTACCGGCCAGTCTTTATCTATCACACATCCATTCCCTCCGTCGCGGCAAGCGACTCCTTTTTTCCACACTCGCTCGGCGGCCGCTGATCCACGCCCATTCCCTCTCTCCCGGTCGCCCCCAGGCGAACGAGGCGCGGCTGCAGCGTGGCCATATCCAGCACAACCAGCTCGTGCGTATCGGAAAAGCGAGGAACAAGGATGACGCGAATGACATGCGCGGAGCCATCGGGTTTGCGCACTGCGGTCAGCACACCCATAAACCAACACACCGTCGACTTCGCAGGTATCGAAGTGCGGCTGGTTCCCGATGAAGTACACGTCCGGCGACGCTCGCAGCACAAACGGGTCCGTGGTCTTGAATGGATAGCACCCTGGTGTGAGCGCGGCTGCGCACCGTCGTACAGAGGGTGTCCGGGGCAGTCGGCGCGAGATGCGACCACTCGAGCGTCCCGCGTGCCATCGCGAGCCGAGCCTGCGGTCCGGCGTCGTCCGCGGGCAGGTACTTGACAAGGTCGTCGACATTTTGCCCCGACGTGCCCAGGAACGTGCGTCCATGCAGCTCCAGCCACGCGGGGTTCGTGAGCCGGTGGAATCCGCTCCGCTGTGAGGCGCGCGGGAAAAGGGGCGCGAGCAGCGGCTGCTGCGGCATCGAAATGCTCGCCGGGTCCTCGGGGCCAGGGAGCACCGCGACCGTGTCGAGTGTCGCGCACAGCTCGTCGAGCATCGGGTCGAGGGCCTGGAATGGGTTGCGTTCCAGCGCCAGTGCAGCGGCATCGGGCTGCGTGGTTAGGAGGGCGAGTGCTGCAAGACCCACCTTTCGTCGCTCCAGCGAGCTCACTTCCGGCGGCGTCCAGTCGGGCTTGCTCGTGGAATCACCGGCAATAATCACACTCGTAATACGCGCAATGTTCTCCCGCTCTTCCGCTGTCCCCAGCTCGCCTGTGAGCCACTCAACAAGAAGATCGAGCGACGGAGCCAGCCGCGCCGCCGCGTCGCCCGTCCCGCCCACGTGGAGCCCACTCGCAAGCACCACAAGCGGATGCGAGCCTGGCGCAGGCGCCGGACCGACCGCCTCCACCGGCGGAGGCACCCCTGCGACATACAGGTCCGTAACGTGAAAGTGGCCCTCTGGCGTCTCCATCCCGAGCGCGCCCACCACGACCCCCGTCACGCGCTGCATCGCAAACGGAGGCGTGTGCAGTGCGTCTCCAACTAGCCGCACGCGCCCACTCTGGTCCTCCAGGTACACTTCGTCAGCCCCCGGGTCCGCATAGCTCGCGAGCGCAGGCGGAGGCGCAAGGGAGTGCTGCCGTCAGCGGCATTCCGCGCGGAACGTACATCACGCGCAATTTCCTGGAGCACGTCCGGCTTCAGCCGCATGTTTAGGTACAGTGTCCCGATAATGAAACACGTCTGCTGGGCGGGAACGTCCAGCACGCGTTCGACGTACGGCAGCGGCGCGTCCTGCGCCGCGCGCGCAGCGGAGACAACACGCCGTCGCAGCACCGCAAGGCGATAGTCGTACATCTGCGCAAACTGCTGCCCATATGTACGGTCCGCCGCGGGCACACGCAGCGGCGCGGACAGGTCCGCGAGCGCGTCATAGCCGCTCTCAAACGCACGCGTAGCCATGCGGAAACGCTTGTCTCCGCGCGCGCGCCGTGGGCGTGCATCACGTGACTATCTACCCCTGCTGGTCCTCCGTATCGAATGCGTTGGAGCGGTGTTTGGCTGGCGGTGAGTGGTGGGAGACCAAAGGGGGGGGGGGGGGGGGGGGGGGGGGGGGGAAAAGAAAGGGGTGCGGAGAAGGAGGGAAAAAAAGAAAAAAGGTTAGGGTTAAGGAGGTTGAAGGAAAAGGGAAAAAGAAGGCATAGGGGTAGCGTTAGGGGCGAAAGTAGACAAGAGAGAAAGCGGAGGCATAAATGTGGAAACGTAAGGAGAGGGCATGTGAGAAGCAGGAGAAAGGGAAATTAGGGAAGAGTAGCACGTAAAAGAGCAAGGAGAAGACACCAGAGACACAGTGCGTCGTCGATGTTTGCGCTGGGCTTCTTCCCCTTCTCATCACCCGCCGTCTCTTCCCCTTCCTGTTCCCCCCGGCCACTCTCCCCCGTCTCCTCCCCTTTCCCCTCCACCTCCTCTCCACCTCTCCCGCACGCCGTCCCCGACCCACCCCCCCCCTTTCCCTTTCCCCCCGCCCCCTTGACGTACGCGTAAAATGCCACTCGGCAGGGGCTTTCCCCAGGAACATCTCCGAGATGCGGACCCAGTCCTGCGCACTCGGACTGCCGAGCAGCGACTCGAGGTGATCGCGGCCCGCAAACGGTGGTGGGCGGTCGTTCATGCGCACTGGCACGTGCTCCAGGATACCAAGAGGCACGTACCGATGCGTGAACGAAAGCATCTCACAGAGGAAGCGGCGAGTGGTGTTGACGCCCTGCGTGTCGGAACCCCAGTGCGACAGTCCATGCGATGCATACTCGCGCACAATGTCCAGACGCTCACGGCTGCTGATGTCCCAGTCGCGGCGTTCGCGGATCTCGGTGAAGATCCACGGCTTGATCAGCGCGCCACGTGCGATCATCTCGCCGTCGACGCCCGTTGCCTCCTTGTTCGCGTAGTAGTCGCGCCATCCGTACACGTCGCCATTCCCATAGATCGGCACCGGAGCCATTTCCGCCTCGTCCGCATGCTGCTCGTCCTCGTTCCAGCTGCGCACAGAGTCGCGCAGCGCGCTCACACACTCGCCGACATACGTCCAGTCCGCGTCGTTCTTGTACCGCTGCTTTCGCGAGCGCCCATGCAGCGTGACGCCTCCGACGCCCCACTCGGTTTGCGCGCGTGCAAAGACCCGGTGCGCAGTCGGCTTCCCGGAGGTCCCCGTGCGTAGCTTGATGGTGACGGGGGTCTCGCCGAGCGCCGCAGACATGCCGCGTACAATGCGCCCAAGCTTATTCGCATGGTCCAGCAGTGCCGAGCCCGCGCCCTTGTTGTATACGAAATCAATCTGTGGTCAGCGCTCGCCGCAGTGCACGCACCGGACACCCGCAGTTCACATCGACGAAGTCGAGTCCGGTGCCGATCTCGCTTGCAAGCGCCTCCGCGGCGGGCACGAGCACCTCTGGTTTGCCGCCACACAGCTGCGTGCCGAAGATACGCTCGCCCTCCCAACGCCGCGCAAGGCTCCACTCTGACGCATTCCCGTGCGAGAAGGACTCTGCGAGCCCCATTTCGCCGCAGTGGATGTCGGAGCCGAAGCGTGCACAGAGGCGCCGAAACGGCAGGTTGCCCGTCGTCGTCAGCGGCGCGAGGTACAGCTCGTCGCGCCACTGGAGCCGGCGTTTCTCGCACGGGCGAACGCGCGCAGTGTCGGCGGCCGCCTCCGCGTTCCGCAGCTCGTTCTCGTACTCGTCGAGCGCCTCTTCCGTCGCCGCCGCGCCGCGTGGCGCCGCTGCGCGCACGCGGCGCAGCGTCGCCTCCTTTTCGTAGTCGATGCACAGAGGCCCCTTTCCGACCGGCGACGCGGCAACTTCATCGGGTGTGAGCCCCACGAGCGCCTTGGCCTCCTGCTGCAGATGCGCGACAATCGCCGGCGTCTTCTCCAGGGGGTACGCGCGCGAGCGCATCGCACGCATCTCGGCGGGGGAGACCCAGTTCATCTCGTCCGAGTCGCTGCGCCCCGCATGCGTATCCGCACGCCGCGCGTGCCACGCGGCCGCGCGCGCCTCGTCACGCACGAGCTCCAGGCCACTACCCTCGACGCCTGCCGCCGCCTCGCCCGCGACGAGACGCGACGGCGAGACGCGGCGCACGTGGGCGCCAAGAAAGCGGCATTTCCATCCCGCCGGACACACGCCGCGCTCACCAAAGAACACACAGTGCGTCGTCGTGTCCAGAGATGCGTGCACGGGGTCATCGCAGTGCGGATGCTGAGGCGGCGACTCAGACGCCACTGCACACGCATGTACGCGCTCTAGCCATGCGTCTTGGCCCTCGTCCGCGCGCGGGGAGAGTGCATGAATATCATGCTGCTTGTGCTGCAGATAGGCGCATAGATCGTGGCCAAAGCGGCACGCGTTCCCGAACCCGCACGGGATGCCGCGCGCTAACTGGCTGCAGAGCGCCACGCTGTCCCCCGTCTTGGCGAATGTGCGCCCCTTGTTTTGGCCACGTGCGCGCTTCCGCGGCGGAGCGGTCGCCGCGGGCGTGGCGCCGCCCGCCGATGAGGGCGCGACACCATTGGCCGTTACGCGTGCAGGGGGAGATGCGCGGCTCGCGCTGCCGCCGCGACCCTCCCCAGGCGTCTCGGCCTCCAGCGCCGTGCCCTCCTCTGTCCACACCGCCCCGTCCCGAGCGTGCTCGGACGCCTCCTGCGCTGCGCCGCGCCGCCCGCCTGCACTCACACGACCGCTGTTCCCCTCCGCACTCGCTCCCACACGCGCCGCATCGAGTGGCGCACTCCGCGCGGGCCATGCAGCCAGCACATATCTGCCACATCAGTACACGCCCCCTGTACGAGCGCACTCTGCCTTGACGGGCGCGGTGCCCGGGGGATACGCCGCCATTGTGGTCCACCGTGCGCGGAAAAAAAATCGGGCGCAGGAAGAGTCAAGGTGCGCCACGTGACAGAAAAAAAGGTTCGCGCGTGCGACGGCGCGACTGTGCGACGCCACTACACGTGCTGATGGCCTCGCCGTTCCCCGCCGTGCCGCCGCCCCGGGAGGGGCGTGCGCGGAGTGTGAACACGCGCGCGGACGTGCTTATGAAGGTGACCTCGGATGCGCACCCGGAGGCGGTGCTGCCGCGCGACGGCGAGGAGAACGTGCTCGTGACGTCGGCACTGCCGTACGTGAACAATGTGCCGCACCTCGGCAACATCATCGGCTCCGTGCTCTCCGCGGACGTGTTTGCGCGGTACTCGCGCTCACGGAACCGCAACACGCTGTTCATCTGCGGCACGGACGAGTATGGCACGGCGACGGAGACCAAGGCGCTCGAGGACAACGTGTCGCCGCAGGCACTCTGCGATAAGTACCACGCGCAGCACGCGGCGGTATACGAATGGTTCCAGGTCGGGTTCGACTTCTTTGGGCGAACGACGACGCCGCAGCAGCGCGAGTGCGTAGTGTGCGCGGCCGCGCTGACGAGCGAGAATCGCGCAGGACATCTTTGTGAAGCTGCACAATAACCAGCTGCTCGAGGAGCGCAACATGACGCAGCTGTACTGTGACAGCTGCACGCGCTTCCTGGCAGACCGCTACGTGAACGGGACGTGCCCCAAGTGCGGATACGACGTGCGTGCGCACGCGCACGGTGCTCACCCCAGGACGCACGCGGTGACCAGTGCGACCAGTGCGGGCAGCTGCTCGATGCTGTCGAGCTCGTCGACCCGAAGTGCAAGCTGTGCCGGCGCACCCCCGTTCTCCGCGACTCGCGGCACATGTTTTTGCGCATCGACGCACTGCAGCCGCGCACGGAGCAGTGGGCGATGGACCAGGCGCGCGTGGGGCACTGGTCGTCCAACGGCACGTTTATCACCGAGTCCTGGTTCAAGGAGGGCCTGCGCCCGTTCTCGCTGACGCGCGACCTGAAGTGGGGTGTCCCCGTGCCGCTGCCCGGGTTCGAGGACAAGGTGCTGTACGTGTGGTTCGATGCGCCGATCGGGTACCCGAGCATTACCGCGAACTACACCCCGGAGTGGGAGCTCTGGTGGAAGAACCCGGAGCAGGTGAAGCTGTATCAGTTTATGGGCAAGGACAATGTACGCTTCCACACGGTCATCTTCCCTTCATGTCTGCTGGGGAGCGGCGACGACTGGACGCTGCTGCACCATCTGAACACGACCGAGTATCTGCAGTACGAAGGCGGCAAGTTCTCCAAGTCCCGCAACGTCGGCGTGTTCGGCGACAAGGCGAGCGCGATTGGTGTCTCGCCAAGTGTGTGGCGGTACTATCTGCTGTCCACGCGCCCCGAGTCGTCCGACTCGCAGTTTGTCTGGTCCGACTTTGTCACGCGGAACAACTCGGAGCTCCTCAAGAACCTGGGCAACTTTGTGAACCGGGTGATGACGTTTACGAAGAAGTACGACGGCTGTGCGCCGCCTCTCCACGCGGGATACGGGCTGCGTTTGGGCACGGACGGCGCGCTCGCTGTCGAGGGGGGCGGCGGGGCGGACGAGCGCGGCGACGCATCGTCCACGTCCGCGCTCGTCGCACGCTTTGCGCGCGACGCGAATGCGATCCTCGCGCAGTACATCGACGCCATGGAGGTCGGGAAGCTGCGCGCAGGGCTGAATGCGATGATGGCCCTGTCCGCGCGCGGCAACCTGCTCCTTTCGGAGGCCGGGCTGGACAACACGCTCTTTGCGGAGCACCGCGCAAAGTGCGACACGGTCGTCCTCCTCGCGCTGAATCTGATCTGGACGCTGTCGGCGATGGTGTATCCGTTCATGCCGCTCACGTGCGACCAGATGCTGGTGCAGCTGAATGCGCCCCCGCGCACGCTGCCGACGGCGCTTACGATCGACCTGCTCCCGGGCCACCCGCTCGGGAAGGCCGCGCACCTCTTCAAGCAGATGGACGAAAAGCAGGCGGACGTGTGGAGGGCGCAGTTCGGTGGTGACTCGAGCGAGGAGAAGCCTGCGATGAGCAAGAAGGCCGCCGCGAAGGCGGCGAAGGCGAAGAAGAACGCGCAGAAGCCCACGCCGGCCCCACAGACGCCAGCGATCACCGCGCTCGAAGCCGAGGTGAAGGAGCAAGGCGACGCGGTCCGTGCCGCGAAGTCGTCGCCGGACACGCCGCAGGACGTGGTCGACAAGGCCTTGCATGAGCTTCTCGAGCGGAAAAAGGCGCTCCAGGACGAGGTCGACCGCGCGCTTGCCGCGCAGATGGGCGCCGCATCGGTAGCGCCGTAGGGCGGGGGGGGAAGGACGGATAGAGGGGCAGGGAGGGATGAGAGAAACGCGCAGAGGGGCGCAGGGTGGTGATGGGACCGGCAGAGGGGGTCGGGACAGACAACATCGGTCGAACGTTGTAAAATTCGCCAACCCATTTTTCCCCTTCCCCTCCCCATTTCCTGCTCCACAGTCCATACTACCTATACTATTCCTCCACATACGGCACCGCGATTGGCTCCCAGAGGGCAGCCCGATTGGCACGCCCGATCGCATCGGCCGTGCCCGCGCGTTGCCACCGTTAGACCATGACAGACCCGCGCGGTCCTGTGCCGTCGACAGAGGCGCCGCTTCCGAGAGGCATCCTGAAGAATGCGCGTCCCCGTGATGGGCGTCCGTTCGAGAATCAGTGCGTGGGCGTGGCGGCGGGTGCGGTGGCCTAACGACAGCCTGCACTGGGACGAGTCGAACCTGCAGCTGAACGAGGACGAGCGCGACAATGCGGACCCGCGCATGGTCATTGACGAGCCGAAGACGCCGTTTGTCCACAGCGCGAATGCGCCGCCACTGGATGACGAGTGTGCGTTGCGCGCCGCAAGCTGCTGACGCCAGCATTCCAACTTGACGGCGACGACAGCGCGGCGGAAACAGCTGCCGTGGCGCCCAGCAGCGTGGCAGACCCGTCGCTGAATCCGGACTTGGTCGCGGCGAATACGCGCGCGAACTCCGGGTCCCTCCTGGTGGACGAGGAGCAGGACTTGGAGCGCACGGTCGTCACACCGAAGCAGCATGCTCCTTCGTCCAGTGAGCCGGAGGAGGACGGTGCGTCAGCCGCGGGCCGCCGGTGGCGCGCGCCCGCAGACCCAGCGCTGACGTGCAGAAGCGAAACATGCGGCGTTTGAGGAAAAGAGGCATCGTCACTATGGAAACGAGGCCCAGGTGCTCCGCATCGCCGCGGCGCTTGCCACACAGGAGGAGGATCAGGAGGAGGGGGATTAGGGGGATTAGGGGGGGACGCAGAAGAGGGGGGAAGGAGATTAGGGGGGGATGGGGGCCGAAGAGGTCGTAAGGGGAAAGAGGAAAGGGGGGAGAGGTAGGGGGGGGAGAGAAGGGGGAGGTAGGGGGGGAAAGGAACAGAGGGGGCCTAGGAAAAAAAGGGCGAGGCGGGATAGAAGACGTCGAAAGGGCTCGGCGTGGTGGGGCCCCGGGGGGGCCTCGTGTGCGGATGGGTGGGGTGAGGTGCTGTGCGGCGCTCTGGGGCGAGAGGGCGCAGTACAGTCTGTGCGGAGAGGCGCACTTTAGTGTGTGTACCTTTACCAATGCAGAGCAGTTCCCAGCGACATCGCCGGCGCACCGTCGTCTGCGCGGTGCCGCACAGCGTGTTGGTGCGCGCGGCAGCGGCACCGCTGGCGCACGTTTGCCTGCGCACTATGCACTCCACACCGTTCCGCCCCGCAGCGGCACAGACTCCCTGTTATCTGCGCGGTGCACGCAACGCTCCTTTTGCTTTCCCCCTCCCCCTGTCTCCCCCTGCGGCCCCCTACATACTATTGCGCCGCGCAGCAATACCGCGGCGCTTCGGGACACGGCGGAGTAAACTCGGGTCGGTGCCGGCGGGGAGACGCCCCTCGGCAGACCAATCGCGAATCGCCACCATCATCGCGTCGTAGCCGGCCTGGAGGATGTCGGGGTACTTGGCAAAGTCCAAGGTGCCATACATCTCGACGGGCAGGCGCAGGTACAGACAGTTGTCCAAGGCCTTGGCCTCCTCAAGCACCTTGACAGAGGTCGTGTAGGAAAGACGCGACTGGATGTCCGGGATGCTCGGGATGTTGCGCATGCTGCTCCACGGGTTCAGGCGGTTCAGCAGCACCCACCAGCCCGAGAGCGTGTCGCCGTAGTGCTGCGGGGAGGTGTCGTCAATGCTGCTCACATCCACGGCAAACACTGTGCGCGCGCCCATGGACATCATCACGCTCACGGGGAGATTGTCCGTGTACCCGCCGTCGACAAGCATGTTGCCGCCGTCGAGGAGCGGCGGGACGAGGCCCGCGAGCGTCATGCTCCCGCGGATGTACCGCCACGCATACCCGCTCGTGTGCACCTCCATGCGGCTCCACGTAATGTTCGTCGTGTTGCAGAAAAAGGGGAGCCACATGTCCTCGATGTGCGTGTCGGAGAACGCCTTGTACAGGCCGCGGTTGAACTCGTGCCCCGTCGTGTACGAGACGAGCGGGTACGTGATGTCCGCGACGAAGCGCCACAGGCTCGCCATGCGCCCCGCAAACCGCATCACGCGCCCGTGGCTCGAGACGGACGCGCCGTCGAGCGCGTACAGGCCGCCGACGAACGAGCCGATGCTCGTGCCGCCGACGATGTCGATCGGCACATCGCACTCCTCGAGCGCGCGCAGCACGCCGACGTGCGCGCAGCCGCGCGCGCCGCCGCCTCCGAGCACGAGGCCGATGCTCGTGCCGCACAGGCGGCGCGCGAGGCGCGCAAAGTCGGAAAAGTGCGCCGCGCGCGGCGTGCCGGACGGCGCGAGCGTGCGCCGCCCGATGCGCGCGTCGATGCGCGCCTTGATCGTGCGCAGGACGCGAGCGGGGCGCGTGTCCGAGTCGCGCTTCTCGAGCTGCGGCGGTGCGGCCTTCAGGCCGCGCATCTCGACGTGGTGGTGCGTGCTGAGCCACGGACGCGCCTGCAGCCACGCACGCGTGGAGCCGGGTACGACGCTGCGCGTGGGATGCAGGAGGACGAGCTCCTTCCGCGCGGTCGTCTTGATGCTCTGCAGCAGGCGCTCGTACTCGCCGATGCCCGCGTCGTCGCCGAGGCCGACGAGCAGGATGCAGTCCGCCTGCCGGATGCTCGTCTGCGCCCACGTGGAGCCGACACTCGTGTCAATCACGTACATGACGAGGCGGAACCGCTGCTCCTGCGCGGCGAGCCAGCCGGCGAGCTTCAGCTTGCCCATGCGCGAGAATGCATGCCGCCCGAGCGCGCGCATCACGCTGCTCTGGTTCAGGAACGCGACGGGCTCCGCGCTCGTCTCGCGGAACGACGCATGCAGGCGGCGCGCGAACTCGACCACGGGCACGTCCGCGGACGCGGGCAGCAGCGCGACCGTCTTCAGGTTCAGCGAGCTCTGCCCGACGTCCGCGCCGCCGCTGATGTGCGGCGGCTGCGCGAGCGCATGCTGCTTCTGCTGCATCTCGCGCCGCACGCTGTGCGCGATGATGCGCGTGATCTGCATCGTGATCGGCGGGTGCCACAGGGAGAGCGCGGTGAACAGCGTCTGCACGTGAGCCGCGCGCGCGCGTCACGCACCATCGGCATGCGCGCGACCTCCGAGTCGCGAATCGAGTGCAGCGTCTCGCGCCGCGGCGTGCGCGTGATCATGTCGAGCTCCCCGACGCTGTCGCCTTGCCCGTACTCGCCGACGATCTCCAGCTTCCCGCGCCCCGCGCGCTCGGTGATCGCGCGCAGCCGCCCGTTGATCACGATGTAGAACGAGTCGCTCGCGTCGTCCTCGCGGTACAGCACCTGCCCCGCGCTCACCTGCTCCCAGTCGAGCGCCGCGTCGAGATGCAGGACTGCGTAAGCACACACCGCCGCGGCACGTACTCAGCGGCGGCAGCAGGCTCAGGAGCCGCTTCGACAGGGTCAGCAGCGCATTCGTGCGCTTCGCCACGAGGCGCTCCAGCGAGCGCACGGGGAGCACGCCGATGTACACGTCCGTCTTGGCCACGATGTCCACGTAGCTCGGCACGTCCAGCAGGCTCGACAGATACCCGGCGATCCCGCCGCGCCCCACGCTGAACAGACAGCGCCGCGCGCCCCGCTCGTGCTCGCGCGCGCGCCGGAACGCCTCGTGCGCCGCGCGGGCCGCGCCCGCGCGCTCCTCCGCGGTGCCGTCGAGCGCGTTCCCGAGCACGGACGCACGCGGCGCGCGGAACGGCGCTTCGCCCGCGCCCAGCAAGTCGTCCCCGTCGGGCAGCCCCGGCGACGCGCCCGTGCGCCGCACGCTCGAGCTCCGCCGCGGCCGCGTCCGCGGCACGCGCGTCTCGCCCGCGTCCTCGTCCGCATCCTCGTCCGCGAGCATCACGTCGAGGAATCCGTCGATCACGTAGAACAGGCCCGCGCCCACCTCGCCCGCGCGCGCGAGCACACTGCCCGCGGGGAAGAAGCGGATCTCCACGCCGTTCTCCGCCGTGTCGATACCCGCGGACGAGCTGTGCTGCGACGCGCCCGTCGCACTGCTCCCCTCTTCGCTCCGCGCGGAGAACGTGTCCAGCGTCGTCAGGTTCGAGAACGCCGGCATGTACCCGCCCCGGTACACGCTGTCCTGCGAGAGGAGTGCCGGGCTTGTGAGCATGCTCGGTGCGTCGCGGATAATCGGCTGCGTGAGCCCGATGCTGTTCGCAATGCAGTTCATCACCTCTGTGCGCAGGTCAAGCTGCGCCCGCGGCCGTGGACTCTTGGGGTGCGGGGGGGACGGGGGGGCGGCCGCCTCGCTGCGCGTGCGCGCGCGCGCGTGGTCCGCCGGCGTCGCAGGCGGGGGCGAGTGGTCGTGCGGCGTTGCGCCGCGGGCCCGTGCGGCAGCCGCCGGGCGGGCGGTGCTTTCCCTTGCGCCCGCCGCCCCGGTGGTCGGCCCCCCGTCCGGCGCCCCGGTGCTTTCCCCCCCGTGTGTCGCCCAGGTGCTCTCCTCCCCCTCCACGTCCTCCTCCGCTCCCACGTCCTTTTCCGCCTCTTCCTCCCCCCCATCCGCTTCCTCGCCCTCCGCCTCCCCCCCGCGCCCGCCCCGGTCCCCCCGTCCGCCCCCCCGCGACACGCGACGCGAGGGCACCTGCGACACGGCCTGCGAGGGCGCCTGCGAGGGCGCCTGCGAGTGTGGGTCAAACGGCTCCGGGTCCACAAGCGTCGAGGCGACCATGCTCAGGAGGTCGCCGGGCGCGACGGCCCGGTGGTTCGGCGCACGCGGGATGCCGCCGCGCTCGTCGTCCTGCGCGACGACATGCACCGACTTGCGGCGCGAGCGCGTGCGGGGCTGTGCGGACGCGTCCGGGGCCACGTCGCGCCGCGTGTCGACGGGGCGCGTGCCAGGCTGGAACCGGCGGCAGAGCTGCTCCACGGACGACTGCTCGTAGAACTCCGCGGGGAGAAACACCTTGGCGTGCTCGTTAATCGCACTCTCCGTCTGCATCACCTCGCGTGTGAGCCCGAGGTACTGGTGCGCCGTGTGGAAGGTCACGCGCGCGAGGCGCGTCAGGATCACTGCACGTGAGCCGGTGCGCTGCGGGCGACGCACCCTGGACGATGTGCGACGCCGCGCTGGGGTATTTGAGTGTGAGCCGCCGGAACGCCTCCGCAGGGATCACCGCGAGTGTCGTGTCCTCGGTCGCGCGCGCGATCGTCCCGGGCGGCGGCGGGCTGGGGGGAAACGCCGCGCCTGCGGGTGCGGGTGGCGCAGCGTCGGTGTGCTGCGGCGCGGGGGAGGGCATATCGGTGCCGAGCGACGCCGCCAGCGGCGGGCTGCTCGCACCCAGGATAGGGGAAATGGGCACCTGCGTTCCGGGGTCCGCCGTGGGCGGTTGGCTGGTGGTGTGCAGTGGGGACGGGATGCTGGGCGGCGCGCCGAGCGGCGTGGAGGCGCCAGGCGGGGTGGAGGCGCCGGGCAGTACGGAGGCACCCGCAGCGCTGCCGCCCGCCACGCTGCTGCTCCCCCCCGCGGCGCCCGCGGCCCATCCGCCCCCCATCCCACCGCCGCCAGCGGCCCCCCTTCCCCCTCCCCCCAGCACCGTCGACGGCGTTGCGTGCGACATCATCGGCTGCATGCGCAACGAAGACAGTACGGACTTCTGCAGCTCAGCGGCGGGCCGCCCCCCCCGCGGCGCGTCGTCCGAGCCGCCGCTGGTGAACCCGAGCTGCACATTCTCCGTGAACAGACGGAGGATGGTAAAGAGGGAGCTGAGCGTGCCGCCATTCTCGACCTCGCGCACGAGCTGGTAGTCCGGCGACGAGTCCACCGGCGGACTGTGTGCCACGCGTGCATCGGGGGCAGAGGGAGCAAACACCTCGACGTGCCCGTCGACGACAATGTAGAACGAGTAGTCCGAGTCGAGCGGGAGGACGTCGCCGGCGACAAGGCGCCGCGTCTGCAGGTGCCGCGCGAGCTCGTGGAACACAGGGCGCTCCAGAAACCCAAATATGCGGATCGCCTCGAGGAACTCATCGAGGTACCAGTGGAAGCTGCCGCGGTCCTCGTCGGTCGTGCCGGTCGCAACATCTGGGTGCAGATGGTACGCGGACTTGTCCTGGCGCAGCGGCTCGTCGCGGAGCCGCTCGTACCGGTTCCAGAGCCGGTACCGGAGAAACAGCATGGCACCCAGCAAGACGAGCACCAGCAGGAGAAGCAGCATCGGCAGACTCAGCTGCAGGGTCAGGCTGAAATGCAGCAGCCAGTACACGGTGCTCGGCACGGTAATCGACCAGAACCGCAGCGTCCACCGCACCATGCGCAGCAGCGCGAGGGTGACCCCCGCAAACCCCTCCATGAGCTGCACCAGCGGCGTGCCCGCGCGCGCCATGGGGTCGCCTGCGTCCGCCTCCACGCCCAAGTCCATGATGGCCGCGCACTGCGCCGCTCGACGAGCGCGCACAGGCCGGGGCCGGCACGTGCACGTCACGTGGTGCAAGGGGGGATGATCGAGGCGGGACGGGGGCGCGGGGCGGGAAGGCGCCGCGGCACACGCACGCGTGCCGCGGCACAGCAATGTGCGGCGCGGCCACGGCCACCACGACTCACGCGCCTATCGCGAGGCTAAAGCCAAGGCCATGAAGCAACACGCTTACACATCTGATCCCCTTCACCTTTTCATACAATATAAACCAAAGGGCATCCCCGCCCACGTACACTACAAACAATGTGCGGTTTTGAGTACATCTAGGGAGTAAGGCAGACGGTCTCCGCAATGATTCCCGTGACGCGATACGGGTCAATGTTCGACGCAGGGCGGCGGTCCTCAAAGTAGCCGAAGCCCTGCTGCGCAACGTGACGGGGAACACGGATGCTCGCGCCACGGTTGGCAACACCAGCGGAGAAGGCACCAATGTGTCCGGTCTCGTAGCGGCCCGTGAGCCGGAGCTCGTTGTCCTCGCCGTAGACAGCAATGTGCTCGTTGTGGCGCTTGCCGAGGCGCTCAATCGCGACCTCGATCTCCTTCATGCCACCTGGGCTGCGCATGGCCTCGGTGGACACGTTCGTGTGGCAGCCGGCACCGTTCCACTCGCCGGGCACAGCCTTGGGGTGGAACGAGACCTTGACGCCCCAGTCCTCGGCAATGCGGGCCAGCAGGTAGCGCGCAATGACGAGGTGGTCGCCCATCTCGATGCCCTCGCAAGGACCGACCTGGAACTCCCACTGCGACGGCATCACCTCCGCATTGATGCCCGAGTGCTTCACGCCCGTGTACAGACACGCACGGTAGTGCGCCTCGACGAGGTCGCGTGCAATGACCTTGCCCGAGCCGACACCGCAGTAGTACGGACCCTGCGGGCCGGGGAAGCCGCCGACGGGCCAGCCGTACGGCCTGTCGTCGGCGCCCATGAGCGAGTACTCCTGCTCAATGCCAAACCACGGGTGCACGTCCTTGCACTGGTCAAACACCTTGACCGCATCGTGGCGGAAGTTGGCCTTGTTCGGCGTGCCGTCGTTGTTGTAGCACTCGGCGAGCACAAGGAGGTTGTCGCCACCACGGAAGGGGTCCGGGAAGAATGCGACTGGGCGCAGGTACACGTCCGAGTTGCCGCCCGGCGCCTGGCCGGTGGACGATCCATCAAAGTTCCACTCCTTCAGCTGGCTGACCGAGGTGATCGGCCCGTCCAGCGTCGTCGTCTTCGCGCGCGGGTTGCCCTCGACATCCACCCAGATGTACTCCGCCGCGATCTTGCCACGCTGCGGCAGGTCCAGATATGGAGCAAGGAGCGCGTGGTTCTTGGTAATAGTTGTCATGGTAGGGGGATGGTAGGGTGGCGTGAGGATTTTTCCTCTTTTCCTCGGCCCCATTTAAGGCCCCTCCTGCCCCCGGCACGCCCCGGGCGACTCGGCCGCGCGCGCATGTGAACGGCAATTAATATTCGGCCGCGCCCCCGTGCGCCAAGGGGACGCGTCCGAATGCGCTCCGCTGATTCGCTGTGCGTGCGCAAATTGCTCGATTGCTTCCCCCTTATCAGTAGAGCTGCATCGAATGTGCTGCGCACGCCTCATTGGCTACCGCACCGCGGCAGCGTTATCAAGGAACTGTATGAGTCAATCCGACCGCAGCACGTGGGCACCATGTGCGCGGCCTGGCTGGCGGCCCAGGGACCCGATTGGCTCGTCGCTGGACGCGCGACACGTTCAGGGGCGCGCGCATCGGCGCGACCAGCTGTGGCACAGACGCACACCAACGCGCCCATGTCCGCCGAGGAAGCGGCTGTCTCCGCGGCACGCGGCGCGCGTGCGCGGCCGGAGTCCTCCGAGGACCAGGCGGTGCTCGTCGCGACGCCTGCCGCGGACGGCGATGCGCCGCATACGCCGGAGGACCCGCCGCTCCTCTTTTCCTCGACGGTGACACGCGGTGCCTTCCACCAGTGTGGCTCTGGGCGCCGCGTGAAGCTGTACGTGCTGGACGGACAGGCGTGGGTGGACCGCGGCACGGGGTACTGCGCAGGCGTGTACGACGAAAGTGCGGACGTGGCGCTCCTCGTCGTGCGCAGCGAAGAGTTCTGCGAGTCGCTCGGCGACGTCGCGGATGCGTCCGTGCGCGCGTCCGAAGGCGCGCACGACGGAGATGCGCCGCACACATACATGCTCGTTGTGCGTGCAGACCTGCATTCCGACGAGATCCTGCTCAACTCGCCCGTTGCCAAGGACGACGTGTACCGACGGCAGCACGGTGAGTGCTGGCGCACCACCACGTCTCACCGCCAGACACGCTCGTCGTGTGGACCGAGCCGAGCTGCGTGGACCTCGCGCTCTCGTTCCAGGAGATGGAGGGGTGCAACGAGGTCTGGGACTTTCTCACCGAGGTGCAGCGCCACTTTATGGCGAGCAGTGCGTCCGTCGACGTGCCAACGCTGACTGCCGCAGGGGACACCGACGTTCCCGCGCAGGGCGACTCCAGTCGCAGCCTCGACACGACATCCCTGGACGACTACGACGACTCTGCGTATGCGCCACTCTTCCGCCTGCCGCCGCCGGACGCGGCGAATTTAGGCGCCGTGGAGAGAGAGATCCGTGAGACGGTCTCGCAGGGCGTCGGCGCGCGGGAGCGCGTCGTCGAGTGGCTTCTGAAGGAGGTGGGTCCTCGCGGCATACGGACTGCTGACCGCAGGACTACATTCGCGCGCTTGTCCCCGTCTTCCGCGAGGCGGAGGAGAACGAGACACTAGATGTGCTGCATGCGCTGTACCGAGTGATGAAAGCGATTGGTGCGTGGGCTTGAATTCGCGGCTTACGCCAGTCACGACGAACGACAACCTTGTTGTGGAACACATTCTCCAGGAGGACCTGTTCCCGTCGGTGATTGGAATGCTGGAGTGTATGTTCTGGGGCGGTTTTTCTCCTGCATCCTACTCTGCCTCTTTTTTATTCCGCCTCCTTTTCATCGCGTCTCGTCCCGTTTCTTTTCCTCCTCCCGACCCCCCCCCCCCTTTTTCTTACCCGCCTCCCTCCCCCCCCCCCCCCCCCCCCCCCATCCCGTCTCTTTCCGTCTCTTTTCCTTCTTCCCACGCTTTTCTCTCCTCCGCCTTCCTCCCATTCCGTCTCTTTTCCTCCTTCCCCCTTTCCTCTTCTCCGTCTCCCTCCCATGCCCGTCTCTTTTCCTCTTCCACTCCGTCTCTTTTCCTCTTTCCCCCCCCCCCATACTTCTTACCCCCCCTCCCTTACCCCCCCCCCCCCTCTCTCCCTCCTACTCACATGCAGACGACCCCTCTTTCCCAACCCTCAAGGCATCCTACCGACAGTACCTTACGGAAGAGACACACTTCCGGCAAGTGATCGAGTTTGACGACGCGGCGATCGTGGGCAAAATTCGCGAGACATACCGGCTCATATACCTAAAAGGCGTCGTACTGGCGCGGCTCATGGACGACGCGACGCAGTCGATGCTGAGCTCGCTCCTGTTCTTCTACCAGAGCGACATCGTCACCTACTGTGTGAACAGCGAGCGGCTGCTCAGCCAGCTGCTCGCGCTCTTCGATGGGGAGGACACGGAGGTGCAGCTCAGCCGACGCGCGGAGGCGGTGCTCTTCGTGCAGGAGCTGTGCAGCATGGCGAGGCAAATCCAGATGCCCGGCCGCGTAAACTTGTTCCACACGCTCGTCGAGTGGGGACTCCTGCGTGTCGTTGCGTACGCACTCGCGCGCACGGACACGAACGTGCGGAACGCCGGCGCGGACATTTTGCTAGCCGCGATCGAGTACGACGCCAGCAGCGTGCGCGCGTACATCCTGCAAGACGGCGGCGCACCGCCCGCGTGGGCGCCGGGCGCCGGCGACGACGGCGCCGGGCCGCGCGTCGCGGCGCGCTCGCTCCTGCGAATGCTCATCGACCTGCTGCACACGGCGGATGCGGGGCTGCAGGGGCAGATGGCCGAGGCAATCCGCGTGCTGCTCGACGTGTCGACGGACGCGCAGCATGCGGAGTCGGACCGGTTCCTCGTATGGGTATACGAGACGGACATGGAGGCGCTCTTTGCGCCGCTGCAGGCGCTGCCGCCGCTGGAGACGCTCGCGCACGACGCCGTGCTGCCGCCGCTCGTGCCGCAGCGGCTCGCGCTGTACATGCATCTCTGCGAGCTGCTGTGCTTTGTGATTGCACAGCACTCGTTCCGCTCGCAGTACTACGTGCTCACGTCGGACATCTGCCGGCACGTCGGCGCGCTGCTGCACGTGCGCGACAAGCACATGCGCCTTGCGGCGCTGCGTGTGTTTGGCGCGTGCCTGGCGAGCAACAACCAGTTCACGCATCGCCATCTTGTGAAGCTTGACGTGCCCGCGGCGATCCTGGAGCTCCTCATGCGTGAGGCGCCGCGTGACAACCTCGTCAGCTCCGCGTGTCTCGGCCTCCTGGACCAGATCCGGCGGGAGAACATGAAGCCGCTCCTCCTGTACCTCGTTGAGCACACAGCGGAGCAGCTCGACGCGCTGGCCACGGATGGCGTCGCGGGTCCGTGCATCGAGGCGCTCCGCATGCAGTGTGAGCGGAGTATGCTGGGCGAGGGGGGAGAGCCGCAGGGCGCTGCGGGGGGGAGCGGCGCGGCGGTGGGCAGCGACCGTGGGGCGGACGCCGCGCAGGACGGCAGTGCCGCGTCGCCGCGTGCGGACGAGGAAGAGGAGACGTACTTTGCGTCCGAGGAGACGGGCTCTGCAGACCCGCCGTCCCTTGTCCCGTACGGCGACGACGAGGACGACGATCTCGCGACGGAGAGTCCCGCGCTCGCCATGTTTGACCAGCGGCGGCGGAAGGACACTGTGGACGACGACGACGACGACGAGGACGCGTTTGCGCGGCTGGCAAAGCGTAAGGATGTGCCCGCAGCCGCCGCGACGCCGCCGCCCAAGCGCATGCTGCGGTTCGCCCTTGGGTCCGTGGGGAAAGCGTGCGCACAGGGCGACGAGGGGAAGCGGTGAGATCAACTGGTGGAGGTCGGGGGGGACGGGACCATGGCGCGGGCATTCGCCGCCCTTTTATTACTTTTCCGGGAGATACTTTTGGGGCCCCTTCCGAGTAAAACCCCCTACATTTTCGGCAAGGAAGGAGACGAAGGGAGGTGTACGGAGAAGCCCCGGGAGGCAGAGGTGTTGCGCGACGCGCAGCCCGTAGTTTATGATGACCATGTAGAACCCAATGGTGCGGGCTATGGCGACAAGGTCTGGATCGGCTCCGGTCTGCTGCGTTGGAGCCGCTTTATAGCTTGGCGTGCGCGCTGAGGGCAGAGAACCCTTGACAACTCTCCCTCGTTGCGTTTCCCACCCCTCTGCTTGAGCGCTGCGCGCTGACAACCCTAACCCTAACCCACAGTATGTTGCTTCCCGCACTCCGCCCCCGCCCTCTGCTCCAGCGACGCAAGCCTCGCGCGTTGCTCCCCCAGCGTCTTCTCCATCCGAATAAGCTTGTCGCGATCCTCATCCAGCTGCCGCACGGCATCAGCACGTGCGAGGTCGATCCGGTCCGCCTCGTCGCGCTGCGCCTCCAGGGAAAGGGCCTCGAAGATGTGGCCGGTCGGCGTGTGCAGCGGATGCGGCAGCTGCGCGCTGGTGTTGCCGGACGCCGCGGCGCGTGCCGCGGCACGCTGTGCCTCGTACACGGCAGGATCCACAAACGCCTGCGCAGACTTCGCGGGCCACGGCGTCGGCGGGTGTGCCATGAGTATGTCGTAGAAGGGCTCCAGCGGTTCGGGGAACACGATCTCGTCATACTGCCAGGAATGGATCACGGGCGGCAGCGCGGGGGACGTGGGCGCCGCGCCGTCCACGCCCGCGGCTGTGGCTGCGCCGCCCCACGGATGCAGCTTGAGGTGGTGCAGCAGCGTGAGCGGCTTCTCGCCCGCCTCGGGCACGAAGAAGATCTTGATTTGGATCTCGAACTCGCCCCAGCCCGTCTCCGTGACGCCGAAAGGGGGCCTGTCGATGTCTGCCGTAAGTCGCGGCGCGTTCGCGGGAACGTACTCCGCGTTGGCTGCGTGTACGTCTCGTGGAGCCGGAACTGCACGCGTTTGATAAAGTACGACAGATCGTCTTTGTCGCCGACCGCACGGTGCAGGTCGAGCTCGTGGTCGCGGAGCCGCATCCCGGCCACGCCCGCCGCGTCCGCGCCCGCATCCGCACCGGCGCCGCGGTCCGCCGCGGCGGCGAGCGGCGCGGACGCCGCGCTGCGCACCGCGACCGTCCAGCGGTGCGTGTGGTCCGGCGGCGCGGATAGCTTCTCCGCGGGCGTCAGTGGCGTCGCGGTCGACCCGATGAGGACCGGGCGCGACACGGCGATGCCCTGCAGTAAGACGGCGCCGCCCGCGCACACGCACGCGCATCCGCTTCCCCGCCATGGCTCTCCGTCGGTGGCGTCCGTGGCGTCCGTGTACGTCCGTGGCGTGGCACGCCAGGTGCTGGGCGCGCTTATGTAAGGCGCGTGGGCGCCGCGGGCGGGCACCTTCTTTTTCCGCGCACGGCGGCGAGGGCACCGAGCGGACCGTAGCGTGCCCGCATCCAAGACGCATCCCCCCGCACCGTGCGCATGTCCACAGCGGGCGCCTCCGGTGGGCGCGCGCTTTTGTTCACGTCTGCGGCGTTCTCGGACGGTGCGCTCTGGTGGCTGTGGAACTATGCAGTGGAGATCCATCCGGCGCTCTTTGCGCGCGCGCCGCTGTGGGGAGGCGAGGCGCGCGGCGTGTCCGCGCGTCGCGCCGACCGGCTGCGCATGCAGGATGTGCTGCGTGCGCCGACACGCGTGCCCACGGGACTGCGCGTCGGACGCGCCGTGCGCCAGCTGAGTATTGCGCCGCGCCGCGCGCCGGAGGTGCAGTCGACGCCACCGGCGCTCGCCGCGCGCCTGAACCTGCTGGAGCCTCCCGCGCTGCGCGTGCGTGCGCCGGGGCGCGTCGCGCAGATGGTGCCTCCCGCCGTGGACGTCCTTTCGTGCTTGGAGCACGACCGGACGATTCCGCGCGCGCGTGTGCGCCGCGCGGCGGTGGCGCTCGTCGACTACGCGGACGCGTGTGTGCTCACGCGGCACAACGCCGCCGAGGTCCGCCGCCTGCGCACGGAGGTCGGCGCGCGCCTCCTCGTGCTCTGCACGCCGGACGAGGACGTGTCGCTGTACGTCCGGCTTCTCGTCCTCGTGGGCGACATCGCGCAGGCGCAGACGCTCACAGCCGCGCTGCTGCAGACGCATGCAGACGCGCTGCGCGCTGCGCGGGCCGTGAGCGACGCGGGCGCACACGAGCGGCACCGCCGCGATGCGGTGCTGCGGCGCGTGTACTTGGCGGTGCGTGCGGTCGTCGGCTCGTACGCGGAGCGCTGCGCCGTCGCGTCCGCGCGCGACGCGGAGCGCGTCGCCGAGGCGGCCGCCGCGTGGCTGTGGGCGCACCCGCTTGTGTGGGCGCTCGTGCAGCCGTCGTTCCCGCGCGTGACGCGCGCGGTGTATTCGCTGCTCGCGTCTCTCGGCGACCCGATTTCCCATGCGCGCGCGCTGCACGAGCATGCGGAGCTCCCGCGCAGCGAGGAGCGCGCGGCGGCGGTGGGCCTCCTCGCCCTCGCGTACGCGAACCGCGGTGGCGCGGAGACGGGCGCTGTGATCCTCCTCGAGGCTCTCCACCGCGGCCTCCCTGTCCGCGAGGCGGTCGTCCGCCGTGTCCTGCGCCAGCTCGCCGCGTGGAAGCGGCACGTGCTTATATCTACGCTTGTCGAGCAGCTCGAGCGCCGCGCGCAGCCGCGCGCGGAGTATGAAGACGGCATGCGCGCCGCCGGTGCGGACGATCCGCGTCTGCGCGCGCGTACGACGCCAAACGTCCGCGCGGCGGCAGTGGCGTCGGAGTGCGCTGGACAACTGGCTGGTATGCCCGGGGCGGCATCAGCGGAGGAGTCGCCGGACTTGGGGACTAGGGAGATGGGGGCGGGCCCGGGAGAGCCGCGCGATGCGTCGCCCCCCGAGACTACACGCGGCGAGGGGACGACGCGCGCGGACGCTTGGCCGCCGCCCAGCGCGCCACTGCAGCCGGCTACCCTGCGCGTTCTTGTGCGCATCGCGGCAGAACTTGGCGACGTGCGGATCATGCGAATACGGCTCGCGCAGCTCGCCGCGGCGGAGCCGGACACCGCAGACGAGATGCGCACACGCATGGAGATGGTCGCGGCGGCGGCCACCGGCGACGCGGACACCGTCCGTGCTTTGTACCTCGGCACACACGGCGAGGACGTCGAGGACGCATTCGGACGCGCGGGCGCGTGCACCCCGCCGCCGGCACACGCGACAGACGCCGCACTCCTCGCGCTCGCCGCGCACGGGCGCCGCGGCAACATGCGTGCGGCACGTGACCTGTTTGCCCGGCTGCGGACAACGGAGCGGCGCGCGGAGGCGTACGCGGAGCTGATCCGTGCGTGTGCGTGGAAGGCGCAGACGGGCGAGGCACTGCGGCTCGCCGAGGAGATGGAGGGCGCGGGCATCACATGCATGCCGCACGTCGCGGCTGCGCTCGTGTATGCGCTGGGACGCGCGCAGGCGCCGGAGCGCGCGTCGCAGCTCGTCGCGCGGTGCCGCGCGCGGGGCGTGCGCCTGGATCGGCGCGCGTACACGGCGCTCATGAATGCGTACGTGGAGGCGGGCGACGGGCCGGCGGTGCTCGGCATCCTGCGCTGGCTCGAGCGGCAGACGGACGTCGCGCTGCGCCCGGACAGCGCCGTATACAACACGCTGCTGAAGGCGTATGTGCTGCGGCACGCGCCGCTGTCGGCGGTGCTCGCGCTGCTCCCCGCGATGCGCAGCCGCGGCATGGTCCCGGACGAGCGCACGTATGCGCTCCTCCTGCAGAGCGCATGCGATGCGCACCGGGTCGACGTGGCCGAGGCGCTCTTCGCGCACGCCGACGCGGCGCTGGCGTGCGCGTTCCGCGGCGCGACGCTGCAGCACTTCAACATTCTCCTCCAAGGCTTGCTCGCGGTTGGCGACCGCGCGCGCGCGCGCGAGGTGTTTGACGACATGCGCCGGCGCGGGCTCCGGCCGAACCACGTCACCTACGGCGTGCTCATCCGCAGCTATGCGGGCGGCACCGCCGCGAACGTGCAGCGCGCACAGGACCTCGCGATGCAGCTCGCGGACGCGATGCTCGCGCCGTCCGCGCAGTCCGCGGATGTACACGACGAGGCGCTCCTCTTTGACGACCTGCTCCTCCCGCTCGTCGATGCGTACGGAAAACGTGGCGACGTCACGGAGGCCGAGGCGATCTTCAGCCACATGCTCGACCTCGGCGCGCGCCCGTCGCCGCGCGCGCTCAGTGTGATGATGAACGCATGCCGCTACGCGGGCGACGTGTCCGCCGTGCTGCGCCTCTGGGATCACCTGTACACGACCGTGCTTGCGCAGATGCGCGCACTCCTCCCAGACGACGCGGACGCCGCGCCTGTCGGCATGCACCAGCGCAACCTCGTGTGCATGCCACTTTCGATTGTGATTGACGCCGCGTCGCGCGCAGGCCTGCACGAGCGCGTCGCACAGATCTGGACGCAGGTGAAGCGCGACGGGTTCGCCTTTGACATGCACAACTGGAACCACATGTGTGCCGCGCTCGCGCGCGCCGGCCGAGTGCATGAGGCGATGCAGCTCATCGAGCGTGTGCTCCCCGGCGATCCGCCCCCGTGGGCGCATTCCCCCGTGCACCTGCGTGCGGCCGCGGACGCAGCAAAAGACGCGGACGCAGCAGAAGACGCGTACGCGCACGATCCGCTGCATCAGGCTGCGCCGCGGCCGGTGGATGCGGAGCCAAAGACGCCGCCCCCGTCCCGCCCGCCGAACCGCCGCAACCCGGACGCGGCGGGGGCAGGGCCGCTCCCGCGCATGGAGCAAGGGTGGTTCGATCCCGTGTGGGGCGGTGTCGCGGAGCGCCGCGGCGCGCTCCCAGTCGACCGCGACGTGCTCCTGGCGCCTGAAGCAGTATGGTTCGCGACGTTCGAGACGCTGCGCGCGCTGCAGGACGCCATCGAGCGCGCGCGCGCGGCGCGGCGGCATGCGGACGCCGACGGCGGTGCCGCGGACCCCGGCGCGGCGCTCCTCGCGTTCCCGACCGCGGCGCGGCAGCTCGCCAAGTACCAAAAGCGCGTGGCGGAATTTGACGCCCGCATGTCCGACGAGCCATAGGGCGTATATACCACAAGTCACGTGTGTACACGCGAGGCGGCTCCACGCGTGGCGCCTGAGTGTTGCTTTCCCAGTTTGCCACCATGGCGCAGAGCGCGGCGTCGCACGCAGATCATGCCGGCGCGCCGCGGGGCAAGGCGCGGTCGCTGCGCCCGGGGCGCCGTGCGCCACTCGAGGAGATGGGTGACGCGGAAATCGAGCTCCGCTCCGCCCACGTCGCTGTGCGCCGTCGGCCCCGTCCGCGGCGCACCGTGCCGCCGCGCATCGCGCGCGGAGGGCCAGGTAGCGAAGACAAGGCCGCAGGTGACGCCGTGCGCGAGGTGTGTGTGGCGATGGATGGCATGGACCTGGGGTCCACCGCGTGCTCGGCGTCGCCGGGCCCGGGGATGCACGCGCCTGTGCTGCCGCCGTCCAATCGGCGCCTGCCTGTGCCCGCCGCGCGGGATGAGCACGCCACCGCCGCGTCTGCGCCGGCGGCGCATACCTCGGGCGCGGCGCGGCCGGACGGCCGCGCTGATGCGGATGACACGCGGTCCGCACGCGGCGCCGGACGGCGTCCGTGCCCAGGAGCCGTCATTGGCCCGCAGCCGCCGCTGTCTCCGTCCCGTGGCGCCCGAGCGTCGCCATGCCTGCCGCCGTCGTTTGTCGTGTTCGAGGATCCCTGTGCAGTGCACGGTCTTCCGCCGAACGTGAGCTGCATCGTAACGCGTGCGCGCGGCGCGGCGAACGACCACGACGACAAGGAAAACACCCAAGTCGCGCGACGGCGAGCATAGCGTGTGCACGACACCGCCTGCTGAGCGAAGACAGGGGGCATGGCGTGCCAGCGCCCCAACGTTGCGCGTCTCACGAAACCTGCCGAGCTGCGTGCGGCCGCGGCATCTGCACGGATGCAACGGGGGCACATGTCCGCTAGGCGGACTCTCCCCGCGAATCATGCTCCGATGTGTTGCATTCCGCGGCGCGCTCACTCCTCTCACGCGCATGGCTGGCCATGCGCGCGTGCGCCGCGCGTCTAGCTTCTGGCAGGCAGCGCTCGCGGCTACACGACTCAATGTCCACATAGTTACGACTCTTGTTCATACCACTGTCACCCTGGTAATTTCGTCGTTTCTCTTCACCCAGGGCCGCCCGCGTGATCGCGCGGCCGTCCGCACGGCGCCTGCGGGCGTTCGCCGTGTGCGCTCCTAAGCACGGCGCTCCGCCGTGCCACGTCCGTCCCTCGAGTGCCATGCTGCTGCAGGGCAACACTTAGTTGTCCCCCGCCGCTGGGCAGAATACACACCTGCAGCCGCACCCGTGGAGTTGTCTCCCATGTGTCCCCCCGAGGCTCCTCACAAACCGCTGGCCATGTGACAAAACACCATATTCATTCATGCTAGGACGCATCCCCCAGACACATCCTCCATCGACGGTCCGAGACACAGCAGTCCCCCCCACCCCCCTACGGAGACGTCCCCGTACGCCGCGACACGGGGCGTCGCGGCGTCCGCGAGCCGCCCGGAGTGCCGGGCGCTGCGCCGGGCGTAGCAGGCTTCTTTAACACTGCGAGTCAGATCCGCGCGCTTCCTCTGTACGCACGGCTCTGGAAGAACGTGTGGAGTACCTCCGTCTGCTGCGGTGTCGTCACGCTCGGCGATGCTGCTGACTCCGTCTCGGCGGCGAGCGCCTCATGCGCGAATTTCGGTCGCGGCGTCGCAGGCAGATGCGCGCTGCGCTGCTGCTCCAATGCCTCGCCCACAGACGGCATGTCCAGTGCGCTTGTGTGGACGGAAGGACCCAGCGCAGTGCGCGACGGCGTCGTGTACGTCTCCGTTTCTGTGGCCGCTGCGTCACTGTCGTCCTGCTCTCTCTGGAGACGCGCGAGGAACGTCGCTTCGTCCTCGACCACGACCACCTCGTCGACGACGCGCGTCTCGCAGTCAGTGCACGCTCCGGGAGAACGCACCTCGGCGGCGTCCCCTCGCGGTATGCGCTCCGCATACTGCGCGGCGACGCGGCTCGGTGCGTCCACCGCGCCGCCTGGATCGGATGCGCCGCACGTCGATCCGGGTGGTGGCGCCGTGTCACCCACCGACACGCCCGCATGCCACGCTGCAGCGAACGCGCCGCAGTCGAACTGCTCATCGACCACCTGGATCTTGTCCCAGCTGTCCCAGCCCGCCGGCACGAGGAGCGACGCAGGATCAACGGTCTCCGCGCGGTGTGGAAAAGGGGATGCGGGGCCACTGTCCGGTGCATAGAGGCGCGCGCGGATGTAGCTGCGCAGCACTTCCATGGATACCGGGCGTCCCTGGGACGTGGAAAAAATGGATGCGCCATATGCGAGCGCCACGGTGCGCAGGACCTGCTGCACATAGTCGAGCTGAGCGTCGCTGATGTGCCTTTCGCGCACCATGCTTCCCAGTGTATCCGCCTTGGTCACAACAATCACCAGCGGCACGCCGAGATTCTCTGTGAGTGCGCCCGCCGAGAGCGGCAGGTCGGCGAGCGCCGGTGGGCGCGCAATCTCGTCGTCGTCGCCTGCGGGCTCTCGGTATGTTTGGAAGTGTGCCTCGACTGTCGTCAGGGGGGGGAGTGGGAGGGAGAGGAGGAGGCAGCAGGAGGGGGGGAGAGCAAAAAAGGAAGTGCAAAAGGGGGAGAGGCGTGGAAGGGACGCAGTAGGGGAGGGGTACAGGAACGAGAACGCAGGAAGGGGGCGGCAAGAACAAGGGCGCAGGACGGAGGGGGGCAAATAAGGGGACGCCCGAAGGGGAAGGGCAGGAAACGGGACGCAGGAAACGGAGCGCAGGAAACGGAGCGCAGGAGACGACGGCGACGAAAAGCGGCAGAAACACAAAGACACTCACCCGCCGCACCCATTTGCGCGCGTATATCGTCCGCGTCCATGTCCTCCGTATTCCAGCTGCCACCGCCGTGCGCATTCCGCACGAGCCACGCAACGAGCCGCAGCCACGAGAGCAGCTGCACGACAAACGCGCCGGGATCGCGCCAGTCGAGGGTCAGGATGAACAATGCATTGCGCAGGCCGCCCAGCAAAGCACTCGGCGCCGTATCCGCGTCGTCACGTGTCTGCACAGGGGGAAACGCATACGGGAGTGTCTCGCGCATAGCCGCATCAGAGGAATGCGCAAGGTAGACACTCGCGCGCAGACGCGCCTCTGGTTGTCAGAGACGCGTGTATGCAGCGCACCCTCAGTGCCATGGTCGTCGCCGAGATCCACGTATCCGTATCCAAGGGGCCCAGCAGATTCCTGCGGCAGGGGCGCCTCCGCCCCGGACGCGTCGCCACCGGCCAAACTCCGGACGATCGTGGACTTCCCGCTCCCCGGCTCCCCTGCAGTGAGCAGCGCCGCGCCTGCGCGCGCACCCAGCACTACTATAGTCTTGCGCACAGCCGTATGCCGCGTGCGTGCGGCCGCACGCAGCAGGCCGCTCCACACGTCACCCTCAGGTGGCATCGTCGTCGCGGGCGGCGTGTCGACGGCCACGCAACAGTGGACACACGTGTTGGTGGAGGTGTGTATGCGGGGTACCGCGTCGCCGGCATGCAGGCGTGTATCCCCAGGACGTGTCCTGGTATGGAGGTGTGTATGCGGTATGGAGGCCCTCGCCGCTCCACCCGACGGCTCTGTCCGTCTGTGCGCCATCGCCCGGCGAACGGGCGCGATGGATCTCGTTGCCATGACCGCGGACGAGGAGCATGAGCGGCACGAGCGCTTCCGGCCGCGCGAGGACGCGAGCACGTCGCGCCTGGCTGAGGTGCGCGCTTCGGCTCCCCCACTGACGCCAGCTCAAAGCGTTGTATGCGCGGAAGCGCGAAAAATACATCGCCGACGGCGTGATTCCGGACCCGAGCCGCCCAGGCAGTCTCGAGGATGCGAAGAAGCTTGTTGGCGTCTGTGCCGACATGTGTCCCGAGTACGAGCGCCTCGAGCGCGAAGTCCAGAAAGAGCTCGATCGCTGGGAGGTGTTCGCAGGGACGACGCGCGCGAATCCGGCAGCCGCAGTCAAGATCTACCGACGCCCAGCCGCTGGGCGCGAACTGCCACTGCCCGAGGAGGTACGGCCACCGCCCGTGCTCAAGGCCACGCTGGACTACCTCTTCCATACCCTCCTCCCCGCGGACCCCAGCAGCGAGCAGTTCGCCGCTGTGCAGCCGTTCCTATGGAACCGGACGCGCGCGATCCGGCAGGACTTTATCGTGCAGAGTGATCGCGAAGCGCTCGCGATCGAGTGTCACGAGCGCATCGCCCGATACCATATTCTCTGCCTGCACTGGAAAGGCGGCGTCGGCGCCGAGGCGTGGAGCGAGCAGCAGGAGCTGGAGCAGTTGCGGAAGAGTGCGTGCACCCGCCTGCCGCGCATGCTTACAGCAGCTCTACGCAGCTTGATTGAGTTTTACGACGACCAGCGGCTCCTGGGACATGCATGTCCAAACGAGGCCGAGTTCCGTGCGTACAACCTGCTCATGCATGCGCGTGATCCCGAGGCGCTTCGTGAGGTTGAGCTGCTGCCCCCCGCACTCTTCTCCGCGCCATCCGTCGAGCGCGCGTTCCGTCTGCGTACGCTTGTGCAGCGGTCCAACATGCTCGTAAAGCGGGGCAACCCGCGCAACACGGTGTCCACGCCCAACTTCTTCACGCGCTTCTTCACGGAGCTCCGCCGCGCGGACGTGAGCTACCTGGAGGCGTGTCTAGCCGAGAACCTGTTTCCCAGCGCCCGGATCGGCGCTGTGAAATCACTCGCGCGCGCATACATGACGCAGCACAACGGTCTTCCGCTTTCGTTTCTCATCCAAGCCCTTGGGACCGACGGCGTCGATGACACGGTGGAATTTTTGCAGCTCCTCGGCGTAGAAGTCGCCGCAGTGCCGAACGGCGGAGACGAGCTGGTCGCCCGGATTAACAAGGCCACCGTGCTGGATGGTTGGTGGTGTGAGTGACGGCGCGCTCACCGACAGAGGGCAAGTCGTTCCCTTCTCCGTTCAGCCACACAATCGTCGAGTCCAAGCGGGGGTCGTTGACATGCCGAGATATTGTGGATGGACGCCAGAGTGCGCCGATGCCAACGGCCACGTACGCCGCGGCGCAGCCCAGCAAGCCCGTGGGTCGCGACGCGGGGCTCGAAGCGCAGACAGGGCCATCAAACGCGGTACCAGCCTTTACCGCAACTACCACCGCACACACACTGAAACCGCAGGCGCCGTCGTTTTTCCCGCGCGCAGCCGCAGCTGCGCAGTCACCGAACGAGGGAAACGCACTCCCCGGTGCCACGGCCGCGCGTCCCTCGATATGCACCGGCACACGCCCAGCCGCGGGGACGTCTGCGATGCAGCCGGTGCCGGTGGAGAAACCTTTTGTCCCTCCAGCGGCCCAGCCGAGCATTAAGGAGGAAGGACCCCTGCCAGTGGAAAACGCGCCACCTCCGTGCCGCAGACCCAATCGCACCCCCGTTCTTGCGAGGCATATGGCAGCATATTTGTGTGACGAGGCGGTTGAGGCAGCATGCAAGGAGAGCGCACATGCAGCGCTGGTGGAGGAGCGAAAACGACGAGTCCGAGCGCTGCGAACGAATCTCATGTCGTCCCTTGCAGGCCGGCTGCACGCCGCGCTGGTCGCGGAGCCAATCGCGTCGTACTCATTGGGGGCAGCGCGCGATGCGATATGCTCCATCTTGCTGCGGCGCCGCGGCCTGCGATTGGCCTGGCGGAATTGGCGTGCCGCATTGGCTCAGGCACGCGACCGCACGGCCCAAGCACAGCGCCTGCGCGAGGTCCGCGCGCGGCTGCATATGTTCCATGCCACGACGGAACACGCACCGACAGGGCGTAACGAGCCGCATCTGCACGGCCACGCAGCCCCCGCGGGCGTGCAAGGGACCGTTGAGTATGCATCGGGGAATGTCGACCGGCTGCGCAGACTCGCCTCCAGCGCACAGCTCCGCCACTCGACATCGCATGCAAGCGGCAGCGATGGACAGGTGCGCCGGCTTACTTCCGATGCGGAGCTGCGCACCTCTTACGCACGTGCCAAGGGGATGCGCGACCGACTGTGGCGCGGCGGCACATTTGCGCGCACGTTAAAAATGCACCTCGACGCCCTATACGACGGCACGACGCCGCCCGACAAGTGGACTGCGGCGCTCGTCGCGCAGCGCGGCCGTGCGAAGAAGGCGAGTATGGCGGAGCGCTGGCTGCGCCACAAGCTTGGCATCCCCGCACACGGCGAGAAGCATTGGCCCCTTCTGGGGGAAGCGACACTCCTCGTGACCGATGCCGCCCCGCAGATGCTTGGCCGTGGCGTGGACCTGGTCATATTTGAATGCTCTCTCCCCGACGGGTCGCCGTCAGAGGACGACCAGACCAGGTTCTCCGCCTTGCAAGCTGCCATCACCGCGCTGCCACGCACACTGCCGTGGCTCCTGGTGATCGCATGGGATGCCCGCACGCTGCAAACTATGTGCGCAAGTGTCAACCCCACGTGCTGGCGCGGAAGTGAGCCGCTCCTGCTTGATGCGGCGCAGGAGGACGCGGACGACGCATTCCGCGCTGCTGCAGTGCAGCTGGTGTGCGTGCCCACATGGCCCGATATCGCGCCCGCCGTCTCCCTCCGGACCCTGGTGGACCCCTTGTGGGCCGCGTGGGTCGAAGCTGCTGACACACTCGACCGGCTCATCGCGAATCTGCCTGCTGACGCCGCGGAGGTGGCGGGCGATGCGTTCGTCACGCTCACTTCGCTCGGGAATGCGCTGCTGCGCACTGTCGCGCATCCGGAGGGCGCATCTATTCTGCATCTTCCCGATGTGCCTGTCGGTAGCGGAGGCGTTCGCTCGGTTCTCGTGGACATGGCCCTTGAGCAGCTGCGCCAGTGGCAGTTGTCCGAGGGGTCGGAGCGTGTGGCGCTCCTGCGAGCCAACGTCGTGCAGGCCGCGTCACTCCCGCGTGCGTATTTGGCGCGCGCTTCTAACCAGCAGATCCGCTCCCGCTGTCGCAGTACATGCAGGCCCTTGTTGACATCGCGCTGGACTACGTCGACGGACGGAGTGAGCCGCCGGACGCGTGTTCGGTAGCCGACTTCCGCGCGCTGTGTGCGCGAGCCGTCGCCGTGGTCGCCGGGCGTGGAGACAATGGGGCTGTGCCGGGCCTGAGCGCCGACAGAGCGGTGCCAGGGGATGTCTCTCCGTGCCACAAAAGCCCGGGCAAACGCGCCCCGTGCGTATCCCCACAACGCGCGCACGCGGGCTCCCACGCAGGGACACCCCCGCTCAAGCGCAGCCGCACAGGGGCTCGAGAGGACAGGGTACATGGGGACACGGGAGTGCCCGTCTCCCCGGTCGTGCCTGCGCTCGACCGCCTCCGCACGATGATGGCATCAGCCTCCCTGCTCCTCCATAGCCCCACCCCGTCTACGGGCGCGTAGACGCGAAATGCGTGTGCCACGTGCACGATCGGGGTTTCGAATCCGCCGCGTTCTCTCCCACACGGACCATGAGCGCGCGCAGCGCTGATGGCGTGGATCGTGGGCCGCAGGGCCGAAGCGGCTGGGACGTGGACGAGCCTGACCACTACGAGCGTGTACCTTGTGTGTGTGACGCCGCTGAACGCAGTTCTCGACTGTGGACTGGGTCGTCGACGGCCGTCGCGAGCGCGTGAAGATGCAGCGGCAGGAGGAGTCGGTACAGCGCATTACGCAACGCGCGCACGGGCAAGAGCCCGGGGAAGAGCGCAGCGTGGGGGAACGGAGCATCGGCGTGCAAGTACGGTCTGTGGTGGATCTGGTGCGGCGCTGGCTGGGCCCCGCGACGTACAAACTGCATGCACCACTCGTGTCAGCGGCAGAAAACTGTGTCGTGGTGCTCGTCGGTACGTCGCGCGGCGACGCGACTCACGCCAGGCGCACTCATCGGGATCAATATGGCGGTCATCAGTGTCGTGGCCGAGTGGGCGTCCGACCTGAAGCATGGACACTGTGCCACCGGCTGGTGGCTGAACAAGAAATTCTGCTGCTGGGAGGTGATGGATCCCGAGGGGCCTGGCGGCAACTCCGTTCCCGCGGGCATTGCTGCCGCGGCGCAGGGCGCCGCGGCGACGCTGAATGCGACGACACCGGCGGCCTCCGCGCTGCAGCAGGCGACGCATCTCCTCCGGCGCGCAGAGAGTAGCCCGCCCGAGCTCGCGGAGACGTGCATTGAGTGGGTTGAATGGGCGCACTGGACCGTCCCCGCGTGGCTGATCTACGTACTAATGTCGGTGTGTGGGCGGCGCGTGCGCATTGACCGCCAGGGACTCTTCGCGGGCATCTGCGCGTTTCTCGTGAAGTTCTATGCGCCGTTCGCCGCGGGGAGTGGCATCAGCGAAATCAAGTGCCAGCTCTCCGGGTTTGCCATCAATGGGTTCCTGAACGCATGGACGCTCGCCATCAAGAGCCTCGGCCTCGTGCGTCGCTGCAGAGCCACACTCACGGCAGCCGCTCATGATCGCATCGGGGCTCAGCGTCGGCAAGGAGGGGCCCGCGGTCCATGTCGCCTGCTGCATCGGCAACGTCGTCGGAGACGTATTCCACCGCCTCATGCGGAGCCAAGGTACGGTGCCGTGCGTGTGGCTGACGGCAGCGAAAATGCGTGAACTGATCACCGCGTCGAGCGCCGCGGGCATCGCCGTCGCGTTTGGCTCGCCGATTGGCGGCGTGTTGTTTGCACTGGAGGTGGGCGGCGAGCAGAAGGTGCTCATGCCAGGAAATGACGTCGCAGTTTCCGCCGTCCACGATGTGGCGCACGTTCCTGTGCGCACTCGCGAGCATCGTCGCGCTGTCGGTATGTCAGGCGGCGGTCGCATGTCTGACACTAGTTCATGAACCCGTTCCGCACGGGGAAGCTCGTCCTATTCCAGGTCGAGTATAGCCGCGACTGGCACTACTTCGAGATCCTGTTCTACATTGTGATCGGCGTGTGCGGCGTGCGTCGCGGGAGATGCAGTGCTGACGGACAGGGGCTGTACGGCGAGTACGTCGTGCGGTACAATCTGCAGGCTGCACGGTTCCGGAAGAAGCGGCTCGCAAAGTACGGTGTCGAGGAGGCTGTCGTGCTCGCGGTCCTCACCGCGATGGTCAGCTACTTCAACCGGTTCATGCGCATCGACATGACCGAGGCGCTGGAGGTGCTCTTTCGCCAGTGCGAGGGCACGAGCGACAGCAATGTCCTTTGCCAGTCGCGGTCGCAGTGGGCCATGGTGGGTTTGCTCCTCGTCGCGACTGCGCTGCGGTTCGTGCTGGTGACGCTATCGTACGGATGCAAGGTGCCAGCGGGCATCTTTGTCCCGTCTATGGCGATCGGCGCGACGTTCGGCCGCATGGTCGGTATCCTCGTCAAGGCGTTGCAGACCGCGCATCCCACATGGAACATGTTCGCGTCCTGTCCCGTCGGTGAGCCATGCATTACGCCGGGTACCTATGCCGTGCTGGGGGCGGCCGCGGCACTCGCGGGGGTCACGCGCATCACCGTCGCGATCGTGGTCATCATGTTCGAACTGACCGGTGCGCTGACGTACATTCTGCCGATCATGCTCGTCGTCGGGATCGCCAAGCTCGTCGCAGATTTACATGGAAAAGGCGGCGTCTCCGAGCGGCTCATCCGGTTTAATGGCTTTCCCTATCTCGCGCAGGACGACCACGCCACAGGCGTGTCCGTCGGCGAGCTGCTGCGAGGAAAGCCCGCGGTGCTGTACGCGGAGGGCATGCCGCTGGACGCCGTCCAGGAGCGGCTCACGTCCGGCACATACAAGGGCTTCCCAGTTGTCCGCAGCGCGGCGGACGCGACACTCGTCGGCTACGCGGCGCGGAACGATCTGCGCTGTGCGCTCGGCAAAGCGCAGCACGGCCATGCGTACCCAAGCGACACCACCTGCATCTTCACCCCGCGCAGCGCCGACGCGTTTGCGTGGACGAGCGCGCAGCGCCCGGCGGAGGGCACAGACGCTCCCTGGTTCTCTTTACGTCGCGCGCCACGGTTTAGGGTCGGCGACGACGACGACGCTCTGCAGGAAGGCGACCTGCAGGTGGACGGCAGCGAGAGCGACGGGAGTGGGTCCAATGCGGTGCCCAGGGCACTGGACATGGGGGCGTGGGTCGATCCGGTGCGCAGGGCGGCAGCGCTTGCTGACCACCAGACGCCGCTTATTGTACAGCCGGAGCTCGACCTAGAGGTTGTCACGGACATGTTCAAACAGCTCGGGCCCCGCGTGATTCTCGTGGCGGCCAAAGGGGTCCTGGTCGGCATCGTGACGATCAAAGACCTTCTCAAGTATATGGAGAGCAAGGAGCGGGCCGAGTCGGTCCATGGAGTCAGCGAAGCAGTGACGCACTGCGACTCCGACACCGCGGTCGGCAGCGGCGGCCTGGAGCGTGCGCTAGACTCGCTTTGGCTCGCGCTCTCGTCGAGGTGGTCGCGGCTCGGTACGCCGCGTTGGGCGCAGGAGTCGGGGCTGCACGCGGAACATGTGCAGCTCACGGCCGTGTCGACAGTGTACGAGCAGGACGATGTGCGTGGCCCGTGATCCATTGGTGCACACGTCTGTGACCCGTGACCCATTGGTGCAGCCCACGTCCGCGGCCCATTATCCCTTGTTGCACGCCGGATGCAACGGCGGCCAACAGACGCCAAGTGCGGGCATGAATGATGCACCGTGCCATGACCTAATCCGCGATTCGACCCTGCATACGCAGTATCACCCACATATGATATCCTTCGCGGGCAAACAAAGCATATTCCTCCGGCGGGGATCGTGTACCTCGGCAGTGCCACATATGATGTACTTCTTGGTGCTCCCAGAGCAGCTCGTAGCGAGATGACCCTGTCGCTGCATAGACCCCGCACGTCTGGGCGTGCACGCGCCGCATCTGCACCTATATCCCTACCATAGTGAGGTGCACAGTCATGAGGTCGTCGGCCGCTTCTCCCCCTACCGGAATTTTTTGTCCTCGAAGAACACCTGCGGTCAGCGCGCAAACACGGACGACGCACTCGAAGATTGCTCAGCTGCCAAACGCATGCGACGAGGAGGACAACCATCTGAACAATGACGCACCAGAACACACGCGTATTCATCGACTCGCTCACATCGCGATACGACGTCTCGCGTTCGCGCTGGTATTGCTGCTCCTTGTGCAGATCGCGCATCTTCGCATTCAGAGCACGCGCACGCGATAGGAGGTCATGGGTATGCGCGCGGTCCGCTTCCGTGTTCGGGCGATGCGAGTCGCCGATGATCACGTCGATGTGCATGCGGACCTCTGGGAAGTGTCCGTTGCCCAGGCGCGAGCCGTTGTATTCCGTCTGCAAGCAGATCTCATGGTTCCCGGACTCGTGCGAGGAGAATGCAAACTTGCCCTCCGGCTGCCCGCGCGACGACACTAGCACATGCGCAGTGTCCATGTGCTGTACATGAATCCCCACACCAATGTCCTTCGGGATGTCAAAGTGGCCCTGCGCGTCGTTCCATTCCTCCGCATAGTAGTGCGCGACGACGATCGTGTCCATCGGCAGCTGCTCGATGAAGCACTTGCTCTCTCCCGCCTCAAAATAAAAGTACAGTGGCCGCACACTCTGCGCCAGTGCGAGCACGAACACGCCCAGCCACAGAGCGGACGGGAGTCGCAATCCCAGCATCGTGTCGTCGTCCCCAGCCTAACCGATGGCGCCCGGTAGCGTGGCATATGTCGGGCACGTGATCGCATACCCTGCTGCCTGGCTTGTGCTCTCGGTCCGCCTCAAACGTGGACGATGGCTGCGGAGACACGCCAGATCCGCACTGGACTGGCCCGTGTATTTTTTCCCTTCCGGCGGCGGAATGTGCCTTTGAGCCATCCTCACAGGCTGCTTGAAAATAACGAACGCCTCGACTTGCGGTGCGTACTCGCCGCGCGCAGCTGACGGGAAGAGCCTCACAGCGGACGTTTCATGGCGCCTACTCGCGCACGGCGCTGAGTGAGCTCGCATTTGCACTCGTGGTGATGCGTATCTTTGAGCCCGAGTTCTTCTGGGTTGGTCTCGCAGTATCCGTTATGGCGGTTGGCCTCTTCATTACGGCAGCAGTCCGATTCAGAATGACGCTGCAATACGAGAAGAAAGTGAACGAAATGAGCACCATTAGTGGCCCACGCCACACTTTGGATGCTCCTCGCGATACCCCCGCACGAAACACAGCCACGCCGACAGCGGAGACGGACGCCTATCTGCTTCTCCCCCGCTTCCGAACCGCGGGGTATGTCGTCGCGCTCGCGTCTGTGTTTGTCGTTCTCGTGGAAGTCGCGATCATTGTGCTGCTCCTCGTTCTCTGATACCCAACTATGGCCCTTGTAGAATCTTCCTGTAACACTATGCAGCGCACGCTGAGGGTGTGCCACACCCGTCCGTGCGCACACCACAGCCTAGCCAGCTGCGGCATACTGATGCCACGTGATCAGGCGCGGCGAAGAAAACCAGCCCCGCGGCCTCGCGATTCCCGGTGGAACTGATCCACTTCGTGCAGAAGATGTCGGCACCAACCGATCAGAGCGTGCCTGAAACGCATGTGGATGGTCGCGATGCCACTGCACAGCACCAGCGTATGCTCTTCGCCGGAGAGGAGGAGGAGTTTGGTGATGAGGAGCTCGGTGACGACGTCGACCTCGGCGTTGGACAATACGGGCGTGACTTCGGCTCGTCCGGCGGCGACGAATACGTGATCTCAGACCCTCTGCATCAGAGTGTGTATTAACCGCTGCATGCTCCGCCTACTTACACGCCAGATGCGCCGCATCAGTCGCAGGTGCAGGCGCAGCAGGTTGCTGCGGCACTGGCCGCAGTGCCAGAGCCTGTGCGCAAGTATTTCACCTTGTTCCACCAGGCGATCGTAAACAGCTCCGTGGTGGACATCAGCAACGCATATGAATCCCATTGGAACCGTCTTACGGAGAAGTTCTACCAGCGCGCGGAGTGGCCTGACTCGGAAGTCATTTCACCGCTCGTCGGGGACGGTGCGTGTCGTATGGCGATGGAGCTCACTAGCAGACCAAAAGTTCCTGCTTCTGTATCGCGAGCTTTGGTACCGGCATGTGTACTCGCGCCTCTCTCCCGACGGCGAAGACCGGTTCCAGTCGTATGACAATTACTGTGACTTTTTCAACTATCTTCTGAGTACGTTGATGCGCACGTTTTGCTTACCGGATAGACTCGGATGGCCCCGTCCCTCTAGAGCTCCCGGTGCAGTGGCTCTGGGACATTACGGATGAATTCATCTACCAGTTCCAGTCGTACTCGCAATGGCGCAACAAAGTCACCAACAAGAACGAGGCCGAGCTGCAGCTCCTGCAGGATGGCGGCGTATGGAGCAGCTACAGCGTTTTGAACGTGCTCTATTCGCTGATCCAGAAATCCAAAGTCACTGAGCAGCTCATCGCGAGCAATGAGGGGTGCGATCCGGAGAAAGTCGTCGGCGAGTTTGGATCCCGCCCACTCTACAAGATGCTAGGCTACTTCAGCATCATTGGTCTCTTGCGCGTTCATGTGCTGCTTGGCGACTACACACTGGCGCTCAAGATGCTCGACCACATTAACCTGCACAAGAAGAACGGCTTTTTGAACCGTGTGACGGCGTGCCATGTGACTACCTACTATTACGTCGGTTTCGCGTACATGATGCTACGTCGCTATCCAGACGCGATACGTGCATTCTCACACATTCTCGTGTTTGTGATGCGCCTTCGCCAATACCACACGCGCAGCTACCAGTATGATCTCATTAACAAGATGGCGGACAGGATGTATGCGCTCCTCGCAATCTGCTGTGCACTTTGCCCGACGCGTCTCGACGAGAATGTACAGCTGGCCATGCGGGAGAAGTACGGTGAACAGTACTCCAAGATGACCAAGGCGTACGTATTTTTGCTGCTGCACCGTTCCTCAACTAACCCATTCTCAGAGGCGACGATGCGCTCGTTGCGTACCAGGAACTCTTCTTGTTCGCTTGTCCGAAGTTCATCACGGCGAATGGCCCGCCATACCATGATGCTGCGGCCCTTAAGGAATACATGAAAGCGCCTCACGTTGATCCCGTTCAGCATCAGCTGCGCACTTTCCTCTCGGATGTCAAGACCCAGCTGTCGAATGTGCATACTCGCTCATTCCTCCGCCTGTACACGTCGCTCGGCACTGACAAGCTTGCGGGCTTCCTAGAAGTCAGCGAGGAGGAGGTTGTCGAAATGATGATGGTGCTCAAGAATAGCACTCGCAGCCTCAAGTGGACTCATGGCGGTCTGCTCGAAGGTGAGCTTATCAACACAAGCGACCTTGGTTTCGCTATTGACACGGTGCGTATATTGCTTATGTCCACATGGTTGTCTGACACCACACAAGGATATGGTCGACATTGCCGAGTCTCGCATTGGTCGGCGGTACGGCGACTGGTTTGTCCGCAATGCCACTCGTATGAACAATGTTCTACTGGCAACTCAACGCAAGCCCCTCCCAGTCGCCCAACGAAACCAACCTCCGGTAGGTGCAGTATAGCTTCGCAGAAGGCTTCGGCCCACCCACCCAAACCGATATAGCAGTTCCGGCCCGCGCCAATTACTTTGAAAAAACAAAGTCACGTGTAAATAGTGGTAAGCAGACCAAAATAAAACAACAAAACATAATTTAAAAAACGCAATAAACCTAATATAAACCTCAATTATATTGAAAACGTACAAAATAAATTAAATGTTTTGTAGCTTCTTTACTAGTAATAATATTTTATTACAAACTAATAAATATTTTATATATTTTATATTTTTATATTTTATTTTAACTATATAACTATATATACAAATGTAAACAATGCACATATATATTAATTAATAAATAATTAATATAAAAATAGTATGTTAAATTACTGTTGTAACATTATGGTTTATTGAAATATTATTAACATGCAATATTTGTGTGTATATTAATTTTTTGTTTATATTATTTGTAATGTTATTGTTTTTTATGCATATAAAATATATATATTACATATTGGTTTGTAGAATATTTTTGTTGAGTATCGTTTTGTTTTAATACTTTTGTATTATTTTTTGTTTGTTATTTGCTTTAATTTATGTGATTAATGCTTGATTTTTGTGTCACGTGGATATTATATTGTAAATGCCTCCACATAATGTGGTGCGGTTACACCCTGGCCTCCACACCTGCTTGTTAGGTGCGGTTCAAGGCGCTTCTTGACGCCCTTTACCGCGGTTATCCGATGTGTCGCTTGCTTGGTATGTGGAAACCACAACAGCATTCTGCATCATTGCTTGTGGCACTTGCGATCTGCATGCGCTAACCGAGCAGTTTTTAAAGGGAAAGAGCCCATTCTTCTATCCCACCTTCTCACCCGGCCTGCACACAGCATTATCAACCAGGTATTTGCCTTTGAGCGATATGCCACTGTGGCCTAACTTCTCTTTAGGCTTATGACTCTCGACTCCGAATTGATTTAAATGCGCCCATTAACGTGCGTGTCTAGCGTCGCATGCGATGCACGAACATCCGCATCTAACTGCGCAGGGCGACGGGTTCGGTGTCGGTTGGTACGACTCTACGACGGATCCTGAGCTTGGGGACACACCATGCATTTTTACAAGCGTGACGCCAGTGCGTAGGATGGATGCAGACATGGACTTACCGGCGAACAGGCATGGAACAACATGAATCTGCGCCGCATCGCAGAAAAAACCAAGAGTCCATTGGTATTGTGCGTCTCGCGAGGGAGGAACAATTTCTTGCTCACACATCCAGTGGGCATGTCCGTGCATCCACTGCGGGAGTCCTTAGCGAGACGAACTGCCATCCTTGGCGGTATGGACGGTTGATGTGGTGCGTCGCCGACGTTTGTAACGTAACTCATCCGGCAGGATGCACAATGGGCAGATCTCGGAGTTCGGCAAGATCAAGAGGCGGTTAATGGATGCACTGCCCGAGCCACTCTTTTTGTTTCCACAAGGACACACGGACTCCGAATACGCGTTTGCGCTTTTTTTGAGTCATTTGCAGAATCCAGAGAGCATGGAGGAGTTCAGTCACAGGGAACTGAAGGACGCAATGCTGCGGACCATTCGCGATATTAACGCATGGTCGCGAGAAGCGGGCATCCAGCAGGTGCGTTCTCGTGGTTACGGCCGGCTCATCGACAGCCGAGTCTGATGAACTTCTGTGTGTCAGACGGACAGAGCATAGTGTGCACTCGGTACGTGTCGAGCAAAACAGACGAAGCGGCTAGTTTGGTAAGTTGGGTGTATGCCAACGACCATGCGTTCTAACGCGCAATGCAGTACTTCTCGACGGGGACTTCGTTCTACGAGCAGGCGGAAGGTGCCTACCGCATGGTCATGGCGGACCGGCGGCAGAAAATGGTGGTCGTCGCCAGCGAACCTCTGACGTTTGAGAAGGCAGACTGGATGGAGATTGAGTCTAACACGATTTTGTGTATCACGAAGAACATGAATGTCCTGCAATACCCTATCGTCGATGAATACCACAATGAGGATCCCGAGCTTCCTTCGCGCGACCCGAACTTCGCGGTGAGAGCTGGGTTCATGCCGAACACGGCGATCGCGTCGGAAATGCGAGATGTAAACTCGAGTGAGTCATCGCCAGTGATGAGCGGCGGCGGCACCCTGCCGCGTAGCAGCGTGCCGGACCTCTCCGAGGGCGGGCCCGGCAGCCGCAGGATGGATCTGTTGCCCCACACGGGCGCCGCGCATATTCCCGTAGGGGCGCGATAGTGTGGAGTAAATTTGTCACAAATCGCCCATTTGGCTGCCAAATCACCTCCCGATCCTACAACCGCATCGTACGCGAGCATGCATCCAGCAGTGCTCATTTTCTTGGTCTCGCTCGTGAACCAGGCCATCACATGGGCCGGCCGTGATGGGCTGCAGGCCCTGGTACGTCTACAGCAGTGCTTACTGACGCGCAGCTGTTCCGCGCGTACACAGGCGTGGTGAACCGCACGGCGAACCGAAAGCTCGGGGTGCTTAAGAGCGACCTGTTTAAGACAAAGAACGAGCTGAACACAACGAGCGCCCAGGACGAGTTTGCGAAATGGGCCAAGCTGCGCCGCAAAACGGACAAGCTGGCACAGGACATGGACGAGAGCAGTACGAGAGCGATGCGGACGTATGCCGCTCACAATGCAGACAATGCGATTACGTCGAAGCAGTTTGCGTTCACGATCCTCTTCAAGGGGTTCATGTTCATCCTGAACAGCGTGGTGCCGTTTATTCTCACGTCGTACTACGGAAGCACGCCGATGTTCTTCCTTCCTCCGGGGAATTGGTTCGGACCGCTAGGGTACCTTTTGTGCTTCCCGAAGGCGCCTGTCGGTGCGTAGACGCAACGACCACCGGCACTGACCTGCAGGCTCCGTAAGCAGCACGGTTTGGTGCGTCGTCCGCGAGAGGGGCTAACGTCAGGGCGACTGTGTGCGGCCGCGTCCTCTACTTGATCGGGGCATACTGCCGCGAGCTGCTGGTGCGGGGCGAGCCGGTCGCAGTGACCGAGGCAGGTGTTGCCGCCCAGGCATCCGGGGCGCAGAAGTCTGCGGCTGGGTCCGCGCCGGCTGAGCCGAGCGCTGGACGCGCGTCGGAGCGGGTGGATGTGCCGGCGGGGCTGACGCGGAGGGCAGTCGCGAAAGCAGAGTAGCGCGGTGAACGGTAGGTGCGCGGTTGTCGTGCGTGTGTTCGACACGCGCGGATTTCGGCGGCCGCGTGTGGCTTGCTGCTGGGGGAACGGGAGAACGACGAGGGCCTCATCCTCCGGACGGACGTCTTTCTGCTCGCACCAGTGCGTCACGTAATTCAAGCTGTAGCACAGAATTGAGCTGCAGGTGTGTGCGTTGTTGGCGAGCACTGCCGTGGCGAGCGTGGGGACAACTAGAAGGCGTCTGCTGCGCTCCGAAACCGGGCGACTGTATCCGCCGTGCCGTCTTCGGAGCTGCCGGGGAGCGGTGCACGGCGCGCTAGCGGCACTTTGCCACACTGCTCAGCGCTGCGTACGCGAGATTCCCATGCGAAACACCGACTCCATGCAGCGCGGACGAAAGGCATGGACGGGACGCGAGAGACTGTCGCACAGACGCATGCGCGCGGCAACCAAGAGGGCAGCCGAGGAGAGTGGCAACGGAGAGTTGCGAGAGCATTCAATGTACCCTACGGACACACAGATACGGGCACCCAGCGACCCTACAAACGCGACCGGACACCAGACCCGATGCTGTAGTCGTGCAGAACCTCGTTGAAGGTGGTCTCCGTCTCGGAGCGCGGAGTGGGATCCGTGCTCGCCGCCGTATACAGTTTCGAGCGCTGGTGCTCAATGAGGCGGCTGATCTCGAGCGCCTTGTCGAGCTTTCCACGGATTTTCAACTGGCGGTCAGAGAGACGGGCGAGAACGCACCTTGCGCGTCTCGTAGAGGCGCTGCGCACGCTCCTTGCCTGTGGCGAGGTTCATGAGGCTGCGGTCATCTGGCGTAAGCGGACAGCCACGCGGACACGCACCGGTCTCGATGATAATCTCCGGGCGGCGCTGCAGGCCCAGCAGCTTCGTCGACGGACGGCCACGGCCGATCTCCACGTTCCGTCTCGTCACGTTGATGTACCAGAGCTCCGGGATCATTTTCGCGCCATTTTGCCGCACGCCCGAGGACGAGCGCTGCGACGGATGCACCACAAACAGATACAGCGACGCGAGGTTCTTGCGCAGGTAGCCCGGCGACGGGAAGCCCACCGGCGGGTTCGCAAGATACAGCGCGGTGAGCGCAAACACCTGTGGTGAGCGCGGCGCGACGGCGGGGGCTGGGGCGGCGGCGTACCTTGCTGCACTCGAATCCCGGCGCCAGCAGGTAGGGATATACAGTCAGGGCGTGGTTCGCAATCGGCTGGAGTACCTCCGTGGTGGACATGACGTTTTTACAGATGGGGCTGGAAACCAGGAGGGTGGGCGCCCAATCAATCTTATATCAGACGCCCCCGTCTTTTGGGGCTGCTGCACCGTGCGAGTGGCTGTCCACTGCACTGGCCAGCCCGATCACTCCGCTTACATGTCCCGCAGCACGTGACTTCGCGTGGCCGCAGCGCCGCGGTGCTGCACGGGAGCTGCGTACGCCCGGCTCGTGGCGAGCGCGATGGCCGACCTCACTGCGCGCGTAGCGGCGCTCGAGGAGGAGAAGCGCCGGCTTCTCGCCAGCTGGCAGCGCGAGCGCGAGGAGAATGCGCGCATCGCCGGTACGCGCGCGCGGGACGCGGCTCACGCCAGACGAACTGGACGGCGCACGCACGCAGCAGAAGGCCGTGCGCCAGGAGCTCTCCGCGGCAACGCTTGCACTCGAGGAGGGGCAGAGCCGCGAGACGACGACCAGGGTAGGGCGCGATGCGAGACCGCTCACACACAGTTTAAAACGCGCGCTCTTGAGCAGGAGCTCGCGCTATCGCGCCAGGACGCGCAGTGGGCGCGCGAGGAGCTTTCGCGCGAGCATGCGAGCGCGGCGGAGACGCGCGCGGAGCTGCACGCGCGCCTCATGCATGCCGAGGCGGAGCGGGACCTTGCGGACCAGGAGCGCGCGGCGGCGGCCGCACAGCTGACGCGGATGGAGCGCGTGCTCGCGGACACGCAGGCGAAGCATCTGGGCGCGACGGACCGCATTGCGGAGCTGCAGACGCATGCGGCCGCGGTAGAGCATGGCGCGCGTGCGGACACCGGCGCGCTTGAGCGTGCGCTGGAGCTGTCGGAGGGCCGCGTGCGGCTGGCGGAGGAGCGTGCGGCGCAGCTCGAACGGACGTGCGACGAGATTATGGCCGCCTGCGGCGCGCGGGAGCAGGACGCGCGCGCGGGGGCAGAGGCCGCGGAGGCGGAGGGGGACGCACTGCGCGGGGAGAAGGACGCACTGCAGGAGGCGCTCGACCGCCTAGCACGTGGGCTCGGCATCGCGGTCGGCGGCGAGGGCGGCGACGTGTCGCGCACGGCGCTGTATGCGGCGAACGTGCAGCGGGAGGGGAAGTCGTTCAGCGACGTGTATGTGGACCTGCTGCGCACACAGGAGGAGCTCCGGCGCGAGCGCGCGGAGACGGGGCGGCTCGAGGGCGTGCTTGCGGAGGTCGTTGCGGACCTCGACGCGCATGCGCCGCAGCTCAGGGCGCAGCGCGAGGAGACCGCGGGGCTGCGTGCGGAATTGGACGCGGCGTCCGCCGCGCGTGCGGATGCAGAGGACGCGCGCGAAGCCGCAGCCGCGCATGCGCAGACCGCGCACGCGGACGTGGACCGGCTGCAGCGCGAGTGCGCGCTGCAGGCGCAGCAGCTGGACGACGCGGCGCTGCAGGTGCGGGCGCTCACACGGGAGATCGTCCTCCTGCACGACCCGCACGCGCACGCGCGCATGGCGGACGACGGCACGCCTGTCGACGCGGCGCCGCGCCGCGCGGCAGGCGACCCGGCGGGCGACATCCACTCGGTGATCACCGACGAGCTCGTCACATTCCGCTCCCTCTCGGAGCTGTGCGCGCAGAACCGCCGCCTGCTCCACGCGGTCCGCGAGCTCGGCACGCAGATGGAGGCGCGCGACAAACGCGGCGCAACGGGCGAAGACGCATCCACGGCGGCCGTCGACGAGGCGGCCGCCCTGCTCGCGGAGCTGCAGCGCCAGCTCGAGGATGAGCGCACACTCTCCGCCGATCTCCGCCGCGAGCGCGACACATTCCGCGACGTGTGCCGCGGCGCACCCTCGCACCCCACCTCTACCGACCACACGCCCGCGGACGCGCGCGCCGATGAGCGCACGCGCGCAGAGCTCCGCGACGCGCAGGTCGCCGCGGACAGTGCCGCCGCCGCGCGCGACGCCGCACTCGGTGCGTGCTGCGAGGCCTCTCACATCACTCACACGCAGAACGCGCGGCGTCGCTGGAGCGGAACACGGAACTTGCGCGCGCACAGCTCGCAGACGCCACACAGGCGTCCGCGCATCTCCATGCGCTCGTGCAGGCGCGTGAGCGCGCGCTTGAGGAGAAGGATCGCGCGCTCGTCCAGGCACACAGTGCGCTCGACGAGACCAGGTCGCAGCGCGCATCCCTCGACGCAGAGGTGCAGATGCGCAGGCAGCAGGTGGAGGCGCTCCTGGAGGAGAACGGCACCGCCTCGCGCGCGCGTGCGGCCGCGGAGCAGGCGGTGCGGGAGGCGCAGCAGGCGCTCGCGGACCGGGCGCAGGCGGACAGCCGCGAGCGCACGCGGCTGCAGCAGGAGGCGGCGCACGCCACGGCGTCGTGTGCGGCGCTCGAGACGAAGCTCGCCGACGCGCGCGCGGCCGCGAACCATGCGACGCTGCGGCGCGAGGTCGAGACGCGCGAGCTCCGCGAACGCATGGAGTCCCTCGCGCAGCAGCACATCAGCGCGCGCGAGGCGCTCAGCGCGGCGCAGACCAATGCACAGCACCTGGAGCGCCGCGTCGACGACGTGAACGCGGAGCTCGAGCGGACGCGCGCGCTCGCCGCGCTCCTCGAGAGGCAGCTTGCGGCAGCCGCCGAGGACCGTCGCGCTGCCGCGCACGCCGCACTCGGCACGGGCGCAACGCCGTCCGCGGACCTGCCGCTGGAGCGGCAGCTGGAGATGGAGCTCTCCGACGTGCGTCGCGGGCGCGCGGCGGCGGAGGCGGAGACCCTCGCCGCGCGGGCCGAGGCAGCTGCTGCCGCACAGCAGCAGGCTGCGCTGCAGACAACCCTCGACGAGACGAACGCGGCGCTCGCCACCGCGAACGCGGCGGCGGAGGCCGGCGCGAGCGAGAAGCAGGTACGCTGTGGAGCTCGCCGCCCTCGCGCCCTCGCTGACGTCCAGGCGGCCGCCGACGCGGCCGCACAGCACGCGCAGGAGCTCACAGCGCGCGCGGATACACTCCAGGCCGAGGTCTCTGCGCTGCACACGCAGCTGGACGCGCAGCAGGCAGCCGCGGCGACGGAGAAGCGCGAGCTCGAGGACGCGCTTGCGGGCCTGCAGTCCGCCGAGTCGGGCGTTGCCGTGGAGCAGACGCAGGCTTGGGACGAGGCGCGCAAGTTTGCCGCCGCGACGAAGGACGCCGAGGCGCGGCTTCATGCGGCCACCGCCGCACACGCGGAGGCAGAGACGCACGTGGAGCGCCTCCGCAACGAGCTGCAGCGCGCGCGCGACGAGTCCGAGCAGGTGCGCAAGGCGCGCGACCTTGCCGAGGTACAGCACAACCGGGCGGTGCTGGATGCGCAGGAGACCCAGCGGACGCTCGAGGGGACCGTCGAAGCGCTGCGCACGCAGCTCGATGAACTCAAGGACCAGAACGAGCAGCTCCACACGCATCTTGAGTCGGTCAGTGCGCAGGTTGCGAAGATGGGGGGTGGGGGAGATTGGGTGGCGGGTGGAGACGAGGGGGTGCTGAGCGGAGAGGAGAAGGCGGGGGAGGGAGAGGAAAAGTTGGGGAGCGGAGAGGACATGGCGGGGAAACACCCGGAAGAACACGACACTACGGACAGCGGCGATGGCGGCGCGGCCAACAACGGCGACAGCAACACAACAAACAAGGGGGTCCATGCCACGGCCGCCGAATCCCCCCCCACCACCGTGCGCGCGCCTCCCGCCGGCGACCTGCATCAGGTCATCCGGTACCTGCGGCGCGAGAAAGACGTGCTCGAACTCCGGCAGGAGCTCGCGAAACACGAACAGGCGCGGCTGCAGCACGCCGCCGACCGCGCGCAGGCGGAGGCTACGCAGCTGCGCACGGAGCTTGCGACCACACGCGAGACGCCCGCCGCGGCGCCGCCGCAGGCTCCGTACGCAGAGCTGCTCGACAAGATCAACCAGCTCAGCGCGCTCCGCGAGCACGTGACCACGCTCAGGGAGGGGAAGGAGGCGGTGGAGGCACGTGTAGCGACGCTGGAGGCGCAGCTGCGCGCCGCACAGACGGACACGCAGCCGATGCGCGAGCAGTTGAGTGCCGCGCAGGTGGAGCTCGAGGTGTGCCAGGGCCAGCTGCGTGTGGTGCAGGACGACGCAGCACACTGGCAGACCCGCGCGGGGACCCTCCTACAGACGAGCGGCGTACAGGCGGAGCTGCAGAAGGCCGAGGACGAGCGCAGTGCTGCACAGGCGCAGGTCGACGCCGTACGTGCCGAGGCGGCCGCGGAACAAGCGCGCCTTGCCGAGGAGCTGCAAACGGCGAACACACGCTTCGAGCAGCTGCGCCAGCAGGTTCGTGAGCGCATCAAGCAGGAGCGGCGCGCCGTCACGGAAGCCGCCGAGCGCAACACGCAGCTGCAGCAGGAGAAGGCAGCGTTCGAGACGAGCGCGGCGGAGGCGAAAGATGCGTTGGAGCACAGTGCCGCCGCCGCGAAGGACGCGCTGGAGAAGAGCACCGCGGAGAAGAGCGCGCTGGAGGCGCGCATCGCGGAGCTCGAAAACGCAGGCACCGCTGGGGAGAAGAACGCTGCGGGGAAGGACGCTGGTGCCGCCGAAGCGACCGATGCACCGCTCCCCGACGCAGCGCCCTCCGACACAACGGCGCCCGCTTTGGAGGCGGCGGCGCCGCCGACGGACGCTGAGCGCACTGCATGGGAATCGGAGCGCACCCAACTTGCCGGCGCGCTGCGCGCCAAGACGGAGGAGTGCGAGAAGCACAAGAACTTTGCGCGCACGTTCCTCAAGCAGAAGCGCGCGGCCGAGGCGCAGCTGGATGCGCTGAGGAAAGAGCACGCAGAGGGCGAGGATGCGCCGGAGAAGGCGGAGAAGACGACGGAGAACACAGCGGAGAACGCGGTGATGAAGACGGAGGAGGGCTCCGTGTCCTCTCTGCGCGAGCGCATCGCCGAGCTCGAGGCGACACTTGCAAAGGCGAATGCACGCATCGCCGAGCTCGAGGCGGCGCTCGCGTCACCCACCGATAAGTCGGCTGCGGGCCTCGCAGAAAAACAGGCTACCATCGACCGGCTTACCGCAGAGCTGAGCACGGCCAAGGCGGCCGTGCCGGGCTCGGCGGAAGAGGCTCTGCAGGCCAAGGAGGCGGAACTCAAAGCGCACTACCAACCGCTCCTCCAGTCGCGGTACGACGACGGGAAGCACGAGGCGACGCTGCGCAACACCATCATGCTCAAGCAACGCGACAACAAAATCACCCGGCTCACCGCCGAAGTTGCAGAGCTCACCGCCAAGCTTGCGGCTCTGGCCGACGCCCCTGCAGCGGACGCTGGTGGCGGCCCTGCAGCGCAGCCGCCTGCGAGTACACTCGCAGATGCATCTACCGCGGGCCTTCCCGAGAAGCCCGCCGGCGCACGTCCTGCTGTCGTCCGCGGCGGCTCCACCGCAGCGCGCGGCGGTGCAGCGACGCGCGGCCGCGGAGGCCGTGCCGGGCAGGCAGCACCGAAGCCTGTGCCACTCATCTCCAAGACCGCCGCCGCCAAGGGCGACAGTGGGACGTCTATTCGCGGCGCCGCCGCAGCGACACGCGGCGCCGCGTCGGGCCGTGGCCGTGGCGGGGCGGCCGCGGGCGGCCCCAAGCGGAAGCGAGAGCTGGGCGCATCCACATCGGAGAGCACCGACGCGGGTAAACCCTCGAAAGCTGCTGCTAGCCCTGCGAAGAAGACGCGGTCCGATGAGGGGGCGAGTTAAGTTGTCGGTGTAGCCCCCACATAGCCTAATGCAGTATCACGCGCAGTGGGGTTTGATGTGGGAAGGGTGTCAAGCGACGCAGGTCGTTTTGTACGTGAATGTAGAAACGAGACGTGCTGGTTTCGTGTGTGGGCATGGAAAAAGAGGCGCAGCGGCGCGCAGAGGCCGCCGAAGCACGCTCGTGCTGACGCGCCTGCGCGCCATCCATTGCGTGACAACTACACGCATGTCTCCGGATCTCATGGAGCAGCGATGCCTCGGCCCGTTCCGCAGTGAAAAGACCTACATGGACGCTGCGATGCGCGGCTGTATTTGTGTACGGCCAACTACCGACTTTACCTCTGGCATGTCGTGGCGACACGACGCACCGCCGACGTCCCGCTCTGGTGACCAATGCCCGCCCCGGGCTATCTTGAGTTCGCCGCAGTCATGCACGCCGCCCCCTCTGGGTATCTCGGCGCTCCAGCGCCTGCTTCCGTCCGCGCCGTAGCGCGGTTATGAGCGCGTCGTCCAGCTGGGTGATGCACTCCAACAACACGTCCTCGTCTCGTGGCATCCGCGAGGGACCGGGTGCCATGGGGTATCGCACACACGTGTTCGTATCCAGCCCGAGAACTCTGTTTGCCGCGTCGACGACACGCGCAAAGTCCGGGTGGAATGCGCCAGCCGGGTCTGGTCCATACGCGGGGTACAGGGCGCCAGCGCAAGGTGGAGGGGAATGGGCGCCGGCGGCGTGTAAGGTGGGATGAGATGACCGAGCGACGTTCGTCCCTTCTTCCATGAAGTCTGCGTGATCGTCGCCCTGGTCGTCGGTTTCGATCTCATTTTCACTGCCTTCTCGACGCCGTGCTTCCGGAGCGCTCATCTCTGCCGCACCTGCTCTCCTGGCAGCATAATCCTCGTCTCCCGCGCAGGTGACGCCCCCCTCAGTCTCCTCCGCTTCCCCCCGCCCATACAGCTTAGCGCGGATCGCCGCACGGCGTGAATTCATCGACGCCATTACAGCGATGGTCTGGGAAATGGGTACACTGCCAATGCCATTGTGGCCCACGCCGGGAGCGCGTCGTCCCGCACGTTCTGCATCCGCACGACGTGGGCACGCGGCAAACGCGAGAAGATCGTCGATACCTCCTCGTCAGACGGAAAGCATCCACAGACGCACCCTTTCTGCCCCGCACGCGCATACTCTCCGGGATATTCTTCGGCATGTACTCGCGCTCGAGAAAGTCCAGGTATGTGTCGACCTGGGCGTCGGAGAGCCCCAGGAGATCGCTGCTCGTAAGCACAGTCGCTCCGACACACGTACACATCGGCGTCCCAAGGGCAAAACGGCGGACTGGGGCATGCATCGACAAACTCCGCCGCATCCGCATCCTGCGGCGCAAGTCCGGCGCTCGCACTGGCTGCTGCGAGCCACCGCTGGAACTGCGGGACACCGGACTCGACGACACGCCCGCCGAAGGGACGCGTCGCCTCCACACTGCGCGTCAGGAGGCATCGCCCCAACGCACCGGTCAAGCCCGTCCAGCCCCCATCGCATCTTGACCACAACAAGTAGCGCACCCATCAGCATCACGCAGCGGGGCACCGTCGAGTTGCGCGAGACGTAGTGGATACCATGGCGCTCACCCGCCCCGCCCTCCGACCCCGCGCCGTCGCGCGCGCTATCACGTGACTGTACGCGTGCGCGGAGCGCGGGGGGGAGCGCAACAGACACGTTGCGAATGTGCATGTCAATTTGCAGGTAGGACAGCACGGACTTGGTCGCGACGTAGAAGGACGCTGGCGGTCAGTACGCGGACGCTGGGACGTGGGTGGGGAAGCACGATGGGCGGCGGGGCAGCCTCATGGTGGCGCTGGCTAATGCGCGGATGCCGCGCAGTGACCAGCGGTGGCAGCGGACGCATTCAACACACCTGGCAAACACATTGCGTCCACGAGACGACTCAGAAGCGGCGCCGCATTCACCTCGGGAAACTCCACGCCATAGTCGCGATGCAGGTGGACAGCGATCGTGTTCACCCGCGCATGCAACTCTGTTACACTGGGGATGTGGGACGTGTCCAGCGCATGGTTGCCAATTTCCGTCTCCGGGATCAGCCGCGTCAGCGACGGTGGGAGAACGCGCAGTGCATTGAGGAAGGGGAGTGCGCGGGAGTGTATGTGGCTGAGGTGAGCGCGCGCGCGGAGCAGGCGAACCTGCGTATCTCCCCGAGGGTGACGGGGATGCGACACACGACGAGCGCCAGGTACAAAACAGCAACTGTCGACCGTATCGAGATGGCTGCATTGGAGCCACTCAGCTGCTGTGTGCCCCGGTCGTCCGGCGTGTGTGTCCCGTACGGGTGTAGCGTGGGCGACAGCGGCGCGCCACGGCGCGCCGCCGCAGCACATGCTGCATCGAATGGTGCCGCACGCACCGACCGATGGCCCGACACGTGGAGGCCCCACAGCTCGCGGGCAGTGCCCTGGCGTCAGCAGCGCTATCGCGGGTCGCGCACCTCGAGCCACGCGCGATCCACACCCGCGTACAGAGCGCACGCCGCATCGAGCTGCAGACGCAGGAGTACTTGGAAACACTGCAGCGCGGCAAATATCGCGCGCGCACCGCACAGCTGCGCATCGCCTGGATTCGCCAGCTCACGGTGCTCACGGGAACCGGGAACGACGAGCGCTGTGCGCCCGTGCAGCTCGCGACGCTCCCAACGGCGCCTGCGGATGCGATCCTCGCGCTGCGCGGCACGCTGTGAGTGGCGGCGAATGGCACGCGCGCGCGTGGTGATCTGCGTGGTGAACCCGTCGTCTTCATGCGCGGTCTCCACACGGAATCCACGCTGCACATGCCCCGCCGCGCACACCAGCTGCGAGGCGACGAGGCGGAAGCGCGTGCTCCCGCACTCGGCGCACACCCGCCGGCGGTGCGCGGGGCCCATGGGGCGTCCGCCCCCTGTCGACGGGCCGCCACGCGCATCCGCCATACGATCACACTGCGACACACTGGCGGCGCAAGGAACAGAGGTCACGTGTTTTGACGCATTTGGACGCGGCCCCCACACGGGGGCAAAGTTGGGGAAACACTGCTTAGCGATCCTCAGTGATGCGTCTTGGCGACAGCGGCGCGGCGCCGTGGGCGCGTAAGCATCTCCTTGTTTGGATCATTGCTGCGCTTGCCTTTCTGTGTGCTGCACATGGTGTGATGGCGGACGACGCGCAGAGGCGTGATGCTCCCGCGCTTTCGTTCGATCTGGGACACGGCGCGTCGAGTGCGGAGGCGCCGAGTGCGTCGGCGGTGCCAGAGGCGCAGGACAGTGCGAAGGCGGAGGAGACGCCGGCGTCGAGCCTCGCGCCGGAATCTACGACCGCGTCGTCGGGCGGCGCGCAGCCCGCACAACACGCAGCGAGTGGAGCGTCGTCCTCGCATGCGTCGCATGCGCCACAAGCGACACATGCGTCTGCGAGCGCTGCGCCACACGCGTCTGCGAACGAATCGGGGACTGCGCTGCACGCCGCGTCCGGGAGCGAGACGCCAGAGGCGACGCACTCTGCGCCACCAAACGCAGCGCCAACGCAGTCGATTTCGTATCCTCCGGTGGACATCCCCAAGGCGCCTTCGACGTCGGTCCCATTCAATATCATGTCCGCGCCCGCATCACTGGGGAAGCCGAACGCGACGGTGTCGTCGAACGTGACATTACCAGCGCCAGCGCAGACCGCATCGTGGAGCGGCCCGCTGCCGGCACTCATCAGCCAGATGTACCGCGGCTCGAACCAGTCGCTGGAAAACCTGCCCAAGCTCCATTGGAACCTGGCAAATTCGTCGCTTTCGCGGGACCAGAAGCAGAATATCTGCGCGTCGCAGACGCATTTCTGCGCGACGGCCGGGTGTGAGGACGACAGCGACAACGTGGTGCACAACTTCTGCGATTTGGACAAGGGCATGGCGACGATGTGCGCGTGCGCGAAGAGCGCGTCGCGTCTTCTGCAGTACCAGTGGCCCGTGCAGTCGCAGGACTGCCTCATCCGCCTGCAGACGTGCTCAGACATGTGCAACAACCAGCGCGCGACGCCGTTCCAGCAGCGCTCCACGTGCTCGCAGGCGTGCGCGGACCAGATCGGAAGCAGCTGCGGCAAGCCGGAGCAGTATGGCGTCTCGTACATGGTGTCGAAGCCGGGCGCGCTCCCGGAATACGCCATCAAGAGCCAGGCGGACGCGCAGAAGAATGGCGCGGCGCACATGCGGCCAGAGATGCTTGCAGTCCTTTCGTCGGCGGCGCTTGTCGCGCTCGTGCTGCTGTCGTAGGTGTGCCGGAATGCACCTCTGCCCACGAGCTCTTATCCCCTCGCCCAGGTCCCCAGCAGCGCCGGCGCCAATTTTGATTTTGCGCAAAAGCGCCCCATTCCCCCTCTAGCACATATCCGACGCCTGCCCCAGAAATGCTTAGTAATACACATCTTCCTCGGCACGATGACGGCAGACCGTGAGGACGGCGCCGCGGGCAGCGTCACGGCGGGTGCGTCGGACGCGCTGCATGCGCTCATGCGCAGACGAGGCCGCACTGTATGACCGCCAGATCCGCCTCTGGGGGCTCGATACGCAGAATCGGTGCGCAGTGTGTGTCTCCGGCTGACCGTAGCATGCGCTCGGCGCATGTCGTCATTGTTGGGCTCACGGGCACCGCTGCGGAAGTCGTGAAGAATACTGTGCTGGCGGGCGTCGGGAGCGTGACGGTCATCGACGATGGCACCATCCAGGCGGCGGACCTCAGCGCGTGCTTCTTTTTCCGTGGCGACGACGTGGGTCGGAGCCGCGTGAGCGACGCGCCGCTGCGGCGTATCGAGCAGCTGAACCCACTCGTCCGCGTGCGGGGGACGGCCTCGCGGGCGCCGCTGGCGTCCGACGATGCGTTTGCCGCGCTGCGCGCGGACGTGCTCGTCGCGACGACCGGCTGGCGCGCCGACCTGGTGCGGGCTCCGGTTCGCAGACGGCCGCTGACACGCAGATCGCGTGGAATGCGCGCTGCCGCGCGTCCGGCGCGGCGTTCTTCGCGGCGTCTACACAGGGGCTCAGCGGATACATGTTCACGGACCTCGGGGCCGACTATGCATACATTACGCAGCGCCCGGCCCCACCGCAGGACGGCGCAGCCGGGGCAAAGCGCCAGGTTCGCCACCGCCAGGCTTTCGTGCCGCTGGACGCGAGCCTCTCTGTCACGTGGGGGGACAGCGGGACGCGTGCGGTGGGGAGCCAGGGGCTGCCGCGCGGGCCGCGCCTCCGCCAGCCGAGCGCGGGTCTCTTTGCGACGTGGGCGCTGTGGGAGCTCCATGCGCGCCTCCTTGCGGGGACGGCGGCACTCGCGGAGGGCAACGAGCGCATCCCACGCCTGGCCGCAGACCTCAACGAGGTCACGGCGGCCTTGCTGCGCGAAAAGAGCGTCGACCCGTCGCTTGTGTTCGAGCGGCAGCACGTGGACCGGGGCCAGTTTTTTCTGTGCGTCCGCCGGCGGTTGTGCTCACCGCAGCGGGTTTGCGCGCGCGTGCGTCGGCGCTCTGGACGGCGGCGAGTGCGCTGCATTTGCGCCGACATGCGCGGTGCTCGGCGGGCTCCTCGCGCAGGACCTGCTGAATGCGCTCGGACACCGGGAGGAGCCGCTGGTGAACTGGTGCGTTTTGGACGCCGGTCGAGGTACGTGACGGGAGGCCCTTGGTGGGGGGGGGGGTTTGGCGGGCGGTACTGACCGCAGGTGTTGCGCCGATCTTTTCCGTAGGTGCACCGTCGCCAAGGGAGGAGTAGTCTCGGCGCGGGCGCCGCCGCAAATATGGCTGCAGCCCCATTCATCCATCACCCCTCCACGTCGTGCACATCGAGCGCACGCTGCAGCGCACACCAGGCGGCCTCATTTACGGGGTACTGGATCCCGTCGCAGTGTGGGCGCCCGACGGGCAGCAGCCACAGGTACACGGGGCGGCCAAACGCCTGCTCCAAGTTCGCGAGGAGGCCGACGTTGTACAGATTCACGCGCGACGCAAGCCCGGTGAAATGGCGGCGCTGCGCGGCGGTGAGGTGCGTCGGCGCGAGCAGCGGGGTGTCCGCGTCTGGCACGTCGCTCGAGAGCGGCGCATCGTCGCTGCTTTCGTCGCGCGTCCCCTGCAGCGACCGGCGGAGGAGACGTGCGAGATGGTGCCGGGACGCGCTCGCTTCGTCTCCGGGCGCAGCGGGCGGCGGCGCATCGCCGATGCGGACGCGCGATGTGCCCTCCATGTACTCGAGCGTCGTACGGTTCGTGCAGAGCAGGTAGAAGTGGAAGATGCCGAACGGGACGAGCGTGAGCGAGAGCTGGGGTGAGGGGGCGCTCCGCGGCACGTACCACGAGGCTCAGCGCAAAGAGCGCAATCCATGAAAAGGGGAGCGCAGCGTCCATGGGCTGCGGTGAGCTTCGCCGGTGTCCACATACATCGTCGCGGCCGAGCAGATGCAGAAACGCTTCGGCCACCGTCGCGAGAATGTACACGGAGAGCGCCCCCGCGTACCAGAGGAGCAGCACAAAGAACTTGTAGTTGCGCAGCCCGATGCACTGGTCCATGATCCACGGGCAGTGATGGTCCATGCGCAGCACACATGTGCCACACGAGCTGCAGTGGTGGCAGCGGTCCGGCTTCGGCGCGCAGCATTTCGCGCACCAGCGACGCGTGCCCGTCGACATCTTTACGGTGTGGCACGTGTGCGCGCCGTCGCTGCCGGGCGGTACGCTGCGGCCGTCGTACGCCGACGACGTCAGTGCCGTGCGCGCAAAGCTCCACGCGACAGCTGCGGCGAGCACCAGCGCGACACACATGCGTGCCGCGGCGGCGCGCACATCCTCCCCCCACACGGGTGCGATCACATATGCACACACCGTTGTAACCGCGTACACGAGCGTGAGGACCACGAGCGTAACGCATGCCGTGCGGTGCCACAGCCGCCGCATGGCGTGAAGGAGGGCGCCGCGGCGACGCGCCGCGGCAGCGACCGTATCGGGCGATCGGGTCATGCGGTCCGCACGGCCCCGTCGCGCGCCAATTGAGCGCTGCGATTGGGCGCGTCGACTGAGATTGGCCCTTGACGCGCTGCTGCCAAGTTTGCCACCGACCCGCCGCGTGCGCTTTGCCTCCGGTCACTGCCGCACGGTCCACGCGCGCGCGCTGTTCCCGCTCCGGTTCTCCCGCGGCACGGCTGCAGTGGTTTTTACTGGTGCCTCCCTCGGCACGTTACTGCGCCATGGCCGAACTCGACAGTACGTCACGGTTGTGAAGTTGTCCTCCCAAATGGCACTCTGCGTTTTGGTGGCGCGCGCCGCGGTTTCGCCGCGTCCGGCCGCTGGGTGCCTCTCTCCGGCGTTTCCTCCTCCCTAGCGCGCGTCCGTCCCCACTCCCTGCCGCGGCCGCATCCCATCGTACCTACCGCGCGTCCGTCTCCGCTCCCTACCGCGCGTCCGTCTCCGCTCCCTACCGCGCCTGCGTCCCCTCCCCCATAACTGGCGTGCCCCCCTTTTTTTCCTCTGAGATTTCCCCGACTCCAGCGGTTCTCCCTCCTTCCCCCCTCCTCCCTATCCTTCCCGCCCCCCCTCCATGCCGCCCCTTTCTTTTCTCCCCAACCCATCCCTCCCCCCCATCCCCGTTCTTCGCCGTCTTACCCGCCCCTTTCCAGAACTCGCAATCCGCGGCGTGCGCGCATTCGACCCCAAGTCCATCAACATCATCCAGTTCTTCAAGCCACTCACGCTGATTGTCGGGCACAATGGCAGTGGAAAGACGGTGCGCGGCATGGCAACAGCCCACTGACGACAGACGATCGTCGAGTGCCTCAAGTACGCGGCGACGGGGGACCTGCCGCCGAATACCAAGGGCGGCGCGTTCGTGTACGACCCCTATGTATGCTGGCGACGGGGCAGCGCTCACAGGCAGATGGCCGGCTGCGACAGCGTAAAGGCGCAAATCCGCCTGCGCTTCCGGAACACGAGTGGCGTGCGCATGGGCTGCGTGCGTAATCTACAGGTGTCGAAGAAGAAGGGCGGCGGCCTCACGATGAAGACGCTCGAGGGCGTGCTGGGCGTCGACGATGCGGAACGCGGCTCTGTGCGTTGCGCATTGCCCGGCTCACCGCAGCGCTCGACCATCTCGACTCGGTGCGCGGCGCTGGACGAGGAGATGGCGCTGCTCCTCGGCGTGTCGCGCGCGGTGCTGGAGAACGTGCTCTTCTGCCACCAGGAGGAGTCCTTCTGGCCGCTCTCGGAGCCGTCGGTGCTCAAGCGCAAGTTCGACGAGATCTTCGAGGTGACCCGCTACACGAAGGCGCTCGATGCCGTGCGCGCCCTGCGCAAGCAGCGCGCGCAGGACGCGCGCGTGGACGAGGCGGACCTGCGCGCACTGCAGCAGGAGAAGGAGCGCGCCGACAGCGTGCGTCCGCGCGTCTAGCGCTCACATCACCAGACGCAGGCCAAGATCCGCGCACTGCACACGTCGCTCGCGCACAAGTCGCACGAGCTCGCGGACACGGATGCGGCGGTGTCCCACGCGACGCGCGAGAACCAGGCGCTGTACGACCAGGCCGCGCGCTTCCGCGAGGTGATCACGCAGGCCGAGTCCCTGGAGGAGCGGCTTGCGCTGTACGAGACGACCCGCGACGATATCCGCTCCGGCACCGCGCTCCTCGACGGTGCGTCAGCGCGCGTGCCGTGGCTGACGCCAGGCACCGACGACGAGCTGCAGCACACGCTCGACAGCCTCCCCGCGGACCTCGACGCGCAGCGCACCGCGCTGGCGGACGCGGAAACGGAGCGCACCGCGCTGCGCGCCGAGCAGGCGCGCCTCGATGCGCTGCACCACGACCGCCTCGCACGCCATGGCGAGCTCCAGGCGGTAGAGAAGGTGCGCAGCGCGCGCGCCGACGCTCACACGAGGCGTACGAGCGTGCGGTGCAGCACGGCAAGGAAGAGGTGCATGCGATCGCCCAGCGCAACGGCGTGGCTCCCCCAGCATCCACCGCACCGTGCGAAGCAGCACTCGCGGACGTCGCCGCGCAGCTGCGCGAATGCGCGGGCGTGGACGCTGCGGATGCCTCCTCCGCGCAGGCGGCGGCGACGCGCCGCGATGCGGAGCTTACGCGCGCACACACGGAGCTCGCGCACCAGATGCGCCAGCAGGAGGCGACGCAGGAGCAGCTGCGTGGCGCCGCCGCGCGCATTCGCGAGCGCATCACCGAGAGTGAACAGGGCGCGCGGTATGCCGGACCAGTCTCCCAGAGCGCCGGCGCCGGCACCGCGCTGCACCGTGACGCAGACGCGTTGCGTGCCGAGCTGGACGAGGCGTGCACGGAGATGGACGTCGGCGCAGCCGTCGCCGCGCTCGCGACGCTGGAGACGGAGCGCGACGCGCTCGCGGCCGATCTTGTCGGGTCGAACCACATGGTCGAGCAGCGCGTCGTCGCTGCGCAGCGCGACCGTCAGCGCCACGAGAAGGCCAAGGCGCTCGAGAAGATGTACGTGCGGGACGCGCTCTGCTCACTTCCAAGTATGCCTGACGTCGATGCGGCGCGCGCGCGTCTCGGTGGCACCAGCACACTAGAAGCTCTCCCGGCGGCGCTTCGCGCACATGTTGCGTACGCCGTGTCCCTGTTGCCGCTGACCGCAGCGACGAGACGCGCAGTTTGCATGCGCTGGAGGAGAAACTGGACGGCGCGCGCGCGCAGCAGGCGCGTCTGCAAGGCGCACACACGCTGCGAATGCAAGAGGTCCACGCGAAGGAGGCGTCATGTGAAGGTGCGTGGGGGTGGCGCGCAATACTCATGTGCAGCGCTTCAGCAGGAAGTGCAGGACACGCTCCATGGCGAGTTTGCTTCGGTGGAAGAGGGCGTGAAGACCGCGCGCGAGGAGATTACCATTTTGCAAGAGTGAGTGGTTCGGGGGGGGGCGGGGGGAGTGGGAGAAAAGGGGGAAGGAAAGGGGTGGGAAAGCGGGCGAGGAGGGTGAGAAAGGGATGGGAAAGTGGGTGGGAGCAAGGGAGAGAAAGAGAAAACGTTTCCGCTCTCTTGGTTCCCTTGTGGGTGGCTCTTTGTTTTACTTTATGGATTGGTTCATGGGCTGTTTCCTCTTCCGGTCCCTGCGCCATTTCCACTCTCTCCTCCTTTCCCCTCTCTCGTTCCCTCTTCACTCCCACCCATCCTTTCTCTTCCCTGCTCTCCGTTTCTCTGGGCCGTTTTTGGGCCGTGTCCTGAACCCGTTCCTCTATGCGTCCCTTTTCCTTTCCCTCCCCCTTTCCTTTTCCCTCTCCCTTTTCTCCTCTCCCTTTTCCCCTCTGCCTCCTAACCTTTTCGTCCTCTCTTATCCGTTTTCCTGTACGCTTCCCGGGCCGTCTTTGGGCGATTTCTTGTGCCGCTGCCTCTCCCGTTCTCCCATTTCCATTTCCTTTCTTTCTTTTGTCGCCCGTTCCCCCCCCTTGCTTTCCCCCTTCCCCCCCAGCCCTCCCCCTTGCCCTCTTCCCTTTCCCCGCCACTTTCCTCCTTCCACCTTCGCCCCTTGCCCTTCTTCCCATCCCCTTCCCTTCTCTTCCCCCCCCTATTCTTTTTTCGCTCACCACAGATCACTAGGCGTCCTCGAACACGCATCCGAGTTCTTCCAGCGCATCCTCAAACAGGGCCGCGAGCAACACGTGTGTCTGGGTTGCAACCGAGTGCTGCCCGAGGCGAGCATGCCTGCCTTTGAGGCGCACATCCAGGCGTCCCTCGAGCGGAGTCAACCGGAACAGCGCGCGGAACTCACGCATGATTTGGCGGACTGGGAGTCGCAGCTGGCGCGGCTGTACGCCGCGCGCGATGCGCTCGCCAAGCTCGAGTATATTGCGCAGGAAGTCAAGGCGATGGGACGCGCGGCGGCAGAGGCGGACGCGGACGCGAAGCGGGCAGACGCGGACCTGAATGAGGTGGGTGCAGACAGGGGCGATGGGCGCCCAAAATACCAAGTGCCCAGCGTCCGAGACGCCGCGGCGGGCTTGCGGCAGCCATCTTCGGTACTGACTGCAGACGACTCGCGCGGTTGCCGATGCACGGCTGTCACTCGCAGTGCTCTCCGGGTTTCAGCGTAGCGTCGCAGAGGCAGCCGACCTGGACGCCGCGCTCGCGGCACTGCCCGCCGCTGAGGAGGACAGCGGACGACGCGCGTCGAGCCCAGCCTCGCTCCGCGGACGTCTGGATGCGCTGGGCGAGCAGATGTGCGTATCCACGTCGGCACCGCAGCGCCGCTCACCAACAGAAAAGCACAGCAGGCGGCGATGAATGCCGCACGGCGCCGGCAGGACGGCCTGCGGGACGCGGCGGTGGCGGCTGAGCGCCGCGTTCACGAACATGAGATGCAGTCCCTGCATGCACAGCAGGCGGATGCCGCGCGCGCGGCGGCCGCGCTCCGTCTGGAAGAGCTCCACGCGGACCTGCACGACGTGCAGACGCGGCTCACCGTGCGTCCGCCGCACACACCGCTGACTGCAGACAGCGCACCAGATGATGGACACGCTGCGCGAGCCGGTGGCTGCGGCCGAGAAGGAGCTACGGGCGTTCCGCGAGTCCCGGCAGCAGGAAGAGGCGACGCGTGCGGCAGCGTCACGGCGGCGGGACGAGGACCTGCAGCGCCTGGACGATATCCGTGCGCGCATCGCGCAGACACGCGGCGGCGAGGCGGACGGCGCACTCGCACAGAGCACAGCGGCGCTCGCAGAGGCCGCCGCTCACGTCGCCGCGGCGCGCTCGCACAGCGAGGAACTGAACGATGCGGTGCACGCGCGCGAGGCGGCGCTGCGCGAGGCGCAGGCACGCGAGGCGAACCTGCGGAACAACATGCGGTACCGGCAGGTGCTTGGCGTGCTTGCGGAGACACGCACGCAGCTCGACGCGCTGGACCTCGCGGAGGCGCACCGAATGCACACAGAGTTCACCGCGCGCTACGACGCAGCGCGCAAGGCAGAGAATGCGCTGAGTGGCGAGGCCGCGCAGCTGCGCGGCTCGATCCAGGGGACGGAGGCGGAGATCGCACGCCGCGAGGCGGAGCTCCGCGACGAATTCCGCGACGTGCACCAGCGGTACGTGCGGCAACTCGTCCACATCAAGGTCGGCGCGATGGCGAACCGCGACCTGGACACGTACGCGGCAGCGATGCACCAGGCGATCCTGCAGTACCACGCGATCAAGATGGAGGAGGTGAACCAGACGCTGGACTACCTGTGGCGGAAGACATACCAGGGCACGGACATCGACACGGTGCTCATCCGCTCCGACGCCGATGGGCGCGTCGGCGCGAACGGCGTGCGCTCCTACCAGTACCGTGTGTGCATGAACAAAGACAGCATCGAGCTCGACATGCGCGGGCGGTGCAGCGCGGGGCAGAAGGTGCTTGCATGCATCCTCATCCGCCTCGCGCTCGCGGACTCGTTCAGCGCGCACTGCGGATTTCTCGCGCTCGACGAGCCGACGACGAACCTGGACCGCGAAAATGTCGAGGCGCTCGCGGCGAGCATCGTCGAGTGCGTCCTGTGTACGCCGCGCTCACCACAGCCTGCTCGCGGAGCGCCGGCACCAGGCCAACTTCCAGCTGATCGTCATCACGCACGACGAAGACTTTCTCTCGCGCGTCGCGCAGTCGGACGCGCTCACGGAGTACTGGCGTGTGAGCCGCGACGAGAACCTGGTGCGTCCACGGCACGCTGCAGCTGCTGACGCGGGGCATGGACGACTGCGCACGCGATGGACACTGGCTGTGCATGCTGCTGGATACCACCACAACGAATCCTTACGATTACTACTATGTGCGACGGCACCGCGTCCTTGCTTCTCCTCAGAACTCGCGCATTGACCGCGAACAGGTGCGCCGGTTCTAGCCTACAGCTCATCGCGCACGCTCTTCGAGAGAGAGTGCGCACGGCGCGATGCGTCCGCGGAGAACTTGCCGAGCTGCTCGTTCTCCAGATGCATCACCTGCTTCACCGGGACGGCCAGGAAGTCACGTGCACCGCGGCCGACGGTCTCGAACGCGGAGCGCGCCCAGTGCTGGATGCGCGTGGAGAGAGAGGGCGTGTAGTATGCGCGCATGTAGCGCAGGAGTTCGTTGCGCTTCTCGGGGAGCTCGCTGATGGCGACGCCCTGCTTGTGCAGGAAGTCGCGCAGGCGCGCATCCGACCAGCTCGAATACTCGGTCGCGGTCGTCGCGATGTTCGCCATGTACTTGTGCGCGAGCTGGACGAGCTCCGTGCGCGACGTGTGCACGTCGGGCTTGATCACGCCCGCCTTCGCGAGGTACAGGCGCAGGTCGCTGTCGAGCCAGCCATCCCAGACGTTGTCGACGACCTGCGAGTAGCGCTTCTTGACCAGGTCCAGGTAGTGGTCGCGCGTCGCGACAAAGTCCTCCGGGATGTACTTGAACTGGAGCAGCCAGTTGCGCAGGTCCAGGTCGCTCCACGTGTCGTACACCGCGTCCCCGGCCGCGTAGTAGTATTTGTGCGCAAGCGCGAGCAGGGAGGCGCGCGTCTGCTGCGCCTTCGACTCAAGGAACCCATGCTCGACGAGCCAGTCGCGCAGGTACGACGTGGAGAAGCGCTCGTACGGGCGCTGCGCATGCACGGCCGCGTACGGCTTCTCGATGAGCTGCAGCAGCTGGTCGCGCGACAGCCCCGCGTTCGGAAGCTTCACGCTGTGTTGCTGCAGCCATTGGCGCAGCTTCGATGCGTCCCACTCGCCGTACGCGTAGTTCTTCGCGTTCTCCACGGCCTCTTGCAGCCTCTCCGGGATCTGCGTAGCCGCGGACGCCATCGTCTTCTCCGCGCTCGACGCCGAGGACGCCGCGGCGGACGCGGACCGCTCCAGCTCCGCGCGCAGCTCCGCGGGGAGCGTCGTCGCGGCGGTCGCTGCGTTCGCGACGACCGACGACGCAGACACCGCGTGCTTCGACGCAGTCTTGTACGCCTCGTTCGCACGCTTCGACACCGCGCGCTGCACGTCGCTCGCGATCACCGCGGCGTCATGCAACTCTTGCCTCGCCGACTCTGCGACGGCGTCCGCGGTCGAGTGCGCGGCGCGCTCGAGCGAGTGGCAGTCCTCCTGCGCAAGCGCCATCAGCTTCTCCCTCTTCGACGCAGGCGAAATGATGCCGCGCTCCAGCAGATACAGGCGCAGCTTCGTCCTGCGGTCAACCGCCAGCCGCACGATACACCCACTCGGTCCACGCGCCGAAGTCCAAGCCCGTGCAGCTCTCCGCCACAGCCGACGCCTGGCGCGCTACGTCGGCGTGCGCCACCGGTGCGCTGACCAGCGCAAGTGCGCAGGCAACGGAAATCAGTCCCGAGATCCGCATGCTTGTAGTGTACGAACAAGCGGGACAGTCGCGGCCCCGGGTGGCCCTACCCGCGCCGCGCGGGCCACAAGAATTATGGACGCACGGACCGTTCGCATGCATAATGACGCCACTGCGCCAATACATCACGTGTACAACTATGCATCACGTGCTCCTTGCGACTAGGAAGGCGCCGTCCGCGCCGCGCTGTCTGCTTTTCACCGTCAAGGACTCCACGAACTATCCCCATGGTACGCATCCTGTTCCTCGCCTCCGCGCCGTTCGCGGCCGGAGAGCACTAGAGCTCCGAGCTCGCCGCTTGTGTTTTGCATGTTGGCTGACTCGTCTCGATGACCCAGCCTAAGGCTACGAAAACAGGATCTGGTAAGAAGCCCGCGGCGACCCCGAAGGGGAACGCCAGCAAGGGACCGAGGAACCCTCTCTTTGAGAAGCGCCACAAGAGCTTCGGTATTGGTATGTAGTGCGGGGGGCGTGGCGAGGCGTCGCCGGAACTCCCGCCGTTCACGCGTGCTCACCGCCAGGCCAGGACATCCAGCCGAAGCGTGACCTGACGCGCTTCGTCAAGTGGCCCGCGTATGTGCGCCTGCAGCGCCAGCGCGTCATCCTGAACCAGCGCCTCAAGGTGCCTCCGGCGATTGCGCAGTTCTCCAACGCGCTCGACAAGAATATGGCCACGGCGCTGTTCAAGCTGATGAACAAGTACCGTCCCGAGTCGAAGCAGGAGAAGAAGGCGCGCCTCGACGCAGTTGCGAAGGAGATCGCCGCGGGCAACAAGGTCGACCCGAAGGCGGACGGCAAGAAGCCGCTTTACGTCAAGTACGGTCTGAACCACGCCGTCGCCCTTATTGAGGCGAAGAAGGCGAACCTTGTGGTGATCGCCGACGATGTCGACCCGATCGAGCTGGTCATCTTCATCCCGGCGCTCTGCCGCAAGATGGGTATCCCGTACGTGATCGTCAAGTCCTCGTCGCGTCTTGGTGCGGTCGTCCACCTGAAGCGCACTGCAATTGCAGTGATCCAGGACGTGCGTTCCGAGGACGAGCGCGAGCTCGCCGACCTCGTCTCTGCGGCGAAGGCGAACTATCTCGACAAGTACGACGACGCGCGCCGTCACTGGGGCGGTGGCATCCGTGGCGGCAAGTCCACCGAGAAGATGCGCAAGCGCGCGAAGGCTGCCGGGCAGAACGTCGTTCCTCCTACCGAGGTCTAGATGCCTTGCGCTTGTCGGCTGCGGCGACCGCTTTCTCCCTATCTTTGGTTTCCACGGTAACCACAAAAGTTTTTCCGTAGTCACGCATTTAGGAAATGCGCTCGCTGGAAATGCGCGCTGCGCCGCCCGCCGCCCGCCGCCCGCCACTGTTTGACGGACTCGGACGCCGGACAGCGCGCCCGCGCGCATATAGTGTGCAGGGGAGTCCTATGCCCAGCCCGCATGCAGGATGGGCGGGTGCGCCTACAGATTCCGCTGGCGCTGCATGTCTGCGAGCGAAAATGTCGCGGGGTCCCCGCGCGCCGCGGCGTCTGTCGGAGCGGCGTTGCCGGCGGCCGTCGTCGTTGCAGCGCCACGCTCAGATGCCGCCAGCTTCGCCAGTACATGCTCCTCTCCCTGTTGGAACCCCTGCATGACACCCAGGAAAAAAGTCTGCACTGGTCAGCGCAAGATACGAGGGTGTCCTACAATGCTGCCTACGAGGGTCGACAGAGTGAGCATTGTCCGCGTGGACCACTGCTGCTGCGTCCACAGGTCGAGCTTCTGGGGGGGTGGGCGGCTGGATGGATCCGCACCCTTGCCGCCGCCCGCCGCGCCCCTCCCCGTCTGCCCATGCACGTGCCGTACAACGAGACGGGCAAGCGGCGGTGCCACCGCGCCGCGTCTGAACGCCATCTCCGTAGACAGCGGCCAAGGACCGACCGCCCATCCCCGCCCCGCTCGAGCGCATGATCACGTGCGCACGTGTGGAGGCCTCTCTATGCGCGCCGCGCACGTTAGCACACAGGAGCATCGATGAGCCACGCTCCTGGCGACAGAGACCAGGCAGGACGCGAGCGGCGTGCGTTCGCGGCTGGTGTGGGCTGACGATGCGAAGAATCAGGGGAAGCGCCGCAGAAGACGGCGATTGACTTTTCCGATCTCCCGTTCCGCGCAACGTCCAAGTACCTTATCCAGCACGAACTCGGCCCGGGCTATCCCGCACGGGCGCTGTTGCAGGACCCGCGTACGGAGCACCTGACGGACCAGGACGTGACGCAAACGGACCCCGTCGTGGAGGCGGCAGACGACGAGATGCGTCACCAGAGCGGCGTCATGCGCACCCGACACGCACAGGCGGAGCGGCGCGCTGACGCGCGGAGCGAGACGGAGACTGTGTTCTTCGATCCGAACGACGCGCACGATCGCCTCTCGGCCATTGCGACAGAGCACTATGCCGCTACGCCGCCGCCGAAGGAGAGCGACGCTATCGTCGGCTTCCTGTACCGCTGCCGGGCGAATGGTACGTGGGCGACAGCTTCGTTGTGGCTGCCACCGTCTAACATGCAGACTCTGTGCTCAAGGTGATTTGAGTGGGGCCGGGGACGGGGGGGAGGGACGAGGGGAGCGGGACGTGCGTAGGGGGGGGCGGACATTGGTGCGCGGCGGGATCGAGGGGCCAAGGCGCGAGATGGGTTCGCGGGGGAAGAAGGGGGAGGCCGAAAGCACGGTAGCGAAAAAGATGCCAGCGCACCTATATACCCAGCGGCCGGTATGTGTATCTCTTCTCTCCCCCTCTCTGTCCGCCATTCAAACAGGCGCCCCTTTCTGCGCTCCCTGCATTTTTCCGCTGTCAACCGCGCACCGCGTCGTCTTTTTTCGTCGCCGCAACCGTCCCCGCCGCGCCCGCTGCCGCCGCCGCTGCAACAGTCCCTCCCCAGACGACAGTGTGCGCCAACACCTCGCACATTGTGCGGCGCGATGCGAGCCTTTCCATAGCGTGATCGATCGGGAGCCACACGCGCTCGCGGACGTCCGACTCGAGCCAGTGCGATGCCATGTCGCCCTCGGCGACGGCGAACTCGTGCACCGAGTACCGCGTTCGTGGGATAAAGTCGGCGCGCTCTGCATCCGTCGTCGGCGACGCGTCGTGCGCCTTCGTGTCGAGCACCACCGAGCGCGGCTCCTCGCCGTGGATCCACGGCGGAAGCGCAAGCGACACGCGCACACCCGCTGCGGATAAGCCGCGTCGGCGGCAGACGCACCTTCTTCCCAGAGCTCGCGCGCGGCGGCCTCGCGCGGCGACTCGCCCTTCTCGACGCCCCCCTTGGGGAGGACGTACATGTTTGTGTGCTTCCGCGACGACACCAGGCACACCGCGTACCGCGCACGCCCCGACACGCTTGCGTCCTCGCGCACAGCCACGGCCACGGCGACTTCGCGCGGCTCCGGTGTCTTGCCTTTTGTAAGCGCCGCGCTAGCGACCACGCACTTTTGCCCATCTGCTGGATCAGACGCGGTATGTTGTCCCGCGCGCGCCCTGGCTGGGTGGAGGTAAAGGGTTCGATTTCCGACTCCGCGCGCGCCCGCCAGCCCACGAGCCCTCCACGGAGAGCCCGACCACCGCGACGAACAGGACGCACTCGCGCTGGCCTCTGTGCGGACCGCGAGCGCCGCGTCGCGGCGGGAGGACGATACGCATGCGCACACACGACGCACACGTCGCGCAGCTGACCCGCGTGCGTACGCGCAGCACCGCGCTCACCGCAGCGACTCCACGCGCATGATGATTCTGCAGCGGGCCGCGCGGTGCTCTTCCTGCAGCGCGCGCAGGCGCATGCCGCAGGGGACCAGACGACGCACGCACTGCGGGACGTGCGCGAGGCGCTCCGTCTGGCGCCGCACAGCGTCCCCGTGTTGGCGCTCGCAGCCGACGCGTTCTGCGCGGCGCAGCTCCCGGAGAAGGCGCTCCGCGTGCTGGCCGCCGCTGACTCCCACGCACGGACGCCAGCGGAGCGCGCTACCGTGGAGACGGCGCGCGTGCGGGCGGCGGTCGGCGCGCGCGACGCACGCGCAGCGCCCGGCAGCAGGCTACGCGCGCCGCGCGCGGACTCGGCGCGGCTCCGCGACGGGCGGCCCGGCACGGCACCGGCGGCGCGCAGCGACGCGTGCGTCGGCACGCCGGACACCGGGGGGCCACAAGCGCGCGCAGCGAGGCGCAGGCGCGCCAGTGACCGTGTGGAGAGCGGGAGCGGCGCCCGCGCTATGTCTGTCTGTACTACTCCGCACGACGCCGCCGCGGGGCCATCAGCACCGCGTCCACCCGCGTCTACGCCCACGCTGAACCTCCCTCCGGAATGCATGCTGCGCATCTTCGCCGCGCTCGACTTTGCGACGCGCGTGCGCTGCACAAAGGTGTGCCATGCGTGGCGGACGTGCATCTTCGCGCATGCACAGCTGTGGCGCGAGGTAAGCGTGGGCGCCCCAGGGAACCGCGCGGGGGGCGACGCGGTGCAGGACCGCGCGGGCCGGGATGCACTCTGCGCGGGGAGCGCGGCGCAAACGCCGCTCCCCCTCGCGACGCGGCTCGCACACCAGACGTCGCTCTTCCACGCGTTCCTCTCGCACGCGCGGCACCAGCTCAGCACCCTGGCGCTCGGTCCGCCGCTGGCGAACTCGGACGGGAGTCGCGCAGCGCTGGCGCATGCGGCGGCGCTCACAACGGTGTCTGTGTCGTGCGCCGCGGAACAGGCGGCACGGTGGGTCGCCTGGGCCGTGCAGCGGCCGAATCTGCACGCGCTGTGCGTGGATGCGACGGGGGACCGGCTGCCGACGCACCCGTGGCTCTCGCCGCCGGTGGCGCTGCCGACGGTGCAGTGCGCCCCGCTGCACACGCTGCGGCTGCGCGGGACGCCGCCGCTGGCCGCGGACGGCGCGACGCTGCATCTGTGCGCGCGGCTCAGCGCGCTCGAGTGCGTCGCGGGCGCCGCGCCGGGCTCGCTGCGCGCCGTGCGCGAGCGATGCGCCGCGCCGCTGCAGCGCATCATCCATGCGGCCCACGATACCCTGGAGACGCTGCTCCTCGACGGCGATGCGGTCTGGCTCACGGACCTGTTCGCCGGGCTGCCCGCGACGCCCACGCGCAAATTTTCGTGCCTCGCGCACCTGCGCGCGCCGCTGAAGGCGCTCGTCGGCACCGCGGTCCCCCGCGCCGCGCTCTTCCACACGCTTGCCCCGCGCCTGGACGCGCTGGAGATCCAGCTCGCGCCCACGCGCGCGCCTGGGCGCACGCACGACTCGCTGCTGGACTTTGCGCGCGCGACGTCCATGTCCCTGCGGCATCTCACGCTGCGCGTGACGAGCGAGTCCGCGACGTGGCTTGGCCTCGCGCTCCTCCAGATCTGGTCGCACATTGTGTCCTTGGAGCTGCGCCACGACGAGGTCGTGCACACAGAGTTCCCGCCGCTGGAGACGCTCGCTACGATGCTGCAGCAGCCGCTCACCGGTGCGCGTCTCGTCCGCCTGCTCATGCAGCGCGACGCGGTCGTCTGCGCGGGTCTGAGCGCCGCGGATCGCCCGCGCGGCGACACGGGCGTCGGTGTCGGCAGCGTCGCGCTGCCGCATGCGGACGTCGGCGCCGCCTCGCTCTCGGGGGACCCCATTTTGTGCCCGCGCCTCTGCACGCTCCGCTTTCCCCACGACTCGTCGCTGCGCGGCCGCGAGCTCTTGGAGCTCGTTCTGGAGCGGCACGCCGGCGCGCCCAGCCGCACGCACGATCCCTCCGCACAGCCAGTGGAGGCAGGCGTCGGCCGCACCCCCTTTTGTTCCCCGCTTACGCATCTCGACATTGACGGGTGCGTCGAGTTGTCGCCCAATGCGGTACCCGTCCTGCAGCGGTATGTTGAGCATGTGCATTGGCTTCCCTTTTCTGTGCACCGCGCGCGGCTGAGGAGGAAGGGGTGAGGGGGTATAGTGGGGAAAAAAGGGGGGATGGTGGGGTGGAGGGGGGGAATAGTGGGAATAAAGGGCCCACAGTTGGCAGAGGCAGAGTTGAAATGGGCCCACAGTGGGCGGATAGGCAGGGTCGAGGAGGCGCAAGGGGGGTCGACCAAAAAAAAACCTGGGCACGGACAAAGGTAGGAGAGAGTAGATGGAAAAGCAAGCGTGAGGAACAGGAGCGCGGGAGGGTGCTGAGCAGAGGGGGACGAGGGAGCGGGGGGTAGGCAGGAAGGGCACACCCCCCACCAGTGCAGCACGCCCCCGTCCCCCTGCCCCGCTGTCTCCTCATACGCTCCTTGTCACACCAACCTTCACCCATGTCCTTCGTGCCCGTTTGACACCCAACTCGGCGCTGTCCCGGCATTCCACCCCCCCCCCTTCTGTCCCCCACACCCGGCCGCCGCCCAGCACTTCTGCGCCTTCCACGAGCGTGACTTTGCTCAAGGGTCCATCTGCACCTCTTCCGCCGCCGCCCCGATCCTCCATCTCCGCGTGCAGGACGTCCTCATGCACGCCATTCTCCCGCAGATACGCATGCACCTCGGCGTCGTCGCACGGGGGATCCGACACGCTGTGGCACCGCGCTCGCACACCGAGCGCGTGTGCCCATGCAGGCGCGTCCCCGGCAACAGGCAGCTGCGCATCGGTGACTGAGAGCCCCGCGGCGCGCACGGCCGCCGAGACATCGGGAAGGGTCTCAAAGATGCGCTCGGCGGCCGCCAGCTCGCTCAGGTAGGCGCCTGCGGTGAGCCCGTCTGGCGGTGTGTACCGCGCATCATGCATGAGCACATTGCGTACAGTCCCGTGTATGCTGTGGCATGAGCGCCGCGCTGCCCCGACGTACGCAAGAAGCCGGTGCGCGGTAACAGCGCCCACGCGTGGGATCGTCCGGTTGAAGTCTGTGCCGCAGAGGAGCGCAAACTGGAGGAGCAGCGCACGCTGCACCCGGTACACATTGCGTGGGCCCGCCGCGCCCGCGGCGCCCCCATGCGGGAAGAGCGCGCCCGGCACGCGGCGCGAGTGCACGAGCTCCAGCGCGCCAGCGTGTCCCGCGAGCCCGCGCAGCAGCGGCACGCCATACAGCACCACGTCGCTGTCCTCGCTTGCGACAATGTCCGCATAGCCCGAGGCGACGAGGGCGCTCGCAAATGCCTCCGCCTCGGTCACGCAGCCGCCGCGCGCCGACCCGTCGCCGGTGACGAACACGGGGACGCCCAGCAGACGACACAGGTGCATGCTCTGCTGGAATATGTCCTCGTTGAGCACGCGCGAAGCCTTGGCGTATGTGGCCGCGAGCTTTGTGCTCTCGTGCACGAGAAAGTGGATCAGGCGCGCACGCGGGGGCGGCGCAGAGGCAGGGGCGGGTGCGGCGGTGTTCTCCGGCGGTGCGGGGGCGCAGCGGACGCCCGCCCCGCTCGTCCGCTCCGGGAGAACGCGTCGCTGCGCAAGCTCCGTGCGCAGTTCGTCATCCACGAGACGGCCGTCGGCGACGAGCCCGTGTCGCAGCGCCTCGTACAGCGTGCCCTCGGCGTGGATAAGCGGCCGCTGCGACGCGGACTGCGCCATGCCGTCCGCGCGCTCCCGCGTACACATCGCAAGCCATGCGCCATGCAGGGTGTGGATCTGGCGTGCGAGGGTGTGGGAGGCAGGGGCTGGCGGCCACAGCTGCTCGGGCGCCGGCGCACTGTACTGGAGCTCGTGTATGGCCTCGGCGGTGTAGAGTGCGCTGGTGCGCATGGCATCGATGGCGCGGGCGGGGGGAGCGCCTTCCGTTGCCACGCATGTGCGGTCGTCCGCTTCGCGTCCACTGGTCCCGCTCCCGTCGGGCGCGTCCATCACGACCTCATCTCGCGGGGGCGCGCGCGCGCCGTCGGGCGGCGCTCCGCGGGCGGCCATCGCATCGGCCCAGGACACCGCCCAGGGTCCGGCGCCGCCGTCCCCCACCCACGTGGCAGCAGCCTCGAGCGCCGCGAGATCTCCGGGCGCGCACGCGTCGAATGCGGGGACGGCCGGTGGCGTGGCGTGCGCGCGCCACACCCGCAGCAGGCGCGCGGCTTCCATGCGGTCCGCGGGGGGCATCTGCTCGAACGTGGCGATGCACCGCTGCAGCGCTCTCAGGCGCGCGCCACGCTCCGTCTCGGCGCGCAGGCGGAAGCTGTTCTGGTCGCGCAGCTGGCGGCGCTTCTCCTGCTCACGCTGCTTCTCGGGTAGGCGGGCGGTGAGATGGTCAAACACCATCAGCGGCTGTGCGCCGACGCGGCGCAGCGCATCCACGACGCGGTACATGCCAATGAGGTGGCGCGCAACATGCCCGTCATTCCGGAAGAAGAGACGCTGCGTGAGCAGCGTCGCGTCGCTTCGGTGAGGGACGCAAGCCGCTGCGGACGTACATGGCAATGCGCGCGTGCGCAAGCCCAACGCCCGTACGTATGCTCGTGAAGCATTCCGGCGCGTGCTTGCGGAGGTACGGGAACAGCCCGCGCACGCCACAAGCCGCGCGACTCGCATGCATAGCGCGCGCCGCGTCGTGGGCGGAGGCGATGCCGTCACGTGGTGTGGAGGTGGGGGGAGCGCCAGGCACGCGGCGCGCGTGCAGATTCCCACGTCGACAGTGGCGCATTGTGATCGTCCCGCACACGAGCGAGGCCCTGCGCGCGTCTACTCTAGATACGAATCAAGCGGCTCGCCGAGCGCCTTCTCGATCGCGCCGCGGAGACGCAGCGCGGCGGCAGACGTCCGGGGATTGGTGTCGTCGAGGAGCTCGGAGAGCGCCGCGACGGTCTCCGGGACAAAGGCGAGAAGCGGGACGCCGTGCGCATCCCACAGCGCCGCGCAGAGCGTGAGTGTATTCACGCGCAGCGCGACATTCGGCGTGTTTGCATGCGTCATCAGCGCCGAGTTCAGCGTGCGCAGGAAATCGTCGTCGGGGACCGCGTCCGCGAGCGCAAGCACGGCGCGCGAGAAGGCGTCGCGTGCAGCGTCGTCGTGCGCGGGAAGATGCGGCAGCTGCGCGACGAGGGGCCCGACAAGCCGCGTAGCGCGCGCCGTGTTCAGGAAGGAGCCCTCGTCCGCCTGCGCACACAGGCGCGTGCTCAGCACGACCGCGTACCACAGCGGCGTGCCGCTCGTGTGCGTCTTCGCGAACCCACGCAGCGTGCTGGCGACGTTGTCCAAGAGCACGGCGTAGTACGAGGTGACCATGCCGTGGAGCTGCGCCAGCAGCGTGTTCATCAGGCTGTACAGCACGAGCGTGCGTGCTGCGATCCGGTCCGCGTCGTCCGCGCCACCCTCGAGCAGGTCCACGGCCGCCCAGTCGTACATGCGGAGGAAGAGCGGGCGGAACTGCGACTCACTCAGCCGCAGCGCAAGCGCGACAAACGCATGGATACTGCGTTCCACCACGCTGCTGAGCGGCTCGTCGCCGCCACGCTGCAGATCCATCGTGCGCAGCAGGAAGCGGAACACGGGCTTGTACTGCGCCGCGACGCTCGCGCGGTCCATCTCGCGCACCGTCTGCTGCAGCACGCTCAGGAGCGCGACCAGCGTCGCTTTCGCACTCGTCGGCGTCTCGTCCCACCCCGCCTGCACGGCGTCCAGTACAGTGCCCGCTGGCATGCGCTTCACGATCGCATCCTGCAGGTGTCGGTAGCCGCGGCGGAGCGCGTTGTGGTCCGCGCGCGCCGGCGCCGCGCGCTTCGCGCGCAGCCGGTGAATCGTGTCCGCATCGCACAGCGTGCGCACGAGCTGCTCCACGTGCGCATGCATGAACTGCGGCAGCGTCCGCACAAGGGTCGTAAGCAGGCTGAGTCCCGCAGCGACCACTTGGTCGTCCTCCCCGCGGAGCGCCGCTGTGACGCCAAACGGCACGAGCGTCGCGAGATGCGCCAGCACACGGACGCCCAGTTTCTCCACCATCACCGCGAGGATCACCAGGACATCCGGCTGCGCGCATGCCGGGTCGCAGCTGAGCAGCATCGGAAGCAGCCCCGCCAGCGACGTGTCGTCCGCGGCGGTGTCCGCAGCGATGCCCATGCGCAGCGCTTCGAGTGCACCGGCCGCCTCGCCCTTGTCGCCGAGCTTCTGCCACAGGCGCACGAGCGCCTCGTTCACCGCCGCGCGCTGCGCGGTCGTCGCCGCGCGCTGCTCAGGCGATGCGCGCGCGAGACGCATCTTCAGCAGCGCAATGCCCGTCGCCTGGAGCTGCGCAGCGGGGAGCTGCGCGGGCAGCGCGTCCGGCATCCCCGGCGCGGTCCGCTGGCCACGCAGGAGGACGAGCACAATGTCGAGGCACGCCGGCAGCGGGAGCGCACGGAACGCCGGCGCACGCGTGCGGTCCAGCGCGGCCGCAAAGTGCGCGTCCGACGGCACGGTCCGCAGTGTGTGCCATGCAAATACGCGCTGCGCCTCGGTGACATCGGCCGTGTCGTCCGCGTCCGCGTCCGCGTCCGCGTCGCCAGGCAGATGAATAGCGTGCTGCAAAAAGAGAACCAGCGCGAGCGCCTGGCGCACGGGCGACACGTGCTCGTCCGAGTACTCGCGTTTCGCGGCCTGCTCCAGGAATACGGTCGCCACGTCATCCGCACCGGCGGCGCGCGCGAGCAGCCGCACGATCTCGGACCAGATCTGGTTCATCGCGCGCAGCCGCAGCCGTGGCGGCTCGGCGCGCAGGATGCTCAGTGGGAGCTGGAGAAGTGTGTCTGCGTTCGCCGGCGCCTTGGTCACGCGGTACACGACGCGGTCGATGAGGAGCATGCAGACGGGCGCGAGGAAGTCGTCCGCACCCAGCACGTCGACGAGAAGGCGGAAAAAGACGTGCCGCCGGTGCCGTGGGATGTGCGACGAGGCATCGGAGAAGATGCGCAGCAGACTGCGCGTCTCGATCCACAGCGCAAGGCGCGCGTCCGGGTCGTTCACGACCTGCGGGCGCACAGAGTTCACAAACGCGGGTATGATGCTCCGGAGCGTCTGCTCCACGACGCTGAGCGTGAAGCGATCGTCGCGCTGGAGTACGGTGAGCCCGACGAAGGTGAAGAGGGGCATAATGTTGTGCAGCACGAGCTCCGCGTCGAGACGCGCAAACCGCGTAAGAAGCAGAATCGCATGGTTGATGCTCTGCGTGTTGCTCGAGGCCTTGATCGCCTGCACGATCACGTCCGCGCGCACGACCTGCGCCACGTCCGCGGGCAGGATGGTGACGTGGTCAAACAGGTTGCACAGGCTCTGCATCGCGAGCTGCAGCAGGTACTCGCAGTTGAACAACGGCGTACCGTGCAGCTCGATCGCAGCACGGACCACGTCAAAGAGCGCAGCGACAAGCGCCGCACTCATGCCCAGCGTGCGGCTCTGGATGCTCTCCAGCACGGTAATGAGCACCACCGCCGCCCGCTGCACCTTCTCGTCGCCGCCCGCGCCGCGCGTCCGCTTGCTCGCGGGCTCGTCGTCGCGCGTCGGCGCAGTCATTGCCTCGCACAGCGTGCGCAGCACAGAGATCAGCACCGCGTCAGAGACGGGCAGCGTGCGCAGGCACACGCTCGCGTCCGGCACGCACGTCGTGTACTGGTCCGCGAGCGTCTGCGCAAGCGTGAGGAATGCCTCCTGCCGCAGGGACGGAGAGAGCGCCGGCAGCAGGCCGCCCCGCAGCGTGTGCAGCGCGGCGGTCTGCAGCCCGAACTTGGCGTCGCTGCCGAGCGCGGCGAGGAACGCGGCCCACGCGCCCGTGCTCCTGTCCTCGAGCACAGGCGCCGCGCTTGCATCCATCGCCGCGAAGAGCAGGTCGAGGTACACGGCATACAGCGAGTCCACGTCCACCGCCACTGGGTGCGCGACCGCGGCGGTGACGAGCGGGAGGAGCGTCGTCAGCTTGCATGCGGCCGACACGCCACCGGCGACGGCAAGCAGCGCCGCACGCTCCGGCAGTGCGTCCCAACACACGACGTGGCTCATCAGGTAGCACAGGATGCGCGTGCGGAAAAGCGTCTCCTTCTTGCCGCTCCCGCCGAGCGCGGTCGCGTGCGCCGCGGCCAGGAAGCTCGCATCATTGATGAACGCACCCGCGTCGCGCACGAGTAGGCCCGTGTACCGGGCGAGCGTCGCCGCATCCAGATACTGCAGCGGGCCCGACGCGGCGCGGCCGTACACGCAGTCGTACCCGTAGATGTCCCGGGGCGCATCGAGCGGGGTCGCCTCGCTCAGCGCATGCAGCGCGCGCAGGAGCTGCGCGGCCGCATCTCGCAGGACCGGCGTCGGCTCCTGGAGGACGACCAGCAGGCTCGGGAGAAGCGTCTGCAGGTCGAGGGGCGCTGCTCGCGCCACCGCGGTGCGCAGGAGGAGCGTGGCGTGTCGCATCGCGGTGAGCCGCACTGCCACGTCACTGGGTGGCACGTGCCCGCCGCGCTCCAGCGCGCTGATGAGGCGCGCCAGGTCCCCGGACGCGCCAGGCGCCGGCTGCAGGGGGGCGGAGGGCGTCCAGAGCCCCGCCAACAGCGCAAACGCATTCTTGCCCACGCGTGCGTACAGGACGGGCGCCAGCGTCTGCGCGGCCGAATGCCCGGCACCAGGCCCATGCAGCGTCTGGAAGAGATGCACCAATAGCTGCGCGGCAGGGGAGCTGCGCTGCTGCACCTCGATAAACAGCGACGCGTCCCGCGCGACGGGCGCATGGTGCAGTATGACATACTGCAGCTGCATGCCGAGCAGACGCACACTGCGGCGCGACAGACGGTCGTGCACTTCGCGCACCACCGCCACATCCACCGAGTCCCGCAGGATCACGTCATCCGGCTGCCCCGCGAGCAGCTGCTGCGCATGCACGACCGTTGTCGCGCGGTACGCGATCGCGACCCACACCGTGGGAGGCAGCGGCTGCGCGAGCAGCTGCGACAGCGTGAGCAGCGCGAGCGCACCGCCACGCGACACGGGCTCCGCCTCGGCGCGCCGCAGCAGGAAGTCCGCCTGCTCGACGAGGTCCGCGTTGCCGAGCGCCTTCATCTCCCCGACGATCGCATCCGCAACGCCCAGCACATACGTGGCCGCGTCCGTCTCCAGCGCGGCGAGCGCGGACGCCGGGATCGCGCGCGCAAATGCGCCAAGGGAGCCGGGTGCACTGTGTGGCAGCGCGTCCTTGGCAAGCGCGCCGAGCGCCGCCGCGACGGCCCCCGCCACTTTCGGCGTGTCCGACGTCGCGAACAGGTGCGGCCACAGCGCGTCGCGCCAGACGGCGCCGCTCAGCGCGGGCGCATACGGCACGAGCGACTCGGTGAGGAACCGCAGATGCACCTTGAGCTCCTTCGCAGGGAGACGGTCCGTGCGCCCCATGCACGCGACGACCGCGTGCAGGAGCTCCTCCGGCGTCCACGCGGCGAGCAGCACCGCGGGATGCACATACAGCGTCTGCAGCAGCGGCACCGACGGGTCGCGGAGCACCGCTGCGACCGCGTCGCGGACGAGCGGATCACTCGCACGGATCTGCTTCGTGATGACCGCGGCCATCAGGTGCTCGAGTGCGAGCCGCTTCGTCGCGTCGTCTGCGCTCTGCAGCCCAAGCCAGAGTGCGGTGTCCTGCGCATGGCTCGACGCGTCCTCGGGCACGTCCCCCGTCGCCTGACACTGCAGCACCGCGGCCAGCACCGTCCACGCGTGCGCGTCTGCGCCGCCCGCGCGCACGGCGTCGAGCGCGGCATCCAGCAGCGCCGGCAAGCGCTGCCGCAGGGCAGCGAGAAGGCGGATACGCGCGGCCCACGCGCCGGGCGCCGCGTCACGCGGCGCGGCGACGAGCCGCTCACAGGCGCGGCGCGCGAGGGACGCGGACAGCGACGGCGCCACAAGCAGGGCGCTGAGCAGCTCAGATGCGTTCGGCAACGCAAGGTGCGCGGCAAGCGCGCCGAGGAGCTGCGCGACGAACTCGTCCACGTCGTGTACCTGCAGCGCCCGGACGACCTGCGCGCGGAACTCGGGCAGCGCCAGCAGCAGCTCCAGCGTGTGCCCCGGGATGAGGCGCTGCGCATCACTCGTGTCCGGGAGCAGCGGGTCTCTCGCGTCCTCCGGGCTCGCGCAGAGTGCGAAGCAGCACGCGACGGCCGCACGTGCGACCTCCGCGGCGTGCGGCTCCGCGAGGAGCGCGGTGGTGTGCGCCAGCATGTCCCGCACCGCGGCCGCGCTCAGCGGGAACGTGGCGCCGAGCGTCGAGAGCACCATGAGCGCGCCGACGAGCGCCTCCTTGTCGCCCGCGGCGGTGTCGAGGACGTGCACCGCGGCGGGGACGAGCACGGCAAGCACCGCCTGCGCGTTCCCCGCATCCCGCCCGGCCTTGCGGCGGAGCCCGCGCGCGCCCGCCGTGCCGCGGAAGCGGCCGACGCCGTGCTCATAGCACAGGCAGAACTGGACGAGGATCGAGGTCCAGAAACGCACGTTCATGCGGTCCGCGACGGGCAGGCCAGCGAGCCCCGGCGGCGCCGCGCGCTGCGCGACCCAGCGGAGCAGGTCCAGGTTGCCGCCGAGCGCATGGATGAGCACCGGTGTCGGGAGCGGCATCTGTGCCTTTTTCACGGCGGCGAGGAAGTGCAGCTCGGGCAGTGGCTCGAGCGGCACGAGCTGGAGTATGCGCGCAAACTGCGGCGTCGCGTGGTACGGGAGAAACGCGCGCAGGAGCGCGCGCGGCGTAAACGCTTGGATGCTGCGGTGAGCGGCGCGCGCGAGCGACGTACCGGAAGCGCCGGACGAGCCACTCGATGCACTTGGCAGCGCTCCGCGAGAGGAGCATGGGGCCGACGAGCCAGAGGAACTCGCGCACCGCGGCGTCGATCGCATCGTTCTCTGCCTGCGGCAGCACCGTGCGGTCCGTGTGCACGCTCTTCTCGCCGAACAGGAGCTCGCCCCCGCGCCATCGTGCCAGCACCGCATCGTCGTCCGCGAGGTGCTCCCAGCCGGTGACGCCGAGCGCGTGCACGGTGACGTGGTCTTGCTCCGCCGCAACGCGCGGCGTGAATAGATACGAGTCGCGCGCCGTCAGCGCCGACGACGATGAGAGCCGCGCGGCATTATGCGACGGCAGCGCCGCCAGCTGCGCCGCCAGCGAGGTCGTCATAGCGCAGAGCAGTCCGCGCACGCGGCCGGCACTTTTTTTTTTTTCCCCCCCATGCACGTGCCAGTGGAGGTGGATGCTGCGGGGCGGCGCCCAGGCGGACGTGCGCCGTGGGTTAGGGGGTAGGCAGTGGAGGTGGATGTTGCGGGGCAGCGCCCAGGCGGACGTACGCCGTAGGTTAGGGGGTCAGGGCGCCGGTGCGCCGTGTCGCCCGGCGGCGCGCACCGAACCGAAACCTGCCCGCTCTGTGCGCCCTTCTCTGGGTGCTACGCAGACCGTCCAGCAGCCCTGCTACATTACAACGTTTTTTTCTTTTTTTCTTTGGTGGACTCTCCTCCATGTGACGCGTCCTCTTTCAGCAGCTTCCCCACCGTCGGCCCCCTGGCGTCTCCACCCCTTCTTTCTTTCCCCGTTGCTCCCCTGGGCACTCCTCCCCTCCCCATACTATGTCCCCCTTATCGTCCACCCTTATTCCCTTCTGCCCACCCCCCACACCCCGCGCTTCCCTTCTTCTCCCCTTTCTTTCCCTCCCCCTCCCCTCTTCCCCTACTCCTCCGCACCGGACTCCTCCACGTTCGCCCCGCGCACCCGCTGCGCGGCCAGCAGGGCGACCCCAAGCCCAAAGCGGTGCTGGAAAGCAGTAAGGTCGCGCGTGAGTTGTTCAACGAGCTGTATGCTCAGCGGAAGCATTCCGCCCGCCTGCGCCGAGTCTGCGCTGCGCGGCGTGTCGAGCGCGGATTCGTCACGCGTATGCGCCTGTGCGTCGCCGGCCGAAACAGGGGGAGACGGGGGTGCGGCGGGGGGCGGCGTGGTAGAGGTCGCCGTGGCGTCCGGGTGGTGCGGCGGCGAGGCATCCGGGTGGCGCATTCCCGTGGGGTCCGTTTGGTGCCGCAATGTACCATGCACTTCTCTCCCCTCCTGCTCCGTGTTTGTCGGCGCGTGCTCCTGGTCGCTTATGTCGGCCGCACGCTCCCCCCCTTCCCGTGCGCCCCTTTCCTTCCCCCCTGCCCCCTGCCCCCCCTCCATCCCGGCAAGAAAGAGCATGCGCTTCTCGCGCTCGACAGCGTCCATATGCACCCGTGTCACGTACTCGCCAATATGGCGGACGCGTTTGCGCATTTCGCCCAGCGTCATGCGCTTCTGCGGGTACCTGATCTTGGTTGATGGATCGATCGCCGTCGCAAGCGCAAACGGCTCGGGGTGTCCAGGACGCGGTTCCGCGTCGCGGGGGGGCGCCGTGTGGGCATCGCGGGGGGGGTCCGCGACGGCAGCGCCGGGGGGATCCGCGCCTTTGTCGGCGTCCACGTCGGAGCCGCCGGCGGCGTCCGCGCCTCTACCGGCGCCCGCATCCAAGCCGCCGGGGGCGTCCGCGTCGGAGCCGCCCGCGCCTCTCTCGGCGTCCGGCTTGCCCGCATCCCCGGTGAGCGGCGGAAGCAGGTAGGCAAGGTGCGCCAGGTGCTCAGGGAGCACGCTCGGGCCGCTGCGCCCGGACGCGCCGTCGCCCGGCACCGGCGTCCCCTGCCGGCTCCCTGCCGCGCTGTCGCGCGCGGTGCGGCGCACGTCGCGGCTGCGCGCGAGGGACGCGGCGGACGCTGTGCCCTGCTCGCCGCCCCGGCGGTGCGTCTGCGGCGGCCGGCTCTTTGGCGCGGCGCCCGCGTCCGCGTCCTGCGGCGTGCTTGCGCGGTGGTCCCTGCGTGCGCGGTCGCTCTCGCGCGGTGCGCGTGCGTCGTCGCGGCGGCGGGCGGCCGCCTCCGTCTGCATGCGGCGCCGCTTCGCAATCTCTGCGGGGCCGCCGACATGCGCGACGGCGCTGCTCTCGTCGTCGTCCGCGTCCGCGGCGTGCGGGTGCGCGTCGTCGGCGCTGCGCTTCCGCTTGCGCGACGCACCGTCGTCCGCCTCCTCGTCCGCCGCCGCCGCCGCCGCCGCCGCCGCCGCCGCCGCCGCGCCTGCGGCCTCCTGCTGCAGGAGCTCGGGCGGGATAGACTCCCAGCCGCTCTCGCCGATGTCGCGGCTGTTCATGGTGCTCCGCCGCTTCGGGCCGTTGTGCGCGTCGGCGGCGGCCGCAGAGGCCCGCTTCGCGGGCGACACAGACGGCGGCGGCCGGCTGCGCGCGGCGGGGCTGCTGCGGTCACTCCCGAGCTCGCCACGGAGGCGCGCGGCGTTCTCCGCGCCAATCGCCTTGATCGCCTCCTTCGCCTCCTTCAGCTCGCGCGCCTGCTCCCGGGCGACCGCGTGCCGGCTGCTGCGGCTTGTCGCACGCTTCGACGACTTCGGCGACGCGAGGAAGCCGAGCGAGCGCAGGAGCGGGATGTGGTTCTCCGGGCGGCACTGTTCGCAGTAGTACACGTCCGGGCAGTCCTCCTCCGTGTGCATCCCCATGCAGACGCAGTGCTGCCAGCACTTGCACGTCTCGCACTGGATCATTAGCCCCACGTTTTCGTCTGCTGTGAGTGCTGTGGTCGCGCGCGACGCACCGGCGCTCCCGCAGACACACCGCGTGACGCCCTCGTCCGCGCCGTCGGTGCCGTCGGTGCCGTCGGTGCCCTCGGCGCCGTCCTCCGCGGCCTCTGCGGCCTCCGCGTCCTCCGCGTCGTCCTTGAACGTGCCCGCGGCACCCTCGCCCTCCCCCACACCCGCGTCCGCGCCGCCACCACCGACCGCTCCCTCCGGCCGCCCGCTCGCCTGCGCGGCGGCACTGCGGCGCGAGCGGCGGATCGTCCACCGCTCCGCGGCGCTCTCCTCCGCGTCGTCCTCCCCGCCCTCCTCGCGCGCCGCGAGCGCGCCGTCGTCGCCGCGTGCCGCCGCGTCCAGCTCTGCGCCGCCGCCTGCCTCGGCCTTGACTCCATACGCATCCCCCCCCGCGCGCGTCGCGTCGCCGCCGCGGTCACCGTCGATCTCGGACGCCATCGCCGCGCTGTCGCTGGACAAGCCGGCGCCGTTCCGGCTGCCGCAGACACGCGCATCTCGGCCGAGTCCCACATGGACCGTGCGGCCGCGCGCTGCGGCTGCGCCGCCGCAACGATATGGTGGCGGCGCTTCCGCCGGAGCTGCTCGAGCACGTCTGGCTCACGCTCGACCCGGCGTCCGTCGATGCATGCATGCTCGTGTGTCGCGGTGCGCAGGCGCGCGCGGGCGGACGCTCACTCGCAGCGTGGCATGCGCACCTCGCGGAAGACGCCTTCTGGCGGCGCCACGCGGTGGCGCACAGGCGCATCCCGCCGGGCTGCGCGGACATGGAGGCGGCGCGCGCGCACCGCGCTGCAGACGCGCGGCGCGGCTTTGTCTCGTCGCCGGTACCTCCACTGACATGCTTCCGCCGTCTGTGTTACGCGCTCTGGAACGCGGACTGCGGCTGGGGCCGCACGAATGTTCGCCGCGGGGTGGAGCCACGCGTGCTCGTGCCGCGCACGCACAGATACACCGCGGACGGGGTCATGGAGCATGTGCGTGGCGCGTGCGCGGCGCTGACGGTAGGTGTGGCGGATAAAGCTCGAGTGCGTGGGCGCGTGCCGCGCGCCGGCCGCTGCGGGTCGCCGCTGACCGCAGCCCTGTGGACGGCTGCATTATCGTGACGGACCGACTGGGAGGCGTGCGCACGATCGATGCGGACACGGGCGCGGTCCTGTGGCGCCTGCGCTCGAACGAGACCGCGCCGTTTCCGCACCTCGAGTACAGCGACGGGCACATGGTGCTCTCTGCGTGGGACGGCACATTTGACGTGTGGCGCAGCGAGCGGCTGGGGGATCTGGGGGGCGGGGGGCAGGGGTGGGGGGAGGCCGGGGGGATGGGGGGTGTGGAGGGGGACGAGGATGGTGGCGTGGGCGGCTTTGCGCGCGGCGTCGCGGGTGGCGTCGTGGGCGGCTTCGCGGGCGACATCGCGGGCAACGCCCCGCGCGGCGCGCTCCGCGGCGCCTTCCGCCGCCAGCGTCCAGTCGACATCGGTCGGCCGTCTCGCGCGTTCCGGTTCCAGTACCCGACGCTCTTCTGCTACTCGGCGGACGATTTTGTGACGGAGTACAACATCACGTCGCGGACCACAGTGGCGGCGCACTCCGTCGCGCACACGCAGCACCGCGAGAACAACGTGAACTACATCGACTTTGACGACGACTTCTTCTTCCTCGTTGGAGACGGCGGCGGCGCGGTGTCCATCTTCTCCCGCCGCTCGGGCGACCTGCTGTGGACGCTGTACGACCACATCGCCCAGCACGGTGACCCGCCCACGTTCTCGTCCGCGGCCGCGCCCACGTCACGCGGCGCCTTTGTACCGCTGCGCGTCGTCGGCGGCGCGCGGTACGCCTACACGGTACGCCGCGGCACCGCTGCACTGACCGCAGGGCCCCAAGCCGGGCGTCGCCGAGAGCGAGTGGCACCCGTGGTTCGGCGTGCACCCGGACGACGACACGCAGACGCTCGTCGTGCTCGGCCAGAGTGGGCTCCTCTTCCTGCGCAACTATGCGAGTGTGCTCCCCGGGCACCCGGGCGCCCCGTCGCTATTCTTTTACGCGTTTCCACGCGGTGTCGCGCGGTGGCCGCACGAGGACGCGTGGTCGTCTCGCGCGACGCGGCGGCCCGAGACGTGGACGGTCGTGGACGACCTCCCGGGGTATTTGAGCGTCGCCAACGGCCGCGTCGCCGCGGTCTATGTGGGTGCTGCGTGCGTGCGGTTTTTGACCCAAGGGCATTCTCTTTTTGATTGATATAGGGGGCGCGTGGGGGGGCGCGGTCGAGGGGGCTGACGGGGCCACCCCGTCTACGCAAGGCGACAGCAGCGCGGACACGGGCCTCGCTGTTGCAGAAGCCGTCGCCCACGGCGGCCATGGCGCCAGCGCAGATGGGGCACACGCCACTTCCTCTGCCGCGCGCGCTGCCTCGCCCGTCGGCTCCCGCCCTGTTTCTTCCTCTTCGCCCTCCTTCCCTTCCCAGCCCTCTTCGCCCTCTGCGCCCACATCGCCCCCTTGGCACTCCATCTACCCCCCACCGCCGCCCGACCCACACCACCGCGCCTCGCCCCCGCCCCCGCTCACCGTGTTCCAACACACCAACGACAACGTGCCCGCTGACCAGCTACCGCACGGCGCCGTACCCCAGCGATCCATCTTCAAACAGTGCAGCTGCGTCCAGATGGACCAGGTACGGTGCCTGCCGAGAACCGCACCTCACCGCAGTCCGGCATCTACTGCGTCACGACGCAGGAGTCCGCAGACGCCATCCGCTACGGGTACACGCCCGAGCACGACGGATGGATGCACGGCGGCTCCACCGTCGTCACCGGCTGGCTGTTCGCGCGGCCACGGGGCGCTGACTAAGCATAGGTAAGCAGAGACGCCCGGCGGCGGGTGCGGTGCGGCGCGCGACCACGAGCCCAGAGCGATGCTCAAGTTTACGCCGCTCGCGGGGCCGCATGGCTGGGGCGGGGGGGACGCGGGAGGGGCGGACGCGGGTGCGTCCGCGGATGCGTCCGAGCGCGCGGGCGCGTCTGTTCCCCCGGCGCCCCCCGCCACCGAACACGCCAAGGCGGTGGCGTACCTACTCGAGATCGACAACGTGCGCATCCTCCTCGACTGCGGCGCGCCCGAGGACTTTCTCTTTGGCGCGCCGCCGCGGGCGCCGCCCGCCGTGGACCGCGACCCGGTGCTGGACGGGCCGCTCCCCGAGATCCTTGCGCGGTACGCACATCGGCGCACGCGTCTGACGGCAGCATCGCGCCAAGCATTGACGTTGTCCTGCTGACGCACGCGGAGCTCGCACACATCGGCCTGTACGCATATGCATACGCACACTACGGGCTAAAGTGCCCGGCATACGCGACGCTGCCCGTGCAAAAGATGGGGCGCCTCGCGCTCCTCGAGGCCGCGCGCTCGTGGCGCGGGGAGGTGGACGTGGCGGCGGCGGCGCCAGCGCGCGTGATCGCGTCCGACGCGGAGATCGAGGAGGCCTTCGACACGATCCGCGCGGTGCGCTACCTGCAGCCGATGCGTCTCGACGGTGCGTGCGCGCGCGTGCGGCGCTGACGGCAGGCAAGTGCGTCGGCCTCGTGCTCACCGCGTACAACGCGGGACACACGCTCGGCGGCGCCGTGTGGAAGCTGCGCTCGCCGAGCAGCGGCACGGTCGTCATGGCGCTCGACTGGAACCACCACCGCGAGCGGCATCTCGACGGCACCGCGCTCCTCGCGACAGCGGGCGCGGACCTCGACGACGGGCGCGCGCTGCGCCGCCTCACAGACTCGGTCGGCCGCCCGGACATCCTCATCACCGACGCGGAGCGCGCGCTGTGCACGAATGCACGGCGCAAGGACCGCGACGCGGTGCTGCTCGGTGCGTCGCTGCCGCGCGCGCGCTTACGCAGACCGCATCCACCACACGCTCCAGGGCGGGCACTCGGTGCTCATCCCCGTGGACGCGTCCGCGCGCGTCCTGGAGCTGCTCGTGCTGCTCGACCAGCACTGGGCGTATACATACAAGCACCAGCGCTTCCCTATCTGCTTCGTGAGCCACACGGGGCAGGAGGTCGTCGAGCGCGCGCGCACGTTCCTCGAGTGGATGTCGCGCGACTGTGCTGCGCAGATGCTCGCCGGCGATGCGAAGGGCGCGCGGCGGCGCGACTTTGGGCGGCAGCACGCGTTGCGCTCCCCGCTCGAGTTCCCGTGCGTGCGCGCGGCGCCGCCGCTCACCGCAGGTACCTGCGCCACTTTGCCTCCGTCGAGGCGCTGCACCAGGCGCTGGCCCCGTCCCAGGTCAAGGTCGTGATCGCGACGCCGCCCTCTCTCACCCACGGGCACGCGCGCGCGCTGCTGCCCGAGTTCCTCAGTGATCCGGACAGCCTCGTGATCCTCACGAGCCGCGGCGCGCCGGGGAGCATTGTGCGCACCCTGTGGGAGCGCTGGAATGCGCAGCAGGCGCGCGCGAGTGGCTGGCGCGACGGCGCTGTCGGCACGCCCGCGAGCGTCGGGGGCAGCCTGTCGTACGAGCTGCGGCGCAAGGTGCGTCTCACGGGCGACGAGCTGCGTGAGCACGTGGAGCGCGCGCAGCAGGCGGCTGCCGCCGCCGCGCCGCCGACTGCGCCGACGCGCGCGCGCCCGCGGCGCGAGGCGGACGAGGACGGCGACTCCAGCGCGTCGAGCGGGGACGAGTCCGCGGACGATGCGGTCGCGGACGAGGGCGGCGGCCCCGGCTCGCGCCTGCTCACGTCCACCCGCGACATTGCGCCGGACCGGCTCGGCGCCGCGCACGACGGCGCCGCGGAGGTGTCGTTCGACATTTTTGTGCGCGGCGCCGCCGGCGAGGCCCATGGCGCGCACGGCGGCGTGCAGCACTTCCGCATGTTTCCGCTCGTCGAGCGGAAGCGCAAGGTGGACGGGTACGGCGAGTCCATCGACAACACACGCTGGCTCTCGCGGCGGCGCCGTCTCGAGGCGGAGCAGGAGGCGCAGCTCGACCCGCACGTGGGCGCTGCGCGCGCGCGCGGGCGCGCGGAGAAGGAGCGCGCGGCGCAGCCGCCGTCCAAGTACGTGTGCGAGACGCTGTGCGCCGCGGTGCGCTGCCATGTACTGTACGTGGACCTCGAGGGGCTGAACGACGGGCGCGCGCTCAAGACGCTCCTCCCGCAGCTGCAGCCGCGCCGCCTCGTCCTGGTCAACGGCGACGCGGCAGCGACCACGGACCTGCTCGCGATGCTCCGCAGCGTGCGTGGCATGACCGATGAGCTGTTCGCGCCCGCCGTGGGCGAGTCCGTGTGCGTGGGCGAGCTGTCGCATGCGTACAGCGTCACGCTCGCCGACTCGCTCATGGGCGGTCTCCGCTGGAGCCAGGTCGAGGACTACCAGGTCGTGCATCTCCACGTCGTCCCCGAGTTCTCAGCGAACGCGGATGTCCCGATGCTCACGTGGCCCGCGCCTGCCGACGCCGAAACCACCCGCGAGGACGCGGCGCCCTCGACGCTGTACATCGGCGACCTGCGTCTCCCCGCACTCCAGGCGCGTCTCGCGCGGCAGCACCGCATCCGCTCCGACTTTGCTGGTGAAGGTGTGCTTGTGTGCGACGGTGCGCCCACCACACGTGTGCGCGCGAACGAGCCGCGCCAGCGCACCGTCACTGTTAGTAAGGAGGGCGCCGGCCGGATTGTCGTCGAGGGGAACGTGGGGCATGGGCTTGCGCGTGTGCGGCAGGCGGTGTATGATTTGTATGCGCAGGTCGATCGGTGAGAGGGGGTGGGGAAGCGGGGGGGGGGACAGTGAATGGGGTCAGTAGAGCACGGCACCAGTGGAGCAGCGCCGTAGTGAAGTAGCGAGCATGGAGAGGAGCCATAACAGGTGAGCAGCAGAGGGCGGAATGGGGTCGTGGGCATAAGGGGGGGTAGACCTGTCGGCGATGGTGTCGTCGAAGAAAAAAGAGTTTCTCCTAGGGATCAGGACGCGGCGACTCGGACTGCGCATGGCGCCCAGGTGTACGAGGCGCCCAGGCCCCCGTAGTCACGTGCATGGGCCCATCCCCGGCCCCTACGAGCTACTTCTCCACGCCCATCTCAATAATATCCGGCAGGGACTGCGCAAGTGCGTGGGTGCCCGCGGGAAAAGGGAGGCCCTCGAGAGCGCCGGGCAGATAGGCAGAGGGGCCCGCCGTTGCATCGATAAGCTCGCCCGTGGACGTCCGGCCCTTGCGGAACGTGTAGTACGCGTTCTTCACGAGCCCTTTCAGCGCATCGCTCACAAATACAACGCCCCCGCGCGCGCCGGGAACCTGGCCCTGGACATAGACGAGCTCATTGCGCACGTCCACGCGTAGCACACGGGCATTCTGCACAGTCCGGTGTGCACGGCCGCCCATGCGCCCGGGCATGCGCTTCCCTGGGAACACGCGCCCGGGGTTTTGGTTGTTCCCGATGGATCCGGGCGTGCGGTGCGCCAGCGACGCACCGTGCGATGCATTCCCGCCGGAAAAGTTGTGTCGCTTCATGACCCCCGCGAAGCCCTTGCCCCGCGCAATCGCGCGCACATCGACCTCCTGCCCGGGCACAAAGTGCGCCGCGGAGAGACGCGTGCCGAGCGGCACGAGCGCATCCGGGGTCACGCGGAACTCGCGCAGCACGCGCTTTGGCGTCTCGATTCCCGCCCGCAGCAGGTGGCCCATCGCCGGCTTCGTCACCGCACGCGTGTCAACCGCGGCGATCTGTACGCCGTAGTATGGCTTCCCGTCTGCCACCTCTTCCGACGTCGGCGTGATGTGCTGCGCGACTTCGTTCGTGTCCACGTACAACACCGTCGCCGGCACGCGCTTCCCCTCGGCTGTGAACACGGTGGTCATGCCCATCTTGCGCGTGATCAGACCGACCCGCTGTGAAACGGGTGTCCATGTTGTGGGCTCCGCCGCCGCGTCCGCCGCCGCCGCGTCCGCCGCCGCCGCATCCCCCGTCGAGAGGGCGCGCGCAGCAGGCATTCCTTGCGCACGCAGGCTGCTCCCGAGGGCGCGCGCAGGAAGCATCCTCCCCGCCTGCACACCTCGCGCGAGCGCGCTTCCCGCGAGCATTCCCCGCGCACGCGCGCCTGCCCAGTGCACGACTCCCGCAAGCGCGAACATGGCCAGCAAAGAGCGACGGCGTCTCGCCGCGGCGCAGAGGTGCACACACGTGACCTCCACCGCGCTGGGACGTAGGGCACGTGGCTGCTCCATTGTGACGTCATGCAGCATTCCAGGGTTTCTTGTGTGACAAGTGTGGGGTCCCATGCACGGAAGGAGGAACCCGTGGTGTCGAGATGACGCATTCCGCGCCCTGGCGGCATTGCGCGCTGTCCCTCAGGCGATCTCCGGGTACGCTAACCCCCCGTACCTTCGTGCACCGGAGACTCTTTGAGGGGACTGCATGAGCGTCGGCGTCTCGGTGCTGCTCCCGCTGGCCAGCACCAGCACGGGGGACTCGTGCCCGAGTGCCTGCAAGCCGCCCTCTTCGCGCAGCGAGGCCCCCGACACCTTCGGCCTTGCGCCCCGCCGGCCGCCGTATGCAGAGCCGTGGACGCCCCGCGCCGCGTGCGATGCGGCGCCGCCGGGCATCTATGCGATGACGCCCGCTCAACTCTCGGGGATGTACCGCGAGTACGCCGTGCTCGACGTCCCGCACGACGCGGTGTTCCCCTATCTGCACTGTGGCCACAGTGGCAGCGCATCGCAGAACCTCTTCTTCCACGGCTCCCCGGGGAAGATTCCTATGTGCCCGCGGTACCGCGGCCTGATGGTCGTGCGCGCGGACACGGGCGCGGCGGAGGAGCAAGCGCCGCGGGCAGAGGAAGATTCCGCGACGGGGGTAACGGACGCCGCCGCGGGTGCAGCCGCGCTCTCCTCCCCCCCCGCGGCGCAGCCGTGGACCCTGCGCCAGCCGGCACACTCTCTGCTCATCTCTACGTTCGCTCCCCACGAAATCCTCACGCGGTGCGCGGACCCCGAGCGCAGCACATTCCTCACACGCCCGCCACCCGAGGAGGTCAGTCTGCGCACCTTTTCTGCACAGGGCGTGAACTACGCGCGGATAGCGGATATTGTTCTGTACGCGCCACACGGCGACACACCGGAGCTCCGCCGCACCGCGCGCGCGCTGCGCGCTGCGCAGCGTGCATTTGCCGCGGAACGGCGTGCGCAGGGCCTCGGCGGGCTTGAGTACAATGTGTTCGTGGTGAGTGCGCCATTTGCGGTGCTCGACGCGTCCTGCCCCGAGCTCGTGGCACTCGACGCGCGCGGGCGCCGCCGGCACTACGTGGACTTTTTCGAGCGCGAGCGCGACGAGATCCACAGCCTCACGCGCGCGACGCCGATCGCGAAGAATGTGTGGCTCGGCTCGTCGCGCGACTTTGCGCCGTCGCTCGGCGTTGCGCAGGACGCCACACAGGACAGCGCCACGTGCGCGACGTTTTCCATCGGGCTCGAGATGCTCGAGGACGGCGAGGCGCCGCCGCCCGCGTTCCTGCACACCGTCGCGCGCAGTTTTGAGATGTACGACCGCGCGCTCGCCGCAGGCACGCCGGGGCAGGTGCCGACCGCGCACTTTGAGTGTCCCGCGGGACTCGCGCTCCCGGTCAGCCTGCCAGACATCAACGTCACCTCGTACACGATGCTGCTCATGTGCCGCTGGCTGTACGAGCTGACGCAGCCAGGGCAGTGCGCGTTTCCCCGGCGCGCGCGGCGCGCGCTCATCCACTGTGCCGACGGGTACACGGAGTCGTCCGCGTTCGCACTGTCGTACCTCATGTACACCGAGGCGATCACGCTCGCCGAGGCTTATCTCGCGCTGCAGCTGCGCCTGAACCGCTCGTTCTTTGTGCAGTCCAAGGACGTGCTTCTCCTGCAGGCAACCGAGGCACGTCTCAAGCTGATGCGCGAGGGTGGCGGTGCCATGGGCGGTGTCCGCGGGGCTCTGGGCGAGGGGGTGGGTGGTGCCTGCCGCGGGGCTGCGGGCACGCGCACGGAGGGGGGATCGTCGCGCGGGGGCGCTACCGAAGGCGGCGCCCCGGGACGCGCTGCCACGCCTTCCCCCACCACTGCAACCAAAAGGGGCGCCGCGCAGGCGCGGCGCGCCGCGGGGAACACCAGGCCGAGCCCCGAGCACGCGTCCGACTGGATGGACGACGAGCACTTCGAGGGCTGCTTCCCCTCGCGCATTCTCCCGTTCCTGTACCTGGGGAGCCTAAACCATGCGCTGAACGTGCGCCTGCTCACAGCGCTCGGCATCACGCACGTCGTGTCCGTCGGCGAGAGCGCCATGCGGCACCAATCGCGCAGTCACGTGCGGCCTGCGCACGCGCTGCGCGCCGCGCACGAGTGCGGCGCGATCGACGTGCTCGACGTCGCGGACGTCGGGGACGATGGCGTCGACTCGCTGCGCGCCACCATGTGCACGACCGCCGCGTGGATCGACCGCGCACGCACCGCGGGTGGCCGCGTCCTGGTGCACTGCCGCGTGGGCGTGAGCCGCAGCGCGACGATCGTAATCGCCTATCTTATGGCGCACCTCGACCTCGCGCTCGTCGACGCGTATCTGCTCGTGCGGAGCCGGCGCCTGAATGTACTTATCCAGCCGAACCTGCTCTTTGTCTGGGAGCTCCGCGGCTGGGAGGCGTTCCTCGCGGCGCACTGCGCGCGCGGCGCAGCCCCGCCGGGCGCAGCGCCACCGCTCGCGATCGGCGCGGGTCGCGCCCTGTACCCGCTCGCGCTGGACCGGTGCCATGCGCTCGGCTCGCTCGTGTACACATGGGCGTCTCTGTGCCGCGAAATTGCCACGCTCAACGAGCGCTACTTGATTACGTAGCGTTGCATCGTCTCCCCAAAAATGGCCACGTGGCCCGCGTTCCGCACCGCTGGAAATAAGCGCGGCCGCGTGGGGTCTGCAACGCGTGCCTAGCGCGCCTTCGTCCGCCCCCGTGAAGCGGTGCCACCCCCCGCGATGAACTTTCTGCGCGGCATCACAAAGCGTTCAGACGGGCGCGATGCTACGCCACCCGCCCCCGCGCAGCCGCCGCTACGGACGATCCGGTTCTCGGAGCCCGAGAGTTCCTCGCCGACCCTGCACGCAGGGCCGCTCCCCGCATCCTCCGCGCCGCTGCCGCCGCTGCCCAGCGCGCCACGTGCGCGTGCGCCCGGCGCCCGTGAGCCTGTTGTACGCCGATCCACCTCCGCGCAGCAGCTGCGCCAGGCGCCGTCCGCGCGGCCCCCGCTCCAAATCCGCACCGCAGAGCTCCCGAAAGCGGACGTCCGCAGCCGCTCCGCGCCGCCGCGCCGCGCCCGCCGGAAGGGCGCAGCCTCGCCAGGCAATGCAAGCTCCAGCATGGATACTGATCTGCTGTCGCGCCACGCGCGCTCTCCGGACAGTGTTGCGCGCCGTGCGCCGCTGTCCCCAGAGATCACCGTGAGTGATGAGCCCTGGACACGATCCACGCCCAACGACCCCATCTGGCGCCGCCAGCACCGCTTCCGCACGGCCGCGCCAACTGACGCCGGGCGGCAGGCGCCTGCGGTGCAGAGCGGCATGCGCTGGCGCAACGCGCCCGACATCGACTCGCTCACATCGAGCCCGGAACGCAAACGGCTCTCTACGAGCGCGCCCTCGTCTCCCACGCATGCGGACGAGGGCGTGACGGAGTACGGGTCCGCGCGCGGTACCCTGCTCGCCGCGGTGCCGTTCAAGCCGGTTGGCTCCGCGCTCGATGCGCCCGCGGACACACTCGCGCGCCCGCCGCGCGCGCGGCAGTCGGCGGCACGGGCGCCCCGTGGCGCCGCACGCCGCGCGACCACCACGGACACGAGCCGTGCGGTGCGCGCGCGGTCAGATTTGGCTGTGGGCGCGCCGACGAACCTTGCGGAGCTCGCCACGATTGCTGTCGGCGACGACGACGCGCTCGAGGAGCAGGTGTTACGCGCGCGGGACGCCGAGTGGCTCTCGGAAGAGCGCGAAAGACACGCGGCGTACCAAGCGCACCTCCGCGCGCAGGAGCGCGCAGGAGCGCCGCAGACGCGGACGCGGCGGGGAGTCCCGGCCTCGCGCGAGCCCGCGGGCGGCGCGTATGCGGACGCGGACGAGTCGTATGGAGACGTCGAGTACATGGAGGCCGAGGATGGGGAGGGCGCAGAAGAGGACGTGTTCGCAGAGGAGGACGCGTTCGAGGACGTCGCCGAGGCCCCGCTGCAACGGGCAGCCCGTCCCAGGCTGCGCGATGCGCCCGCGCGCGGGTATGCGGGCGGGGAGACCGCCCCTCCGCGTTCGTCCCGGCGCCTGCCGCGCGGAAAGCCCCGCGCGGTGCCGTTGTACGGCGCGGACGACTTCGAGGAGGCGGAGGAGCAGGGGCAGGACGAGGACGAGAACGACGACGTGTTCGAGAACGCAGACGACCATCTGCGTGCAAATGCCTTCCCCACGTCCCGCTCGGTGCCGAATCTCTCCGCGGTGCACGCCACCGCGCCGCCGCTGCCGACTCCCGCACTGTCGCGGGAAGAGGAGGAGCAGCGGATCCTGCAGGAAGAGGCGGAGCGCGAGCGGCGCCTGCTGGAGCGCGACATGCAGGCGCGGAAGCTGCGCGCCGCGCGCGAGAAGGAGCGTCGCGAGCGCGAGGCGCGGCTGCGGCAGGAGGCGGAGGAGGAGCGCAGCGCGGCCGCGCTCCGCGAGCAGCAGCAACAGCAGCGGGAGGCTGCCGAGCGCAAGAGGCAGGCCGCTCGCGAGCGGCGGGCGCGGGAGGAGGAGGCGCGCCGTCGGGAGGCCGAGCGCCAGGTGGAGAAGGAGCGCCTCGCGGAGCAGCAGAGGCTGCAGGAAGAGCGCCGGCATGAAGAGGCGGCACGCACCGAGGAGCGCCGCAGGGTCACAGAGCAGCGCCGCAAGGCCGCCGAGGAGCGCCGCCGTGCGCAGGAAGAGCACCGGCTCCTCGAGGAGCGCCGTGCGGAGGAGCGCCGCATCGCGGACGCTCTCGCGCGCGCAGAGGAGGAGGAGCGCCGGCAGGCCGAGGCGGAACAACAACGCATACTCGACGAGGAGGCGCACGCGCGCGAGGCCGCGCAGCAGAAACTCGAGGAGGAAAAGGCCCAGGAGCGCCGCGCTGTGGAAGAGCGCACAGCGGCGGCGGCCGCCGCCGCTGCGGCCGCTGCCGCGCTCGAGCAGCGCCGTGAAGACGAGCGCAGACGCGAGGAGGAGCGCGTCGTAAGGGAACAAAAGCGCGCCGAGGCACGCCAAGCAGAAGAGCGGCGCCGCGAAGCGGCGCGTCTCGCGCAGGAGCGCGAGCGCGAGGCCGCGCGCGTCGAGGCGGAGCGCCGGCAGCTCGAAGAGGCCATTCGCGCGGAGGTGGAGCGCGAGGAGGCGGAGAAACGCGCGGTCGAGGAGCGCGCGGAGCGTATGCGCATGCAGCAGGAAAAGGCACGCATTGCGCAGGAGAAACGTGCGCGCGCAGAGCGCGAGCGCGCGGCACGCGAGGTGGAGGAGAAGGCCGCGCAGGCGGAGCGCGCGCGGCTCGCGCGGGAGCAGGAGGCGCGCGACGCGGAAGAGCGCCGCGAGCGCGCGGTGCGCGCAGAGGCGGAGCGTGTGGCGGCCGCAGAAGAGGCGCGCGCAGCGGCGGAACGTGCGGAGGTCGCCGCCGCGGAACAGCAGCGCGCGGAGCGCGAGCGCCTGGAACAGCAGCGCCTGCTCATCGAGGAGAAGGCGCTCAAGCGCGCGAAGCGGGAGGCGGACGATGAGGACCGCGTCGTGCGGTCCGTGTCGCGCCGGAAGGAGGAGAGCGCCACGGACGACGATGCGGAGTCCTCCGTCGCGACGTCGGAGGAGATGACCGCGTCACACTCGGACGACGTCTCGGAGAGCAATCTCTCGCAGCTGATTACGAAGCGGCTGCAGATTGTGTCCAAGTCGGCAAGCATGCTCGCAATCCCGGGCATCCTTTCGCGGGAGCCGCCCGCTGGCGGCGACGGCGGCGCGGCGTCGCCCACGGAGGCAGACGCGCCCAAAGGCCCGTCGCTGCGCTTCGCCGTGACGGAGCGCCCGCGCCCGTCGGACGACGAGCTTGTCGAAGCGCACGAGTCGGTCCCGTGGTTTAATGAGCTCATTACGCGGGGTGTGCCGCGGGCGTACGACGCTTTCGCGCCGCCCGACGCGCCGGCGGTGCCGCCCTCCCCGCGGCGCACCGCGCCGCCGTCGCCGGCGACGCCGGCGTCGCGCGTGGCGAGCGGGATCTTTGGTGCGTTCCGTGTGGCGGCGGACGCGGTGCAGTCGGCAACCGCAAGCGCGGACCACTCGACGGCGGATGAGGAAGGCACCGTGCTCCCCCAGGGCCCGTACCGCGACGGCGGCGTGCGCTACTATTCGGGCTTCTGCATCCACGGGCTAGCGGACTCGTCGCAGACGGTAAGCCGCCGGCGCTTCATCTGGGCACCCATGGTGACGAGCAACCCGAGCGTCTCGGACGGCGCGGACCTGCACTTCAAGGAGGTGAGCGACCTCGGCGAGCGCGTGTTCACCACGACGAGCACGGACGTCGTCACGCGCATTTTCGATGCGCTCGACTACGCCGAGATCCGCGGCCTCGCGGACCTGTCGCGCGGGATGCGTGCGCTGCTGCGGCGCCCGGCGATTGTCGAGTATCTGCTGCAGCGGTTCCTCGGCCCCATCGGCTACCGCGCGTGGCCCACCGACAGCTGCGGGAGTGAGAGCGAGGCGACTGCCGACGGCGAGCGCGACAGCGAGCACGATGAGACAGACCCACTGCCACTCACGTACCTGGACCTCGAGGCGTTTCTCATGCACCAGTATCTGCAGCACGAATACGAGGAGGCCGCCGCACTGTATCTCGCGGCGGGCCACCGCCTCGACAAGCGCATCCCGCGCCTCGCTCGCGCTGCGCTGCGCGCGTACTGCAAGGTGCTTGCGCGCGTGCGCATGACCGCGCCGGAGGGCCCCGACGCGGCGGCACCCGACCGCGGCACCGTGGTCGTCTCGCGCGCGGCCGGCCGCGCCGACGGCACGACGCACCGCATGGCCGTGCGGCCCCCGTACACACCGGGGCGCGCCAGTGTCTACTGCGTGTGGGCGCCGCAGAGCGACGGCACACACGGCTTCTTCTCCACGGAGCTGCAGCGCTCGGAGCGTGAGCTGTTCATTGCCGGTGTCTGGCGCTTCCTGCACAAGGGCGATGTCGTGCGGAACGTCGCGAGCGCGGACGAGTTCAACCACGGGCGCTACATGTTCAGCGGCGAGGGATTCGTGCCGCTCCCCTGCGACCACGACCCCGTCGGCCATCTTCCCGCGTTCATGAACATGCTCCTCTTCCCGCCGACGTACTACCACGGTGTGCTGCGGTACTCGGGGCGTGCTCCTGTGCTGTACCTGGACCTCGTCCCTTGGCGTGCGGAGATCGTGAACACGCTGCAGCTTGTCCGCGATAATGTCGATACGTACGCGCCGAACAACCAGCGGTACCGCGTGATGAAGTGGGTGTACCGCGCGGCATTGACGATCAACATGCCCCCGCCAGACACGCCCGCGTACGAGGAGACCCCCTACGACGCGCATCACGCGTGGAACGGCACCCTGGTCATCGAGGCCGACGGCACCTCGGAGTTTGCGCATGAGCTGGTCAACCGCTGTCTCGCGCCGTCGGACACGCCCGCGCTCCGTGCGCGCCTGCAGAGTGCCGTACTCAACGGGGGTAACGATGCGATCGACGTCCCTCCCGCGCAGCCGTACGACGAGGGCGCGCCGCCCGCGACCTATCCGTGGGTCGTCTTGCGTGAGCGCAGCCGCGCGGGCATTGTCTGGATCGCCCCGCTCCAGGCCGCGCGCACTTGAGCCGTGCGGAGCAGCGTGCTGCGCGGTGGACGCATGCTGCTGCGCCCAGCGCGCGCGGCCGCCCTTGCGTGCTTGGCAGCATCCTCGCAGGCAGCACCCTCGCCCACAACATCCTCCCGTGTCCGGCCAACCGAACGGTGCATTCCCCTTACAAGAGCCATCCCCCGCTCCCACCCCCCTTGTGAATTATTCTACGACCTGCTAACGACGACTTGGATGGCGCGCCTAACACCCGGGCACCTCATCTTTTGCGCCGGCGACCCAAGAGGTCCCGTAGCCAGCCCATATACCGGATACGGCCCCCTCAAACAGCAGTATAGGTTCGCACACGTCCACGCAATCAGCACCGTCGCCGCTTAGCAGATTTCCGTGCTCGTTCCATCCCCAGCCCCACACACCACACCGCGGCGAGTCTGCCGTGCGCACGCGCACGAGCGTGTGTTCCGATCCGCACGTGTAATCGTTCAGCTGTGCGCCGCTGCACGCATCAAGGCGCGCCTGCATCGCGCGCGCGCCGCGGCACTGTGCGTGCGCATCGGCGCCGTGTGCTGAGAGTGCCTTGTCGCCGCCGCGTGTGCACACGACCGTGTGCCAGTTGCTGCGCACGGTGCAGGCGTCCTGCGGCGGCAGCTGCCCGCGGTCCGCGCCAAGGAATGCCCACTGCCCGTCCACGCCTACGGCGGTGTGCGCCATGCCGAGCGACAGCTGCACGCGCCGTGCGCCTGCCCAGGAGTACACGGGTGTCGGCTCCCTGCGTATGCACCGGCGCAGGCCGCCCACGGCGCGCGTCGTGGATGGCAGCGGGTGTCCGGCCTGCCCGTGCCGCGCATCGCCCCAAACATATATGCACTGCCCCAGTACCTCGCCGGGGCGCGATGAGAATGTGACACACGCGGCGACATGGCGTACGCCCGCGGCCACGTGGGAAATTTCGGTGAGCGGCGTGCACGGATTGGGTGGCGGCTGCGCGGCCGGCGCCGGGGCGCGCTCCGGATTCGATGGTGCGGGGCGGGGGGAGACAGTCGCGCTGGGCCGGGGGTGTGGCAGCGCGTCGCGCGCCGCGGCGGCCGGCGGGAAAGGGAGATGGTCGAGCGCATGCCGGGCGTCCAGAGCGCCCGCGTCGCTGTGGCAGGGGACATGGATGCGGCGTGCCCACGGCGCACACGCACTGTCAGACCCGCCCGTCACCCCAAATGAATCGTCTGCGCCCTCCGTGCACACGGCCGCGAGCGTGTCGCGACCGTCACTGCGCAGCACGACAAAGAAGGCTTCCCAAGCAGCAGCGACGCACTGGACCGAAACGCGCCCTCCGACACCGACTGCACGGGCGAGCTCCTCTACGCACAGTGCGCGAAACCCCGTGCACACGCTTCCGTCCACCTGTGTCCCGGCGACCCAGAGCGAGTCGCCCCCGTCTTCGTCACGACACCATGCAACGGAGCGCACGCGGTTGCATGCGACATGCATCACCCGCGCATGCGGCGGCGGGAACTCGCACCCCGCTTCGGCGACGCAGTGGGTCCATGTGTCCGTGTCTTCGCAGTGCCCGACGCCGAGCTGCCCGTCGCCATTCGATCCAGCCGCCCAGAGCGCGTGGTGCATGGACGCGGAGATGTGGAGGCTCGCATCACGGGGTGGAGGCGGGACTCGGAGTGGAGGCGAAAGTCGTGCCACGGAGTGGAATCGGAAGCCGCGTCAGAGTGCGGCGTCGAGATGGACCGCCGACGGCCGCAAGCACCACGCCGTTCTTGCTCCCCGCTCTCTAGATACCTGTGTCGCTACCTACGTGGAACACCGCCACGGAGCGCGCGCTGCGCGGTGCCCTGCGGCATGGGCGGCCCCTGTTGCGGCTGATGTCAGGCGGCCGGTTCCGCCACGTACCTTTTCACTCTGCTGTGCGGTGATGGTCTCGTCGATGCTGAGGACGACGCGCGCAGCCTCTGCAGAGCTGCTAAGCGCGTTGATCTTGATCAGCGATGGCTCCCAGACAAATTTGTCCATGGTGTTGGCAACACCCTCGGTCGCGACATCGATGCCCGCCCAGGTGTCGCCATGCGCGTGGCGCATACGCAGCTGGTTCATCAGGTCCGTCGCGTCGAAGCCCGCGTTGTCCGCGAGCTGGCGCGGAATGCACTCGAGCGCCTTCGCATACGCAGCCATGATCAGCTGCTGCTTCCCCTGGATCGTGCGCGCGTGCTCCCGGAGGCGCTTCGAGAGCTCCATCTGTGCGTTAGCGGCGAAAACGCGCGGCGTACCTCAATCGCACCACCGCCTGCGACAACATCGCTGTTCTGCACCGTACGCTTGACGATCATGATGGCATCGTGCAGGCTGCGCTCAATCTCCGCAATCACCTGCTCCGCACCGCCGCGGAGGATGATCGTAACGGTGTTCGCGCTCACGCAGTCAGTGAACAGGTTGTACCGCTCGCCGCCGATCTGGCGCTCCTCGAAGCTGCCGCACGTGCCGAGGTGCCTGTCCGGGTGCAGGTCCGACACGGACGACTGGACTGACCCGCCGACCGCCTGCACGACGCGCTGCAGATCGTCGTGCGCCACGCGGCCCGCGCAGAAGATGTCCCGGTCCGCGAAGTACTGCGTCGCGAGGTCGCCAATCGGGAGCTTGGAGAGGACCACCTTGGCACCCGTCGCCGCGATCGCCTCCAGCTTCGCAAAGATGATCTGCCACTCCGCGTCGACGACCGCCTGGTACTCGGACACCTCGCTGATCCGCACTTCCGCATTGTCCCGCTCCGCCTTCAGCTCCAGCTCCACATTCAGGCAGAGCACCTTCGGGTTGAGAAAGTGCTTCGGCTGCTGCTCGAAGCCCGCGTACGAGAATGTTTTCTTGAACGCAACGCCGTGCACGAGCAGCGAGTCCTGCGGTGAGAGATGAGCGCGCGCCACGCACCTGCATCGCGCCACCGGCGACCTTTTTCACGCCGATCAGCTTTTCGTTCATGTCTTTCGGGTCCAGCGCCATGATCGCGTCGACAGCCATGTTCGCGAAGAACGGGCGCTGCGACACGATCAGCTTCGATGACATCGCCGTGCCTGCGCACTTGAGCAGCAGGTCGCGGAATTGTCTGTGGTGAGGACGGGTCACCGACGCCGCACGTACTGCGGGTTCCCGCGGTCGACGTGCACGGCGAGCTCTTTAACATACTGCACCGCCTGGCATTAGCGGGACGCGCCGCGCACGCACCAAGTGGGACGCATTCATGATCCCCTTCGCAATCACATGCGGACTCACGCCCTCCTCGATGAACTGGCGGCTCTGCTTCAGCAGCTCGCCGGCGAGAAGCACCACGGACGTCGTCCCGTCGCCGACCTCGGCGTCCTGCGCACGCGCGACATCCACGAGCATGCGCGCCGCCGGATGCACAATGTCGAGGAGCTTCAGGATCGTCGCCCCGTCGTTCGAGATCGCCGCCTGCCCGCGGTCGTTCACGATCATCTTGTCCATGCCGCGGGGGCCAAGCGTCGACGCCACACATGCCACCACCGCGAGGCACGCCCCAATATTCGACAGCAGCTGGCCCTTCCCCTGCGACGTATCTGTGCCCTCCTTGAGCACAATCACGGGCGGTTGCATCATGCCGAGCCGCCCACCAGCGTTTCCACGCATCATTTGCGCCATCGTTGCGTGGCGGCCGGTCGCCCGCGCGTGCGTTGTCGCATGTGCACGTGACCAGTCCACCCGTGCGCGCACGCGCCCGTGCGGAGTCTCACTATGCGCCCTCTCTGTGGAATAGGCCGCGTATCCGCGCGTGCGTCTCCAGGGGGTATGCGCGCAGGCTCCCCCCTGCTGCCCACGTCGCTTCTGCATCCTGCACATGCGCAGGCATGCGCCGCCCGGAAGCCTGGCACACCGGGCGTCCCGTCTCTGCCACTCGCTCATCCCCGCGCGTACATCTCACCGTCGCGGCGCCAGGGCGACCGGCCGACCGCCCGCACGCTCCGCACCAAATTCCGCCGGCCTGCACAGTACGAGAGCCGCGCTGGCAGGGGAGAAACCGTGATCCCCGTCATTCTGGGCCTCAACACGCTTGTGTTCGGCGCCTGGTGGTACGCCCGCGACCGGGCAGAGCGCAGCGGCGATCCGTCTATGTACTGGGGGATGATCCGCAACTTCACCAGCGGGGAGGCGAATCTGCGCGACGGCCGCTGGTGGACGCTGCTTACCGCGTGCTTCAGCCAGCAGACGCCGGGCCACTTTGCATTCAACATGCTAACATTCGCGTTCACCGCCCCGGCGCTCCTGCCGATCGTCGGCGCCGCACGCTTCGTCAGCCTGTACCTCGGCGCCGGGCTTATCTCGTCTGTGGCCAGCATTGCGTGGCCACACGTTGTCACGCCGCATCTGTCGCATTCGTGGCACCCGGCCCCGCGCGCCCGGTTTACGCAGGGAGCGAGCGGTTCGTTGTGTATGCTCCCACCTTCTCACTTCCAGGAAGCGTATATGCGATCATCGCTACATACGCGGTAATCCGCCCGACTGCGCCGCTGTACGTGTTCTACGTCCTCCCGATCCCTGTGTGGATCTGTGTGAGTGCGCTGCTCGGCTGGGAGCTGTACGCGTCCGCGAACCCGAAGGCAAAGCCAGGGATTGACTCGGTCGGCCATGTCGGTGGGCTTTTGACGGGAATTTTGTTCGGTTTGGCGTTGTAGGGGGAGGGGGGTGAAGGGGAGAAGAGAGGGGGAAAGAATGGGAGGAGGAAAGGGCGCGGGTCGCTGAAAGGGGGGGTGGGGGAAAGGGATCGGACGGGGAAGGGAGAGGGCGAATTGGGGGACAGAAAAGGTGGCAAGGGGGCAGAAAGACAAAATGGGCAGGGAATACAGCAGGGTAGGGCGTCTGGGAAATTGAACAAGGAGGCCGAATGAAAAGCGCCGCATAGACACGTGTAGTCATACCAGAGACGGACACGGAGAGATGCAGCACGAAAAGCACGTCGCACATGTAGCACAGGCTCACTGCGCGTACACAGAGTGGCGCTGGTGTGTGGCGGGCACAGCAGTGAGAGGAGACGCACAATGCAGCCAAGCAGCACAGCTTTCTACGCTCACCACGCGCTCCTCTCCCCCACCGCCACCCCCCACACTGTCCGCTCCCCCGCACTGCCGCCCCCCGCTACTTCCCATCGCGCCTACTCAGCGCAGCCCCGCGCGAGTCTCGCTGCCGCACCTCGGTGGCCGACTGCCAAGGTCCCCCCGGGACGCGGGCGATGCCCTGCGCAGAGGATGTCTCCGGGGCGATCCACACGGGCCAGTGCCCGCGCCGCTTCAGCGCACGACACGTGCTGACGTAAGCACGCGATTCGCTCCCACATACTCGTTGTCCTGTCCAGGAAAGTGCGGCAGCGACAGAGTGGGGTACTCGTACGCGGTGAATGGCGGGAGCACCTGGTCGTGCCAGCGCGGCCAGGAGATGATCTCTTGGAGCGATGTATTTCCCGCATGCGTCATGAATGCGTACGCGTTGATGATGTTGGTGGTGATAATGCGCGAGCCGCCGGCGGACCCGCCGATGTGCACAATGTCGCCGCTCGGGATGTCCTCGATAATAAACGGCGACATGGACGACAGCGGACGCTTCCCCGCGCGGATAAAATTGGCGGGCGATGGCACGTACCCAAACTGGTTGGATGCATTGGGCGAGCTGAAGTCGTCCATGTCGTCGTTCAGCAAAATCCCGTCCCCCGTCGCGAAGCGCGCGCCCCACAAGAGGCTGCCCATCAGCTCTACAGACGCGCGACGCACTTGACTGTCGTTGTCATAGACACGGCCATCCCGTCTGCGTCCACCGCGCTGAGATGCGACGTGCCGCCGTCTGTCATCACGTCTCTCTTTTCCGGGTCGTAGTACTCCGGCGGGAACACGTGCCGGTCGCTGATGAGGCCACGCCGTTTCTCCGCCGCCGCATCCGTAATCGCGAGCGCCTCGAGTCGCGTGATGTTCCGCACGAACGCGGGGTCTCCGTAGTGCGTGCGCTCGCCGAATGCGAACTGGCCGTCAGCCGCGCGTGTCGCTGCGCGCACCTTGGTCGCCTCAATGAGGCGGTGCATCTCCAGCACGGCCGTGTCCCTGTACGGCTCCCAGGGGAAGTAGTCCATCGTCTTCAGCGCGGACAACACAACGCTCCCCGAGCTCGGTGCAATTGTCGACCACACGCGGTAGCGGCCGCCAAAGACGATCGACGCGGCATTCCGGAACAGCACTGTGTAGCGCTCGAGGTCGGCCAGCGAAAGGACGCCGCCATGTGCCGCTGCCGCGTCCACCGTGCGCTGCGCCATCGGCCCCTTGTAGAATGCGTCGGCGCCGCACTCTGCGAGCTCCGCCAGCGTTGCCGCGAGAGCCGGGAGCCGCACCAGCTCACTCTCTCGGCGCAGGCGGCCCCCCGGGCAGTACACGCTGCGGAAGTACGCATCTCCGCACAGCAGCTCCTCATACCCCATCATCTTCTGCCGCAGCTGCCACGGCACGAGAAACCCGTGCCGCGCGATCGTAACCGCAGGCTCAAATAGCGCCTGCCAGGGGAGACGCCCATACAGCCCGTGCAGTGCCTCGTATCCGCGCAGCTCGCCAGGCACGCCAGCGGCGAGGCCCCTGCGGTCAGCGTGGCGCGCAGCGAACGCACCCAATGTAGCTAGCATTGGGCGCCGCATCCCGGTACATGTCCTTGTATGCCGCGCCCGGCGCGGTCTCTCGGTAGTCGACCATGACCGGCTCGCTGCCCGCCGTCTTCACCAGGGCGAATCCGCCGCCGCCAATCCCCGAGTGGAACGCGTTCACGACGCCCACACACAGCGCTGCGCCGGTCGCCTGCACATGAGACTCGCCCCGCGCCGCCACGCACCGCATCACTTGCGGACCCCCCCAGCTCCAGGAGGTGCGCGCCGACAGCGGAGCATATATCCGACTCGCACGCCACGGCACCCTCCGTGCCGCTCGTGTTATACCGCGGAAAGTACCCCTGCGACGGGACGCGCATGTACGCCGGGGCATCGCCCTGCGCGTACCCTGTCCTCGTCACGGGTACACCCGTCCACAGCGCCGCGTACAGCCAGGACGCAATGGTTACAAGCCCCAGCACCGCGGCGAACGGCGGCATCTTGTCGAGTGGAAGCCAGTGACGTACGCGTGCAATGTGGAGGGCCGCCGCTGCGTGACCAGCAAAGTCGAGGGGCGGACAGGCGCGTGGATATAAGCGGGGGGACGCGTGCGCTGATGAAGCGATAAGCGGCCGCGGATGCGGGGCACACCTGGCAGCGGTCGCGGCGGCCGCAGCGGAATGACGAGGCGCTTCCGAACTGCGGCCGCAAGCGCAGTGCCCTGGCGCGCGCACTGCCAGGCGCCCTGCGCAACACGACGACGATGCAAAATGTGACATTGGCTCGGTGGTAACGTCGGCGGCCTGCGCACAGTACACTACGGCTGCGGGTCGTCAAACTGCTCCTCTTCGTCGTCCACGGCATACGCGTCCTCCTTGGACGGCAGCGCGGGTGGCGGACCCGTGTCTGGAGAAACGTCCGCGTGGTCGTCTCCCCCCGCGCCACCCACTTCCTTTTCCAAGCTTGCGTTCACTGCCCTGCCAGGAGGCGTATCCAACGTGGGCGCTGCCTTCTCAGCGCCCGCCCCCCCTCCGCCGGTCTCCTGCCCGACAATATACTCCCGCAGCGACCGGATGCACTGCTCGCTCGCCTGCTGCGCCTCACGCGACTCGGTGAGCTGCGTCTGGAGCGCCTGCATCTGCTCGCGCAGCACCGACACTTCTGCAGCGGACCTCTCGAGCTCTGCCACGCGTGCCGCGTCGGGCGTGTCGCTGCGCTCTGCATTGGGCGCCGCCTCGCCACCGTCCGTGGCACCCCCCACGGCCGCCCCCGGCGTCTGTTTGCGTAGCAGCGAAAATGTGGGCCGGAGACGCGATGCACTGCTCAGCAGCGACGAGGAGATCCCCCGCGGGGCCGCGCCCGACGGAGCGTGGGGCGAGTTGGACGGCTCCGCCTCTTTCTCCGCGCTTTCCAGCGACTCGTCGGCCTCGTCGCGCGGAGGGAGCGGCGGGGGGAAATCCGGGGACACGGAAGGCGGCGACGACATGTTCACTCCAGACAGCTTTAGCCCGCGGAGCCCAGAGCGCTCGCTCTCCGCGTCCGCGTCCGCGCTTCCGCCGGACGGAACGCGGCCGACGACGAGACTCGCACGGCGGCTCTTGCGCAGCTCTGCCTGGTCCGCGTCGCTGCGGGGCGACTCCAGCTGCTTCGGCTTCGCTCGCGCATCTGACTGCTGCAGGCGCATGATCGCCCGGCGGCTCTCCTCCGCCGTGAAGCGCAGGTCCCGCACGCGCTCTTCCGCCTCGTCGGCACGCGCGCGCTGCTCCTCGAGCGACTGGGCGAGAGACGCATGCTCGCTGCGGAGGCTTTCAAGCGACGCTGTCGCGGATGCGTGCTCGGTACGCAGCGCGTCGAGCGACTCTGTGGCCGCCGCGTGTTCGGCTCGGAGCGTCTCGAGCTCTTCCAGCCAGCCGGTGGACCGCTCGACGAGCTCGTCGCGCGACAATGTCACCGTCTCCAGCTGCTGCTGCTGCGCAGCAAGTCGGGATTCGTACTCGTCCGCGGCAGACACCTCCCCGGATGCCGGCGCGCTGCCGCCACCGGCATTCAGCGTGTCGTCTGCCTCGGGCTTCGGCGCGTCCGCAGGCGTGTCCACCGCTTCAGCATTCTCGCCGCCCGCATCCGCCGTCTTGTCTTCGCCTGCCTTGCGCGCCGACGCGCGCGCGCGGCTGCGGGGCGGCGGCTTGGGTGCGTTCGCAGCCAACTCCGCGGCAGCGTCCGACATGCTCAAACACCAACACAGTCACGGCGCCACCGCCCGCTGCCCGTCCGGGTCACGTGCCGCCGCTGTCCCATGTGCCTGCGAAGAGCTGGGCGCTTCTCTTTTTTACTCCCGTCGTAATTTTTTTTCCCGACGCGGCAGGATGGCCGCAGAGAAAAAGCGGCGTGGCGACAGCTCCGGGATCAAGTTTGTGAAGTGGGTGGTGGCACGCGGTGGGATACTGACAGCGGCAGAGGAGAGAATTTCTACCGCAATGCCAAGGCGGCGAAGCGGGTGAAACTCCTGTCGAAAGACGGCGTCGCGTCGAAGGCGACGCGCGACCGGCAAGGGAATGTGGTGAAGGCGGCGGAGTTCCAGAGCTCGGAGGCGAAGCCGGGGCGTGTGCAGCCGGACCGCCGCTGGTTTGGCAACACGCGCGTGATCTCGCAGGATGCGCTCGACCACTTCCGCACCGCGCTGGGTGCGAAAGAGAGTGACCCGTACAGCGTCGTGCTGCGGCGGAACAAGCTGCCGATGGGCCTTATCCAGGAGCCTGCGCGCGGGAAGGATGCGGCGCTCACAACCGTGGAGCCGTTCGAGAAGACGTTTGGGCCGCAGGCGCAGCGCAAGCGTCCGCGACTCGAGCTTGGCATGAGCTCGTTTGCGGACCTCGCCGAGTCTAGTCGCCGCCGCGGGGACGAGGCGGACGAGCAGCGTGCGGTGGTCGAGGCGAAGGCCGCGGGTGAGGGGCTTGTGCCTGTCGACCGGGAGATTCCCCTTGGCGCGTCGACAAACGAGCGCATTGCGCACCCGGACGAGTTGTATTCGATCCCCGTTCAGCGTGGGCGCTCGGAGCCCGTGTACTCCAAGGGGCAGTCGCGCCGCATCTGGGGCGAGCTGTACAAGGTGATTGATTCCTCGGACGTCATCCTGCATGTGCTCGACGCGCGCGACCCGCTCGGCACGCGCTGCCGCAGCGTCGAGAAGCATATCCGCGAAGACAAGCCGCACAAGCATCTCGTCTTTATTTTGAACAAGGTCGATCTCGTGCCGACCTGGGTTACGGTACGTATGCGGCTCCTTTTGCTTCCCTCTATGCTTTTCGCCCTCCCCCATCCCCCCTTCCCCTCTCCACCACACTCAAGTCAAGTGAGGCAGCCGATCGTGGCGCATTCGCTGTTACGAGTGTGGAAGAGTAACGGCGCCAGGATGACGGCCTTCACCGTGGATCTCCACCCCGCCCAAGTCCTCTCCCGCCATTGAGGACTGGGTGTGGGAAGGACGCGCCTGGCGCTGGCTTTGCAGTGCGGCAGCAACCCTGTCTGGTGAGGGAAGCTGTCGCACGACAAAGAACATGTGTGGGGAGCGGCAGCGACGGTTGTTGTGCGGCTTCGCGGTGCGGGTTACCTGGGATACACCCTTTTGGCCGTGTCCCGTTTCCGGGATGCACTGTTTCTCTCACCCGCCTCCGCACCTCTCCCCCCCCCCCCCTCTCCTTTTCCGCCCCACATGCTGACCGGTTTAGGCGCGCTGGATCAAGATCCTGTCGCGGGAGCATCCGACGCTGGCGTTCCACGCATCGATCAACCACAGTTTTGGAAAGGGGAGCCTGATCCAGCTGCTGCGCCAATTCAGCCAGCTGCACTCGGACAAGAAGCAGATCAGTATAGGATTCGTCGGCTACCCCAACACGGGGAAAAGCTCCATCATCAACACGCTGAAGAAGAAGAAGGTGTGCAATGTGGCACCGATCCCCGGAGAGACCAAGGTGTGGCAGTACATCGCCCTCATGCGGCGGATCTACCTGATCGACTGCCCGGGCATCGTGCCTGTTAGCGCGCACGACTCGGAGACAGGCACGGTGCTGAAGGGCGTCGTGCGTGTGGAAAACCTCGAGACGCCGAGTGAGCACATTGCGACGGTGTTGAGCCGCGTCAAGCCCGAGTACATCAAGCGCACGTACAGTTTGACCAAGTGGCGCGACGCGGACGACTTCCTTGCGCAGCTTGCGACGCGCATGGGCAAGCTGCTGCGTGGCGGCGAGCCGGACATTGACACGAGCGCGAAGATGGTGCTGAACGACTGGATCCGCGGCAAGATCCCCTTCTTCGTCCCGCCGCCGCTCCCGCCGGCATCGGCGGCGCCGGAGGAGTCCGCGAGGCGCGTTCCGGGCGTCGACCAGCCGATCCGTCAGATCGCCGTGGCGACCAAGTTTACGCATGACGACACGCACGGCGGTGTCCCCGAGGACTTTGTGCGCGACGACCGCGCGGAGCGTGCGGACGCGGATGTGGAGGTAGAGTCCCTCACCGATGGGGAGGACGACGAGGCGGACGACGACGACGAGACGGTCGCCGACGAGGACACGGATCTGGACACAGACGCGTCCAGCGCGCACGATTTCGAGGGCCTCGCATGGGAGGACGTGTTCAGTGGGGCAGGCGGGGCCGCGCCGCACGCCGCGGATGAGCCGGAGTCGGACGACCAGTACGCGCGACGGGAGAAGGAGCCCCGCATGACGACCAGCAAGCGCAAGGCGGAAAACTACTACTCCACCGCAAACGTGAAAAACAAGAACCGGAACAAGACGACGGCGCGGCAGACCCTCGCCGCGGGCAGGCAGCCGCGGGAGCGCGGGAGCCGCGTGGGTGCGAACTGCAAGGCGAGCCGCACGTCGAACCCGAAGCTGCAGCGACGCAAGTAGACGACGCGTGTAAAGTACCGATAGCTGTACCATACAACATCTGGATGGAGAGCAAGGCGGGGATGGAGGCCGGACAAGGACCAGGGAAGGAAGGGACGGAAGGAAAATAGGGAATGAGGAAAGACCAACGGTTCGCAGGAGCTTCTGCGCCAGGAGGCCGCTGTGCTATGCGGGACGTGGGCGGGGGCGACTGCACGGTCGACATGCCGCAGCCCTGCGGCGGCGCACGTGACGTGCGAGTCCACGCAGCGTCCATTCATGCGCACATGGCGCCCAATCGCGCCCGTCTGCGTGCCCATAGCGCCCATTTGCGCGCATTCACGCCTATTCACGCGCAAACACCCCCATTCACCCCCATCCACGCGCACTCCCCCCCATTCACCAGCGCCGCTCCCCCCTACATCCGCTCCAGCGGCGTAATCGTCAGCAGACGCAGCGCACTCCCCAACACATCCTTCGCGCAGCGGTACAGCCACAGACGGACGAGGGCGTCGTCGCGGTCCTGTCTTTTCACAATAAGCTTCTCCCACGCGGAACTGATCGCATGCGTGAGACGGAAGCAGAAGGTGACAATCGTGGACGCCTGCTGGTCGCGGCCAGCGGTACGGACGACGTCGGGGAACGACGCAAGGAGCCAGGCGATCTCAACCGCCTCTGGAATACGCAGACGCTCCGTGTGCATGGCATCCACATCGAGGTCCTCCTTGGGGAGGACGAGGCCGTCGAGCGCATTCGTGCGCTCCATGGAGCACAGGCGAACGTGGTTGTACTGCAGGTACGGGCCCGTGTCACCCTCGAAGGAGAACATGCGGTTCCAGTCGAAGGAGTAGTTGTTGATGCGCTTGCCGGACATGTCCTGGATCTTGACGGCGGTCATGCCGACAATGTCTGCGGTGCGCTCCGGGTCCTCGAGCTGCGCGTACTTTGCCTCGTTCTTGCGCATGACCTCGTGCATGTGCTCCTTCGTCTCGTCGAGGATGTGGTCGAGGAAGACGGCGGTGCCCCTGCGTGTGGACATGCCCTGCACCATGCCAAAGTTGACGTGAACGAGCCGGCCATCGGCCTTGCGCGCCCACGGAAAGCCCATCAGGTCGAGCACCTTGAAGAACTGCGCAAGATGCAAATCCTGCTGCGACGCGACGACGTAGATCATCTTGTCGAAGCCGCCGTACCGGTCCCAGCGCTGCTCCGCCTCGACGATGTCGCGCGTGATGTAGAGCGGCGTGCCGTCCTTGCGCTCGATGACGGCCTTCTCGAGCTTGTACGGCGTCAGGTCGACAAGCAGCGCGCCGTTCTCCTCGCGCGTGACAAAGTCGCTCTCCCGCAGCTTTGCGAGCGTCTTCTCCAGGTGCGGCTTCGCGACTTTCGACTCGCCCGTGTACTCGTCAAAGTGGATGTTCAGCCGCGCGTACGTCTCCTGGTACTTTTTGATCGACAGCGCGCGGAACTTTTCCCACTCGAACAGGTTTTCCGAGACGCCGTCCTCCATGCCCTTAAAGAAGGCGCGCGCCTCCTCGTGGATCTTCTCGCCCTCGCCGCCGCCCTCCTCCGCGAGTCTGTTGATCTGCACATACACGTCGAACAGATGCTGCACCGCGTCCTTCTGCAGCGCCTCCTCGCTGCCGAACCGGCGCCACCCGAGCGCAAGGAGCCCAAACTGCTTCCCCCAGTCGCCCAGGTAGTTCAGTCGGTACACGTCCCAGCCGTTCGCCTCGTACAGGTTCGCGAGGAACGCGCCGATAATCGTGCTGCGCAGGTGGCCTGCGTGAAACGGCTTCGCGATGTTCGGCGAGGAGAACTCAATCAGCAGCTTCTTCCCGCCCCCGCTGTCATTCGAGCCGTACGACGGCTGCTTCGCGCCCGCCGTGTCCACCGCGGCGCCGTCGCCGTACGTCATCGCATGCACGGTCGACAGCGTGAGACGCAGCAGCGTGTCCACATTCACATGGTACAGCAGCGCGGGTCCCTGCGCGGTAACCCGCTCCACATACGCGTCCGGCACAAATTCCGCGAGCGCCTTCGCCTTCAGCTCGTCTACCTTCGTCGGCAGACGGAACCGCGGAAGCACCACCTTGAAGTCCGCCTCCTTCCCCCCCGGCGCCACCGCCAGATACACGTCCTGCAGCGGCACCCCGAGTGTCTGTGCGAGCGGGCCCGCGATCGCCAGGCGCAGCGCGTCCTGCGGCGCCCGCGCCGGCTCCGCGCCGGCGAGCGTCGGCAGCGGCGGGAGCGACTGGAACACCGCGGTGCCCCGGAACGGATGCTTCGACGGCACAGGCGGTCCGGTCATCTTTGTGTGCGTCCTCGTCCAGGGGCGGAGGCGCTGCGGAATCAGCGACAGCGGCCGGGGAATCAGCGGGATCGTCTTTGCCAACGACACGTCGCTCGGCACGTCCTGCGCAAAAACCCGCTGCCTCTGCCATGTCCGTCACGTGACACTCGCGCGCGCGCGTCGCGTCGGGGGCAGGGCGCCGCCATGTTCCGCCGTGACCGCCGCGGGATGGAGTCTCGCTCCGTGGGTCGTCCTCCGCCCCTGGGAAGCTCTCCCGGTGGGCGCACTGCATTGGCGGCGTCGTCGCCGAGTGCTGATCGCTCTGTGCGTCTTACGCCCCTTGTCGCGCGTACGTGGGAGGGCGCCGCGGACGAGTCTCCCCTGATGGGCGATGCGGCCGCGGTGCACAGCGGCACCCCGTCTGCCGCTCGACGCGCAGCGGACACGTCTGCCGCGCCGCGCACTGCTGCGCGTTCGTCGAAGCGTGCATCCATGGCAGCCGCGGAGACGCAGCTCGGCGCGTCTGCGCTCGCGGCGGAGGATGGCGATGACGAGTACGACGACGAAGACTACGTGCCTGGGGCAGGCGACGGCGATGCGTCCGCTGGCGCCTCTGCGTCAGAAGAGAGCGACGGTGCGCTGGAATGGGAGGGTGGCCCCGAGGAGAGCGAAGGCGGCCGCGCACGCGGTCCATCCGCGCCCTCTTTCCGCGACGCCCCACAGCGCCCGACGTCTGCGGCGCCCCAACCTGCGCGCAGACACTCGCCCAGTCGGTCACCAGCGCCGCATACGCCGGCTGCACGGCAGGTTCCGCGCGCCCAGGGGCCCACGAGTTTATTTGACGAGATTGACTTTGACAAAATTACCGATCCCTTTACCGACACGCGGCGCGCGTTTATGCGTGGAAGGGCGATCGAGCCTCCGCCGCCGCGCACTGGGGAGAGGGGGGACGGAGGGCATGAGGGGGGGCGCACGGAGGTCGGCCGGGCGGGGACAGGGGCGGGGACCGACGGGTACTCGGACAACGGAGAGGACCAGTATTTGGACGATGCAGGAGGCGGGGTGTCCTATTATGGGAGCGCCCGCGGCCACTCCGACGCGGCGCGGCGGCCCGAAGCCAGCAGAGAGCCGCTTCTCCCCACCCCGTCCTTTCCCCGCGACCGTGCGCATGCGAGGCTGTCCTCGCGCGCGGTGACGTCGCGTCGAAGCGCGGTCTCCCGCGAGACACGCCCTGCGACACCCTCGGCAACTGGTTTCCCCGGCGTGGCCACGGCCTCTACGCCGGCGGCGACGCCAAGCATACGCGCAGCGGATTCTGTGCGTTCCCACGCGGCCGCACGGAACGCCGACGAGGCGGCGACGAGCCCACCGGGGAGTGCCGCCCGCGGCTCGGTGCCCCCGCAGTTCATTTCTCGCCGCCAAACACTTGTGCGGACGCCTTCTGCCGGTGGCAGTCTGCCGCAGGATGGGGGCAATCAGAGTTCGCCGCGGGATGGGAGTCCGTCGCGGGAGGGCGGTTTCCCGCGGGACGCGTATCTGCCGCGCGCCGCGCGTTCGCCGCCCAACGCGCCTCTGTCGCGAGCCGCGCATCCACCGCGAGCCGCGCGACCCCCTTCGCCCCGGACGCCCGCACGCTCCGAGCTGGTGGCCCCGCTGGACCGTGCGCCAGCGTCCCCCGCGCCCGGGCCTATTTCGGCCGCGCCACCGCTGCGTGCGTCTTCCTCGGCACGGCCGGGTGCGTCGGCACGCGTGCGCCCGTCCATGTCCGCGCCCGCCCACGCGCCAGACGACGCACGCGCGCCGCAGCCGACCCGCTCAAACCGCGTCCTAACAGAGGAACTGCTCCGGTGGAAACAGCGGTGCGCGGACTTAGAGGACGAGCTGGACGCGACGCACGAGCGACTCACAAACGCCGACGACTACGCGAGCGGCGCCGGCACAGACCAGACGGTCCTCGTGGCGCAGCTGCAGGAGCTGCAGCGTGCGCGTGAGCGCGACAGAAGGGCGATGCGGCAGCGGGTGCGCGCGCTCGAGACGCACATGATCGACACGCGCATCGAGGACGACTCGCGCTACTGGCGCCTGCTGACGAGCTCCTCGGACAAGGGCGGCGACCAGGAGTCCGCGCACGTGCAGCTCGTCGTGCAGCAGAACGAAATCACGCGCCTGCGCAGCGTGTGCGCCGACTACGCGCGGAGACTCCGCGAGGCGCGTGAGCAGGCCGCCTTCCTCATTGGCCTGCAGAAGTGGCGCGGCGCGCAGCTCCAGAGCCGTCTTGAGGGTGCCGCGGCGCACGCGCAGCGCGCGCAAGGGCAGGCGGGCGACCGCGAGCGCATGGCCGCGCACGTGGCGGATCTGGAGCGCCGGCTGGACCGCGAGACGGCCGCGCGGCAGGAGGCGGAGCGTGCGCTTGCCGTGGCGCTCGGTGCCGCCGCACCGCCGCTTGCGCGGGACGCTCCCGACGCGACGGGTCTCGTGTCACCGGCGCCGCTGCAGCTCCCTGTGCGCGGCGCGCCGTCCTGGGAGGATGCGGCGGGCGATGGGGAAGTGGGGATCGCGCTTGGTGGTGCTATGCACACGTCTGTGGGCGCGCACATGGCCGCGGGGAGCCCGCCGCCGCAGGTGCTCGCGGCGCCCGTGGGGACCCCAGGCGCTCGTGCAGGTGACGCCGCAGCGAGCCCTCTTGCGCAGCCAAGTGCGCCCGGAGCGCAGACGGCCGGTTCTGTGTCCCCCCCCTTATCCCCTCCCCGGCCCCATGCAACGCCCTTGCCGCGGCGCGCCGCGGCGGTTACTGCGGCGTCTCTCGATGTGGAAGCGACGCCGATGCTCGCGCGTATGGACGCGGGGGCAGACGAGGAAGTGGACGAGGCACGCACTCGGAAGAAACGCCGCCTCGTGGGGGGCGGCCCTGGGTTCTTTAAGCTAAACGAGGTGGGTACTTGTGTGGGGAAGAGACGGCGTGGCTAATGCGCAGGCGACCGCGTCTTTGTCGCCGGGCTTGGACCTTCCTACGGAGTTGTCCCCGGTGAAGTTGTCGTAGGGGCCGGGGGAGGCCGGGGAGGCGGGCGCGCATGGCGGGGGCGGGGGGCGTTGGAGAAGAGGGGGATGAGTGGAGGCGAGGGAGGGGGGTGGAGGGGCACGGCTGCAGTGGCACGGCTGCAGGGGGACGGCTGGATGAAGGGAAGTGCGAAAAAGGCGCACGGGGCTGGACCAAAGAGTGGTATGCGGTGTACGCGTAATGTAGTGTGTGTTTTGTAATGCAGGGACGCGATGTGTGGATGCCGCACGACGGACCGTGAAGAAGCTGGGCAGCGCGCGGTCGACAGGCGGTGGGAATAGGCGCCGAGCCGGGCTGCTTAAGAAAGCTACATACCGACCCGCGCTGTCGCGGGGGGCCTGGGCGGCGCCGGGAGGACCGTGGGACAGCTGGTCGCCCTTCTCTCCTGCCGCGCACGACGCCCACGCCACCGAGATTGCCCCCCCCCCCCTTATCTTATATTTCCCCGCCTCACACGGCGCTCGGCCGACTGCGCCGCGCAAACATCCCCCTTTTTCCCCGCAAACCCCCGCCCTCCCCTCCCCTTATCGGCACGGCGCGATTGCTGGCACAGACGCACGGACTCGGCCGCGCACGTTTATCAGAGGCGGTCCCACACGTAAAAGGTAGCGGAGAGCGCGCCGTCCCCTGGCATGACTCTGTTCGGCCATTTTCCCCTGGGACACCGGCCGCGGGCATCGGAGTCCCACGGCGAGCCGGAGGAGCGCGGGCGCCCGCGTGTGGTGCCGTCGGGCCGCGGCGGCGCCGGCAACGTGCGTCGGGGAGGCGCGTGCGGTGCTGACCGCAGATGCGTGCGGCGAGCCAGGTCGCCGACGCCGATATCGGCGACACGCCGCCGCCCGCGCGCAGCCTGAGCAATGTGCGCCTTGGCCGAGGCGGTGTCGGCAACGTGCGCTCGCCGTCGCGCGACCCGGTCGAGCGCCGCCGCATGGAGGAGGCGGAGTCCCGCGAGCTGGACGCGCAGGAGGCGCTCCAGCGCCAGGAGCTCGAGCATCACGTGCATGCGACGGGACGCGGCGGCCTTGGCAACCTCCCGGCGCACGCGTTTGACTCGGAGGAAGAGCGCGGCCGTGCCGCGTCGCCGCGCGGCCGCGGCATCTCACCCCGCAGCATTGCCACGTCCATCCGCTCCCTGTCGCGGTCGCGGTCGCGGGAGCCGCGCGCGTCTCGCGAACCGTCGCTGCCGCACGACGGTCGCGGCTCTGGGCGTGATGCGTCCCGCCCGCGCCGCGCGCTAAACCAGGTGATCGAGTCGCCCACCGGCGAGTAGGTGCGGGGGGGCGGGAGCGGTGCCTGCGAGAGGACATAGGGATTCGCGCGGAGTCTCGGACGAAATGCAGAGGGCCCCAGAGACATGCGGGGGAATGCGTTTAGCACTTTTAGGGACACGGTGATAGCAGTATGCACGGTGGGGACGAGGCGCTGCAGAGGGGATGTGCGGTAGGGGAAGCAGGGGTGATGGTGATGGCGCGCGGGTCAGAGGTACGCGAGATGAAACACAGAGATACGCGGGGGGAGAAGGATGGGGGAGGTGGGAGGCAGAGGGAAGTGTCAAGTGCCTGCGCGCCAGAGTGGCTGCTGGTGGAACAGAGTGTCGGTGTCCGCCATGCCTGGTCGCTGTCCCCGCCATGCCCGGTCACTGTCCGCCCACCAGAGTCTCTGCCGCACTCCTTTCATGGTGGCGTGAATGATGCGACTCCAGGCGACACCCAGCAATGTGCCTCCCAGAAGACGTATTTCTTTCTGTCCCTTTCCATTTTGTTGTTCTTTGCTTTGCCGCTCTCCCTCCTCTTCGTTTCCTGTCCCTCATGCTCCCCTTTTTCTCTACCGCGCTCCTCACCCCAGTTCTTCCCATCTCTTTTCCCCTCCGCTCTCCCTCTCCTACCCCCTACCTCGTTTCCCGTACCCTCCCACTCCCTCGCCACCCCTTTTTTTCCTATTCACTATTCCCTCCTCCACCACTCCCTCCGCCCCCCACTCGCTCCCCCATCTCTGACCCCCGTCTCTCTCTTCTCTCCCTACCCCCCCCCCTCCTCCTGCATACCGAGAAACAAAGAGTCATCTGCGCCATCGCCCTCCGCGTCCTCCCCCTCCTCTCCCCCATCAAGCACCAGCGCAAGCCGGCGGCGCGGCACCACGACACCTCTGTTCGCACGGCGGAATTTTTTAAAGTTGCGCACTTCTCCGCCCGCATACCCGCCGCCACCCCCTGCATGCATCATCGACTCGTACTGCACGTCGACAAGGGCGGGTCGGTGGTAAGGGGACAGGGGTGAGATGAGCGGGGGGGGTGTGGTTGCGCCCTCCCCGCCGGCGCCGCCAAGGGACTGCGTCTGCGGGGGAGTAGCGGCGTGGCCCTCTGTGCGGACACCTCTCACAGCGCTTCCCTCTGCACTGGCACCCCCCACGGCCCCTCTCTCTGTTCTGGCGTCCCCAAAGGCCCCTCTCTCTGTTCTGCCTTCCTCCACGGCGCCGCCCTCTGTTCTGCCCCCCCCCAAGGCCCCTCCCTCCACACCCGCCAACCCCATGCCCCCGCCCCGCTCCAAAAGCCGCCGATACTTGGCGCTAGGGCGCTCCAGCAGAGCCGCGCCGCGCGTCGTGTCGGCAGCCGGCCTCGCAGGCAGTGCATCCTCACCGGTACGTGCACGAGCCGTGTCCTCCGGGACTCCGTGCGCGCGCGGGACGGCGAAAAGCGTATCCACGAGGTAGGAGCGCCGTGCGGTCCGTGTGCCCGCGCGCCGGGGCAAGGTGGCTGCCGGGAGTGGCTGGGTGGCCCCCGGGGACGGCGCGCGCTGAGCCGGGGGCGGCAGCAAAGGTGGGCCAGCGGGCAGAGACGCCGGGGGGGACACTGTCGGATGCAGCAGCGGAGAGCGCGGCGGAGAACACGGTACATGAACGCGTTCGGCAGATCCGCAAGGAGATGTCCGCTGCGGAGTCAGCGCTCCGCGGGTGGGTGTCGGTGGAAGGGATGCGGTGCGAGGGGACGTGGGCCGTGCCGCCTGCGCGTCGCCGGACGGGGGTATCGCGGGGCGGGACGCAGCGGAAATGGGGGACGAAGGGGGGGACAAGAAGCGGGTGGCCACTGTTTCGCGCGGGGCGCCCGGCACGGGGGACGATGCAGGGGCTGCCACAGCTTTGCGCGAGGCGGACGCGGGCGATGCGAGGCGTTCCGACATGTTCCCCAGTGCGCCAGCCTCAGGGCGCTCGCGAGCCTCCCCTCGATCGCCCGTCGGCCCCCCCTTTCCGGCCCCTCCTCCGCCGCTTCCCCCTGCGTCCCCACCCCCACCGCCCATAGCCGCTGACGCAAAAATGTCCGCGGTGATGCGCACGGCACGTCGGGAACGTGTGCGCAGGGGCTGCGTCGGGGTTGAGGTGCGCGGAGGCATGCATTCCCCCAGCCGCCGCCACCCGCCCCTCGCCGCACCCTGCGACGAGGAAAGGTCGTCGTGCAGATCCTGCACCCCGCCGTCGTCCGGAGCAGCCACGTGCGCTGGGCCGCCACGAGGCGACGGGTCTGTGACATCCATCGTCGCGTCGCCGCGGGGCGGTGGGTCCGTGAGGTCCATCGTCGCGTCGCTGCGGGGCGGTAAGCGCCCACGCGGAGAGCAGCCGCCAGGAGCTCGCGCGCCAAGTGCGCTTGCCCTGGGAGCGGACGCGTCTGGGTAGGGAGCGGAACTCGCTCCCGTGGGCGCCGCCCAACCCGCGCTCAGCGCTGTCCACTGCGCGCTCTCTTCTCCCGTATCCGCACGCGTTCCGCCCCGTGGCAAGTCTGTTCTCTGTACCTCTTGTCCCTCTTTGCGCGCTTCGTCCTCTCTCCGCGCCGCCACCTCCGCCGCCCCTCCCCCCCCCTGCGTCGCCGGGACAAGCACGCCGGGTGTCGCATCCACGTCCGCGGCGATCGAGCGAACGTCCAGGACACACTCGGAAATAGCCGCGACCCCCTGCGGCACGTACTGGATGTGGAGGCTGCGGATGAGCGTGTGACGCGTCGCGACACGCACGCGTCTGCGGCGGCGAACATGGCGGCGTCGTCGTGCAGCGCCGGGTCGCCGTGCGCCGGTGCGTCTCCATGCGTGGCTGCCTCGCCACCGCCCAGCAGAAACGTACCAGTGCGCACGGGCGGCGACGCAACGGCAGCCCAGTGCCGCTCGGCAGCGTCGTGCAGCGCGTGGACAAGCGCGTGAGCGGCGCGCGCATCAGCAGCCCCGGCCGACAGGTCGTGCACTTGAACATGCGCCCCGGCGGCCTGCGCGATCTCAACAGGGTCCATCTGCATGTGAGCGCGGACACGCCCACACGCACGTAGCAGCGCGCGCGGCTCGGGACGAGCACAAGGAGCGTGGCCCCGGAAAAGAGCGATGCACGGCGCGCATCGGGAAGCAGCTGCGCCGCGGGGATACGGGCATCCGCAGGGAGGTGCGGGTCCGCGGGTGGCGGGAACGCGGCGACATCCGGGAACGCACCGCCGCGGTCCGCAGCGTCGAGGAGCGCGCCCAGGAACGCCTCCGAGACAACCGGAACGCCGCGGACGAGCGCGAGGAGCTGCGTCTTGTCCGGGCGCGCATGCGGCACGCACAGATGCGTGCACGGCGGGAGCGGACGCGCGTGCACAGGGCGCACGCCCGCACGCTGCGCGCGCGCGCGGGTGTGCGTGTCCCACGCGGGCATGCGTGTGCATGCGGGGCACACGGGGACCCAGCGCAGCTCCGCACACACGCCGCGCGTAAGCCAGATCCGCGTCCGGTCGCCGACGTCCACGGCGGAGTCCGCACGGACGCGCTGCTCCACGCGGTTCCGCCCGCGCATGCTCTCGAGCATGCCGCCGGACTTGCTCCCCGCATGCATCGTCCACGTCGCCCGCGGCACGGTGCCGTCCGCGGACGCAGCCGCGAGCGTGAGCGTGCCCGCGACGCGGCTCACGCGGTCGACGGGCACGACGACGTCCACCGCGCCGGCCTTGCGTCCGAGCACGTACGCGCGCCCCAGGCACAGCGTGCGCTCCGAGGGAGGCTCTGCGCGTGAGCGTCCCGCGCGCGCGCCACGCACCGTGCTCGCCGTCGAACGAGGCGCCCAGCAGCCACATGCATCGCGGAGGCTCGCCACCGCGTCCGTGCGGCGCATGCACGCGTGTTGTCACGTGACGCACGTCGGCGACGGGCGTGGCGTGGCGGGCGCGGGCGGCCGGCCGCCAGCATGTACCAGCAACACAGCGGCGGGGCGGGCACGCCGCAGGGGTTCGCGGCGGGGCTGGGGGGTGCGCGCGGTGCGCCGGAGCGGCGCGCGCGCGCGCTGGACCCGGGCGCGCGTGCGACGGCGGTGCAGTCGTACGTCGGTGCGTGCGCGACGCGGGCGGACTGACCGTGAGACCGGTGCTGTGACCCGGGTCTCGAGACGCTGAACCTGCCCGTCGCGCTCGAGCTCGCGGACTACATCAACACGAAGCGCGCGAACACGTGCGTTGCGGGCGCGGCATGCTGACTGCAGGGCGCGCGAGGCGGTGTTCGAGGTGGTGGAGCGCATCAACGCGCGCTCGCCGCACATGGGCATCCTGGGGCTTGACGTGCGTGCGGCGCGCGCGGCGCTCACGCGCAGCTACTCGACATCCTCGTGAAGAACTGTGGGTATCTGGTGCATCTGCAGATCGGCACGAAGGAGTTCCTGAACGCGCTCGTGCGCCGCTTCCCGGAACGGCCGCCGCTGTATCCGGGGCCCGTCATGTCGCGCATCCTCGAGATGATCCACGAGTGGCGCCAGACGCTGTGTGTCACGAGCAAGAACAAGGACGACCTCGCGCACATCCGCGACATGCACCGGCTGCTCATGTACATGGGTGCGTGCGCGCGCGCGCGCGCTCACGCCAGGGTACCGCTTCCCGAAGATGGACACGCGCTCCGCGGCCGTGCTGAATACGGAGGTGTGTGCGGGCGTCTGCGCGGCGCGCCACGGTACTCACCGAGCAGCACGCGCTGCAGTCGCCCGAGGAGCTCGAGGAGGAGAACCGCCTCGCGCAGAGTGCGGTGCGTCCCGCGCGCCCGCCGCGCTCACCGCAGAAACTGCAGGAGCTCATCCGCCGCGGCACCCCGCGCGACCTGCAGCAGGCGCAGGAGCTCATGAAGGTCATGTCCGGCGCGGAGCCGGACGCGGCGGCGCGCGCGCCGTCGCAGCACGTGGTCAAGGAGCTCGACAAGCTCCTCTCGCGCACGAAGCTGCTGAACGACATGCTCGACCACGCGAAGCCCGCGGAGAAGTTTGTCTCCGGCGACGCATACGACGTGCGTCTCACGCGCGCGGCGGCGCTCACCTGCAGCAAGTCGCCTCGCACCTGCGCAGTGTGCAGCCGCGCCTGCAGAAGTGGATCCGCCAGGCGGAGGAGGACGAGTCGGAGCTCCTCGGTGCGTTCCCCTCTGCGTCTCTCGCCTCGCTCACACGCAGTCCGCTTTTTGGAGGTGAACGATTTGATCAACACGGCGCTTGAGCGGTACGACGCCGTCGCCGGGAGGGGGGGACGTGCGGGCGCGCGCGCGCGCGAGGACCTCATTTCCTTTAACGACGCCGGGCGCGAGGAGGGCGCGGGGAAGGAGCCGGTCGCGCTCGGTGCCGCAGGCGGGAAGACCGGACAGCGCGGGAGAACCGCGGCGGGCGGGGGGACCGCCGCCCGCGAAGACGCCCCAGGCTCATCCGCGCGCCCCTCCCCCGCACCAGCGTCCCTCCTCGACGACCTCGCGTCCCTCTCGCTCCACGTCGGAAGTGTGCATGCGGACGCGGCCCCCTCCGGGAGCCGCCCCGCGCCCGTGGAGACCCCCGCCGCGGGCAGCGCCTCTGTGTTTGACCTCCTCGGCGCGCTCGACGCCACGCCCGTTGCTCCGCCACCGGCCCCCGCCGCACACCCCACGCCCCCCCCCGGCGCACCTGCCGCGCCGCCCCCGTCCCCTCCCCCGCCCCACGCCGCGCCGCGCCGCGACCCGTTCGCGGGACTCGACCTTCTCTCGTAGCTGGCCCCTGCGGACTGTGCATCACGTGACCCCATTATGCGCGGCTGCGGCGGCGACGGCGCGCGTCGCGGGTCGCAACGCGTACTTCATGGCGGCATCGTGGGTGTGGACCCGTGCGATGGCGCGGCGGGGGGCTGGCGTGGCGGCGTATGTCCACCCGCCGCGCACGTGTGCGGTGGTGCATGCGCGCCCGCTGCGCACATCCGCGCCGACACCCGCCCGCGCGCTGCGCCGTGGCAGTGTGATGGCGCAGCGCGAGGCCGCGCTCGCGCGCGAGCTCGCAGAGCTTGGGCGTGCCGTGCAGAACAAGCGGCGCACCGAGCAGGTGCGCCGGGCGACCGCGGACCTGCCGCCGCTCGACGACGCGACGCTGGAGGCCATGTACCAGGAGCTGCTCATTGCGCCCACAGACGAGGACCGCAAGCGGCTCTCTGCGCCGAGTGCCGTGCGCCCGCTGGACCAGCTTGCCGCGCGGCTGGGGGTCGCGGAGGGGGGGGACGGAGGGAGGGACGGGGAGGGGCGCGGGCGAGACGCCGAAAGGGGAAGGCGGCGGAATTGCGAGGCGGGGGGTGTGCCGAACGGGATCAACGGGGAAAATGGCGAGGTGGGTGCGCGTTGCGCGCTGGACGCAGGCGCTGCCCCCCCTATGCCCCCCCCCACTTTTACTCCGCCCGCACCTCGAGCAACCAACACACTGCACAGCCACGCCGGCACGCTGCTCGCGCACGACGGCGCGGGCGCACAGTTTCGCGCGTCGCGCGCGCCGTTGCGCGCCAAGGTGATCTCGGCGCTGCACGCGGCCGTGGCAGCGGGGGGAGGGGCGCCGGGGAACCAGGCGCTGGGGAACCACGCGACGGGGAACCAGGCGCTGGGGAACCAAACATCTTGCTGTACGCCGCGCCCCGCCGCCCCCTTTTCCCCTCCCCCCCCTTCCTCCCCTTCCTCTTCTCCCTCCTCCCCCCCCGCGTCCCCCGTCCCCCGACATCCCCCTCAACGAGTGGGCGGCCCTCGCAGTCGACTGCGCGCGCGACAGAGACACTGCGCAGACGCGCGAGGTGCTGGCGCTGCTGCGGGCGGCCGCCGTCGACTGTCCGGCGACCGTGTACAACCGGATGATGGATGCGTTTGCATCGCGCGGCGAGCTGGACGCGTGCATGGAGGTGTACGCGGCGATGGACGCAGGTGCGCAGACCGCGCGCGGTGGCTGACGGCAGCGGGCGTGCCCGCGGACGCATACACGAAGCACATTGTGACAAAAGCGTATGCGCACACGGACCAGCTGCACAGCGCGCTGCAGCATCTCGCGCACTGGGAGGCGAGCGAGCCCGCGCCGATCTCCGCGTACACGCTGGTGATGGAGGCGCTGCTGAAGCACCGCATGCGCGAGGTACACGCGGTCGCATGGTCCGTGTTCTACCACATGCGCCTCGCGGCGCATCCGGTGCCGGACGCGGCCGCGTATGCGGTGATGCTGCGCGCGTGCGCGGCGGGCGTGCCGCAGCCGGGCGGGCGTCGGGCGGGCGCACCGGAGGCGGATGCGGAGCGCGCGCTGGACTTATTCCGCGAGATGACCGTGCACCATGGCATGCGCGCGAGCAAGGAGGTGTACGATGCGCTCATCCTCACGTGTGCGCGGCGCCGCGAGCATTATGCGGACGCAGTGCGGCTCGTGCGCGAGCTGCTGGACGACGAGCACGCGGGTGTGCTGGCGCCGACGGAGGCGGCGCCCGTGCTGTGCGCGGACACGTACACGCTGAATGCGCTCCTCCAGGGCAGCGCGCGCGCGGGGGACCTGCGTATGGCGCGCTGGGTGCTGGCGGAGATGCTCCGCGCCGTGTTTGCGCCTGATGCGGAGGTGGATGCGGCCGTGCGCCGCCGCCGCCAGCCGAACGAGGAGACGATGACGAATGTGTTTTGGGCGTATGCTGTGTATGCTGCGCCGTACCGGGTGGGGCGAGCCGGGGGGCCGGGAGCGAAGGGGGGGGGGGGAGACACGGAGGAGAAAGGGGAGCGCGGGGGGGACACAGGGGAGGGCAGCGCGGGGCCCCGGGAGGGGACAGGCGTGGATACGGGACGGGGGAGCAGTCCTGCACCTCTGTCCGCCCCAGGGGGGGACGGGGACGCAGGCGCCCCCGGCGCGCCCCACGCTTCCCCCCCGCCCGCCCCCTCCTTCCCACACACGCTCCCCCGCACGTCCGCAGACGTCGTCTTCGAGGCACGCGCCCTCATGGCGCGCATCCTGGCGGACCAGGGCGAGGAGCCGGACATTGAGCGGCCGCTCGCGTCCGTACACGTGACGCCGCGCCTGCTGAACGCGTTCCTTTCGGTGCTCGTGCACCACCTGGCGCCGTCGCAACGCGTCGATGCGCTCGTGCATGCGGTCGAGGGCGACGACGGCGTTTTTGCGCAGGCGCATGTGCAGCCGAATGGGCACACCCTGGCGCTGCTCCTCGAGGCGTGCGCGCTGCACAGCGACCGCACGCTTGCCGACAGCGTCGCCGCGCGCGCGTGGACACGCTGGCATGACCTCGTCGCGCAGCGGCCCGCGGACGATGACGGCCGCGACGCGAAGACGACCAGCCGCATGTGGGCGTTTATGATCCGCAACGAGGCCAAGTCCTTCCACGTCGACCGCGCACTCGCCCTGCTGCGCAGTTTCATCGACGTGTTCCCTCCGGGGGGGGGCAGGAGGCAGGAGGCGGAGATGGGGCGTGACGGCGTTGAGGAGGGGGGGAGTGCACGGGGGGGCGCACGGGGGAAAGCCGCGCGCGACGCCCCGCACCCATCGCACCCCCCCCGCGACCCCCCGCGACTGAACCTGATGCCCGTACCCCCGCCGCAGTCGACGCTCGAGCTGCTGTACCATCTGCCGCGGGGCTCGTCGTCTCGGGGACGCAAGCGCCGCTCGGGTGCCCTCACGCCGCCCCATCCGCAGCTCACGTTCCATGATCTGGAGCTGCTACACCACCGGTGTGTGGCCACGCGGAATGTGGGGGGACTCAACCTGATCACCCGTGTCGCGCGCGAGTACCGCCGGGGGGGAAAGACGATGAAGGGGGTAAAGTGAGGAGATTGTGGAGGAATAGAGATGTGAATGGAGAGAGGGAAAAGGGGGGGATGTAGCTGTGAATGAAGAGGGAAAAGGGGGGGATGTGGCTGCGCATGAAGAGGGAAAGGAAAGGGGGAGTATGGCTGCGAATAAAGAGGGAATAGGGGGGGATGTGGCTGCGCATGAAGAGGGAAAGAAAAGGGGGAATGTGGCTGCGAATAAAGAGGGAAAAAGGAGAGATGGGGCTGCGAATAAAGGGGAAAAAGGGGGGGGGGGATGTGGTTGTGGAACAGAGGCGGGTACAATGCATGCAATGCACTACGTCGCTGCGCGCCGTCTCGCACGTGCCACCCTCCTTCGTGTCCGATAGTGTGCCACGAGCAATGTCGTCTGGTAGAGGGCCTGACAAACAGCAAGATTCTCGCGCATTGCTCCTATCTGGGCTGTTTGGTCTTGTGTGCCCGTTTTGATTCTGCCTGATCTTCCCCATGGACACGACGCGTCTGCCCCTTTCCTGTACCCTGCGCCCCTCCACGTCGTTTTTGCGCACAGACCAATAACAGGCAGCCAGAAAAACGCCCAAATTAGGCCCACATGGAATCCCCATTACGACACCATGGACGACGGTGTGGACGCGTCGGCGGCGGCCTATGCGCCCCAGGGGAGGCGCGTCGCGTCGCAGGAGCACAGAATGGTGTCCTTTGGGTTCCTCGACGACAGGGAGGAGCAGTCACGCGTCTCGTTCCCGTTCTCCTCTCTCTTGGAGCGCGTGCGCAGCGCGCTGGGAGGGGGGGGTGGAGGGGAGGGGGTGGGGGAAATGGGCGGCGAAAAGGGGGACATGCGGGCCACAGGAGATGCAGCGTACAGAGGGGGCAGCTCCCTTGGAAGCACGCGCGTCGCGGGCGTGCGCGGTGGCGGCAGAGAACGGGGGCGAGAGAGAGGCGCCGGGACTCGGTCCACTGATGCCGCGCCTCGGCCCGCCGACGCGACGCCCCGGCCCGCCCTTGCCACGCCTCGGGACAACGCCAACCGCCCCCCCCTCCCTCCCCGTCGCACGTCCCGCGGCACGCTGCGCGTGCGCATCGACGCAGGAAGCGGGCAGCGCGCGCTGCACCCCGTCTCGCCGGTGGCGACAGTGGCGTCGTCGGCGCCGTCTGTATACGCAGTGCGCGCAGAAGACGCGGATGAGTGGGCGTCCGAGTACGCGGACGCGGCGACGCCGCTGCAGCCCCGCTGCCGCAACAACTCGGTGCGCTCGCTCGCACACGACGTGGCAGACGACACGCGCTCCATGGCGAGTTCCACGACGCACGCCGCGCGCTCTGACGGCACGGACGACGCGGCGAGCGTCGCGAGCATGCGGGCGCCGCCCACGGGTGCGGACGCCTGGATCCGCCGCTTCCGCGGCGAGGGCATCAGCCGCCGGTACTGGATGGCCGACGAGACCGCCAAGGCATGCCGCGAGTGCACGTTGCCGTTCACGCAGCTGCGCCGCCGGCACCACTGCCGCATCTGCGGGCAGATCTTCTGCAGTCGGTGCGCACCGCACATTATCCCCGGCGCACGCTTTGGACACCAGGGGCGGCTGCGCATCTGCGACCCATGCCGGCACATGCTGGACGAGTACGGCCACCGCGAGAGGATCGATGCGGACGCGCGCGTAGCGAGCAGGCGCACCCGCCGCAGCAGCTCCGTCTCGAGCGTGCTAACGTCGGCGGGCGTGCGGGCGGAGGCGGACCAGCAGCCGGCGCGAACCGACGAGCCCGCCCAGCACACGCCCCCCTCCCAGTTCGCTGCGGCGAATCTCTTTGCGAATGATGTCCCGCGCGCTGTCGACGCGGATGCACATGCCCCATTTCGGTCCACGCTGGATGTGGACGTTGGTGTTGAGCCTGCAGAGGGGGGAGACGGGTGGGGCGGCGCAGAGGCGAGGTCCCGTCCACAGGGGAGGGGGGGAGGACAGAGAGGGGGTGGGAGAGAGGGGCGTGGGGGGGGCGGAACGCCGTGGGGAGACGCTTCAGAGAGGGAAGAGGCACCGTGCGGAGACGCCCGGGAGACGGGCGGCCGGAACGCCGGGGAGGCACCGTGGCGAGACGGCCCAAAGGCGCGGGAGGGGGACGCGAGGAACGAGGACGACGTGGGAGAGGGGGACGCGGGGAACGAGGACGACGTGGGGGGGGAGGAGACTGTACACAAGGACCCGGGACGCATCGACACGCTGCCCCACCCAACCCCCCACCAGCCCCCGTCCCCCACCTTCCACCGCGCCCCCCCCCGCCGCACGGCGCGGCGAAAACTCATGCGCTGCACGTCGCGGTTCGTGACGAGCACAGCGCTCGGGCCGCCAGGGCTCGTGCACTTTCTGCGCATGCTGCACCAGTTGCTCGTGGCAGAGCGGCTCGGCGACGTGCAGGAGTGGAAGGAAACAATCAAGCTGCTCGCGCTCTCGGTCATCGAGCGGATCCGCATGCGGACACGCACGACCGCACTCACGGACATCCGCGACTTTGTCAAGATCAAGTGCATCCCTGGGGGACGCATCGCGGACTGCGAGTTCCTCGACGGGTACATCTGCACGAAGAATGTGGCCACACGCGCCATGGACTCGCTGCTGCCGATGTACAATGCGCGGATCATGATCGTCGCGTTCCCGCTCGAGTACCACCGGAATGCGAGCCAGCTCATGAGCCTCGAGCCGGTCATCGCGCAGGAGGCCGAGTTCATCCGCATCCTGGTCGCGCGCATCCTCGCGCTGCGGCCGAACGTGGTCATCGCAGAAAAGTCCGTGTCGCACCTGGCGCTGCGCCTCTTCGAGGCCGCACGCGTGCTCGTGTTCTGGAGCATGAAGCCGAGCGCAGTGGCGTCCATCGCGCGCTGCACGCACGCGGACACTGTCGCGTCGATCGACCGCCTCGCGCTCGAGCCGCGCCTCGGCCGCTGCGCGCTCCTGTCCGTGGACACATACGAGTGCGTGCACGCGCGCGGGCGGCGCAAGCCGCTCCTGCGCATCGAGGTTACCGCGCGCGACGCGGGCAGTGGCCTCGTCCTCCGCGGCGCGCCGCTCCCTGCGCTGCGCCGCGTCAAGGCGATCCTCGCGCTGATGGTGTATGTGGGGTACAACCTGAAACTCGAGGAGAAGGTCCGCAGCGACCTCGGTGCAGTCCTCGACTGGAGCGTCGTGAACATGCAGCAAGGCCCTGCGCAGGTGTATACCCTGCGTGACGATGTCCTCGGGACCGACACGCACCGCAAGGTCGTCCTCGACGCGACGCTGCACAAGTACCAGCGGCTGATCCTCAGTGCGTCGATCACCGTCGTGTTTCCGCTCCCCTTTCTCGTCTCGCAGATGAAGCTCGTCTCGGACCGCATGCACCAAGTCCGCGAGCGCCTCGCGTCCGCGGCGCCCACCGGCGGTGTGTGCGACGGGGTATGGGTGTGGCGGGCGGCGGGGGGGGAAAAGGGGAAGGGGGGGAGGAAAAGGGGGGGGAGAAAGCGGAGGAAGAAGGGGGCGAGGAGAAAAAGGCGGGGGGGAAAGGGAGGAGAGAGGTGGGAAAGAACGGGGGGGAAGGAGGGGGAGGGGAGGAAAAGGGGGGCATGAAGGGAGGTGCGGAAGCAGGAGGGGAAAATGCCGCGGCAGAGGTTTCTCTCGGAGAGGCCTCTCTCGGAGAGGCCTCTCTCGGAGAAGTCTTTCTCAAAAAGACACCCCTCAGTGACGTCCCTTTTGGAGACGCCTCCTACGGAGAATCTTCGACACGGGATTCCCTCCAAGAAGCGCCCTCCGGAGACGACGCCGGCATAGAGGTCTCTCCCCTTGCCCCCCCTGGATGGGACACAGGCATAGAGGCCTTTCCCGAAAGAGAGCGCCTCGGAAAAGACCGCCCCGGGGAGGCCTCCCTCGTACGAGGCAACATCCCGGACGGCCGGGGCATGCCGGACGACGCGGCGCAGCGCACAGCGTACAGTTCTGCCACCCCGCCGCGCAGTCCCGGCACGGCGCCGCGCAGCCCCACTGCCGCCTCTTCTGCCGCCCCGGCGCGTGCCGCCTCTCCTGTTGCCCCAGCGCCTGCCCCCCCTGTGGCCCGCTCCTCACCCCCGTCACCCGCCCCCGGTAACCCCGACATCGCCACGCCCCCCCCGCCCCCGTTCCCCACCACACTCGCACTACGCCAACCCTGCACGCTGCGGGACGAGGCAGAGCTCGCGCAGCTCTCACTCGAACGCGACGCGATCCTGCACTCGTGGAACCCATGCGTGCATGGCATGGCACGCATGCTCACGCCCTTCGCGCACCAGCAGCTGACGATGCTCACGTGGACGACATGCACGGCGACAGAGCACACGTGTACGGGGCCGGCGTTCCACACGGTGGAGTACTATGCGCCGGACGACGAGCCACTCGGGCAGGTTCTCGAACGGACGTGCCAGGAAAGCGCGCGTCCGTGCGCGGCGCAGCGGTGTGGGAGCGCAAACGTGCAGCACGTCCGCACGTTTGTGCACAACAGCGTGCGCATCCAGATGGTCGTCGAGCAGTTCCCGTGCCCGGTGCCCGGAGAGGAGGAAGAACTGCTGTGCTGGAGCTACTGCAAGGCGTGCGCGCAGACGACGCAGGTGACATGCGTCAGCGACGAGACGTGGTCGTACAGCTTCGCCAAGTACCTCGAGGTGCAGTTTTACCCGAACCGCGCGTGCCGCGCCGCGCAGTGTCCGCACGACTACTTTGGCGACGGCGTGCGCTACTTTGCATACCAGAACCTCGTCATCCGCTTCCACGCGGACGCCGTCGTGCCGTGGGAGCTCGTTGCGCCGCCCGCACGCCTGCTCATGCATGCGGACCTGCAGTGCGAGCTGAAGAACGAGGAGGCGATCGCCCTCTTCGTCCAGAATCGGCAGTACTGGCAGTCCGTCCGCGCGCGTCTCGACGCGCTCCAGCGTGCGCTGCGCGCGAGCAGAGTCCACGCCGCGGTCCCCGCGCTCGCTGCCTCGCGCGTGCGCGCGCTCGCGCTTCTCGCGCGCCTCCACAGCTGCGCGTACGCGGACTGCGTCGCGGTGCAGAAGCTCCTCGCCGCGGTGTACTGGGACGCGGGCCTTGACCTGCTTCGCCTGAGCGACGTGCGCCGCTGCCTCCAGGACAAGGTGGTCGCATGGGACGGCGGGTTCCTGGATCTCGAAAAGCATCCCACGCAGGAGCGCGATACCCGGCGCGCGGTGGCCACGCATTTGAAGCGTCTTTATGCCGATCGCGACGTGGCGGGAGGGGGGGGGGAGGAGGCGCCCGGGAAGGCGGCGGAGGCGGCAGAGGGGGGGGGGGAGGAAACGGAGGGGGAGCGAGTCAAGGATGGAAAAGAGGGGGAGCGAGTAAAGGAGGGAAAGGAGGTAGACCGAGTGCGGGCGGGAACGAATGGGGCACAGAGCACAGGACATGCGGACGCGCGGGTGGACGGAAAGGAGGGTTGCCCGTCGGTACGCGACACGGACACGGAGCGGGCATCGAGGCCCGATGGGGACTCGGAACGGCTGTCCGACAAAGAGATGCAGCAGCGTCCCGCCGCGGAGTCGAAACACCCGCCCGGCCCGGACTCGCCACGGCTGCGCGACACGTCGCAGCGGTCGCCCGGGGGAATGGGCGCCGAAAAGCACGCAGCCGCCCCGCCATCGCCCTGGCAAGAACGCACGCGCCCAGCAACACTTGCCCGGGGTGCGTCGTCCACAGACATGCCAGGACGGTCCCTGTCGCACGCGATCGCGCCGGATGCGCCGTCCGGAGCCGTGTCGAGGTCGGCGTCGCATACGGAGGGGAAGAATGTGACGCGCGGTGGGGACGTGGGGCGCGCAAGCAAGGGCGGCTTTCGAAATGCGCCGAGCCCATCCTCTCTCGCCCCCCCTTTCCCGACCTCTTTCGCGCTGCGGCCGCCGCCGTCTGCGCATGGCAAGGACCACCGCCCGCGCGCCTCTGCGGACGAGGGCCTACGCACGGGCTGGTCCCAGGCATACGCAAGGGCGCGCGGTGACCCGCCGTCGCGCACACAGGTCACGCGCATTGCGCACCAGTTCGACCGCCTTAGCCACGAGGCGGACAAGGAGCGCGAGCGGCAGCGGCACTATGGCAGCCGCCGGCGCCGCCCCACTCGTGTTGCGACGACGACGCATGCGACCGTGGAGGTGTTTAAGAATCTTGGCGAGGCGGTGCGCGGCGATGAGAGCGACGAAGACCCGGAGCGCGGCGCGGCGGGGGCGGACGGGGGGCCGGACGGGGACGGAGACGGGGGGCCGGAGGATGGCGGAGACGGGGGGACGGCCCGCGGGGCTGCGGGGGGTCCCGCAAGAGGGCCGGACAGGGAGCCGGCGGGGGGGCTTTCGGGGGGGCCGGGCGGGGACGCAGACGGGGTGACGGACGTGGACGCGGCCGCGCGGAGCTTATGGCGCGCGCCTGCGGAACACGGCGCTGCGACGGCGGCCCCGTCGCCGTCGTCCCCCACGGCGCCACCCCCCGCCGCGGCCGCCCCCGCCGCGCCCTCCTCCCCCCCTCCCCACCTTGACCCCCCTGCTGACCCCCCGACGGATGCGCTAAACTGCACGGCGCTTTTCGCGGCGCTCGCAGACACGTGGACGGCGCCCACCGGCGAGGCACCCGTCGGCGAGCTGCCCGGGCTGCTGTACCCATTGTGCGTCGCGACGGCGCGCGTGCTGACGGCAGTCTCAGCTCGGACCACGTGTTCGCAGACTCGCCCATTGTGGTGCGCGAGGAGGAGCCGAGCTCGATCATTGCGTTCACGCTCAGCACGGCGAGCTACCGGGAGCAGCTGCGCGCGTCGCTCGCCGCGCGCACAGCGCAGGACGCGGACGCACCGCGCGCCGCCGACAGCGCGGAGCGGCGGCGGGTGCTGGAGTCCGCGCTGCGCGACGCGGAGGCATCGCACTACCGCTACGGTGCGTGACGCGCATGTGTGGCTGACCGCAGTGTTCGACACGGGGAGCGTCAAGCTCTGGTGCAAGATCTTCTTCGCGGAGCAGTTCGATGCGCTGCGCCACGTCCACGCGTGCGGGGACACGTTCGTACAGTCGCTCGCGCGCTGCGTCAAGTGGGACTCGCAGGGCGGCAAGTCGCGCTCCGGGTTCCTCAAGACACGCGACGACCGCTTTATCATGAAGGAGCTCTCGCGCGCGGAGCGCGACGGGTTCGCCAAGTTTGCGCCGCAGTACTTTGCATACCTCGCGGACTGCCACGCGGCGGGGCGCCCGACCGCGCTGTGCCGCATCTTTGGCTACTTCCGCGTCGGCTTCCGCAACGCGCACACGGGGCGCGCGCTGAAGATGGACATCGTCGTGATGGAGAACCTCGTGTATGGGCACGCCGTCGTGAGGGTGCGCCGCCGCCGCACGCCGCTCACCACCAGCTCTACGACCTGAAGGGCAGCACGCGGAACCGGCGCGCGCCGGAGACCGGCCGCCCGTCAGAGGTGCTCCTGGACGAGAACCTCGTGCATAGTGCGTCGCGCGCGCCGCCGCTCACCGCAGCGTCCCCCACTGCGCCGCTGCTCGTGCGCGAGCACAGCAAACGCCTGCTGCGCGCTGCGCTCTTCAACGACTCCCTGTTCCTCACGAGCATGAACGGTGCGTGCGCGCGCGCGCGCGCTCACCGCAGTGATGGACTACTCGCTGATCGTCGCCCTCGACGACGCGCGCAACGAGCTCGTGATTGGCATCATCGGTGCGCGCGCGCCGCGCGCCGCCGCTCACCGCAGACTACCTGCGCACGTACACATGGGACAAGCGTGTGGAGAGCTTTGTCAAGGAGACTGCGATCCTCGGCGGCGGGGGCCGCGGCGAGCCGACGATTGTGCGTGCGCGTGCGCCGAGGCTCGCTCACCGCAGATTACGCCACGCCAGTACCGCACGCGCTTCCTCGCGTTCCTCGACCGGTACTTTTTGATGGTGCGTGTGGGCCCGCGGCGCCCGCTGACCAGCAGACCCCTGATCCGTGGACGCAGCCCGGCTGGGTACAGTGAGGCGCGGGGGACAAGCAAAGTGGGGGCCACAAGAGCAGGGGGTGCCACGGGAGGCATCGGTGCCGCTGTGGACGGAGCAGTGGATGCATGGGCGAGGGGGGTGGGGCTGCCACCGTGCCATGGGAGCGGGCGACACTATGCGCTGCGCCGCGCGCCAACGACGGGCCCCCGCCCTGGTACCGCTGCTGCTACAGAGGGGAGGCGCAACGCCTCCACGCACGCACACAAAGAGGCGGAACCCCCGCTGGGCGGCGCGGACACGCGCGGAACGCCGCGCGCACGCCGCCGGCTAAATGGCGGAGTAGTCAATGTTGCTCTCGTGCCGCTTTGCCTCCTGCAGTTTGCGCGCGGCCTTCATAAAGTCCTCCTGGATGCAGTAGTCGCGGTCCGCGCGGATCGCACACATGCCGGCCTCGGTCGCGACGTTGCGCAGGTCCGCGCCATTGAAGCCGTCGGTGAGCTTGACAATCGCCTCGTAGTCGAGCTCCTCCTTTTTCGCGATCGGGCGTGTGTGGATCTTGAGGATCTCGAGGCGGCTCTGCTCGTTCGGAAGCGGGATCTCGATCTTCCGGTCGATGCGCCCGGGGCGCAGGAGCGCGGGGTCGAGCGTGTCCGGGCGGTTCGTCGCCATGATGACCTTCGTCTTGCCCAGGTAGTCGAAGCCGTCCATCTGGTTCAGCAGCTCCATGAGTGTGCGCTGGATCTCGCGGTCCGCACTCGTGCCCTCGCTGAACCGGCGGCCACCAATCGCATCGATCTCGTCCATGAAGATGATGCACGGCTCCTGCGTCTTCGCATACGCGAACATCTCGCGCACGAGCCGCGCACTCTCGCCGATGTACTTGTCCACGATCGCACTCGCAACGACTTTGAGGAAGTTCGTGTCGAGCGTCGACGCAACCGCGCGCGCCAGCAGCGTCTTGCCGGTGCCCGGCGGCCCATACAGCAGCACGCCCTTGGGCGTCTTGATGCCGACCCGCTCGAACAGCTCCGGGTTCATGAGCGGGAGCTCGATCACCTCGCGCAGCTCGCGGATCTGGTCGGTGAGCCCGCCGATGCCCGCGAATGTCGCGCCGCTCGGGTCCTCGGTGCTCATCTTGTACACGAGCGGGTCGACCTCGCGCGGCAAGATGCGCATGATCGTGAGCGTGGTCATGTCAAGCGACACGCGCACGCCCTGCTCGAGCTTGTCCCGCGGCACCGACGAGCGCACGCCGACGACGTAGCGCGGGCCGGACGATGCCTTCACGATGTCTGCGGTCAGCACGCGCCGCGCGCCACGCACAGCGCTCGTCTTCGAGACGCCGCAGGACCTCGCCGATGATCTGGCCGACAGACTGCAGCGCCTTGATGTCGTCCTCCGTCTTGTCGTAGTCCTTCTCCAGGTCGCGCACGCTCCCCCGGACTGCGGTCAGCACGCCCCCGCGCGCACGCACGCTGCTGCAGCCCTGTCGCACGCTCATCGTGCTGGCGCACCGCCTTGCGGTACGCCTCGAGCGCGGCCGCCTTCTCGTCCGCCATGCTGGTTGTGGCGCCGCGGCGCCGCCAGGAGCGCTGACGCGGCGCGCCGCGGCGCCACGTGGGCCCGGGCGCGTCGGCCGAGACGCCCGTGCGGTGGCCAGGGGACCCCGCGTGCGGCGCGGCTTGTCTCCGGCCTTCTCCCGCGAGCTGAGTGTGGACATGGCGGCGGACAAGCCGATCAACTTTGCGGAGCACGTCCAGCTCAGCGAGCTGGGCATCGCCCCGGAAAACATTTCTTTTGCGACTGTCACGCTCGAGTCGGAGAAGTTCGTGTGTGTGCGCGAGAACACGGCGGCCGGGAGCGCGGTGACAATTGTCGATCTGAACGATGTGACGAACATGTGCGTGCCGCGGCGTGCGCGCCCCGCGCAGACCCGCGCTGACCGCCAGCACCCGCCGCCCGATGAGCGCGGACTCCGCGCTGATGAACCCCGTGGAGAAGATCCTCGCGCTCAAGTCGCAGCGGCAGCTGCAGATCTTCAACCTGGACACGAAGGCGAAGCTGAAGTCGCACACGATGCACCAGGACGTGATCTTCTGGCGCTGGATCTCGCAGTCGACGCTCGGCATCGTCTCGGACACGGCCGTGTACCACTGGAACCTCGACAGCGACGCGCCGCCGCAGAAGGTGTTTGACCGCCACGCGAGTCTCGCGGACACGCAGATCATCAACTACCGCGCGAGCGACGACGCGAAGTGGATGGCCCTTATCGGCATCTCGAGCAACACGGGCGACGCGCCGCAGTCGTTCAAGATCAAGGGGAACATGCAGCTGTACTCACGCGAGCGCGGCATCTCGCAGCCGATCGAGGGCCATGCCGCCTCGTTTGCGGAGCTGCGCACCGCCGACGCGCCCGCGCCGTACAAGCTGTTCACTTTTGCGGTGCGCACTGCGTCCGGTGCGAAGCTGCACATTGTCGAGGTCGACCACGCACCGGAGAACCCCGTGTTTGCGAAGAAGGCCGTCGATGTGTTCTTCCCCGCGGAGGCCGCGAACGACTTCCCCGTCGGGCTGCAGGTGAGCCGCCGGTACGGCATCATCTACCTGATCACCAAGTACGGGTTCATCCACCTGTACGACCTCGAGACGGGCGCATGCATCTACATGAACCGCGTCTCCGGCGAGACCGTGTTCGTCGCCGCGGAGAACACCACCGCGAACGGCCTCATCGCGGTGAACCGGCGCGGGCAGGTGCTCTCCGTGTCCGCGGATCCCGACACGATCATCCCGTACATCCTGCACACGCTCAGCAACACGGACCTCGCGTTCAAGCTCGCGTCCCGCGGCAACCTGCCGGGTGCGGACGACCTGTACCTGCAACAGTTCCACACGCTGTTCAGCATGGGGCAGTATGCGGACGCGATCAAGATTGCCGCGAACTCGCCGCGCGGCCTCCTGCGCACGCCGCAGACGATCGAGCAGCTGAAGCAGGTGCCCGCGCAGCCGGGCACGCTCTCGCCGATCCTGCAGTACTTCGGCATGCTCCTCGAGTCCGACACGCTGAACCAGTTCGAGTCGCTCGAGCTCGCGAAGCCCGTGCTCGCGCAGGGGCGCAAGCACCTGCTGGAGAAGTGGCTCAAGGAAGACAAGATCGAGTGCAGCGAGGAGCTCGGCGACATCGTGCGCCAGCACGACATGAGCCTCGCGCTGAGCGTGTATCTGCGCGCGAACGTGCCGAACAAGGTCGTCGCGTGCTTCGCGGAGACGGGGCAGTACGGCAAGGTCGTGCTGTATGCGAAGAAGGTCGGGTACGCGCCGGACTACCCGACGCTCCTGCGCCACGTCGTCCGGCTGAACCCGGAGCAGGGCGCGGAGTTCGCGAGCAGCCTCGTGACCGATGCCGACGGCCCGCTCGTCGACGTGGAGAAGGTCGCGGACATTTTCCTGTCGCAGAACCTCGTGCAGCAGGCGACGTCGTTCCTCCTGGACGCGCTCAAGGATAACCGTCCCGAGCACGGCGCGCTGCAGACGCGCCTCCTCGAGATGAACCTCGTGAGCGCGCCACAGGTCGCCGACGCGATCCTCGGGAACCAGATGTTCACCCACTACGACCGCGCACGCGTCGCAGCGCTTGCGGAGAAGGCCGGGCTCATGCAGCGTGCGCTCGAGCACTACGACGATCCGGCGGACATCAAGCGCGTCGTCGTGCACTCGAACCTGTTCGACAACGAGTGGCTCGTGAACTACTTCGGGCGGCTCACCGTGGAGCAGTCGCTCGAGGCGCTGCACGAGATGCTCCGCGTGAACATCCGGCAGAACCTGCAGGTGGTCGTGCAGGTCGCGACGAAGTATGCGGACCTGCTCGGGGCGGGCCGGCTCATCGAGATGTTCGAGTCGTTCCGCAGCTTCGAGGGGCTGTACTACTTCCTCGGCTCCGTGGTGAACGTGAACGAGGACCCGGAGGTGCACTTCAAGTACATCCAGGCGGCCACGCGCACGGGGCAGATCCGCGAGGTGGAGCGCATCTGCCGCGAGTCGAACGCGTACAACCCCGAGAAGGTGAAGAACTTCCTGAAGGAGGCGAAGCTCAGCGACCAGCTGCCGCTGATCATCGTGTGCGACCGCTTCAACTACGTGCACGACCTCGTGCTGTATCTGTACCAGAACATGCTGCTCAACTTCATCGAGGTGTACGTGCAGAAGGTGAACTCGACGCGCACGCCGCAGGTCATCGGCGGCCTCCTCGACGTGGACTGCGACGAGGGCGTGATCCGCGACCTGCTCGCCTCCGTCACCGGGCCGATCCCCGTCGACGAGCTCGTCGACGAGGTCGAGAAGCGCAACCGGCTGAAGCTCATCCTCCCCTGGCTGCGCACGCAGATCGAGGCTGGGAACACGGACCAGGCGCTGTACAACGCCATGGCCAAGATCAGCATCGACTCGAACAACAACCCGGAGGCGTTCCTCAAGGAGAACGCGCTGTACGACCCGCGCGTCGTCGGCCGCTACTGCGAGAAGCGCGACCCGTACCTCGCGTACATCGCCTACGCGAAGGGCTTCTGTGACGACGAGCTGCTCGCGGTCACGGACGACAACTCGATGTACAAGCACCAGGCGCGCTATCTCGTCCTCCGCCGTGAGCCGGAGCTCTGGGCCAAGGTGCTGCGCGAAAGCAGCGTGCACCGGCGCTCGCTCATCGACCAGGTCACCGCGACGGCGGTGCCCGAGTCCACGAACCCCGACGACGTGTCCGCGACGGTGAAGGCGTTCATGGCCGCCGACCTCCCGCACGAGCTCATCCGCCTGCTCGAGCCGATCGTGCTCGAGCAGTCCGCGTTCAGCAACAACCGCAGCCTGCAGAACCTGCTGATGCTCACCGCGATCCGCACGGAGACGCGCAAGGTGATGGACTACATCGACCGGCTCTCCGCCTTCGACACGGACGAGATTGCGAAAATCGCCGTCGACCACGGGCTCTTCGAGGAGGCGTTCCACGTGCACGCGAAGGCCGGCCAGCACCTCGCGGCCATGGACACGCTCGTGGACCACATCGTGTCGATCGACCGCGCGCAGCAGTACGCGACGAAGCGGAACGAGCCCGCGCTCTGGTCCCGCCTCGGCAAGGCGCAGCTCGATGGCCTGCGCGTGAAGGACGCGATCGACTCGTATGTGCGCGCCGAGGACCCGTCCAACTTTGAGGAGGTCATCGAGATCGCCGAGCGCTCCGGCCGCGAGGAAGAGCTCATCCGCTTCCTGCAGATGGCGCGCAGGAAGGCGCGCGAGCCCAAGATCGACACCGAGTACGCGTACTGTCTCGCCAAGGCGAACCGCCTTGCGGACATGGAGGAGTTCCTCAGCATGACGAATGTCGCCGACGTGCTCACCGTCGGCGAGAAGTGCTTCGCCGACGGCCTGTACGAAGCCGCGCGCCTGCTCTTCGCGAGCGTGTCGAACTACGCGCGCCTCGCGACGACGTACGTGTACCTGGGCGACTACCAGTCCGCGATCGAGTCCGCACGCAAGGCGGGGAACACGAGCGTCTGGAAGCAGATGCATGCCGCGTGCCTGAACCAGGGCGAGTTCAAGCTCGCGCAGATCGCCGGTCTCGCCGTCGTCCCGCACGCCGAGGACCTGCCCACGGTGATCCGCGCGTACGAGGCCAAGGGCTACTTTGACGAGCTGCTCCACCTCCTCGAGACCGCGCTCGGCCTGGAGCGCGCGCACATGGGCGTGTTCACGCAGACGGGCATCGCGCTTGCCAAGTACCGTCCCGAGCGCCTTATGGAGCACCTCAAGCTGTACTGGTCGCGCAGCAACCTGCCGCAGCTCATCAAGGCCGCGACGCACGCGCATCTGTGGCCCGAGCTCGTGTTCCTGTACATGAAGTACGACGAGTTCGACAACGCCGCGCTCACCGTGATGGAGCATGCGAGCGACGCATGGGATCACGACCAGTTCAAGGCGGTCCTCCCGCAGGTGGCGAACCTCGAGATCTACTACCGCGCGCTCACCTTCTACCTCGAGCAGCATCCGCTTCTCCTGAACGACCTGCTCACCGTGCTGGTGAAGCGCATCGACCACGCGCGCGTCGTCCGCATGTTCCGCAAGCGCGACCACGACAACGTGCCGCTCATCCGCGCGTATCTCATCGCCGTGCAGCACCTGAACGTGGAGGCGGTGAACGATGCGTACAACGACCTGCTCATCGAGGAGGAGGACTACGAGACCCTGCGGGCGTCCATCGACGCGTTCGACAACTTCGACGCGCTCGCCCTTGCCGCGCGCCTCGAGCGGCACGAGCTCCTCGAGTTCCGCCGCCTCGCGGCGCTCCTGTACCGGAAGAACGAGCGGTACGACGAGTCCATCTCTCTCTCCAAGGCCGACACCCTCTTTCGCGATGCCATCGAGACCGCCGCGCACTCGGGCGTCCCGCACGTCGCCGAGGAGCTGCTCAGCTACTTTGTCGACACGGGCAACAAGGAGTGCTACGCGGCCACGCTGTACGCCTGCTACGACCTCCTCGCCCCGGACGTCGTCATGGAGGTCAGCTGGCGTCATGGCCTGAACGACTTCACCATCCCGTTCCAGATCCAGCATGCACGCGACGCCCAGACAAAGGTTGGCACCATGGAGAAGCAGCTTGCGGAGCTCACCTCGAAGAACTCCGCGAAGGAGAAGGAGGAGGAGGGTATGTCGCTCCCACCCCCGATGCTCACCGCAGACGCTCCGATCATTGGCCCTGGCGCGTTCAACAACCGCCTCCTCACAGCAGCATCGCCCGCCGCCGACCCGAGCGGCGCTCTCTTTGCGCATCACACAGGGGTGTACTGAGCCCGCCCGTGTACCAAGGCGCTCCGTAGCGACTAAAGTTTGCTTGTACGGGGGGGAGCGGAGGAGGAACGGAGAACGGCACGGGGACAGGGAAGCAGTGGAAGAGAGGGAAGGAGGGCAAGAAGCATGGCCACCGTGCGCGTCGGCCGAGCAGAAAAGGAGCCCTTCTTGCCAGGGGGGGGGCTGGCAGAGTGGCGGTGGGGACACGGACAAGGACAGATGGCAGAGGCGGGGGGGGAGCGCAGAAAATTGGCAGTACATCGGACGGGGTAGGGGACGCAAGGAAACACGACCTCTGGCCAGCGCGCGTGGACAGCCGGCGACTGCATGGTGTCAAAAGTGTCGTGACGCTACCAAAGTATGGTGGGGCATGGGGGAAAATGTCGGCCCATGCGGGCAGCCGGGCGGCTGCTTGGTGGCAAAGGCGTCGTTCCATTATCGCAAGACCCTTTCAATGGGGCATGGGGGAATATGTCGGCCCATGTGGGAAGCACGGCGGCTGCTTGGTGCCACAACCACACTCCGCCCCCCACTCTACCCCACCCACCCCCGGGTATATCGCATGGTCCACAAACAAGCATACGCCTTTCCCCCCGGTGGCATCATGGCGCCTCCCCAACACCGTCCCCCCCCAACGACTGGACAAGATCATCGAAAATCTCCACACCGCGCGCATACGTCGCAATGTTCCCGTCCGCAAGGTGTGCGAGGACGTGTGCCATCTCACGGCGGCGGCCAATCTCGAACGCGTGGTGCTCCTGCAGGACATGTGCATTGAACGCTTGCGAGTGCTCATGCGCCGTGTTGACCGCGTCCTGGAGATCGCTCGTGCGCCGGTCGAGGCGCTGCATGCGCTCGATGCGTGCCTGCTCCTCATCGACACCCCACACGCGGTCGACGGTGGAACGCAGGTAGCCGCGGACGCCCGTGCCACGGATATTCCCCGTCACGCCCACATCGTGCGAGGTGCCAAGCGCGGCGAGCCGGTCGCGCTCCGTGACAACACTCGCAAGGTAGTCCGTGAGCCCCTCAAAGTCGAGCTGCTTGGACTCGCGCTGCTTCAGGATGCCCTTGTGCGCGTGGGTGTAGGCGATCATCGCGTGCAGCTGCGCAAGAACGTCGTCTGTGGACTGGAACATCTGCGGTGAGCGCGGCGGACGCACGACGACGCACAAACTGCGTCTCGAGCTTGCTGAACTCCCTGAGCGCGGCGGCGAACTGCGTGATGGTCGGCGCAATGCCGCTCTCGAGCACGGCGAGCTTGTCGAAGGCCGCGGCAGCATCCGAGTAGTCCATGGACAGATCTTCATTAGATGCGTTCATGGGTGTCGCATATAATTCGTCAAAGACAGCCACTTCACGCATGCGTAAGTTATCCGTTCTCTCCTCCGCGCGCAGCGCCCCCTGCAACGGACGCGCAACACATACCTGACACGCGGTTCCGGTTCCGCTGCAGATTGCGCGCGAGCTGCGTCACGCGGTCCTCCTCCTCCTCCAGCGCCGTGCGCATCGCGACGAAGCGCGGGTCCGGCTTGCGTACGCGCACGAACGCGTTCAGGATCGTGTCGCTCATCGACTCAAGCAGCCCCGGCGCCGGGGCGGCCGTGAGTGCGAGGGCGGTGTCGTCGCTGCCGCTGTCCGCGGCCGCGATCGGGTTCCCGCTGTGCGTGTGCATGTCGATGTGCTGGCGTCAGCGCGCGGGGGCCCACACGCACCCATTCGCTTGACTCGAGGAACTGCTGCAGGATTTTCGCGCGCTGCAGCGTCGGGTGCCGGCAGAGGCGCTCGAGGAAGAGCTGCAGCCTGCGCGGTGAGCACGAAGCCTCTCCACACGCACTCCGCACGCCGCCGCTCGATGAACTCCGCATGGAACCGCTCGCCGGTAAGGTAGCCTGGGGTCAGTGGCTGCCGCGGCTGCGCGCTCACTGATGCGGTGCTTCTCCGGGAGCGGCGGCACGACACACGCGGGAAAGTCCTTTACGAGAGCGTCGTGCAGAAACGCAAAGTCCTGGAACCGCTTCCGCGTAGACATGTACGTGCGCGCAAAGTGCGGAAGCGTCGTCTCAGCCCGCACGCCGTACGAGACAAAGGTATCGGAGCTCTTGCCGGCCGTCGGCGCGCCAGGAGGCACGTCCGCCGCGGACGCGGGCGTCTCCTTGCGTGGCTCTGTCACCTGTACACGCAACTCGCCCAGCCACGCCGTCGGCGGCACCGCGTCCGCCGCGCGCGGAGCAGAGGTGGCCATCGTTCCTGCCGTTTGCCACTCGCTGCCTGTCGGTGGCACCGCGGGCCGATGGTCGCACGCTGCCTTAAATCCACCGCCACGTGCGCGCACGAACCCCCGTGGGGTCGGTGGCAAAAAAAAAACACGCTGCCAACCCACGAGAATGACGCTGCCATACGTGGCCGACGCGCAGACGTCGCTGACGCCCGCGGAGTTGCAGGTGCTCCACGACCAGTACGAGACAGAGGCCGCGTCGGGACACATCACCACGCAGACCAAGTTCAACTATGCGTGGGCACTGATCAAGAGCCCCGCGCGGCACCAGATGTTGCAGGGCGTTGCGTTGCTCACAGGTGCGTTCGCGCCGCCGCACTCCCCTCACCGTGAGAAATCTACCGCGCGGATCCACCGCGCCGCCGCGAGTGCCTGTACTATCTCGCGCTCGGCCACTACAAGCTGTCGAATTTCGACGAGGCGAAGCGCTTCAACGGTGGGTGTCCCATCGCCGCACGGCTCACCGCAGGCCTGCTCCTTGAGCGGGAACCGAATAACCAGCAGGCACAGAGCCTGAACGCGCTCATCGAAAAGGGCGTGACGAAGGGTATGGGCGCGTGCGCGTCGCGGGGACGGCGGGCAGTCGGGCTGACGCACAGAGGGATACATCGGCATGGCCCTCCTCGGCGGCGCCGCGACAGTTGCGGGCCTTGCCATCACAGCCATGGTGCGCCGGCGCAGGTGATGCGCGAGCCGCCGCGGAGGACTGTGTCCGCGCGCACGGAGGACCATTGTTCGTGTCCGGCGGTCGGACATAAATATATCAGGAATCGCACGAGACGTAGATAATTGTCACGCGACGCTGCGCACCGTCGTGTCGGCTCCACGACTGCGCCCTCCGGACGTCGGTCGGCCGCCATGCCTAGCCCTGGAATGCAACGCCCTTGGTTTGGGCCTCGGCGGTGCCGCCTCCGGCAAAGCCGGTGCCCTCGCGCGCAAGCACAATCACGTCCTTCTCGCGCCGCTCCACACGCACACTGCAGTCCGGACACGCCGCTGGCTCCCCCGCGGTGCGCAGTGGCTCCAAAACAATCTTTTTCGTGCACCCCGCACACAGTGCATGCCCGCACCGACGCAGCACTGCGCATCAGCACTGCGCGCGTCTGAACGTACCATGGACATTGGTCGACTGCGCGAACTCCTTCATGCAGCATGGGCAGTACAGCTGTTTTTTCCCGTCTACCGTGCGCGTGCCAAACTGGATGTTGACCAGCCCCTTTGTCCTGCGCGTGAGCGGTGCCGCCCACGCACGCACGTGAGCTTGTGTGGCTTCTCCGAGCCCGCGATGCACAGCGTGGTCGACGGACGGTCATCGGCAGCGAGGGAGAGTGCCTCCATCTGCTCCCTGTCCACGCTCGGCGCGGCGCTCGGCAGCCAGAATGCGGCGATCGCCGGCGCCTCCCTGTCACTCTCTCTCCCCGCATGCGGATCTCTGCGCCCGTTCGCGCCGTCGTCGACGCCTCGCTTCCGCTTCGCCCCGTCGCCGCGCGTTGCGGCGCCACTGCGCTCCTCATCGTCGCCTGCCGGGACCATGTTCGCCGAGCGTACGAACGCCTCAATGCGCGCAGCGTGCTTCTCCTCCAGCGCGTCTGCTTCCTGCGCCGCGCGTTTCTGCGCCATGTCTTCGCGGCGCTTCGCAACGTCCGCAAGCTGTGCCTTTTGTGTCACGAGATCTGTGAGAATGCACTCCTGGACGAGTGAGTGTCATGCGCGCCGCCTGCGCGCCCACCTTGCAGTACACATGCCCTGAATGGCAGCAAACGGGGCGCTGTGCGCTCTGGAAGCACAGACAGCATGCGTTAAACGCGCGAAGGTTTTCCGCCGAGAGACGCAATTTCCGCGACCCCCACCGGTCTTTCAGCATTCTGTCGTGTGAGTGCGTACATGTCATGCACACGCACTGGTATTCTGCATAGGTGAAGTGACCCAACGCGGTATTCTGTTTCGAGTGGCGCGTCATGGTCCGGATGGGGGAAATGTGGTACGGCGCACGCGAGGCGCTCAGACTCCGAGGGTATCTCTCAAGGCCCCCGGCCGTGGCGTGGTACTGTCTGGGATGTATGCCGTTGCGGAATTGGCGCGCAGAAGGGGCAACGAGGTTTGAGCGTGGCGGACACAGGCGCAGCAGCACGCCTACACCAACTCCGGGCGGCACCAAATGCATACATCTATAGGGCTCTGCCGCGCGCCACCACACGCAGACATCCTCCATCTCTCCACACCCCCCGTTCGCGCTCCGCTGCTCACGCAGTGCCACCAGCTGCCTGCTGCATGTTAAACGTACTCCACTGGCCCGGGGGAGCCGGCACCTGGAGCGGATCGTGTCTGCGCGTCAGCGGCGGCGCATCCCATGAACACGCACGGCTTCCAGTCAACCATTTTGGCAGCAAGCTGGAACTCGTCCTTCGCCTGGTCGAGAATCTCCTCGATGATCCCTCCGTTAATCCGGTCCACAATGCGGGTAATCGCCGCCTCAGACTCCGCAGGATCAACCTTCGCCTCCGGCGTGAGCTCTGCTCGGACAGTGTCGAGCCGCAGCTGCGTCACCGCCTCTGACGACTGGCGGAAGACGGCCGACGCCGGCAGCGCTTTCAGAACGCCCAGCGTCTGGGTATATGTCGACTCCAGCGCGGGAAGTGGGTCAGGATGGATTTCCACGCCCGCCAGGTCTGTTGCACGCTTGGTGCGCAAAAACCGGCCCTCCGTACGGAGCGCCGTCGCAAAGAATCGCACGCTGCGGGTCGCGAACATCGTGTCGGCAGAGTGAGCAGGGCTCTCTCTGCGCCGGCGGTGGCCGGCGATACTTCGGCCGAGACAACTCCACCCAAAGCCCCCACAGGCACAGTTTCCTGGCCATCTCGCGCCGCGCGGTGGAAGCGGAAATGATCCCCTACGAACGCCCGCACGGTACGTTCCCGACGCATGTGGCTGCAGCGTATTTCTCACTCGCATCACCAGACTACCGCGCGGGGGAGCTGCCCCCTAAGCCGGCGTCCTCGCGGTCGCAGCTGCCTCCGCCGATGTATGGCTATATGCCGCCGGGACCGGAGCCGCCCATGGAGCCGTATCCGCCCTATGCGCCGATGCCACCACCCGGCAGCATGCAGCCGCCGTCTCCGCCGAGTCATGCGCGCGGATATGCAAAGCGGCGTCCCCCGGTGCGCGCTGCGACGCCGCCGATGCGATACGCGCCGGAGCCGGCCGATCCGGGGATGGAGTTCCACCCGATGTACCATGGCGGTGGCCGCGACATGATGCGTCCCCCGCCGCTGCATGACGACCGTGTGCGCCACGGCGGCATGCCCGCGATGGACATGGGCATGTGCATGCCGCCGCAGATGCCACCACCGATGCAGGAGGCGTCGGCGTCGAAACGGGATCGGAAACGGCGCGAGATCCTGGAGCGCCTCGACCGCACGCACTGGGAGGGCCTCGAGAACCGGGACGCGCTGTACCACGACGCATACATGGCGATGACGTCCACGTACCATGCGCTCCTCGTGCAGCCGGCACTCGTTCGCGAGTACGCGATCGCGCTCGCGGACAAGACGCTGCAGCGGAACGCGACGCTGCGGGAGATCGCGCTCTTCCACGCATACCGCATGGAGCGCAGCCAGCACTCGTATGCCGTGGAGAGCACAAAGGCCGAGGATGAGGCCCGCGTCTCGAAGCGCAACGTGCGCGACAAGCTGCTCAGTGTAATCGAAGACCGCAGGCGCCGGCTGAAGGACGAGCGAGACGGCGGCGAGTTCGCCGCGGATTTCCTCCTGCAGTCGCAGCGACAGCACACAACGCGGCAGCTGCGGTACAAGGGAGGCATGCCGGGAACCCCGCCGTCGCTGTCGCAGCTCGCGCGCCACGGCAGCGTTTTCGCGGCATCCGGCACGGACGACGACGTGTCGCCTCCCGGCAACGCCACGAACATCGTGAGTGCTGTGGCGCAGCTCCTGGGCTGGTCCGAGCTGGATGCGGCCGCGGCGATCGCGTCAGCAGCCGACAATGAACAGGGCGACAGTGACGTGTCGCCGCCGCGGACGCTCCTCTGCACCACACCCGACGGGACGAAGATGCAGGTGCCGATGCTGGATGCGTTTGGATCGCCGACATCGCTGCTTACGGGCGTCAACATGTCCATGGCTGCGGCCTCCGCGGCCGCCGCAGCGCTCTCGAAGAGCAAGAAGAAGGGGTCCAGTGCGACGAGCAAGCTCGTGGGCGTACAGGCGACCGCACCGCTCGGCGACCGCACCGCGCCCGACACGGAGGACGACATGGCGTCCGCTTCCGCCGCCTCCGCAACCCCTCTGCTCTCCTCCGGCGGGGGCCGCCTGCGCTGGGACACGGCCAAGTGCCTGAGCCAGCTGACGGGGGCCAAGGACTATGAGGTGGAGAGTGATCTGATCAATATCCACAAGATCGGCCTGAAGAGGCGGCGTCGTTAACGGTGCAGGGGCGGGATGCAGGCGGTGAAGAGACGTAGGCGTTGCGACGGGATGCTGAGAAGCGCGGCGTCGGTGTAATGCCGACAGCAGACTACCACGTGGAGCGCCGGCATCGTTGTTTCCCGCAGGGACAAAAGTGGCCCTCGGTGGCTTCCACACCAGCGCAGAACCTTGATGGACTCCCCCCAGAGCGCTCCTGCCCATGCATAATCAGTCGTTAATAGCAGGTATCTATACAGCAGGAGCCAGCTATTCGCACAAAATTCCAGATGCCTGGAGGAGCGACAAGACCGCTGCAGGTGCGCCGTCCTGCTCCCCCGCGTCGTAGCCAATCGAATACCGCACCTGAGCCTGTGCGAGTCCGTTGAACTGCGACGCAGCACACAGTGTGTATGCGCCCATGTTCTCGTAAACGAGCCAATCGCCAACATTCAGCGAGCGCGGCAGATACGTCAGGCGCAGAATGCAGTCAATGCTGTCGCACGTCGGTCCCCACACGCTGCATGGGTGGAGCGCATCGTCACGTGCTTCAAGCGCGTCCAGCGGAATGCCTGGCGGCGCGAGCGTCGCGTTGTAGACGAACTCGCGCCGGAGCGAGAGCACCTTGGGATCCACGTGCTGGTGGTCGAACATGAGACAGTTGAACGCGCCGTAGGTGCCGTCGTTTTGGTAGTACATGGCCGCGGGCGCCGGCGTGGGGATCTCCGCGGGCGTGGAGTTCTCCACCGCCGCACTGTCGTCCCGCCGTGTGTCCGCCGCGGGCGCGTCGCCCCGATCTCCCTGTCCCATGCGCCGCGCAATGACGTTCGTCGCGAGGGCAAATGCGCGCTGCACAAAGTAGCGCCCGGGCTCAGCAATGATGCGGAGGCCATTCGGCGTGCCCCGCACCCGGGAGCCACCCGGAGCAAACTGGTTGTCGGGGAAGTAGTCGTCGAGCGAGCTGCGGATGACCGACGCAATGGACCCGAAGTTATCGTGTTCGAAGCCGCCGCCGATGTCGAGCATGTCGAAGGTGTAGCCATGCTCGGTGCCCATGTCAAATGCTTGCCGCGCACGTGCAATCGCATCGTGGTAGGCCTCGGGGTCGTAGCAGCCGGAGCCCACATGGAAGCTGACGCCGACGACGTCGAGGCCGAGCGCGCGCGCCTCTGCGAGGAGGTGCGGCACATCCTGCAGCGCAGCACCAAACTTGATGCCGAGCTGGCACACGCTCTTCGAATCGTCCGTGAGGATGCGGACGACGAGCTTGCACGAGGGATGGAACCGCTTCATCTTGTGCAGTTCGTCCGGATTGTCGAACGTAGCAAGGCTGACACCCTGCGTCGCGGCGCGGCGGACAAACGAAGACGCCTTGCACGGGTTCGCATAAATGATGCGCGCCGGCGACACGCCCATGTCGAGCACTTTTTGGATCTCCCCGTTCGACGCGCAGTCGAAGCCGGTGCCGATCGCAGCGAGGAGACGGAGGATCATGGGCTCCGGATTGCACTTCACCGCATAGAAGGGGACGATACGCGGCAGCTCTCGGTGCCAGCGTGCATACTGCCGGAAAACCTGGGCGAGGTCTGCGACAAAGAATGCATTCTCCCCGTCCGCCTCGCAGGCGTCGACGTCGATCGCATCCAGCGCCACGCGCAGCTGGTCGGCCGTCGACCCCTGGTACAGCTCGCAGCCGAGCATCGTCTTGGCGAGCGGCTGCGCCGCGGCCGCCGCTGCGTCATCCGGAGGCGGCGTCAGCGAGCGCCAGCCGGAGCCGAGGACTTGCGTGAAAACCATCTCGAAGCGTTCACGTGTGCTCAATCCGTACACCACAAGGCCCGTGTTGCGAGATCACTCGGTCGTGTGGCCCGTCGCCCGCACGTTGGAGAATGGACTGCGTGTTGCTTCACGCAGATGCAGCAGTCTGTCTTACACTCACACTCCCGCGGACGGAAAGAAAGCAGCTCTTGTAAAAACCGTAAAAACCTGGGCCATGCGCTGCACGTGACCCCGACCCCACCGCGCGGGGGACCCATGCCCCAGCGCTCCCTCAGCCGGGTGGATGCAAAAGTCACCCCGCTTGGGCGCTCGGTCCGTGCAGCGCATGACGCGTACGGGGAAGCGCGAGCTGGCCGCTCGAGAGGGCGTCGTGCCCGAGAAGCGCGAGTCGGCGGATCTCGACGCGCAGCCCGGGTCTGTGCCGCCGCCCAAGAAGAAGCAGCCCAGCCGCCGCAAGGTTAATACCGCCTGCATCTACTGCCGTCGCAGCCACATGACGTGCGACGAGAACCGCCCGTGTCTGCGCTGGTGCGTGCCTGCGCGATGTGCTGACGCGCAGTGTGAAGCGCGACATTGGCCACCTCTGCCGCGACGAGGTGCATACGCCGACCCCTACGGCCGGCCGGAGCCGCCAGGCCGGGCATGGGTCCGACACGACGACGCATCCCGCCGCATTCGGGAATCCGATGATGGCGACGGAAGAGCCTCCGGAGCTCCTGTCGCATGACCTGAGCACGTCCGCGACGCGCGGGAACCTTGTCCTCCCAGACCAGGCGCGCAACGACGCGGCGAATCCGCATGCCGTCTCCGCGGACGCCCTCGGGGCGTCGCACTTTGGCGCGCCGCGGTATGCAAGCAACACGCCCGCATCGCTGAGTGGGCTGGGGTCGTCCTCCTCACCGGACATGACGCTGGTGTCCCCGGGGAAGATTCAGCGGGAGATCGACCCGAGCATGCCGTTTCTGCGGCAGCCGTTGCCAACACTCTCCTCGGGCGTGGGGCCGCCGGCTGGCATCAGCGCGGACCCCGCGGCCTCCGCACTCACACAGCGGCAGGCGCAGCCGATGTTCGGCGCCCCGCCGCTCGCGCTCCGGCAGGAACACGGCTGTGCGGAGCGCATGCAGCCCATTCAGGGCACGCAGCTCAGCGGCACCGCGTGGCTCGGTCTGGGCGGCCCGCTGAACCTCCTTCCCGGCAGCGACTCGAACGCGGGAAGTGAGATTAATGTGCTGAGCGAGTTTCTTGAGTCGCTTGACGACAACAGCCCTTGGTTTGTTCCCAAATCCGAGAAGGACACAGCCAAAGAGACGCCCTCGTATGAAATGAAGCCGGACAGCGCATCCGGGATGGGTATGCTTTCGCGCGACTCTGCGCCGTCGCTCCTCAGCACGCCGCCGTCCATGGCTGCGCAGGAGACAATCGGCGTGGACCCCGGGGCGGTGCTCGAAAGCGACGGGTCATTTGTCTCTCCGCAGCGGACGCTTGCGATGCGCGCTGCGCTGCCCGTCTCGCCCCTTGCGGCAGGACGCAAGCGCGGCGCGACCGAGCCACCGGCAGACCAGAGCCTGGATACATCGCCGCACGCACACAATCCGCCCGAGAGGCAACAGCACATGGCCGCGTCGACGTCCGCACTGGACGACGGCGCGGGTCCGCGCAGTGCGCGTGGATCTGGGCATACGAGCAACGTGGCCTCAACGCCGTATTCTCCGGTGCTTAGCAAGACCGCGTCGAAGACCGAACGCTTCCTTCTCACCGCCGCAGACCAGACAGACGGCAGCCGCGACGAGCGTCTGCGCCAGGTGATCCAGGCGAAGTGCGAGGCGGGACTACTGCGCCCATACAACCACGTCAAAGGCTACGCGCGGTTGAACAAGTGGATGGAGCGGAATGTGTCTGCGGCGTCGCGGCGCCGCATCCTGAAGCCGCTCTCCGTCTTTCGTCCGGTGTTCGTGTCGATCGCGAAGAACCTCACCAACTACGACCTGATCTACATCGAGGAGGCCTTCGAGCGCCTCCTCCTCGACTACGACCGTGTCTTTTCGATCCAAGGCATTCCTGCGTGCCTGTGGCGGCGCACGGGGGAGATCTACAAGGGCAACAAGGAGTTTGCCGAGCTCGTCGGTGTCCCGATCGAGTCTCTAAGGGAGGGGTGTCTGTGCATATACGAGCTGATGGCTGAGGAAAGCGCTGTGAACTACTGGGAGAAGTACGGCTCCGTGTCGTTTGACCCGAGCCAGAAGGCGGTCTTGACGATGTGCAAGCTGCGCACGAAAAACAAAAGCCTCGCCCTGGCGAACACGGCTGCGGAAAGGGGCGCAAGCACGGATACGGGTGAGGGGAAGCGCGACAGCGACGCGAGACCCGACAGAGACGACGCTGGCGCCGCGCAGGATCCCATGCCCACGGCGCCCGCGCTCGGCAGCGAGCGCGCGCGCGCAGACGACGGTGCTGACGCCGCCGGCAGCATAGACGCCCGCAGCGGCGAGAATGCGGGCGCGGGTCCGGGCAACGGCGCGCGGGCAGCGGCGCGCGCCGCCGCCGCCTCCACGGCCGAAAACGTACGGAACGGTGGTGCAGACGAGCGGGGGAAGCAGCCGCCATTTATCACTTGCTGCTTCTCATTTACTATACGACGCGACAAATGGAATGTACGTACGCGGCGGCGTCACACGGTACTCACTGCGCTCCTGCATCAGATTCCCACCATGATTGTCGGGGTACGTTGGTCTCACCGCGAATGTCTTGCTGATGCAATTTCCTAGAATTTTCTGCCCACGCATCCCGCGTAGTCCGCAGGGGGGGCGCGTACACTGCACTGACTGGGCATGCGGATGCCATAGAGAACGCCCTATATAGCACATCCATGTGCATGCCGTCAGATCGGGGCGCTCGTGCGTTGGCGCGCCCACGTGGAGGCCGCATACCATTGCATGACGCGCGCAAGGGGCGCGCGGGGCCCAATCAGGCACGCTGCTCCCGCGCGCGCCATGCATGGCGCGCTGTGTCTGACGCGCCCGAGCAGCATGCGCGACACGACCCCTAACCGCACCGCACGCACTCTTACCAACCTATCCCGTCGTGGCGGCCCCCTTTGGCCCGCCAAATCAACCATTGCCAAGCGGTTCCTGCTGGGTGGCAGCGGCCAGACGGTTTCTCCTGCGTTCACACCATCCCGTCACGTCTCTCTTCCTTTGCGGTGGCCCCCTCCCACACCGACTGGAGGGCGCGCGTGATCCCCCGTGACGATGACGTCCCAATATCCTCCGACCGCGCCGAACCGGCTTTCGCGGCCGGCTGCCGCACTGTGGTCTGTCGGGGTGCCGTTGCAGGCGGCGTCTAACAGCCTCGGTAACCGCAAGCGCGCGAACGATGCGTCGGGCGTGGCGGGTGTCTGGGACAAGCGCGCGCTCCATGCGCGCAAGACCCCGCTCGCCGAGGCCAACCGCGCCCCGGTCATGAACCAGAGCGGCGTGCCCGGTGTTGCAACCGGCTCTCGCCACTCCCAGAAGCCGCGTGAGTCGCCGGCGGCGTCCGCGCGCGCACCGCAGCCAGTGTCCGGCCAGCGCCCTCCGACGCGTCTGGAGCGCGAGAAGAAGCGCCACTACAACGACCCGCCCACGGTCGGCCCTTGGAAGCTCGGCAAGCTGATTGGGCAGGGCGCCTCCGGGCGTGTGCGGCAGGCAGTGCACACGCGCACAGAGCAGCACGCGGCTGTCAAGATCATCCCGAAGCAGATGCTTATCAGCAGCCGGATGAGCCTGCGCGACCTGAGCGCGAAGCAGGACAAGCTCACGCTCGGCATCGAGCGCGAGATCGTGATCATGAAGCTCATCGAACACCCCAATCTGCTCGGCCTCTGGGACGTGTACGAGACGAGCAAGGAGCTCTTCCTCGTCATGGAATACGTCGCCGGCGGCGAGCTTTTTGACCATCTCGTCGCGCGCGGGCGCCTGCGCCCGAACGAGGCGCGCCTGTACTTCCGGCAAATCATATTTGGCATCGACTACTGCCACACGTTCAGCATCTGCCACCGCGACCTGAAGCCGGAAAACCTGCTCCTCGACGGCTCGCGCCAGGTGGTCAAGGTCGCGGACTTTGGCATGGCCGCGCTGCAGCCGACGGAGAAGATGCTCGAGACGAGCTGCGGCAGCCCGCACTATGCGAGCCCCGAGATCGTAAGCGGGAAGAGCTATGACGGTACGGCGAGCGACATCTGGAGCTGCGGCATTATCCTCTTTGCGCTGCTCTGCGGACGCCTCCCCTTCGACGATCCAAACATCCAGACGCTGCTCAGCAAGGTGCGCTCGGGCAAGTTTGCGATGCCCGAGTACCTCGAGCCGGCCGCACAGAACCTCATCGCGCGCATGCTCGAGGTCGACCCCCGCCGCCGCGCGACGATGCGCGAGATCTGTGCGCATCCCTGGTTCACCGACAGTGGCCGGTATTCCGCGCAGAACCCGGTCACGACCGAGTTTGACTCCCTCGTGAACGAGCCGGTGAACCTTGCGGACATTGACCCGGACATCCTCGGGAACCTCAGTACCCTCTGGCCGGAACTGTCGCACGAGTTTATCATCCGCATGCTTCTGCAGCCCGGACAGAACTGGCAGAAGACGTTCTACTCGCTCCTTGTCATGCACCGGGAGAACCACGGCACCGACGACGAGGAGGACGACGAGGAGGAGCTCGACGACGACGAGCAACTCGCGCCCGACGCCCAGCCCGCGGACACGCAAATCGCCGCGACCCCTCCCCTCGCTGGGACGAACACGCTGGGCCTCTTCTCCGCACCCGCAGACGACGTGCCGGTGGCCGTGGGCGAATTCCCCGTGCCTCCGGCAAAGGACGCGGCCCCGGCACCCGCCGCCCTCACCCGCGACACCCTGCCGCAGCCGCCGAAAACGCCCCTCGATACGCTTTCCGACCACGCGGAGGCAGAGCTCGGCAGGCTCCGCCAACAGGTGCCGCCGCCGTTCACCGCCGCCGGCCAGCAGGCTGCACCGGGGATGCTCGGCTCCGTCGTTACCGCGCCGCAGTCGGAAGCGAGCGGCGAGCACAGCGTCGCGCCGACTGCGTCGACGCCGCCGACGTCGGAGAAGCACATGGCGTCCGCATCGCAGGGTCTCGATGAGCGCAGCGTCGCTTCCAGCGACCGGACGCTGCATACGCATGATGTCGAGCTCACAGAGCCCAGCGCCGAGGCACAGCCCGTTGCAGAGGCGCCGCGCACCGACGCTGCCCTCCCCGCCGTCGCCGAGGCCATGCACACGACGGAGGCCGCACCGCGGTCCGCCGGAGCGCCCAACTCGCTCGGTGTGTCCAGCACGGCCGCAGCATTGCACCGCGACACACGCACAGATGCCGTGCACCAACGCGCGTCGCACGCAGCGCCGACATGGCCCTTTGGCAAAACCGACGGTCTTGGCTCAGCGGACGCCTCCAGGATGGACCGGTCTGCGAGCCCACGAGCCACAAGCAGTGCGGGCGCCACGCTGGCGCGCAAACCTGCGCCGCAGTGGCTCGGTGCAGACGAGGCGCGAGGACCCGCTCCGGCGCCTTCGGCAGCCCCGCCCGCAGCACCGGCACCCGTGGCGCCACCGACGGGCCAGGTGGGGGAGAGGACACACGCACTGGGGTACACGCGGGCATCCATGGTCCAGGACCGCAAGGAAGCACATCCTCCTTCCCAAGGGCGCCCGGCACCCGCAGAGAAGCAGGGCACGCGCCGTCTCTCGTCATTCGTGAACAAGCCATTCTCTATGATTCGCAAACCGTCACTCGCCTCATTCCGTCCGCGGTCCTCGTCGGCGGCGCGCGAGAGTAGCCTTGGGCGCCTCGGCGAGTATCGCAGCGAGGGGCCCGCTGACGGGGGGGAGGGGAAGATGGCCAAGGAGATGGCAGCGAAGCACAAGGCAACGGAAGAGAAGGAAGCTGCCGCGAGGGACCGCGCCGCGGCAGAGCGTGAGACAGCGGAACGCGAGGCTGCACAGCGTGCAGCAGTGCAGCGCGAGGTGGCGGAGCGTGAGGCTGCGGATCGCGAGGCTGCGCAACGTGAGGCAGCGGAACGCGCGACGGCGGAGCGGGCAGCTGCGCAGCGCGAGGCGGCGGAACGTGAGGTTGCGCAGCGTGAGGCTGCCGAGCGCGCAGCTGCGCAACGTGAGCCTGCGGAATGCCTCGCGGCAGAGCGTGCAGCTGCGGAACGCGAGGCTGCGGAACGCGAGGCTGAGGAACGCGCGGCAGCGGAGCGCGCGGCAGCGGAGCGCGAGACTATGGAACGCGCGGCAGCCGAGCGCGAGGCTATGGAACGCGCGGCAGCGGAACGCGCGGCAGCCGAGCACGAGGCTGCCGAGCGCGAGGCTATGGAACGCGCGGCAGCGGAACGCGCGGCAGCCGAGCACGAGGCTGCCGAGCGCGCAGCTGCGCAACGTGCTTCAGCAGAGCGCGAGGCTGCACATCGCGAGGCTGCCGAGCGCGCCGTCGCGCAACGTGCGGCTGCTGAGGAGAAAGCCAAGATGGAAGCAGAGGCTAAAGCGGCGGCAGAGGAGAGAGCGGCGGTGGAAGCGAGGGCGGCAGCGCAGGCCAGGGCAGCCGCGGAAGCGAGGGCGGCCGCGGAAGCGAGAACAACGGCGGCGGCGGAAGCAAGGGCGGCGGCGGAAGCAAAGGCGGCAGCGGAAGCGAGGGCGGCAGCAGACGCGAGGAATCTCGCTGGCGCTGCCGCGAGCGCACGCTCGGCGCCACAGAGCGACGTCCGCCCTGTTTCTGCCTACACGCGCCAAGTGCCCGCGCCGGCGATCCCCAACACATCGCCGCTCCTCTCAAAAACGGAACAGGGGCACGCAAATGCATCGCCGCTCGCGTGGCTGCAGCGGGTTCCGTCCACGGCACAGCGCGCCCCCCCCAATGCACGCACTGAGTCAGGCACGACGAATGGCGAGGACTCGGTCATACGCAAGTTCATGCACGACATTGCCGACGAACTCGACTCGCTCGACTCCATCGGCGCGTCGCTGTGGCCGACGGCGACGGAGAAGCGCCGCTCCACCGCGGACACCTCCAGCACCACGCACAGCACTGCCGCACCCGACGCGTCGGCGGACAGCGGCATCTGGGCAGACCCACGCGCGGCGAACACCCAGCGTCCGGCAACATCCATGGACAACAAGGCAGTGTTCACCGGCGGCAGCGCACGTGTTTGGACGCAGCCGCCGAGGCCGTCCACTGCCATGGCGACGAGCGCCACGAACCAGTTCGACGACGCCGACGAGGACTCGCTCCTCGTGTCCAGTGTCGCAAACCGGCCGCGCCAGACGTCGCACGACAGCGTGAACCCAACGGTGACGCCCGTCTACGCTGCGTTTGCGCGGTATCCCCCGCTGTCTGCGCCCGCTGCGTCGGACACGGACACGTGCGGCATGGTGGGCGCCGATTTGGCGCCGCCCACGCGGCACCCCGCCGGAGCGCGCGAGATGCCGGTGCCGGTGCCAGCATCGCCGCTCTCGTCCATGTCGCCGGCATCGCTCGCGTCGACGTCGCCGGCATGGTCATACGTACCGATGAGCGGTGCGCACTCGGCGCGCACGTCCGCGTCCATGCATCCGGAGTCGCGCCCTCCTTCCGGTGTGGATGCCGCGGCGCGACCCGTGTCCAAGATGGATGTGTATGGGCGTCCTGTGTCCGCGCTCGACCCGCCGAAGCGCCCGGCCTCCGGAGCGGAGGCATACGGGCGCCCCGGCTCGGGTGCCGAGGTGTATGGGCGTCTGGCGCCGCCCACGGACGCAGCTTCTGGCATGGGCGCGCCCGCGTCGCGGCCGACATCAGTGCTCAGCAGCCACGCACACCGCCCCGCATCGCCGCACGGCGCCCACGCGCCCCGCGCGACATTGATGCAGGCTGGCTCTGCGGCCCGCCCGGCATCGCCGCACGGCGGCTACGCGCCCCGCCAGGCATCGTCGCAGGGCGGCCACTCGCCGCGCCCCACGTCTCCTGGCGTCTCGTACCCCGACCCTCGTCCGACGTCGGCGATGGCGCCGCGTCCCTTGTCCGCCGTGGGAGACCCGCGCCCCGCGTCCGCACTTGGCGAGCCGCGAGCGTCGACCGCGCTCGGCGCTCCGCGTCCGGCCCCCGTACCGCGGCCCATGTCCGTCACGGGAGGACGTAGGGTGCCCGGGTCCGAGCCAGTGGCCGCGCCCCCCGCAGGAGCAGCCCCGTCCAACGGCACGCCCTTCTCTGCGGCGGGCTTCTCCACTGCGGTGCGCAGCTCGACGGCCGCGCAAGTGCGTCCGCTCGCGCCGCGGGACCCGAATGTGCCCACGCTGGGAGCTGGCGCGCAGGCGCCGCTCAAGCGCCGGCGCAGCATCCTCACCGCGTTCCGCCGGGAGCCCGCGGCGCCGGACGCGAAGGCGGCGGAGGCCAAAAACCCCAATCCGTTCCGCCCCATGTCGCCCGCAGGCGAGTTCGGTGCTGCCGCGGCAGCGCAGGTGAGCGCAAAGAACTCGTGGTTCGCCGGCCTCCTGCACCGCCGCACCACGCACGTCCTCCTCTCCACGGGCAACCTGACGACCACCGTGGAGGCGTGCCAGTTGCTCCTGCGGCAGCTCGGCGCGACGCTCACGCCGCAGTCGCGGACGCAGATCGGCCTCCCGCTCACGCAGCAGGGGCCGTTGCAGTACCTGCTGGAGCAGGTGTATGACCACAAAGAGGGCACCGTCGTCGCATGCCGGCCGGTGCGCTTCCGCGTCGAATACACCATCCTCCCGATCAGCTCGCAGCGGCGAGTGCCCTCTGCACGCGCGACGACGCCCTCGCTCGGCCGCAAGGCCAGCATGGACCCCGCGCAGCCGCCCATGGGCAGCGACGCGCAGAGCGTGCGCCCGAATCCGCGCGCGCTCTCCCCCGTGGACACCCGCCCGCTCTCGCCGGGCCCTGGCGCACGCCCCATGTCGCCCGACGGCAGCGCGGCGTCGTTCGCTACCAGTGTTACCTTTACGCACGAGAAGGGGTCCTTGAGCGCCTTCCGTCTGTTCATGGGCAAGATCCGCCGCGACTGGACGCTGGATGCGCAGCTGCGCGATGTCGAGGCGTGAGGCGATGCGCAGGCGTCCGTGAGCCATTGCGCAGGCGTCCACGCAGCGCGCGCACACAGCAGCCGTGCGCGTGCGTACCGTCCCTTTTTTTCCCCGTACGCCAAGTTACTTCCTTTCTTTCTTTCCTCATGGATTCCGTGTTCACGCCTGTCACATGCACTGTTTTGGTAGCGATGCGATAGTACAATCATTTCTACGAGACGACTGTGCGGCAGAGGCCAAGTGGCCCGCGCAGCCCATCGTGCGTGCGGCACGGCGCAGTGCCCGGTCGCCGCGTCTTACCTGCACGCATGCTGCGGGCAGCCCGCGCGCGGCGCACGGCCTCCCGTCCCCTCGGCCTACCCCCCCCGTGACAATGCGATGAGTGTGGTCGCGGCTATGTGGCCCATGTCAGGATGCGCACGTGGGGAAGCGCCGCCTGTCCTGCTGCATGCTGCAGGCTCGTGCGTAGCGCGAATAACGCCCGCCTACGTATCAAGCTTTTTCTCCGCGTCCTCGTCCGCGGACCGCACTACCCAGTCCCGCGACGCGTCCTCTTCGACAACGAGGCGGTCGCCTTCGTACATCATGTTGGTCACCGCCGCGCGCTGCAGCACCTTCAGCTCCTCCTTGGCATGCTGGAAAAACGCCGCGAGCTGCTCCGCGGACATGGGCTCCTGCTGCGTCTGCGGCCGCAGCTTCAGCGATCCCGGGCCCGCTGTCGGTACCCGGGACAGCGCCGCGGCGCTCTCCTGCATGTTCTTGCTCACCTCTGTGTCACCGGGGGACAGAGCGCCACGGAATTTGTCCCGCGTGCGCCGCAGAAAGTATTCCCGGAAGTTGTACGATGCCTGCGGGATCAGCCGCACACGTGCTACACACGCACAAAAGAACGCGCCGCATTCATGTGCTGGCGGTACAGCGCCAGAAGCTGCTCCCGTGTGGGAGGCAAAGCGGACGACATGGCTGTCGGTGGCAAAAAGAGGAAGTCGTGCTACGTCCCAGGCATCGCCAGTGCACCGGTGCTTATGTAAGGCTCGCGCGCGCCGCCCTGCGCTCTGACGATGACGGACCATGGCGCGCCTGAGCCGACGCCCGCGCCGCCGCCGCTCCCGCCGAACGCGGAGCGGCTTCCGATGACGCAACAGCTCCGTGCGTTGTGCCGGGAAGCGGCTGACGCGCAGATGCGCTGCTCACGATTATCCGCGACAAAGACACGCCCCGTTCCGACTTTGTGTTCTACTCCGACCGCATCATCCGCCTCCTCGTGGAAGAGGGTGCGCCGGCGTGGGTGGGCGCGCCACTCACGCGCAGGTCTGAACCACCTTCCCGTCGTCGAGCACACGGTCATGACGCCGACGGGCCTGCCATACACAGGTGCGTCGCACGCGACCCCCGACGTAACCTATAGGTGTCGCTTTTCAGGGGCGCATCTGTGGCGTGTCGATCCTGCGCGCGGGCGAGGCCATGGAGAGCGGCCTGCGCGAGTGCTGTCGGAGCGTGCGCATTGGCAAGATCCTCATCCAGCGCGACGACGAGACCGCGAAGCCGAAGCTGTTCTACGCGAAGCTGCCCGAGGACATTGCGGGCCGCTGGGTGCTCCTCCTTGATCCCATGCTCGGTGCGTGCACCCTGCCTTGTGCTTACCGGCAGCGACGGGTGGGTCCGCGATCCAGGCGATCAACGTGCTCGTGGACCATGGCGTGAAGCCCGAGAAGATTCTCTTCCTGAACCTCATTGCGAGCCCGGAAGGCCTCTCTGCGGTGTGGAAGGCGTACCCTGACGTGCGGGTCATCTCAGGCTGGGTCGATGTGAAGCTCTCGCATCGCAGCTACAGTGTGTCTCGTGCGCCGTGGCGCTGACGCCACAGTTCTCCCGGGCCTCGGCGACTATGGCGACCGCTACTACAGTGGGTGAGTCGGGAGGCACGCACCGCAGTGGGGCACTCCCCCGCGCTGCATGGTGCTCGCCACGCCCGCGGGGACCGCGCGGGACGGCAGCGGAGTGTATAGGTGCGGGGATGGCGGGACCGATGCGCGTCGGTTCCCCCCGCCTCTCACGCGTGTGCCGCCCTATGTATTCTCTCCGCCGACTCCAATGCATATTTCCACGCCGCGCAGCTTCCTTCCCACTACGTGACGTTTACGTCGCAAGGTAGCGCCACTACAAGGTGCCCGCGGACCTGAGTCTATGGTTCCTGCATGGGCGTATTCTGTGGCGCACAGTAACGGTCTAGGCAGCTGATGCAGCTGTCTTCCCCAAGCCGCCGGGGTGCCCTGCGCTGCGTCAGATGCGTTGGGTGCGGGCGGGGGGGGGGGGGACATGAAGGGGGCAATGGAAAGGGGGGGAGGAAAGGGAGCGGGGATGGGGAGATGGAGGACGTCGGGAAAAGGGACGTCGGGGAATGTTTTGTGCGGACCATGGGCAGAACATGGCAAAAGGTAGACGCATCACGATGGGGACGCACTGCGCGAGGTGTAGAGTACATCGGTAGGGGGGGTGAGGGAAAGCGGCGTTGCCCCGCATCCCATGGGTGGCGACGGAATTCGTATCCAAGATTGAGAATCAATTCGTTTACAGTGGCAAGGGGATAGGCAAAGGAAATGAAAATGAGCCACTAGTGGTATTCGTCGGCATATGGAGAGGGATTGGCCGCGCACGCTAGCGCGACGCACCCCTACCTAACCCCCTGGCGCAGGCCGCTGTCAATTTCACTTCACTCGCGTACGCCAGGCTGCCTGCAGGGTGTCGATAGCCGCTCACCACGCCCATACCCCCATACAAGAACGGTCCCACGCTCTCTGCACCCTGAACACGTGTTCCCGACCGCGCCCCTGAACCCCCGGTCGTACTTCTACCGCCCTACAGGCACGTCCCAGAACGGGCGCCGCTCCCCAGCCCGCCCCGTCGCCACGTCCGCAAGAGAGACCGCAAGGCCGTCGGAGGCGCCCTCGTCGGCAAGCGCACGTGGCGGCGGCGCCGCGCGCGCATGGCGCCGCAGCTCGGCCATGTGGGCCACGCGCGTCTTCGCCGCATGGCGGCCGGTGCACGCCGCATATCCCGCCTGTCGGTGAGCATGGCACAGGGCGAGACGCACAGGCTTCAGCTCCACACTCTCGACGACGAGACTGACGCCGTCGTGCGTGTTTCCCCATGAGCGGCTCCTGATCCCCCCGCGGTGCGAGCCCTTGTACAGGATGAGCTTCGGGGCGATGCGCAGCGTCACCGACAGGTCACACGTCGCCGCCTCTGCGCGCGGCGGCGGCGCGCGTTCCCGCGGGTGCGCGTCCTCCGCACTGAGACCCTCCCAGGCGCGCGCGACCTGGCTGGAGCCCCCGCCGCTGAGCCACTCGGGCACGTCCGGGATCGGCGGCGCCTCGATCCACCCCGCATGCACGCACATCGCGAGGACGTCCGAGTCGTCTGTGTACACGTCCGTGCCCCACAGCCGGCGCTGCAGCAGGCCCGGCTGTTCCCAGAAGCGCCACGCGGCGTCCGCCGCGTCCGTGCGTGGCGCCGCGCGCGGCGTCACGTGCACGCGCGGCGGCGCGCTCGGCGCGCTGCGGCGCAGCCGCTTGTTCGTCTCGAGCTGCAGGCGGCAGTCGGTCCACGTGCTCACCATGCGCAGCTCGCTGTTGATGCGCGTGTGCTCGCGACCGCGCCAGCCGAGGGACCAGTGCCCGGGCGCGCCCGTGCCACTGAGCGCGGGCGGCGCGCCGGCCGTCGGCGGTGCCGTGCTTTCTGGGTATTCGCGCAGATGCGCGTGCGCTTGCGCGCGGATGCGTGCGCTCTCTCCCCGCCACACGTCCTCGCCGATGCCTGGGCCGAGGAAGCGCCCACTGATGCGCACCTCCACGGTCGCGCCAATATTCGCAACGAGCAGCTCCGCGGGCAGCGTCACGCGCGTCGGGTCGTACATGAACGCGCCGAGATGGCGCACCGCACGTCCGCGGTCCAGTCCCAGGCCGCCCCCCAGGACCATGCGTGGGTCGCTGCTGGACGCGCTGCGCCACTTGTCCACGACGCCCGGCGCACGGACGAGCGACGAGAGCAATGGCGCACCGGACGGCGGTGACCGGGCGCCGGGAGGGGAATGCCGTTCCCGCTCGCCGCCGTACTCTGGAGAAGGCTCAGAAGCGCGCCGCTTCGGCGCGCGGTCCTGCGTCGCCTCCCCTGCGTTTGCGCCTGCGTGGCAGCCATCCCGCGGAGGGGGTTTCGCGGCTGTCGCTCCGGGGGCGCTCCCGGGAGCGGCTCCGACCCCGGCCGCCCCCCCTCCTTCGCCTTCCTCTGCGGCCGCCCCCGGCCCCCCGCTCCCCCCCCCCGCCTCGACGGCCCCCGTGCCGCTACCCGTTCCTTGCCCCCCCCACCCCCCCCGCCGTTCCTCCTCCGCATGCTCCTCATTGTGCTGCCGACGGAGTTCCTCCTCCATCTGCTCGCAGCGGTCCAGATACTGCCACACGGGCTCGCTGTCCACGCGCAGCCCCGAAGCCAAATCATGGAGCTTCTGCTCCAGCGGCGAGAGCAGCGGCCCGTAGTGGTCCGCGGGTCTGCCCGCGGGCGTGTGCGCGTCTTGCGGAAGGAACGAGGTGCGCCCATCTCCGCCGCGCCAGTCTCCCCACCGCCCCTCGCCCCCCCACCCATCCGGCAGCGGCGGCGAGCGCGGCACGGCGTGTCCGTCAGGCGCCCCCGGCACGGAGTCGCGTGTGGGTGAGCAGTGGTGGCTGTGGTGGTGGTGGACGTGGTGGTGGTGGTGGTGGTGATGCGGCACGACGTGGTGGTGGTGCGGTACGACGTGGTGGTGGTGCGGGATCGCGGGGCGTGGCATGCGTTCGCGCAGATCCGCCTCCCCCCCCCGTGCCCCCCCGCCCATGCCGTCACCCCCCGCCGCGCCCTCGGCACCGCCCACAGCGCCGCGCACGCCGCCCGCAGGCCGCGCCGCGCTGTCCAGGCGCTCGTCCGTGTCCGTGCGCATATTCCCGACGAACGTGTCCTGCGCGGCGTAGTGCGGCGGCGGGCGGCCGTGGTCCCCGGGCTCCTCGGCATGGCGCACGCGTGCGTCCTTCAGGAAAGGCATCCTCTGGGCACCGGGAGACACGACGCGCGCCCGGTCCGGTGCATGGACGCGCGGCGGCGGCTGTTCCTGCGGGTGTGCCGCGTGCGCCGCGTCGCGTGCAAAGTGCGGCGGTGCGCGCTCGTACGCGTGGCCCGGCAGTGCGTGCTCATGCATGTGCTGGCCGCGCGCACTGCCGTCGCCCCACGGCGCGCCCGGCGGACTGAGCTTGCGTGGGAGGCGCTGCGCGCCGTCGCCCGTGGGCGCGGCAAAGGGCGGATGCATCGCGTATGCGTCGCCCATCCCAACGCGCCGCGGCGGCGGCGACAGCGGACGCATGGCGCCGCTGAACCGCCCCGCGCCGTCCGCGTCGAGGGGCGGCGACACGCGGCGGCGCGCGTGCATCGGCGGCGGGTGCCGCTCGTCGAACCGCTGGAGATGCGGTGCCGCATACGACGGTCCGTCCGTCGCGACGGGATACCCTTGCACGTCCGGCGGGGGCGTCGGGTAGCCATGCACGTCCAAAGGCCCCCGCGCATGCGCACTGCGCCCTTGGTATTCAGCCCGCGCGCCGCCCCAGCCGCTGGTCGGCGGCGGCGCGTCGCCGAACGCCCATCGTGCGCGCCCTCCCGGCGCGCCCTGTGCGCCGGGGGCACTGTGTGGCATGCCGTCTGCATCGCTGGGTGCATGCAGTCGGCCAGGATGCGCATGCGGCACGAGTGGACGCGCGTGTGCGCCACCGCCGAGCGGCGGCGTCCGTGTCCGGCGCGTCGGAGACTCGTGCGGCGCCGCCGCACGGTGCGGTTCATACGGCACACTGCCCGCGTAGGATGCGCGCACGTCCTCGGCCTCGCTTCTCGATACCATGGAGCTCACGCGCATGGGGTCGTCACCCGGTAGTAGGGCCATGTCGCCGCCACGCAGCGGCGGGGGGGGAAAGGAGAGCGGCCGTGGCGCACCCCTCTCGCCCGGCACAGGCACCATGCTCCTCTCGCGCATACCCCCCTCGCCACCCATGTCCCCCGTCCTTCCTTTTCCGTACGCATAACCGGACTCCCCACTTGCAGCATACGCCATGGTGCGCGCGCCGTCGCAGTGGTCGGCGATGAAAAGCAGGTGCGTGGCAGCCCGCGTGCGGAGTGGGATTAGTCAGTGTGGAGGCGGCCAAGTGGAAGGCATCGGTCGACGCGCTGGGACACGCCCGAGAAGCGTGGCGAGGCGCGACCAAGTGAAACAGTGCATCGGGCGGCCATCTGCGTGGCCAGCCATGGAAGACGGTGGCACGGTCGGCGCGTCCCATGCGTACACATTTCCTGAACTGCACTCGTTCGCGCCGTTTTATACGCTGCAGCCGAACCCGCAGACGGCGGCTACGCAGATTGACGCATGGTCGCAGCTGATTGTCGCGTACTGTGCGGCGCACGGCCGGTTCTTGCTGGACGCCGCGGGTGCGTGGGAGCGCACGAGTGACCTGTTCTGCGACCGAGACTTGGATCGTGCGCACAGAGATGCCCCCCGCTGACGTGCAGGCGCGCTCTCGCCGACGACGCTGCAGGTGATCTTTGCGCGCATGGTCCAGCAGGGTACGCCGCCGCGCGACGCCGCTCACCGGCAGGGCGCGCAGTGTACGAGCCGCCGCTTCCGCGGAGCGTGAAGCCGCCGCACGCGGGCAGCGTCCCGGTGGACCACCGCACGCAGGCGCTCAGCGTCCAGGCCGCAGCCGCAGGCGCCGTACCCACGGGCGTGCCGGGCAGCGTGGTCCTTGTCCTGTGGCGCACGCCGGACGAGTGGGGGACCCTGCTGTACAACTGGGTGCGTCGCTGCGTCCCGGGCCTGACCTCAGATCTGTGATACGGGGCAGAACCAGAGCGTCTTGACTTGGTATGAGCTCACACAAGGCGACTTTGTCACGCGCAACGGTGCGTCCAAGGCGGCGCCCGCTCACCCCTGCAGCACTCCCGCCGCAGCTCCTGCGGCTCGCGCTGCAGGCGCTCGTACGCAAGGGCCGTGCGCAGGTGTTCACAGCCACGTCGGCGGGACGCTTTGCCGCGTCGCGTACGGATGTGCTATCGGATAGTCTGGAGGCCAGCGGAGTGAAGTTTGTGTAAGGCAAGGGGGGCATGCACGAGCACCGGTGCGGCTGGTTGCTGCAGGGGATGTAAGGCTGTGGGATCAGGTATGGGGCGAGCGCGTCCAGCCGATGGCATGAGCGTGTACTGCGGGGGACAAGGTGAGCCATTGAGCGACGGACACGCCAGTCTATTGGCCCGAGTGGGTAGGCGAAGAGAATGATTGCCTGGTGGCAGCCGCTTCTTCCGCTGAGCGTCAGTCTTGCGTGGAGTGTGTTGTCCGGCTGCGTCACGGACCTCGAGTGCTGATGGCATGCGGTGTCCTTTTCTCCGCGTCTTGTTCGCGCGCAAGACAGGCAAACGCCGGGCGCCTCTTGATCGCATGGTGCATGCCGGTCCAGACGCACGCCTCTTGCGTGCATCATGATTACCCCGTTCTGGGTCCGTTTTGTTTGCGCCACAACGACGCCCCTATCTATGACACGCAACCGCCCCCCCCCCCCTTTGCGTCCGGCCGTAGCCTATGCTCAGCCCTGTCCGGATTGCATGCTGACAGCGCATGTCCCGGCATTTTCTGATTGCATCATGACAGCCTTTCCGTGGTCCGTGCGTCTCCTCGTTCCGTCCCCTGCTACTCCTCCATCTCCCCCTCCACCTCCTCCTCCATCTCGTCACCATCATCCGAGTCTCCACCACCACTCCCCTCGTCCACCTCCTCATCCCCCTCAAAAACAAGCCCCGCGGCACGCGCCTCGCGAACTTGTTCCTCGAGCCGCGCGAGCTCCTCCTCGCTGTCCTCCGCCGCATCCACGTCGTCGTCCGAAAAGGCGTCTGCATCCACGGGGTCTTCGTTGTTATCCTCCTCGTCTTCGTCCTCGTTTTCGTCCTCCAACCCCACCCCGGCCCCGGCGTTGTACCCGACGACACTCATGCTGGTAAGGCGCGAGCCGCCCGTGTCGTAGGAAGCGATGGCGTCCACGCACCGCACCGCGCCGCCGCCGTCGACGGCGGCAGTGAGGTCGAACGTGCGGATGAAGCCATCCGAACTGATCGTCGCGGCAAGCATGCTCATAGTAGCGCCACAGCGCACGCTCGCCGCACCAATGCTACGGACACTGGGGCTTGTGAGCGGGCCAAGTCATGGCGCACATACCGGTTTCCGTGGCCAACGAGGCGCGCGATCTCCCGAGGCTGCGGTACAGAAGCATCGCCGTCGTCATCCTCGTCCGCCGCCTTCCCAATGAGATCGTCCAGGTCAAACACATGCACGACGCCGGCGTCGCTCGCAACCAGCAAAAGCTCATGCTCCGCGCCGCCGGCGAGGGCCATGCGCACGAAACACAGATCATGCACGCGCTTCGGCGACTCGACCTCCGCGAGCTTCGTCATGTCCGTCGCGAAGACCATCACTTGGCGGCCCGCAAGCACGCCGAACCGGTGCCCCGTCGTGTTCCAGTCGATGCGCTCAGCCTCGATGCCGATCTTGACGGACCCCGAGCCGACGCCACGCATCAGATCCCACATGCGGATCGTGCGGTCCGCCCCGACCGACAGCGCCACGCGCCCGCTGGGGTGCGCGCACGCCCAGTTCACGCGGCCGGTGTGACCCCGCAGCGTGCGCAGGAGAGACCAGTCCCGCGTACGGTACAGGTTGATGGTGCCGTCCTCGCTGGTGGAGAGCATAAACGTACGCGACGGGAATGAGAGCGAGGTGATAGTTCCTGCCGTCAGTAGGAGCCGCACCCGCACGCACCCTCGTGTCCCTGCAGTGCGCCAACCTCGCGGCGGCGGCGCAGGTCCCACACCTTGATCGTCTCGTCTGTGCCGCCGGTAACAAGCCACTTGCTTCCCTCGCCGGCGCACGCAACAGACCGAATCGACGAGACGTGTGCGGGAAACACGAACTGCGGCTTCACTTCCGCTGCCATGCTTCCGTCGTCCGCCTCATGCACAAACGTCGCAATGCCGTACAGGAAGCGCTCGTATGAGCCCGCCACGATGCGCAGTCCCGTCGCCTCCGCATGCTTTGGAACCGCGCGGTGTTTGGTTCTCGGCTGCGGTGCGGCTGCCTGCACGCCCTCTTCCTGCGCCTGAATGCGCGCTTTCCTCTTCCTCACGGGCGCGCCCATGTCTGCGTCGCGGTCCTCGGACATGCTCCTGCGTCGCTCTGTGCGCGGCGCTCCGTGCGCCTCGGCACGCGTCCGCTTCGCAGTGGCGGGACGTGACGACGCCGCGCCGCCTCCGGCAGCAGCCACACGCACCGCACCCGCACCCTTCCCTCCCCTCGATGCCTTTCGGTGCACTGTGCCTGACGCCCCGGCTTCCGCGGTCGCCCGTTCCCGGTTCTCACGTTTCGCCATGACGGACGGTCCCTCGAAGAGACGGCGCCGCGCAGACATTTTGTATCACGTGATTGGCGGGTGCAGACGGGCTGGGCACGGGATGCGGGGAAGTGGGGACGGGGGCCGAAGGGAGGGGCGAAAGGAGCACAAATCTCGTTAGATATCATAAATGGTGGGGGGGCGGGGGACTACATTGGCATAGTCACAACGGGCAGACCTGTGCAGCATCCTTGACGAGCTGCACCATGTCGGCGGTGGTGTGCGCAGCTCGCCGCGCGTCGCGCGCGCTCACGCGGAGCCACGCAGGCGCGCTGATCTGGACAGGGCAAGACATGGGCCAGGCCAAATTTGCGTCAACGTCGACAGACGGCAACGCATGCGCGTCCGCATGCAGTGGATCGGACGTGCGGATAAAGCAGAGGCCAAGGGCCACCGCGACCCCGGCCGCGCCCGCCGCCGCCGCGGAAAGCGCCGCTCGTCGACTCGCATCCGGCGTCTGCGGCTGCGCGGCGGAAGTAGAGTACAAGCGCGCGGCTGCACTCTGTCTCCGCCATATGGGCGTATGCGAGTCGGCGAGGTCGAGCATCGACGAGATAGAAAGCGCGACGGTGAGGTTGTTCGAGTGCTTCGGCGTGCGGAGCTGCGAGACAGCGCGGGGCCGCAGTGGTGCCCCGGCTCTGGGCGCAGTCTGGAGGGGCATGGACGTCGTGGTGCTTGGCTTGGGCAGCATGCGCGTCGCGGTGTGCATTCGCCGGTAGCGGAAAGACATGGTGGATAGGAAGCAAGCGTGGAGGACTGATCGTACTGATCAGCCGAGCCCCTCCCGAGTCACCCCGCCAAGCCGCGAGTCACGTCGCGTGTCCATTTTCAGAATGCGGGGTACAGAGAGTGCCGGATTCGGCCGAAGCTCTATGCAGCGTCCCGGTCCGCACCGACGCAACTACGTAAGCAGGGCTGAACAGGCGCAACTGCCATTTCACAGCGCCGGCTGGATAAGCGTCTGCGGCGGTGAGCATGCGTGCGCGCGGCGCGGCATGGCGCGCAGCAGTGGGCCGCCACCCGCGCGCCCCCCCCGTACGTACAATATTGTCCCCCTTCAACAGTAGTCGCCCTGCAGTCGAAAAGAACCGCCCCCATGCCGCACCGCCGCATGCATCCGCCATCAAGCACACACATGCACGCGCACCGCGTCCCATGCACCATGTCAGCATCCATGGCGGGACAGGCGCTGTACGCACCGAGCTCCTTGCGCACTTTGTCGGGCGTGCAGCGGACCTCCTCCGCATCGGCGAGCGTCACGTTCATGAACTCGTCAAACCCCTGCACGCCATGAGTATGTCGTGCACGTCGCCCACGGCGCAGCACGCACGATGATCTTCCCCTCCAGTCGGAACTCCGTGTTGTCGTACAGCCAGAGCGACACGCGGGTTTGTTGTTGCAGGTGCCGGAAGATGACATTGATCGGCTGTACCATAACCTTGTGCTGGCGACCCGACATGATGGATATACGCGCAACGCTCTCCTGCGCATCCGTCAGCAGTGTCCCGCGCGCCCCGCCCCCGCTACGCACCGACGTGGTCCTCAGAGACGCAAAGCGTCTCCGTCGTCGCGACGGCCGCACAGAAAGGTCACGTGCTATTGGGCGGCTACCAGCGATTCGCGGGCGTGCCTGGTGGGTCTCGCGCTGCTCGACGCGTCGGCGACGCGCTGTTCAGCCCGATGCCCTGGTAGTCGCGCCCGCGCCTCTGTGGATCACGCGCCAGCTCTTCGCACTCGCGCAGACGTGCCTCGTCCTCGCGCTGCTTATACTCCCGCTCCGTCAGCTTGCCCGGCGACGCCGACCGCCGGTGGCTGGTATGCGCAAAAAGCGCCCCGCGTGTCTCCGCGGCGCGCAGCCGCACGGGCGAGCGGTGGCTGACGTCCTCGTCCGCGTCGGATGTGCGGCGCGTGTCCGGGCTCGCCGCTCCCCGTGCTGCCTGTCGTGGAGAGAGTGGTGCAGCGGGGGTGTCGTCAGAGGTATAGGAGCGTGGAGGTGGACGCAGGAACGGGTTCGCGTCAGCGATCGAGTCGCGCCGCAGCGGGCCCCGCAGTACGCTCTTCGATGGCGACGGTGGCGCGGGTGTGCGCGCAGCCCTCCTGGGGCTCGACGGCGGTGGTGGCGGCGTCCGCAGGAGGCGTGCCGCCTCGAGATCCGGCATCTGTGCTGCCGCCTGCTGCTCAAACGCACGGGGGTGTAGATAGAAAAGAAGGAATTCGAGGCACTTCGTCCCCGTCACGGACGCGGCGGGTCCCTGGTGCGCACTCCGCACGCGCCGCACGATCGCTGGGCCCTGCACATGTTCAAACAGGTCGCGCACTGGTCCATCAGCATCCACGAGGATACACATAAGCGTGTCCAATGCGTGGGACACGAGCAGGCGCACAGGGAGTGGTGCTGGGTCGCTTTTGGTGTAAGGAGCATCGACAATGCACAGGAGTAGCTGGGTGTAAGAGGGCGCCGGGGGAGGGGGTGGGGGGATGGGTGGAGAGGGAGAGGAAAGTATGGGCACTGAGAAGCAAAGCGCCCTGCTTCTCCCGGTCTCCCCCTCGCATGCGCGCACATACATCAAGCTTGCTCCGCGACGAGCAGAGAGCCTTGCTGGAAAACTGCGTCAGGCACATGCCCTGGAGCAGCGACAGAGCACACCCCATCTCCGACGCGAGGGTTTCGAGGTGGCGCGTCGCCGGCGTGGACATGTCCGCGGCGCCGTCTCCCAGCGGTGCATTCTTCAATAGGATGTGCAGCGTGGCGACGTGTGCAGCAATGCTTTCCGCCACTGCGTGTAAGCTACGCGCGAACGGCTGCGCACAGTACACCCGCACGCCGTCGGAGACAAACGACCAGTCGCAGCAGCGCTCCAGCTCCGCATGGAATGTCTGCTTGTTCGTGAGGCGCTGCATCTGTGGCAGCTCTTCCAGCATGCGCCGAGCGACAAAGTGCTCCAGCTGGACGAGCGCATACATGCGCTCATCCGGCGACGAGAGCGGGGACGATAGCTGCCGTTAGTCGTGTACAGTGCGGACACACCGCGTCGAGAAGCGTCTGCAGCGACGCCGCCTCGTGGAGCTGCATCTGGCGCGAGCTCGGCATGCCATATGCGCGCACAGTGCGCCCGGGGGGCGTTAAGTGTAGGGGCATGGCCTGTGGAAGAGCGGCCGCAGCAGATCGGGGCGTCGCGAGCCAACCGAGTCGCGGACGCGGCCAGGCAGTGTGGAGGCGGTGGGGGGGGGCGCTGGCCGGAGAAAATGCGCATATTTTGAGAATTGTACCTGGGTGGAGGCCGACGCCCTGGCTTGTGGGGCGCCGGCGCGGTAGGGCGGTGTGGTGCCGCGGGGGGGGGGGGGGCCAAAGGGGACGCACGCGGTGGACAAGGTAGTGGTGCTACATTTACGGCGGAGAACGATGCAGCTCCCCCGCCCGCTGCCCCCCGTGCCCCTTTTGCGTACCCCTAATCCAGCCGCTCGCGACGCTCTGACAAAGTGGTGTGCATCGGGATGACCCCCTTCGGGTCGGACACGTGGCCGCCGCCGGCGGATGCGCGGGAGCTCGAGACGCCCGTAGCGGCGGTATTCGCGAGACGCGCAGCCTCCGCCTGCCTGTTTTTCCCCACCGCATACACGATGCCGGCGAGAAAACCGATAAAGATACCCAGCGAGTTGTACGGGGTGATTTTGTCGCCGAAGAACACCATGCCACTGAGCGCGAGCGGTAGCTTGTTGAGCGCACCCACCATGCTGTATGTCGTGCTGCTGGTCGTCCGGATGCACCACGCGGTCGTGTAGCTGATAAACACGGCACACGAGCCGGAGAATATGATCGCGAGGATCAGGCTCATGCGCCGGTCCTCGGGGAAGTTGCGCTGCAGCGTCGACGCGCTCCAGTTTTCGACTGCGAGCGACATCACCGCAAGCACAGGGATCGAGAGCAGGTTGTTGTAAAACATCGTGTCCCAGTCCTTGAAGCCCATGTGCTTGATCCGCTTGCGCATGACGAGCACGTACGCGGCGCTCACGAGGCAGTTGACAAGCATCCAAAAGTACCCGCTGTGGCCAAGCTCCATCCATCCGGACGTCGGCGGGGCGGGCACCGTCGGCGGATGCATCGAGACGTAGACGCCGACGGCGTTGGTGTCGCTCGCGCGCGCGGCGCGCATGGCCGTCGGCTTGGCGAATACGCTCGCCATGTCCGGCCACGCGGCGACGACCGACGAGAGCACCATGAGCACAAAGGAGAGAAATACCATCGGCGTCACGCGTCCGTCGAACCAGAGCACCTCGCCGTACGCCTGCGGTGAGCGCGGCGCATGCGCGACACACAATAAGGATGATCGTGAGGTTCTTGAAGATTGTGTAGATGGGGATGTTCAGGTATTGCTGCGGTCAGCCTCCCCGCGTGTGTACGCACGAGTGCCTTGCTGCCAGTCCATATGACGAAGACGAGCATCGTAGAGATGGGAAACCACGACTTGCAGTCGCGGTAGTTCAGGCCGCGCAGCTGGATCCAGCCCAACCGCTGCGCGATGCAGACCATCGTGATGCCGACGGCACACTGGCACAGTAGCACGAGCAGGTTCATCGAGAACCCGGCGCCGGACACAGTGAACTGCGGTGAGCGCGGCAGCGCGCAGCGGCGCACTTTGTTCACGACGGTCATCAGGATGCTCGCCATGCAGTAGCTGAGCACGGGTGCGGCCGCGTGCGAGTATGGCGACGTCTCCATGCTGCTCTGCAGCCCGCCTGTCGGCGACGGCGCTGCTGCAGACGGCGCGCCGCCGTCGTCCGAACTCAGCAGCCGGGACCGGGCGGAGTCGCTCTCTGCGCCGGGCTCCATGTGGCCCCGCAGCGGACCGAGCTCGATTGCCGCGTCGTCGCCCGGCTCCCCGCGATGTCCTGCGGGCCCGCGTGTCGCGTCCATGCAGACTGTACTCGGAGTGCGTTGCGGAAGCTGCCACAGCAACCCCTGCACGTGCCCGGCAGCGTGGCCTTATTTCCACGACTCCCGCCGCCGCCCTAGTTATGTCGACGGGGGCTGCGTGTCGCGAAGCTGCGTGGTGCCGTCGCTGCGTTGGTCACCGCGCCGCATCAATGCACCCCGGAAATGTAGCCGTCGACCGCCGAGCCCTCTGCGCCCGCTCGCGGCCCTTTCGTCTCTCCTATGTGTCATGTCCACTTTCCGCACGCCCCCCCCCCGCCCCCCGTCTCCCATGTGCGTCATGTCCCGTTTCCGACCTCACCCCCCCCTAAGCCCACTCCCTACCCGCTCCATCCTCCCCGACCGCCCTGATCATCCCCCTCACCGCAGCGGCGGCCGCCACAGCCTCGGCAGCCATCTCCTGCACAATGTCCGCGGCAGGGCGCACGTCGTGGATGCGTCCAATGCCACTGCCCGACCAGATGATCAGCCGAGCGGCATCCTCGCTCGCGATAGCCTCCCTGTACCGCGCCTGGCGCTCCGCGGCACCCGGCAACTCGCGGTCCGACTTCGCGTCCGGATGCGCGCGCTGTGCGGCCTCGAACTCATCGATCGTCTCGCTTCGGAGGCCGCGCCCATTCACGCCGTGCGGCCAGTCCAGCGTGCCCCTGGCATCATCGAACCCCATGCTGCGTACTGTGTCGCGCCCAGACGCGGCACATAGGCGCCGCTTCTGTTCCGCCGTGTACAGGGACTCAGGTGTGAGAAGAAACCGCGTGCCGACGACGGCGCCGTCCGCGCCGAGGGCGAGCTGTGCGGCCAACTGGCGTCCGTCCGTGATGCCGCCCGCACTGACGAGGGCGGGGGGACCGTGCGGGTTGAGCACGTGCCAGGACACGCGGGCGTCGCGCACGTCTGCGAGCAGCTCGTCACGCGGCGGCGACGTCGCGTAGCCGTGGCCGCCCGCCTCCGTGCCCGTCACCACAATCACATCCGCGCCCCATTCCTCGGCGGCAAGGCGCGCCTGGCCGACGTCGCGCGCGGTGACAATGATCGTCACTGGTTCGAGATGCGGCAAGAGGGCCGCGTCGCGCCCGCGCACGTATTCGATCCATGCGCCAAGCTCGTCGGTCTCACCAAAAGCGAGCCAAACTGCACACGGGCGGCTCCGTAGTGCCGCGTCGACCGCGGCAGCAGCCGCCGACGTGCGCGTCGGCTGCTGCGCGTCCAATGGCGCATCTCCGTGGCGGCTCGCGAGGTTCCAGGCGAGGAAGTTAATGCCGATCGCGAGGCGCGCATTCGGCCCAGGCGCACCAAGTATGCCGCGCGCGAGCCCGATCTCCTTCTCCAGCGTCGCAGCGTCCATATACCCCGCGCCGATACACCCCAGCGCGCCCTCTCGCGACACGCAGCCGGCCAGCCGTCCCCCGCCTGGGCCGGCCATTCCTCCGAGCACCATAGGGGTGCAGATTCCCGGCAGCCGCGCGGTCAACGCTGTACGCAGAACACGGGATGCCATGGCGTCGTGGACCCGTCCGTGCGGGTGTGGCAGGTAGGTGCGCATGGGCACGCAGTCACGTGGTCCGGCGCTACGCGGGCGCATAAGGGCCGCCACGCGCGCTAAGGACCACGCGCGCACAATACGCCCCCCCTTGCCCGCCCGCGCCGCGGCACTGTCCAAATGCTCTCGCTCTCCTACTAGGTCAACATAAGCTCCCTATTGATCTCCGCCAGGCGCGCCTTCCACACGTCGACGTCCTCGAGCTTCGTCTGTGGGTCAGCGCGCGCGGCGCCAGGACGAACCTCGAGCTCGTGCATCTCCTGGTCGATGGTAAGTTCCTTTTCGTCGCCGAGCAGACTGATCACTTCGAACGCGCCATGCTCCCCCTTCAGATCGAGGAGGAAGTGGTGGTGCTTGAAGAGCGAGGGGCGGTGCGAGATCGTGATGAGCGCTGCGGTGAGTGGCGGCGCGGCGCGCAGACGCACTGATGCCGAGGTCCTTCGCGTGTGAGTACATGAGACCCTCCACGTCCGTCGAGACCGCGGACGTGCACTCGTCGAGCACCGCGAAGCGTGGGTGGTGGTAGAAGAGCCGCGCCATGCCCATGCGCTGCTTCTCGCCACCAGACAGGACATCCTTCCACTCCTTGCGGGTGCCCCAGCCACCCTCGCGCTCGGGGAGGTACGCGAGGTGCGCATGGCGCAGGATATCCAGGAGGTCCGCATCGGTGCGGCCGGCGGCGATGTGCTCCTGGTACGAGTACGGATAGATGACCTGATCGCGCAGGCTCTCCGTGGTGAGATAGGGGCGCTGGGGAAGGAACATGATATCCTGGTCGACAGGACGCTCGAGCTTTCCGTTGAACAGCGGCCAGAGGCCCGCAATGACGCGCGCAATCGCGGTCTTGCCCACGCCGTTCGGGCCGGTGACGAGGATGTGGTTGCCGGGCTTCACGGCGAGGCTCAGCCCGCGGACGAGGAGCTCGCCGCCGCGCTCCTGGCCGGGCGCGGGCGTGACGATGGGCGCCTTGTCGAACTTGACGAGCTGCTCGCCGAGCTCCGTCGTGCCGTGCAAGTGGCCGATGTCGAAGAATGGCACATCCGCGGGCAGGTCGACGGGCCGCGGCACGCTCTGGTAGATGCCGTGGTCGAGCAGCTGCAGCGTGGAGATAAGCGAGTACACACGCGACGTCTGGCCCGCGAGCTCCGCAATGCCCTTGTAGCTGTACATCAGCCGGCTGCCAGCGTCGGCCAGCGAGATGAGCAGGCGCCGGTTCGAGATGTAGCTCTCCGTCTTGTTCGCGACGCTGCGATCCGCGGCGTCGGTCGCGGACGCGCCAGCCTTGACAATGCTGTCGCGCTTCGCGAACGTCGGGAGCGCGATGACCACGTAGCCGATCGCGGACCAGGTGTACTTCAGCACAAAGTCCTCCGCGAACGAGTATCCGATGCGCAGGCGCAGGATGTGGAATGTGTGGCGCATCAGCGCGCGGTACAGGCGGCGCAGGATGCCCTCCTCGGTGGACGCACCGTTGTAGAATGCGATCTCCTCTGCGTTGATGATCATGCGGCTGTGGGCGTTGCGGAACTCACCCTCGAGCTTCGCCTCAATCGCGGCAAGCTTCCCGAACTGCGGCGATACCTTGCGCAGCGTCTGGCTCGCAATGTAGTACGAGGCCATGATTCCGATGACACCGCGCGCGCCGAGGCTCGAGCCGATCTGCGAGAGGAAGATGACAATGTCCAGGATGGGCTTCGACAGGTTCGAGTACAGGTCTGCGAGCAGCTCGCAGAAGCGCGCAATGTCGCTCGTGATGTACTGGCTCACCGCCTCGAGCCGGTTGTCGAGGTTCATCACCTTGTAGTAGTTGCGGTTCACGTTCATGTACAGGTCGTGCACATAGCGCGTGAGCCGCGTGCGGAAGCCGATTGCAAGCTTCGACTGCAGGTACCGGATCATCGCGTTCGTGTACGTCGCGGGCACCGCGAGCGCAAACCAGAGGCCGAGCCCGCGGATGAAGCCCGGGCCGTCCGCGGAGATGAGCGCGCGGACGAGGAGGCCGTCGAGACGTGCGACGAGGAGCGACAGATACGTGCGCAGCACGAGGCAGAGCGTGTGCAGCAAAAAGATGGACACCTCCTTCGTGCGCAGGCTCGGCACCAGGATCCGGAAGATGGCGCGAAGCTGGCGGAAGAACTCGCGGTCGACGCCGACGCGCATCGCACTCGCGGAGGTGACGCTCTCGCCAGGGGTCGGCGTCGCCTTCGCCTCCGTCTCGCTCAGCACGCGCAGGTTCTTTGGCGAGATCCCGCCGAACACGCCCAGCATCTTGGTGCGGCGGCGCATCGCCTCGCGCGTGACGGGCGGCGGCAGCGAAAACGCGGGAAAGTCCTGCTCAAACGTCGCGCGCGACGTGGGGTGGACGAGCACGGTCGACAGACGGCCGTGCGTCGGGACAAGCAGCACCTCACTTCCGTCCTTGTCGCCCGTCGGCAGGTACAGCTGCTCGAGGCCGTCGTCGAGCGTCATCTTGCGCGCGTCCGCGACGACGCCGGGGGGGCCGCGGCTGCGCGCCACACGCCGGCGGACAAACGCCAGGAGCTGCTTCCGTCCAAGCGCAAGCAGCATCACAAGCATCAGGACCCCCGCGCGCGTGCGGCGGTGCAGCATCGTCGGTTGCCACACTGTGTCCAGCTTCGACTGCGCAGCCATAATGTCGACGAAAGACCGATCCTCGGCTCCCTCTTCCTCCACGCCGGGTCGCACGTGACATGCATGCCGGATGCGACGCCACGTGGAGACGATGTGTTGGCCGCGGGGCTCCGGTGCGCATGCGCTGTGGCGCAGCTGCGCCAGCGGGGGCGTCGATTTAGTCGAGCCCCACCCGTCGCCCGTTTTTTTCGAACAACGTGCCGACCCGTGGCGCCACGAGCATGGTGGACTCCGGAGCTCCTGGCCACGCGCCCCGCACGGCCGCATACGCGGACAGCGGCGCGCAGGCGCTGCCACCCGCCGCGCTGCCACGCGCCTCCCGCAGCCTGTCGCCGGGTGATCCGTGGGATGCCCTCGACGGCGACGCCTCGCGCACGTCCAGCTCGTACACGACCTCGTATGCCTCGCGCCGGCCCATTAGCGCACTGCAGCCGCTCGAGGCCCGCGCGTCGACGGACACGACGCGCACGAGCCTGCTGGACGCGCACCCGACCGCCTCCGGCGCGCCGAGGCTCACGTTCAAGAGCGCGGACCTGCGCAGCGCGCTGCATCTGCAAGAAGCGCAGAAAAGCAAGCTGTACATGGAGGGCTATCTGCTTGTTCGCCACGCCTTCTCCGTCGACGGGCAGCCGGACAACCGCGCGGAGCACTTCCGCTCGTGGACCGAGTGCTTTGTGCAGCTCAACGGCACCGTGCTCAGCATCTGGGACGCGCACGCGCTGCGCATGGCCGAGGCGGAGGGCCGTGAGGTGCCCCCGTCGTTCATCAATATCACCGACGCGGTCGCGGACTTCATCGGCCTGCACGTCGAGGCGCCGTTCTCAGAGCCCGGCCGCCGCCTCCAGCTGTACCACGTCTTTGCGGTGAACTCCGCGGGGAGCAACCGCGTGCTCTTCTGCTTCAGCGAGCCGCCGCCGTGCGACCCACAGATGGTCGACCAGCGCATCTCGGTCAAGCACCAGCACCACCCGGAGCACCGCCCCGTCGTCGACTGGCTGAACCGCGGACAACGCCATCTGCAGGCATGGATCAACGCGATCCGACTCGCGTCCTGGGAGCGCTCGCGCCTCGATGAGATCTACACGGGGGCGCTGATCCGCGCGCGACTCAGTGCCGTGAAGAACATGCAGCCGGGGCTGCCTGCGGCAAGCGCGGAGAGCGAGCTGCTCGTCCGATCCCCGCTCGTCAAGGGGCGCCACGAGGGCTGGGTGCGGGCGCGGTTCATGGGCTCGACGGAATGGCGCCGGTGCTGGATGGTCCTGCACAGCCACTGGTCCGACGACGAGCCGACGACGGGCCTGCGCCGCTTCCTGAAGCGGGGCGCCCCCGGCGACCGCTCGAGCCTCCTCTCGCTTGCGGGGAGCACAGCGGGACACAACGCGCTTCCGACGACGGATGTGAGCGAGCCGCCGCCGCCGCCGGCGGGCGTCATGGCGTCTCCCGCGGTCGCATACTTCTACGAGTCAAAAAAAACGAAGCGCCCCTTTGCGAGTCTGTGGCACGCGCGCAGCGTCTTCGCCGTGTATCCCTCACGGCCAGACCTCGTCGAGAGCTCCGTGCTGTTCAAGGTGGAGGGTGCGCTTCCGCAGAGCACCGCGGTCTCTGCGACGCACCGCCAGCGGGCCACGGGCTGGATCATGTTTCTGCCCGAGATCAGGGCGCCAAGCAGCCGCGGTGCGAATGCGGAGATGATGAAATGGATCATTGCGTTCATGGACGCATTCCGTCTGTATGGGCGCCCTGGCCAGTTCGTCTGGGATGCGCGCAACCCGGCGTCGCCGTTCTTTGCGTATCCGATTGGACCGCACAAAGATCATCTGTTCCTGGACCGTGCACTTACCGAGTTCCTTGACATCTCCGTCGAGGACCACCTGACGACGCGGCAGATGCTCAATGACGTCATGGCCGCCCGCATGCGCGGCGAGGACACCCCCATGCTGCCGCCGCTTAGCGTCCCGCGTGCGGCGGAGCCTATGGGGGGGCAGAGCACCGCACCCGCTCTGCCGGAGCCGCAGTCGGAGACGCCCTCTGGTGCGCCGGGCGCCACGCAGAGTGCGTTTTCGCAGCCGCCGCCGCCATCGAAAGAGGACTTGGAGCGCGCAGCGCCGATGACGCGGGGCCCTGTGCCGGGGGCGCCGAGCTCTGCACCCCTTCCGCGCGAGGTCCCTGATGCGCGGCGGGGGGCACCGCACTCGGAGCCGCTCCCGTGGGGTCCGAGCGCACACGGGGGGGGGCAGCCCAATGCAAATGTGTATGCCGGACGGCAGGCCGATGCGAATGTGTACGCTGCCCAGCAGGCTGATCCGAGCGTGTACGGACAGCAGCCCGATGCGATTACGTACGCCGCCCAGCAGGCTGATCCGGGTGCGTACGCCACCCAGGCGGGCGACCCCAACTCGTACGGCGGACAGCAGCAGGATGCGAATGTGTACGCTGGACGGCAGGCCGATGCGAATGTGTACGCCGCCCAGCAGGCCGACCCATCCGCGTACGCTGGACAGCAGTCCGACTCAGCCGCGTACACTGGACAGCAGCCCGATCCAAACTTGTACACAGGACGGCAGCCCGATCCAAATGTGTACGCAGGACGGCAGCCCGATCCAAACATGTACGCCGCCCAGCAGGCTGATCCGGGTGCGCACTCCACCCAGCCAGCCGCCCAGCCAACCGACCCAAACGTGTTCGCCGGACGACAGCCCAGTCTACATGCGCACGCTGCAGAGCCCAAAAATCCGAGCGCAGTCGCGGTCCAGCAGGAACACCCAACCGCATACGCCACACAGCACGGCGCGCAAGATGCTCCCGAGCACACCGCTCGCGGCGCGCTGCCCGCCACTTACTCTCCCACCACACACACTTCTCCCCACACGCCCGGTCACGCACCGCCACTGCTTGCAGTTCCGAACACGGCGGTCCGGCCCACCAGCACGAATCCCTACACGCAAGGAGCAGCCGTGTCCCCGCCGCTCCCCAAGATGCCTGCAGAGGGCGCGGCGGCGATGCAGCACCCAGCGCAGCCTGCGTCCCCGCAGCGTGTGGCCACGCGCACCGATCGTCCAACACTCACTGCGTCCATGTTCCAGCCACGTGCGCCGGGCGCACCGGCGACGGGCAGCCCGCAGGCGCCGTCCGTACATCCGACGAGTGCGATGACCGTCTCCTCTGCCTACGACACCGACACAAGCTTTCCGCCGACGGGCGCGCCGGTGCCAGCGCCAGAGGACACGTGGGCCGGCGGTGCGGGTGCTGTGCCGGGCGCGAGCGCGGCGCGCGAGGCGGCAGCAGCGCCGCAGAACCCGCGGCACGAGCAGATCTACAGCTGGCCGGCACCCGCGGCTGCGGCGGCTCGCACGGACGCCGCAGCCGCGACGCCTGCAGCCGCCTGGGGTCCGCCGTCGCCCGCGACGCAGCCCGCGTCCGGCGCCGGGGGCCTGTCGCTCGGCGCCCAGCGCAACACCGACCTCTCGCCGATCACCGAGGTGTCCCCGACGCACCAGAGGCTGCATGGAGCCGACGCGAAGACACACCGCGCGCCGTGGTCCGGCGACACGGACTCCCGTGCGCCCGCCGCGCGGCCGGTCGAGGCATTGCCGCCGTCCGCGGGCGGCCTGTCGCAGGGGAGCGTCGGCGCCTCGCCGCTCTCGCCGCCCGTCACCGTGCCGGGGCTCGCGTTCCTTGCGCCGTCGATATCCCATGGCGCGCCGACAGCGTCTCCCGTGTCGCCGCCGGCACCGCCGCCCGAGTCGCCGGGCGGCGGCCAGCCCGCTGACACGGAGCGAAGCATGCCCACGTCGCACGGCGCCTCCCTCGGGGTCCCCGCGGGGCGCGTCTTCTCCGGGGGCGTCGCGCACGGCGGCGCGACGCGCCTGTCGCACGCAGGACCCACCGCGCGAGTCCCGTCCAGCGCGGGCGACCCCGCCGGGCGCCTGCCGTCGGGCGCTTACTCGACGGAGAGTGGCAAGGAGACGCGCCTCGTCCAGGAGTACATCGACGGCACAGAAGAAGTCGCGGTGCCGCTCAGCACGCTTGCGATTGCGCAGCCACCGGCGGCGTCGGAGGGGCACGACGCGTCGCAGGAGGACAACAGCGACGGCGCCGCCGCCGCCGACGCGGCGGGCGGCGGCATGCGCACCGCGCCGCACGACGAGCCGCGCACGTATCCGTCCTCGTTCGGCCACCGGCGCGCGCCGGAGCGCGCGGGCGGGGGCGCTACGCAGTCCGCGGCGCACATGCAGCCGGGGCGCGCGTCCGCCGCCATGGGCGCGCCGCACGCACAGGACTGGGTCGACTATGACGAGCCGGACACGTCCCTGTCCAGCGCGCCGCCGCAGCCGGTGCCGGCGGTGCGCATGGACGCGTCGCCGAGCAGCGCGGGACACCTTGCGTACGCGATTCCTCCGTCCGGGAGCGGCACGAGCTTTGCCGCGCCGTACCAGAAGAGCCGCTCCTCATCGAGCCTCGCGCAGGAGCGCCCGCGGCAAACGTTCGTGCGTCTGGACCCGGAGGACCGCCCCGGCGGCGCTGCGTCCCAGTACGTGCCGCAGGGCCTGATTGCGTCCATGTCCCAGGACAGACTCGACCGGTCCGCACACACGCAGGAGCTCGAGGCGCGCGAGTCCGGGAGCGCACTCGTGAACGTGCCGAACAAGCCGCCGCCGCCGCAGGCGGGGCTTATGGGCGCGATCCACTCGCGCGACCGCCGTGCAGCGTCCACGCAGGGCCACTCGGAGCGCGAGCGCCCGCGCCCGCCGTCGGCGCTGGGCGCGCCGCCGCGCCCCGCCAGCTCTGTGCAGCACCACGGCGCGCACACGCCCATGACGCAGCAGCAGATGTACATGAACATGTACTACTGGCAGCAGCAGCAGCAGCAGCAGATGATGATGATGATGGGCATGATGCCGCCGCACCAGGGCCCCCCCGGCGTCTCGCGCGAGAGCATGATGGCACAGCAGCAGGCCATGCAGGCGGCGCAGCAGGCGTACTTCCAGGCGTACGTTTCTCCGCCGCTGCGCTCACCGCAGCATGGCGCAGGCGTCTGGTGGCCAGATGGGCGGCCCCGCGATGGCGCATCCCGCCGGCCCGATGCCGTCGAGTGCGAGCATGGGTGGCTTTGGCATGCCGCCCTCCCTGTCTGGCTCTTCGGAGCCGATGAACCCGTACATGATGCCGCCTCCCAGTGCGTCTGTGTGGGTGTGTGCTAACCGACAGTGATGGGCATGCCGCCGCATGCGCATCCTGGTTTCCGCTACGGGACGCCCGAGATGCAGGCGACGCGGAGCAACAGTCCGCGTGCGAGTGTGCAAGGGCACAGGGGCGTATAGGACGGTCGGGTGGAGAGGGGCGATGGGGTGGGGGGGAGGGCCAGGGGAGCGGTGGGTACATCCGTCCAAGCGGGGAGCGCATCGGCATGCGCATCGGCACTATCTTCGTCCGAGCAGGAAGGGCAGGGGCATGCGCGGATACATTCGTCCGACTCTTGCGGCAGGCAGCGCATGCGGGGGCTCGGGCGTCCCGCTGCCGTCGCATGATGACCAGTTCGTTACAGTTCCACTGTCGCCTCACCGCCGCCGTCACCTCGGCGCCGCCGCCGCCCCCCCCACTGCCTCCCACCGCCTCATGTCACCCAAGCATTCTACTGCCTATCAAAGGAGTGCGTTTCACGTCCCACACGGAGCACAAGTGTAGGTTCTCCCCCCGCCTAGTAATTTGCTCCGCGACAGCACCACTTTCCTTTGTAGATGTGCCGGGCGCGCGGCCACATTCGGCAGCAAGGGCACCAGACGCGCCCGTCCGCTCGCTCCGCGTGCGTCTGGATTGCTTGGCCCCCGGTTTTCCACATCCATCCCCCCCCCCCCTACCTCCCCTTCCGCCCTGCCCTCCCCCGCCCCTTCCCCCCATCCCCTCTTTCCGTTGCCCTTCAACCCACTACCGCCCCCCCCCCAGCGCGGGCAGCCGTGCGCGCACCGCGCGCTGCGCATGCGAGACAATGTCGTCCATGCACATCTCGGGCGTAACATCGACGACGATAACATTCTCCGACTCCGGGCTGGGCTCGTCAAGCGCATCAAGCTGCGACTGCAGCAGCGAAGCTGCCATGAAATGTCCCTGTCGACGCGCGAGGCGGTTGCGGAGCAGCTCGGTGGGCACCCTTAGATAGACGACCACCATGTCCAGACGTGGCTCGCCGCCGTCGGCGGCCGCCGGTGCCCGCAGTATGTCGCGGTACGACCGTCTCAGCGCGGAGCACGCGACGACGGACCCCGCACCGTGCGCAAGTGCCGCCGCGCGGACGCGGCGCAGCCACGGCGCCCGGTCGGTGTCGTCGAGCGCAACGCCGGTGGACAGTTTGCGCACCGCAGCAGCATCGTGCTGGTCGTCGGCGTCTAGGAACTCGACGCGGAGCGCCTGTGCCAGCGCCTGTCCGACAGTGCTCTTCCCCGCGCCAGACACGCCCTAGTGCCGCGTGAGCGCGTGCGCGCATCGGCACGCACCATGACAACGACACAGGGCGCTCCCATGTGCGCGAGTGCTCCGTCCGCACGGCGCCTCTGCCCACCAGGGCAGCGCGCTGGCCACGACACCCGCCACGTGTGCCCACGTAAGCCGCCCAGTACCTGCAGTCGCTGCTCCGTATTTACACCCTCGGCGCCATCTACAGTACGCACGTGCCAAGCTGTGCGGAAAGGCTATGCGCACAGTGCGCCAATGATGTGGCTATGACGCAGGCCCCACGGGGGTGTCCAGTGGCGTGCAAAGGGAGACAGGAACCGTGTCCGCGTCAATAAACGCAGTGGCCTGGTCGAGCAGAATCCGCCAGGCGCCCTCGTCCGTGGTCATTTGCTGCGCGGCCGCCAGGTTCGTGCCGGTGGGGCTGTGCACGTACGGTGCAAGCGGTCCGCTTGCGTTCAGCACAAAAAGTACAACCGTGTCCTGGCCGCGTCGCGCGTCCCTTGCGGCCCCCAGCGGCGACCGCCCGGACTCCCAGTCCGTGTCCGCGCCGGACACCATGTCGTCCTCGGTCGAATACGCCTCGGTCCCGTCGCCGTCGACGAGCCCGTGCATCCTGCGGCGCGCTGGCCGTGCGCTCGCGCCAGACACGTCGCCGGACCCCGAACGTAGGCTCCCCGTCAGTGATGTGCGTCGGCTCCGGTCCCGCAGCGGCGTCTTATTCCGCGACGCGCGCACGCCGCGCCGGACCTGCGGCTCGGCGACGCCCGGGAGCCGTATTGGGAGCACCAAGAGGCGTCCCAGCTGCGCGTGTTAGCCGTGTCATCCCGCACACCTGCGCTCCACGCACGTTGCACTGCAGCAAAAGCGGCGCAGCCATCTGCTCGTTTTCGCGCGATAGGGTATCAAAGAGCGGGTTATGCACGCCCGTCCGCATGCTGACGATGGACGACGGGAGTCCCTTGTCTGGTCCCGGCGCGCGTGGGTGCCCAGCGGCATGTTTCATGCGTGGCGTCTCGACGCTCAGCGAGCGGTTATGGCACGCAGCAACACCCGCGCGCCGCGCGGGCGCATGGCGGTGGAGTTCGGGAGAGCCCGCGCGGCTGCCCGGGTTCGTGCGCGCGCTCGCAGGCGACGAGCGCATAGCCTCGTCGCGCCACGCAGCGACCGCAATGGCGGCGACGAGCCGCGCGTGCTCCTCACCGAGCGGCGGCGCACTCGTTATCGGCGCCATCAGTCCGACGCGTCGCGACAGGTTCAAGCGCGGTCCCTGAGCGGCAGTGGCGTATGCGTACAGGTCCGCGGTCTGATAGAAGGCGAGGAGCGCCGTGTGCGCGCCCGCGCCACTGTGCTCGGGGTCCGAGTCGATGATCGCCTCGAGACTGCGGGCAATCGCCGAGAGCACCAGCATCGTGGGGTATCAGATTGCAGGGCCAGTAAGTGGGTTGGGTCGCGGAGACGCTTTGGGGCGGCCTATGCGCACACATTGACGTCAGCAAGGGTTCATCGGGGTTGTCCGTGCGGCCAATGACCTGCACGGCACCGGCAAATTGCGACAGCGCAGCAATTCCGGCGTGCACGGCTATCATAGGAACCACAGCCTTGCACCAAATTACGTCGTCGTGCAGCGATTTGCGCAAACACCCAACTTTGCGCCACGTGCGGCGCGCTGGAGCCATCAAATCGAGGACGCAGGGCGGCGAGCACCTGTCCATTCAACCTCTGAAGCCCAGGGGGATCGAGTACTGTGCCAAGACGTCGCTACCGCCGGCTCTTGGATCTGACGGTTTCATCCCTCGCACCTGTGCCGACTGCAGAGATCACTGGTCCCTCTGTCTGACAGGCCCTGTGATTCTACTACCCCGACTGTCCTCTGCCTAGGATTAATGGCTGTCTCTGCTGTTGCCCGGCCGGAGAGCCCCGTGGGTGGGGCCGCCGCACGGTCGACGTCCGACGGGGCTTCCTGCGGGGAGCCCCTGGTCGCCCGGCTGCACGCGTCCGCTGCGTGCGACGCGTCCAAGCCGGACGCCCGCAACGGGAGCGCAGACGATGTCGCTGCCTCGCGCGGCAACTCGAACAAATTTCGCTGCCGCGTTGCCATGGCATGCGTGCACTGCCGCCATCGGTGCGTCTGCCGCCCGCGTCCGCGCGCTGACCGACAGGAAAATTCGCTGCGACGGCGCGCAGCCCAGCTGCTATACCTGTACGCGCCTCCAGCGCAAGTGCGAGTACGAGCGGGTGTCCGAGCACGACAACCTCCTGTCCCGCGAGCGAAAGCGGCTAAGCCGCGAGCGCAAAGCCGCGCGGCTTGCCGTGTCTTCATCGACGACCTCGCCGCCGGCGCACGAGATGTCGCCGGGCGCGCCGGAGGAGAAGCCCTCGGGGCTTCCCATGCTCGCTGTCCGCATGCAACCGGCGCCGAACCCCACGGCGCCCCCCGTCACACTGCCGCTTGCGGCGCCATCTGCAGACGTGCCGCCAAACGCGGCGGCGGCGGACCCGGCGGCGGTCATCCCCCCGTGGACCGCGAGTGCACCGACGGGCGGCGTTGGCGCGGAAAAGGACATGATGCCATGGATCGTGCCGCCACAGTTTGCGTCGCCGGATGCAACCGTAAACACGACAAGCCTACCGGCGGCGAACGACACGCTGCTTTCCCTGCGGTCCACGGCGGATCCGTCGCTGCTGGAGCTGAGCGCGCCGACGACGATATCGACGGACTCCCCGTCGCTGCTGGCGATGCCGTGGCTCGATAATGGCGCGCAGCATACGCCGCATGAGCTCGGTGATGTGCAGCAACTCTCCGACTACAGCGGACAGCCGCTGTCTGTGTCGACCAACGCACTGTCGTCCGATGCGAGTGCGGTCGACGGGGAGCTCACGTCCGCGATCGACACGCCGCTGAAGCTCTTCAGCGACCAGCAGCCACCCAGTGCTGTGGCCACGACACCGTCGCCGGTGGAATCCAACACGCTCAGCGACACGGGCTCGAGTGGTCTGTGCGCGTCCATGTCCATGACCATGTCCCCCCTTTCGCCGCAGCTTGCACCACCCTCCTTCGATGGTTTTCCCACGGACAACCCCCTGGACACCCAGCCGATCCCCGGGCTCGACGATCCCGACTGTCTTGCTGCCGGCGACTCATTGGGTCTCTACAGCTCGTCGCTTCCGGCGAACGACAATCCGTCTGCGTTCGCCAGTGATCTCGAGCCGAGCAGCCTGCCGATCCTTTCCTCCTGGACGCAGCTGCAGTCGCCCCGCATGTAGTTCCGCTGTCGTCCCCCAACGACGCGCAGCACCCTATCCCTGCCCAGTTGTGCCGCAGTTGCGGCAGCTCTCCTGTCTACGGCTGTATGGAAACACTAATTCACGAGTCCGCGTAAAGGAGGGGCGGAAATGCGGCGAGTGTGCGGCCGCGAGCGCGCGGCGGTGAGGGCGCGGCGGTAAGGGTAAGGCGGCGCATATGCGGCGCATCCTGCCCCCGCGTCCGCGCCGCATGCCCCCAGATCCACCCCCATGTCCCCCCACCCTCACGCTAGTCCGGCCGCGGGCCCACTCGTCTCGCCCACCTGGCACCAGCGGTCCTGGATCCACACAACGGACCAGGTCCCCTCCTGCGTCGTACGCACGCGGTACTCGTTACTCCCCACATGGTCCACCTGCCGGTCAGTCGCGCTGCGCCGCCCACACACCGTGTGCGTCTCGAGGACACGCGGATGCACAACCGTGTCCACCGGCTGCGTCCGCTGGTATGTAAACGCGAACGGCGGCTCACCCCGAAGCGTAAAGACGATCTCGGCCTCGGACCCCTGGCGCAGCAACTCTACCACGTTCCGCCCGAGCGACACATGCGCAGAGGGAAGCGCATGCACCGTGCACTGCGTGGGCGCGCGCGACGAGCGGCACTGGTTCTGCTGGTGCGCCGCGCTGTGCACGGTAAGCACCCCCGGCGCTTCCGCCGTGCGCGCAAACTCGGCCGCGTGCGCAGTCGCACGCATGTGCTTGCCGTGGAAGGTATAGTGCACGGTCCATGGCGCAGCGCCCTGGAGCACAAACTCCATTGTCTCGCCCACGCAGAAGTCCGTGCGCGCAGACACCGGCACGATGCCCGCGCTGTCGACGACGTCAATGCGCTGTGTGTCCGTGCCGGGCGCCCCGCAGCCGTGCGCATCGGAGACATGCTCCACGGCAACGTCCCACGCGCCGCTCGCCTCGAACACAAACTCGTCCGCACTGAGTACCGGCGCATAGCTCGTCTCCCAGATGTTTGTCGCGGTGAAGCGCCGCAGGGGCGGCGGCGGTCCGTGCCCGGTCGTGGCCGCGGGGCGCAGTGCAAATGACACTGCAAACGGCGGCGTGCCACGCAGCTGCACGGGTGCGACGCCCGCTGCGTGCGCGAGCGAGTCGCCGACACACAGCGTCGGCGCGCGCTTCGCGGGGAGGAAGCGCGCGGACGCGCGCGGGAGGACCATTTGCTCGAGGCGTACGCGCGCGCCGTCCACGGCCGCCGGCGCATACAGCGCATCGCCCACCTCGCGGATCACATACGTGTGCCAGCCGGGCTCGTCCGTGGCGAGGTCCAGCGGCGCCACGCGCTGGCCCGAGAGGAACGTGCGCTGCGTAGCGCGGCCGCGCCGCCCCCCCTGCACCGTGTAGGCCACAGAAACGGGCGCGTGTCCGTCCAGGTCCAGTGACACCGCGTCCGGCGTGCCCGCGCACACCGGCGCACGGACCATAGTGCCGTTCGCCTGCGGCGCGCCGGCGGACGGCGCGAACGACGTCCGCGGACGCGGGCGCAGCGCGACGTGGTGCGTGTCCTGCGCGAGCACCGTCCCCGCGCAGTGCGCGTCGCGCACGCCCAGGAGGGTGTACATGCCCGGCGCATCCACGTCCAGATACGCAGCCCCCTGCTCCACGCGCACTTCACGCGTCGCCGGCGCCGCGTTCTCCGCGGCGCCCTCCACACGGTAGGTCACGTGCCACGGCGCATCGCCGGTGAGGCGCAGGGGGAGCTGCAGCGTGGAGCGGGCGGAGATGGTCGAGTTCGTGCTGCCGGGGGCGAAGCCGACGGCGGCGCCCGTGCGGCTGGTGTCGATGCGCAGGTCGCGCGTCGCGAGGCGGCGCTCGCACCCCTTGCCGTCGCGCAGGCGCAGGAGGCTCATGGTCGCGCGCCCGTGCTGCCGCAGGACGCTCTCCGGCAGCGGCACGTTGAGTGAGTAGCGCGGGTGCGTGATCCCGTGCACCGTGTGCTCGGTGCCGCGCATGCTCCCGCCCGCATGCACCGCGTACGTGAGGTCCCACGGACCCGTACCGCGGAACGCCACGTCCGCTTGCACATCCGGGCTGCCGCAGCTCATCACGACGGCATCTGCGTCGCGCGGTGCGCCGTTCGCGCCGTTCGGTGCGCCGTTCAGCGCGCCGCTCCCGGCACCACCGGACGCGTCGTTCGCGGCGAACGACGCACTGGCGAGCGGGTGCACGACCTGTGTGAACGAGGGCCCCGGGAGCGGGACGTCCCGGTAGTTCGCGTCGTCCAGCGCGAGGAACCGGTACGTGACGGGGCCCTCTGTGCTGGGCCAGAACTCGAGTTCGTCGCGCGTCTGCGCCTGCACGACGCGCGCCTGGCGGCGCGCCGGCTGCCCCGCGCGCTGCACCTCGTACAGCAGGCGGAACGGCGGCTCGCCCTCGAGCACGGACAGCGCCTTCACACCGACGGTGCCCGCGCATGGGTCGTCGATGCTTTCAAAGTGGATCTGCGCACTCGGCGGCGGCACATCGACGACCTCGCACATCCACGGCGTGCCAATGTCGCCCGCGCACACGCCGCTGTGCACACCGACGAGCGAGTACGTGCCCGGCTGCGTCGCGCGCAGCGTGTGCGCCCCGTCAGCGAGCGCCACGTCGCGCTCCCATGCGTCCGCCGCGCGCAGCGGCGGCGCCAGCGTCGCATTCAGGTCCGGCGCAAACCGCACGTGCGCGCGGAGCGTGTCGGGCACGCCCGCACGTGGCGTGCTGCGCAAAAAGAGGTCCAGCTGGTGCGCGCCCCGCAGCAGCTTCAGCGGGCGCCCCGGCTCACACTGCGCGCTGTCGAACTGCACCTGCGCGCGCGCCTGCACGCGGACGTGCCGCTCCACGGACGGCGGCAGCGCCGCCTGCGGCGGCGCGGCGGCGCCCGCGCCCAGCGCGTCCACGGCGTTCCCACATGCGTCCTGCACGCGCTGCAGTCGGTACGTCTGCGCGCCCGCCGCGTCCAGGTCGAGCGCGAGCGGCATCGCGATGTGCGCGCGCTGCGCCCACTCGTAGCCGGGCGCGGGGTTGCTCGCCGCGCCGTGCAGCCCCAGCCGCGGCGCATCCGGCGGCGCAATGTGCGACAGCGTCTGCACGGCACCGTCGTGCGCGTACGTGAGCTGCAGCGGCGGCGTCCCCTGCACCTCGACGGACAGATGGCCGACGTCGCCGGGGCAAAAGTCCCGCTCGACCGCGCCGGTGAACCGCGCCTCCGGGCAGCGCACCACCAGCATGTCCGGCCCGAGGATTCGCGCCGCGTTCTGCTGCCGGTCCACGACGCGCTCGACGCGGAGGAGCCCCGTGTGCGCCACCGTCAGGTAGTGCACCCACGCGGCCGCGACGGGCTCCGGCGTCGCGCGCTCCTCAGCGCGCATACGCTTGCGCTCGCGCAGCGTAAGTCCCTGCGCATGCAGCGGCACGTCCGGCGCGTCAACGTCGCCCCGTGCCTCGTCCGGCGACGCACGCGGCAGCGCGGTCACCTTCGGCGCGCGCACGTTGAACGTGGTCGCGTTGCCCCGCTCGAGGTCCGTGATCGAGTAACGCAGCAACGCGGGCACCGTCTGGTTGAAGACGACCGGCACCTGCAGCGTCGGCGTACGCGGGCCGAGGCACAGGCAGTGCGCCTTCGGCTCGAGCCGCGCGCTGCCGAAGGGGAGAATGTGCACCGTGTGCTGCCCGGAGATGTGCGCCTGCGGCTGGATCACATCCACGATGCGCACCCGCCGCGCGTAGCCGCCCCAGACGTCGACGAGTGCGTCGCCGGGCGGCGCCCAGCCGAGCTGCGCCGCAACGGCATTCGCGCCGACCACGAGGGCCAGCGCGACCGGGTTCGCCGCCCCGCGCTCCAGGAGCACCGTGTCGAGCAGCGCGAGCACCACAAACACCGCCGCGTACTGCCACAGCCCAAACACGCGGCGCGGCGCGGGGCGCACGCCCGTCGCGGGCGCGGACGCCGCCGGCGTCGGCGCGTCCGCGGGGATACGCAGCCAGAATATGCCATACACCAGCGCGAAATCCAGCAGCAGCGCATGGAACAGTGACGTAGGCGTAAACAGGTCCCACCAGTGCGCACTCAGCCGCACAGCGAAAAAGCGCGCGCCGACGATGCGCGAGAACTTCCATGCCTGCGGTCAGCACGCCGCGCCCGCGTCCGCACCTGCACCGCAAGGAACACGGCCGCCGCATAGAACCGCTGCGTCGGCGCGTCCACAACCGCCAGCGGGATCCGCGGCTCGTGCGTGCGCTCCGCCACTCCGCGCGCCGCCGCTCCGCGCGCCGCGCTCATTGTCGCACAACGCCACCGCCGCCCCGCGCGTCGCCGCGTCGGGCCATGGTGGTCACGTGATGTGTTTTTTTTGCGGGTGCGCGCGACGGCGGCGTGTCGGCTCGTCCACGCGGTGGCGCATCCTCTGGCGATGGCGGTGAAGTCCAAGGCGCGGTGCGCAGCGCGCGTGCGGACATGCGCTCACTTTAGCGTTGTGATTGCGCGGCTCATCTCGAGCGCGGGCACGGGATACATGTACACGACGCGCCGTCTCCGTGTTGCGGACAAGCTCGCGATGCGGAAGTACGACCCTGTCGGTGCGTCGCGCCAGTCTCCAGACACTCACCGCGCAGTGAAGCGCCACGTGCTCTTCAAGGAGACGAAGGGCGGGCGGTGAGGGCGGGGGGCCGGCCACATCGCCCGCCGTCATGGGACGCGGCGGCATACACGCGGCGTCGCGCTCGTCGCGTCGCTTCGTGATAGTGCTACAGGTTCTCGAAGAAGTCGAGGTCCGCATGCGTTAATGTGCCGCGACCTTCCGGCGGCGATGTGCTCAGCAGGTCGATGGCTTTTCCGCCCCGCGCCGACGCCGGCGGCGGTGGCGGGCGCAGCGGCACGTGCTTCTGCGGGGGCCGCGCGGCCGCGGCTCCGGGTTCGTCCACATAGCGCGCGCCCGGCTCGTCGCTGTAGCGCGGCGCCGTCCTCTCTGGGCCGCGGGTCTCGCGGCCCTCTCCATCCAGGGCGCCGCCCGTCCCCGCACCGATGCTTTCGTAGCGCTCGCCGGCGCCGCCCTGCACGAACGGTCCGGGGCGCAACGCGTGGCGCGCGGCGTGCAGCGTCGGCGCGGCGTGCAGGTCCGGCGGCTCGAAACACACGTCGCTGGTGCCGACCGCCCCCCCGTTCCCGGTGCCGACCGCCGCAGCACGATCCGCCGTCGCGGCCTGCCGCGATGCGCTCGACGAGGCATCGAGCCATGAGAGATCGGATGCGCTGAGCACCGCCGCGGACGCGGACGCGGGCGCGGGCGGTGTGGGTGCCGCGGTGCGCACGTCCCGCGCGAGCGCGTCCGACGCTGTGGCACACGCCGATACCCCGTTCATGTTCTCCTGGTCGCCCGTGCCGCTCTCCTTGCGCCGGAACCACTGGCTGAACGAGACCCCCGCGGGCTTCGGTGCCCCCACCTTGCGCCATCCCTGCGCCTCTTCGGCCGCCTTTGCATTCCGTGCGTCGGCCGCCGCCGCTGCGCGGGAGCGGCGCCAGCTTGCCACTGCGCCGCCAAGACGAGAGAGCGTGGAGGCGGTTGCGGCCCGCTGTTGCTCGGACGGGTGGTCGTCCGCCGCCTCGGTGCGCGCGGGCGGTAGGTTTGGCGCGCCATGCGTGTCGCTGCCATCGACACCGCCAGCAGCGGCTGTCTCGAAAGTCGGGCTGTTGCTCCCCGACCGTTCCCCCGCCGCTTCCCCACGCGCTGCCTCTCCCAGTGCTGCATCCCCCCGCGCTTCTCCACCCCTGTACAGCCCAAACGCCTCCGCAGGCCCACGCGGTGGCGCGAGCGGATCATCCCCCCACACATTCTCATCTAGTGCAACGGGTGCAGAAAGCGTCGCTGGGGCCGCTGGCGCCGCCGGCAGGGACACGCCAAGGGGCGTGGAGGTGGGTGGCGACCGCGGTACAGCGGGCGATGTCGACAGCGAGCGCTCGTCCGCCGTGGCGGACACGCCGCCGCCCCCCGCCCCCGTGTCCGCGTCCGTCTCACCCACACCGACGGCACCCGGCGCCGCGGCGCCGCGAATGTACGGTGCGCCATCATCCTCTCGTCCTCCGGACACGCCACCGCCCGCGGCGTCCAGGCCGCCGCCCCAGCCGGCGCCCGCGCCGCCCGCGCCGCCCAACGCCCACGGATCATCGCCCAGCGGGATGTCCGCCGCGACCCCGGTCCGCACCCCGTCATCCAGCGCGAGCGACGCCGTGGCGGGCGCACTCGCCCAGGGACTGCTCCATGGGTCCATGGCTGACCGCGCGCTCGTGCCCCCGCGTGGCACACCAGCCGGTCACGTGTGCATGTGCAAAAGGGGCCGCAGGCGGAAGACGGCTTCGGACGCAGTATGTCACTCGTGGCAATGCGTGGGCGGGGTGCCGTCGCATGGCGCTTCGCGGCGCGAGTGCCCGCGCGGGCGTCGGGTGTGCGAGTGTTTTCTAGTGTGCATACGCGCCGGGCCCCCGCGGTGCGGCCGGCGCCTCCCGCTGCGTCTGTGGCGCTGCACGCGGTGCCGGCCGCGCCCACCGCATCCCTGGGACCCGTGGCGAGCGCGCCCAGCGGCATCGCGCACGCGCGGCAGCTGCTGCGCTGGCTGTGGCTCACGCCCGCGCAGCGCGCGGAGTTGGAGTCGTATGTCGCGCTCGCGGATGCGGATGCGACGCCGCCCGCATGGATGGAGGAAACGTACGACGTCGCGCGTTCATTCCGCACCGCGCGCGCGCGGCGCTGGATGCCGACGGGAGCGGACCTCGCGCACGTCGGCGCGGATGCGGAGCCTGCGGCGTGGGTGGAAGTGCGCGTCGCGCAGCTCGACGCGGCGCCCCCCGCGTCCGTCTCGCGTGACGACTGGGACGCGATGGACGACGACGAGCGCGCAGACGTCGCACTGCAGCCGGTGTGGGCGGCGATGCCTGCGGACGCGCGCGAGGCGGCGCTCGTGCGCGTCGCGTTCGTGTGCATCCGCCAGCTCGGCTGGCGCGCGGGATACTCGTCCGGCTACCCGGGCGAGAACGCGGACGTCGACGGGCTGCGGGCGACGGGCGCCGCACGGACGGCTGCGCGCCGCGCACTGCGCCGCGCGGAGGAGGCGCGCGCGTGGGAGGCATGGGCGCAGCTCGCCCCTGCGGAGCGCGCGGAGGAGTGGCGCGCGTCGTGGGCGCAGCGCGACCGGTCGATGGTGTATGTGGACGACGCGCCGACGACGCAGGTGCTCGGCAGCGCCGCGCCGCGCTGGTTCGCTGTGCCGCAGCGCGCGGGTGCGCTGCAGTTCCTGCCGGGGCTAACGGTGCGTCTCGTGCGCAACTTCACGCGCCCGGGGGAGCCGTACGACGTGTGGAAAGCGACGTTCCGCGTGCCCCTGAATGTGCACAAGCATTTGCTGCGCTCGTACCTTTTCGCGGTGTACGGCCTGCAGACGACGTGGGCGCGCTCGATGGTGTACCGCTCGAAGACGTCGTTTGATATGCGCAAGATGCGGAAGTCGGCGGGGCGCGGCGGCACGTACAAGAAGGTCGAGGTCGGCCTGCTCGAGCCGTTTGTGTTCCCCGCGCTCACGCGCGACTTTCTGCGCTCGAACCTGTTTACGCAGGAGATGATGTACGAGGAGCGCCGCCTTATGCTCAGGATGAGCAAGGGCCGTCGCTGGCGTGGCACCAAGAGCCGGCGCGACCTCTCGCGCTCGCTCGACCGCCGCCATGCGGCGCAGAACGCGGGCGCGTCGGACGAGGCGCCGGCAGACAAGCCGTCTGCGCAGCTCCTCGTGCGCTCCGGCTCCGTGCCGACCGCGCGGCACGGGAATATCCTCTCGGTGCTTGCCGAACGCCGCGCGGCACGCGAGCAGCGCGTCCAGCAGTACGTAAACGAGCACGGCGGGGGGGGGGGCGGGGACGACGGCGCCGCGTTCGACAACGGGGCGGTGGCCGACGAAAGTGCGGGACCCGAAAAGCGGCCATCCACGGAGACGAAGTAGCCAGGGCGGTGTCCGAGGCCGCGGCGTGCGCCTTGCTTAAGGGCGTCCGCGCATCCCCCCTTACATAACACGCACCATTGCGACGCGCACACCCACGAACGACTAAGACCGCGACGCATTCCCGCACGGCGCCGGCCACAGACACACACGGCGCGTCCGTACAAAGCCACTTTGTGTGCAATGCGCGGTAAGCACCGCACCGCACCGCCGAGGCCACATCCGTCCGAAGCGGCAGCAGGCTCCCAGCCCGGCCGACGTGCATTCATAAAAGTACAGGTTATGGGACTTTCAGGACCCGGCGCCAACGTGACGCCATGCGTGGAAACGCCCAGGGAAGCAGCGGTAGTCGCACGTGACAGCGCTGCCAGCGACGCCGATGGCCCTGGGCGTAGGTGCGTGTGGCAAAGGAACCGGGTGCCGAATGCCTTTTCTGGGCCGTGGCGCGGCAGCTGGAGCGTCGTTTCCGGCAGGCGCACAGCAAACGAATGGGCTGGCGCGGAAAACGAATCCACTGGGAGACGCTGTGGCATACGCGCCGACAAACGTGCGGGACGACACGAAGCGTCGGGCAGACAGCGGCCGCCACAGACACCCGCTGCGTCAGAACCCCCGGAGACCCAGTATGTGCCGCACGTCGCTGGCGAACCGGAGCCCATCGAGGATGGGCAGCAGGTCGAGGAGCGCCTCGTCCCGCGGGTCATGCGTCCATCCCTCGACGGGAATCCCATTCGACTCCTGGAGCTCGTAGCTGATGGGCGAGTTGTCCACGAGGCACACGCGGCTTAGGTCGCGCTCGACAACCGCGAGGTCTTTCAGATACGAGCCGTTGCGGAGGATGCAGGACTGCGGTGAGCGCACGTCCTGCCGCGGCGACATACCTCGCGGAAGAGCCGCCCACTGATGAGCCCCTGCCCGCCGTCGAGCCAGTCAATCACCGGGTCCGCATACTCCTTCATGGATGCCGTGAACACCACCACCTGGTACCAGGACGCGACCTTGCGCAGGAAATAGTCGACCCACGGCCGCTTGTACACCTGGTAGTACACCTTGCGTCCGTCGATGTTCACCTCGATCACCGTCGGCTGCAGCCGCGTGTCCGCGGACATCAGCCCGCGCCGCGTGCTCAGGCCGAGGAAGCTCAGCAGCCGATTCGAGCTGCGCGCCCCTGCGCGCTCCGCGTCGCCCGCGGCGGTGTGGTATGGGGGGCTCAGGATGCCCCATAGTGGCGCCGGACGCAGCTTCGAATGGATGAGCGTCTCGTCGAGATCCAGCACGAGCACCTTGGGCGTCTGCTGGATCACGCCCGATGTCCCGCGCGGGACCGCGGGCGCCGCGGAGACGAGCGGGCGCGCTACGGCAGTGCCGGCCTCGCTGCTCGCACACCGCTTCGGGCGTCGCACGAGCGCCTCCAGCGTCGGCAGCGCCCGTGGCGGCGCCGTCGGCGCCGCATGCTCACTGCCGCGCCCTGCGTCGTCGCGCGCGCTCGTGTGCGCGCCGTCCCCGTCGTCCTCCGGCCCGCACTTCTCCGGCGTCGTCATCCTGGCACAGCGCGCGCAGCCCCGTGGCGTATACCGTGCGCTGTTCTGCCCGTGCTCGCTTTGGCCGCTGTTGGGGCCTTAAGCAGGGATGGGCATTATGCGCCGCGCCGGGGGCGCCGCGGACCAACACCCTGTCGGGGCGTTATGCGCGCACGCGGCCAAGCAACACCTGTCGCGACGCCACCGCGTCTCCCCCATGTGCGCGCGGCCGACGTCGTCGGCGGGACAGTCGTACCCGACGGTGCTTGGGTACCACATCGTGCAGCTGCTTGGCGGCGGTGGGTTCTCGCGGTACGTCGCACGGGCGCACCGCTGACGGGAGCGTGTTCCGCGCTGTGAGCTCGGGGGCGCCGCAGCACAAGGAGGCCGCTGTCAAGGTCGTGTCGTACGCGTCGACGACGAAGCGCCAGCCGATCGACCGGCGCGCCCTGCAGAAGGAGGTGCAGATACACAGCATCCTCAAGCACCGACACGTGCTCGAGTTTCTCGGCTCCGTCGAGTACGCGCTCGACGCGCAGGCGCCCAGCAACTATGTGCGCGGCCTCTACATACTGCTGGAGCTCGGCGCCGGGGGTGACCTGTTCGACAAGATCGGTGCGCGGTCGAGCGCGCGCGCTGACCACAGCGCCAGACGTCGGCGTCGACGAGGACCTCGCGCATCTGTATTTTACGCAGCTCGTGTCCGGCCTTGTGCGTCGGTCGTGCCGCGTGGCTGACCGCAGGTGTATATCCATGCGCAGGGCGTCACACACCGCGACATCAAGCCGGAGAACATGCTCCTTGACGCGCAAGGGAACCTGAAGATCGCCGATTTTGGCCTCTGCAGCGTGTACCGCTACAAGGGGAAGGAGCGCGCGCTCCACGGGACGTGCGGCAGCCTGCCGTACATCGCGCCGGAGATGAACGGGCGTCCGTACCACGGGGAGCCCGTGGACGTGTGGAGCTCCGGCGTGGTCCTCTTTGCGCTGCTCGTCGGCAACACGCCGTGGGACGAGCCGACGGACCGCAGCCCCGAGTTCGCCGCATACCAGACCGGCGACCTCTTCCGCATGGACCCGTGGACGCGCATCAGCAGCGACGCCCTGTGTACGCGCACCACGCCGCCGTGCTCACCGCAGCCCTCCTGCGCCGCATGATGTATCCGGACCCGCGGCGGCGGAACACGCTTGCGCAGATCCAGCGCCACCGCTGGTTTACACGGTACGCGGGCCGTCGCGCACCGCTCACCGCAGCGCCAACCCGCTGCTGCAGCACGGCACCGCGCACGACCCGGTGAGCCTCGCGGAGCGCCTGCTCCAGGGACTCGTCGTCTCCGGCGACATGCAGCTCGCACTGCACAGTGACGGGCAGCGTGCGCGCGTCCCCGACAGCATCTCGCTCACGCAGCCGGAGGCGCTGCAGGCGCAGCCGCTCAATGGCCTTGGCGATGCGGTGCCGTCGTCCACGGCGCTCCCGGCAGTCGGCACGTCGCGGCGTGCGCCCGCCTTCTCCCAGGGCGCCGGCGCCCGCCGCACGGACGCCGCCACACAGGGCGACGCGCAGGGCGCCGCCGAGTTCACGCAGGCGCTCGAGTTCCTTACGCAGTCCGCCGCGCTCCCGCACAGTGCGCTCGGCCGGGTGCCGCAGCTGACGCGCTTCTTCAGCGCGGCGGACCCCACGGCTGTCGCCGCCGCCGTCGTCGCCGCGCTCGCCGCGCGCAATGCGCAGGTCAGCGCCGAGCCAATGGGCGACGACATGGAGCTGCACGAGGCCCTCCGCGACATGTCTGCGCCGGAGCACCCGCGCAGTGCGGACGCTGCGGACGCTCCCGTGAGCGGCACGCGTGGCGTCCGCGTGCGTATCGCGCTCACCGACCGCCGCAAGTGCGCGCTGAAGGGCGAGGTGCGCATTGAGCGCCTCGACGCCGCCGCGGACGATTTGCAGAGCTTCGTCCTCATGCGCCGCAGCAAGGGGAGCCCACTCGAGTGGCGCCGCCTATTTCGCGACGTGTGTGCACACCCGCGTGTGCGCGGCCTTGTAAAGAGGGGGGGGGACAGCGCACGGCTCGGGGGGGGAGCGGCGCGGTAGTTGCGCGCGCGACACGCTGCATAGTCTCTCTATGGCACACTAGCGCATGGCATGCTGCCTAGTCCCTATATACCACGCGTGCGCACGGGCCTACCGGCCATCCGGCCGTGCCGCAAAAACGGCCTAATTTCCCAGTCCGGCCCCCACCGGGTGCGCGCGACGGCCCGATAGCCCGTCGGCGCGGGTGCGGCACACCACGCTCACCCTGTCGCGTCCCAGCGCGTCACGGGCTGCGCTAGGAATGCGTCGTAGTCCGCACGGTGGAACAGGCTCACCTCGGTCTCGTTTTCTGCGGTGAGCGCGTCAGGAAGGGGGCCTACCGAGGCCGAGCTCGGCGAGCGACGCGGTGCCGTCGCTCGCGAAGACCCACTCCGGGTGGTCGAGGTTGATGATGAGATTCGTCGTCTTCGCGCCATGCGCACGTGTGTACAGCTTCACGGTGTCTGCGGTGAGCGCAGACGATGCGCGACGCACCGAGCTTGTCCGCACAGTTCCGGTACGCGCGGAACGCCGGCCCGGTGCGCACCTCTGACGTGTGAGAGGGGCTCCGAGTCACGCACCGTGGCGGCATGTCTCAATCAGCTGCGGCACGGTCGTGCTCGTCAGGTCCAGGTCCCTGAGCACGAGTGCCTTCATCGCGCGGTACTCGAAGTTCTTGATGATGCGCACGGTGATGATCGCGCTGGTCGCGGGTCGCGCTTGGTTCGTTTCCCTGTTGTCAAAGAAGGACTGCTGCGGGTTGAACGCATGCGGCAAGTAGCCCTCGTTGCGTGGCGCTTCGGCCATGGCGGAAGAAGTGGATTGGCTATAGTGGGACGCCCGATGGGGTGCCGATCGCGTGAGGTGTGGAGGGGGTTGGGGGGGGGAACGGGGGAAAGGGGGAGAAGGGAGGATCGGCGGAGGGGTGCAGTGCGCTGGTCGGGAATGCAGTCTGCTGGCCGGGAACGTAGTCTGCTGGCCGGGGACATGGTCTGCTTTGCTTTCTTAGTCTGCTGGCCGGGATGCAGGGGCAGGGAGTGGTGCCTAGGAAGGATTTATGTACAATGGGACCACTGCCGCAGGACAGACGGAACGACCGTTCTGCGTTTTTCCGCCGCGTTCATCTGGTCCATCGCGCTGCCTCTTTCCCCTCTTGTTCCCCACTCGCTACACATCCTCCCCCCCTCACTTTCCCTTTTCCCTACACATCCTGCCCTGCTGGCCCTCTTGTCTCGCCCCTTCGCCCCTTGACGCTGCCCCTTTCCCCTTGACGCTGGCCTCCCCTCCCCGCTCACCCCCCCACCATCGCCAAATCCAACACACGGAGCAAAAGCGCCAAGTGGAGATCCAACGCAACGACCGGCTCCGTGACCACCTCATGCACAGTCGCAAGCGCCTCCATGCACGCCTGGCGGCCACCAATGCCAAGAGCATACACCGCCTGCGTAGGCGTGTAGCTAAGCACAATGTCTCGCGCGTCCTGCGCGGTCTTGAGCTTCTCCGCGTGCGTGCGGACGGGCGCCTGCGCCGTGCTCCACACGCCGTCCGGCCACAGGGACGTGCGGATGTGCGCGAGCCACGACGCAATGGACGCCGCGGAGAGCATGGAGGAGAGGTAAACGAGCGTGCTCACAACGCTCGTGCTGTACGTCGTACGCACCACCTGCTCCAACACACGCAGCAGCCCGCGCCGCAGCGTCCATGCCCCCTGCACATGGAATGCCTCGTGCATAACGGCGAACACTGCGGCGAGCAGCGCATCCGCTTCTTCTGGTGTGACGTCCGGCGTCGCAGGACGCGACGTGTCCGGCGAGGCGTCCGCGGCGCGCGGTGGGCGGGTGGACGGTGGGCAGGTGCCCAGTCCTTCCGCGCGGTCCCCGCTGCTCTCTGTTGCGACGCCCCGCGCACGCGCATCCCCCGGCACACCCTCCGGCACACCCCTCGACACGCCCTCCGAATCCGCCTCCGACACCCCCTCCGACAAACCACTCGACACACGCTCCCACTCACCCTCCAGCACGCCGGCGATACTGTCACGTGACACACCATGCATGGGCGTTGGCTGCGCGGCGCGCGGCGGGAGCGCGAGGGCGCCCGTGTCCGACCAGGCGGCGTCGCTCTCCGGCGGGCGCCTTGCCGCGACGCAGCGTTCCTGCTCGTCGCGACGCGGAAAGAGGCCGCGGCCCGGCGCGCCGCGGCGCGCCGCCTGGCTGGGCGTGACGGAGGCCATTTGGCCGAAGCCCTTGCGGGCGGAGCCCGCTGCGCCCGCGACGCCGCTTGCAAGCGAGCGGCTCATCCCACCGAGGCTGTTGATCAGGTTGCCGCGGGCGCGCGTGGACGGCTCGCTGGCTTCACCTGCGCGCGTCTTGTCGATGAAGCGCAGCACCACCTGGGCACTGCTGTACCAGGCGCCGTCGCGTGCGGGCGCCAGGAGCGCCAGGAGATACACGCGGATCTCTGCACACGCGGCATCGCTCGACAAACCGCGAAGGGCAGGGAGCGGCGGCGGCGGGACACGCAGGACGGAGTCGCCGGGGCGCTGCGCGTACAAGCGCATGAGCTCCGTGTTCAGCAGCTCGAACTGCGGCCACGAGCGGAGGAGCACGTAGCCGCCCGACCCGGACGCGGCGCTCGCGACATCCTCCATGGTGATGAGCACCTGGAAATGGCGCGGATCGACCGGCGTGCTGCCGCCGGGCGCCGCCCCGCTCGCGTCGACGACGTTGATGTCCACCGTATCCGTCGTCTCCGCGTCGTCCGCGTGCGCGTCCGGCGGCGCGCGCGCGCCGGACGGGTGCGAGATGCGCCGCGGCTCGTACGCGAGCGCACGGGGCGTCGGCCCGCGCCACTTGTCCCGCGGCGCGGCGCCACCGCCCGGGGAGTCCGTGCCTTGCGCGTGGAGGAACGCGTCGTACAGCTGCTGCAAACGCGCGTACACCGCGTCGCGCACCGGCTCGAGCGCAGCGAGAGACGACGACGGCGCGCCGCGCAGTGCTGCGCCGACCGCGCGGCGCACCCCCGCGTGCCGCGCGCCGGACTCGGCGAGCGCCGCGTCAGCGACCTGCAGCACCGCGCGGGCATCGCCGGCGAAGACGGAGGGTGTCGTGGAGTGGTGCAGCGCAGCGCTGGCGAGCATCTCCATGTTCGCGTGCAGCTGCAGGAGCACCATGCCCTCCGCCTGGTGGCTGTCCTCATTCGCCGGCGCGCCCTGCTGCAGGAAGGTCTCAAACGCGTCCATCACCTCCGGCTCCCGCTTCGTGAGCACTTCCCTGAGCGTGCGTCCCCGCGACGGTGTGCGCGGGCGCGGCGACGCGGTCGTCCGCCGCGGCTCGTACCGGAGGCCCGGCGACGCCCTGTGGCGCTCGTCGTCGCTCGCGTCTGCGAGCGCCGGATGAGACGCGCGCCGGCCTACGCACGGCGCGGCGCCTGTGGTGCGGCTCTGCGCGAGGCCCGTCGGAAGCCGCGGCTCGTCCATCCGGGGGGGGATGTTCATCGGGAGCGCGCGCGGGGGAGCGGGGCGCGTCGTGGCGCCTGCGTCGGACGATGGCGCACCGCGTTCGGCGGGGGGACGCGCATCCGTGTTTTTCTGCTCCCGCGCCTTGTCGACGCGCGGTGGTGTGAAGCGCCGTGGCGGTGGCGGTGGCGGCGCCCGCTTCTGTTTGTCGGCAGCCTGCTGCGTGGTCGTGGTTTCGCGTGGGGCGGCAGGCGGCGGGCTTGGCGGGGTTCCCAGTGGCCCCTCCCCAGCGTGCGCGGCCGCATTTCCTCTCTCCTCGCGCGCCTCCCCTCCCTCCTGCGCCCCCCCTTCCGCACCCGCACGCTCCCCGTCCGCACCCGGGGGGGCTGCACGCTGTTGAGGTGGCTCCGCTGCGCGGTGGCCAATTTGGTCCCGTGTGTGCTGAGGAGGTGGCGACACCGTGCGGCTGGCGGGAGGCCTCCCCGCGCACGTGGCACGTGTCTCCTCCCTCCAGGGGTCTAGCGGTTCCGCGGCCCATGCGGCACGTGCGCCCGCCGGCCGCTGGCTCGCGGGCTCTTTCTCCCCGCGCTCTTCCACGGACAGTAGGCACCGCGGCGCACCTGCAGCCATGGTCGCGTGGTTGGCAGGGGGGGCATTGTCGGGTTGTGGTTGCGGTGCGCAGGGCGGGCAGGGCGGTGCCATCGCAGATGGTGCGCGTTCTGCTTGCGCGTCTTTTTTCCCGCGGTCGGTGTCCGGCGCGCGCTCCCTGCGTGCTGACTCGTCCGACAGGCCCACGTTGCGTGGGGCCCCGTTCGCGGTGTTTGTCTGCGGACCGGCCGCGGCGCGTCCCTGTTTCGAGACCACGTGCGTGCCTTGGTCGTTGAGCAGCGGGTCGTGGAGCAGCGGTTCTTTGTACAGTGCGTCACTAGGCAGCGGGACGTTGTCTCCCCGCGTAGTGGCCTCGGCCCCCATTCCCGCCGCGGTGTCCTCGCCCCCCCGCCCGTCGCCCCCCCTGTTCCCGCCCTGCGCAATGGACTCGGCCTTGTGCACAAAGTCATCGCTCACACCGCCGACGTCGCCGCTCACACCGCCGACGTCGCCGCTCAGCGACGCGACGCGCGCAGCCGCCGCTGCCGCATCGCCGTCGGCACGGCCCCACGAGACAATCCACTGGTTCATCGTGTCTGGGTCGCTGTGCGTCTTTAGCGTCGTCCACAGCTGCTTCGTAAGGACCTCAGCAAGGAGCGTTTTGAGAACCGGAGAGCGGCTGTCGTTCGGAGGGAGACCCTGTGCGAGAAGCGCGAGCACCGCCGCGCGGACGCTCTCGATGCGGGCCGCGTCATTCGCCCAGAGGCCCATCGGCGTGCCGCCGCGGTCTGACGTACCCGCGTCGTGCCGCCGGCGGAGCGCGGCGATGACCACCGAGAGCGCCGTGAGGGAGAGCTCCGAGGCCTGGCGGTGAGCTCCGCGCCGCCGCCGCACGCACCACGCTCGAGTGCCGGTGCTGCTTCAACGGCTGCGCGACGTACGCCACGAGGTGCTCCAGGCCCGCCACAGCCTCGTCGGGGAAGATCGCGTCGCCGAACGAGATCGGATCGTACCAGTACTGGATAAAGTCCCGGCGCACGAGCGCGATGATGCGCGCGAGCTCCGGGCGGACCTCGGCGGGGACCGCCGCGAGCGCTTCCGGGCCCGGCGGCACAGCCGGCTGCGCGGGCGCAGGCGCGGGCGCGCTGTGCGCGGAGAGGTGGGTGAGCCGCCCACGCAGGGCGTCCAGACGCGACTCGTCCCGCGCGGCACAGTCGCCGGGTGCGAGCCACGCGGGCGCGCCCAGCTCTAGGAACACGCGCACCGTCGGGTGGCACAGCATGACCACAGCACACGCCACGACGAGGAGCGCCGCACCGACCCCCAGGCGCAGCACCAGCAGCGCGAGCACAACCGTTGCCGCATTCGCCCACATCGTTTCGCACGGAGCGGCGCCCAACCCACGCCCCGCGCGTGCCGTCCTGCTGACTAACCGCGCATGCGCGCGCGCCGCGTGCGCGGTGGTGGCGCAGCGGTGGCGCAGCGGTGGCGCAGCGTCCGCGGCGCCGCTCGTCGCGGCCATGGGCGTACAGGGCCTCTGGCAGCTCCTCGAGCCCGCCGCACGCCCCGTCACGTACGCCGCACGCGTGCCGCGCTCACCGCAGGCTCGAGTCGTTGCAGGGGAAGCGGCTCGCGATTGACTCGTCCATCTGGCTGCACCACTTCCAGATGGCGATGCGCGACAAAGAGGGACAGACGCTTGCGAACGCGCACCTGCTCGGCTTCCTGTGGCGCATCCTGAAGCTCCTGTACTACGGCATTAAGCCAGTGTTTGTGTTTGACGGCGGCGCGCCCGTGCAGAAGCGCCGCACGATCGCGAACCGCCGGCACCAGCGTTCGGTGGCAAAAGAGTCCCATGCGCGCGCCGCCGAGAAGCTGCTCGCCGCGCAGCTGCGCCAGGCCGCGCTGCAGCAGTACGCGGGGGGCGCACGCGATGCGCCGTCACCCGCGCGCACAGCACAGCCCTGCGACGACGGCCGCGCGCGCGCGCGCTCGCCGACGCCACCGCGCGCACGGCTGCGCGGCGAGCGGGCGGGCGCGCCGCTGTACGCCGGCCCGCCCTCGCGCACGGCGGGGCCCGCGCACAGGGACCCGTACCAGCTCCCGGCACTCCCCAACGGCACGCTGGGCGCGGGCGCGCGCCGGAAAGACCTGCGCTTCGCGACGGAGTCGGAGCTGCGTGCGATGATGCACAGCCTCGCGCCGGAGGACCTCGACATGCGATCCGCGTTTTTCCAGAGCCTCCCGCCGGAGCTGCAGTACGAGCTCGTCGGAGACCTGCGCATGCAGTCACGCACGACCTCGTACCGGCGCCTGCGCGACATGCTCGACGCCGCGCCGACGGCGATGGACTTTTCTAGGGCGCAGATCGCGGGCCTCAAGACGCGGAACGACCTTACGCAGAAGGTGCTCACGGTCACGGACGAGATCGGCAGCGCGCACATCCAGGTCCCTGTCCGTGTCGCGGGCATGCGGAACCGGGAATATGTGATTGTGCATCGCGACGGCGGCTTTGCGCTCGGCGCGCGCGACGCGGGCTCGTCCTGGGACCGGGCGATTGTCGTCGAGGACCATGCGCGCGCCGCGCACACGGCACCGCCGTCCATCGCGGCGCCGGCCGAGGATGCGGATCCGCTCGAGTTGGAAGACGTGCCGATCCCTGAGCGGCTGCCCGACCCGCTCCTCGACGACCTTGTGCACCAGGAGGCGGATGCTGCGAAGCGCAAGGAGCGTGCCGCTTCTCTGCTAGCAATGCGTGCGGAGTGCCACCTTGGGCGCGTGCGCGCGGAGGCGGGTTTGGATGCGCGTGACGAGCGTCTGTACGGCTCGATGACTGCGCAGGATGCCGCGGATCTGTTTCGCGGGGAGGACGGGGGCGAGGCTGGGGGAAAGGGGGCGGGGGGGGAGGAGGGGGCAGCGGGAGAGGACCGCTGTGTACGGGGGGTGTCTGGCAGGAGTCCGCATGCCACAGATCCCATCGCACGGGGACTGCCGACGCGCGACGCTGCGGCCCCGGACCCGATTGTCCAGGAGATGTCCGAGGAGGAGCTCTCCGACGCGGAGGAGATGGGCGAGGCGTCAGAAAGGGGGATGCGGGGCGTTGGGGAGGCGGGGCAAGGGAAAGAGGGAAGCGTTGGGAGAGGCCCACGGGGGGGGGACGGACTGTGGAAGGTGGAGGAAGGGTGGAGTAGCGCGGACGCCTTGTGGAGGGAGGAGTACGGGGGACGCCGTGGACTGAGAGAGCGCAGCGCGGAAGCCTTACGAGACGAAACGCAAAAAGAGGAACAGTGGGGGGCCAGTGGGCCGAGGGAGCACAACACGGACGCTTCAGGGAAGGGGAAGCAAGGTGTGGACAAAGGAAAACGGCGCGGAAGCACGCCGAGTCCCACCACGCCCCTGGTTTCAGACGCGTTGGGCGACGCGAAGACGGACACGGGCACTTTTGCGACGGTGGTGGAGGCGGCGGAGAGACCGATGTTCGCGCCGCAGGAGATGGACGTGGATGCAAAGCGGGGGGCGGTTGGGCGCGACAGCGACGAGGAGGACACTGTTGCGCTGGGAGACTCGTCCGGGTTCCGCGTGGGCGGGAGCAACACGGAGACAGAGACGCTGCGGCCAGACGCGGAACTAGCGGACGCGCCCCACTCACGCCAAGGGCATGGACTGGCAGCGCGGCAGAAGTGGGGTGACGGTCGACGTGTCGCGCGTGATGGGATGGAGGGCAGCTCGATGGAGCACCTTGGCCCTCCGGCCGCGGCAGCGGCGCGCCTTTCCCACGCACATATGCCCGCGGCGGAGCAGGCGGAGCAGGCGGGGCAGGCGGGGCAGACGGCGCACACACCGTCATGCTCGCCACCGGCGTCACGGGCGTGCTCCCCCGCCTCCCCTCCACTCGCCGCGTACCGCGGTTCGCCCCCTGTGGCGCCCTCCGTTATTCACTCTGTGGCGCCCTCCATTCGCCCCTCTGTGCCCCCTTCCGTTACTCCCTCCGATCGCCACTCTGTGCCCCCCTCAGTGGCGCTCCCCGACCCCCCCCCTCTTCCTGCCCCCGGTCCCCCCCCCCTGTCGCCCACGCCGCTCCCCTGGTCCCCCACGCCGTCGCCGGAGCGTGAGACAGTGGGCGCGGACGGATTCCCACTGCCGACGGGCGTGGACGAGCTGGAGGACGAGGAGGAGAACCAGGTGGCCGAGTTTGCTGGCGAGCAGACGCAGATCGCGTCGTTCCTGAGCACCGCGCACGGGCGGAGCCTCCCAGAACTGCAACAGGAGGTCGCCGCGGAGGTGGACGCCCTGCGCGCGGAGCACGCGCGTCGGCGGCGTGGGGAGGAGGACGTTACGGTGCAGATGGCGGCGGACATCCAGGCGCTGCTGCGCCTTTTTGGGCTGCCGTACGTGACAGCGCCGATGGAGGCGGAGGCGCAGTGCGCGCAGCTCACCGCGCGGCACCTCGTCGACGGAATTATCACGGACGACAGCGACGTGTTTTTGTTCGGCGGCACGCCCGTGTACCGGCACATGTTCAACCACCGGCGCACCGTCGAGTGCTACCGCGCGGGCGACATGGAGCGCGAGCTCGGGCTCGACCGCGCGCGGCTCATCCAGCTCGCATTCCTCCTCGGCAGCGACTACACGGAGGGCCTGCACGGCGTCGGTCCCGTACTCGCGATGGAGATCCTCGCGCTCTTTCCCGCGGACGACGCGCTCGCGGCATTCCGCGCGTGGTGGCGCGAGGTGCAGGTCGGTGCGGACCGCGAGCGGGACGACGGCCAGCGCCGCGTCCGCCAGCGCGTGAAGCGTGCGCTGCAGGACCACGTGCACCTCACGGAGGACTGGCCGGACCCGGGCGAGCGCGCGGCGTACCTTGCGCCAAACGTGGACGAGAGCGACGAGCCATTTGCGTGGGGACACGCGGACCTGGACGGACTGCGGGCGTTTCTCGCCGAGTACCTGCACTGGCCGTCGTCCAAGACGGACGAGTATATTCTCCCGGTCATCGAGGAGCAGCGCAAGCATGCGCGTCTCGCCCGCATGCAGACGACGCTGGACCAAGCGGGATTCTCCCTGCACACGCACGGTGCACAAGCCGCCGTGTCGGGGCACCAGTACGCCTCGGCGCGTCTCCAGCAGGTCGTGCAGCGGTTCCGCATTGCGCAGAGGGGTGGGGAGGAGGAGGGCGCCGGGGAGGGTGAGGAGCACGGTTCGGGGCAGGCGCCGACGCCTCCGCGCGGTCGCGCGCGGAAGCAGACGTCTGATGCGCCCGCGACGAAGCGCCGCTCTACGCGCGCGGCACACCAGGCGGCAAATCGGCATGTGGGGCGGACGTCGCGGCTCTCGTAAGAGTCTCCTATATGGTGCGGGTTCGGCGCGCTTGCGCTCTGTGGCGGTGTCGTGTTTTCAGTGGAGCCGCGGTTTTTTTCCTTCTTCTTTTAACGATCCTGAGCCGTTTCCCCTTTTGCCTACTTTACTGAGTATCTCTTCCATGCCTTCGGTGGCCTCGCGGTAGTTTTCCACGCCCTCCCCGCCGTCTCCCCCCCCCCTGCCCTACCCTGCCCTTAGTATACCCACGGCAAATGCTGGTAACGTATTGGGAGTCTATTGGCTGCGAGAGGTATTGTCAACAGACACGGCTCTGCAGGGCGGCGCAGTGGACAGACTTTGCGCGAGCAACAGAGCCCACGCAGTGCCCGTGCCATCAACAGGGTCCACGCAGTGCGCACGCTGCCCCGCCACAGACCTCCGCACAGTCACCATAACCCGCATATACCGATCCGATGGATGCACCTGTTTCGCTCGGTCCCTCGCGGGCGGTGTCCCCGCGTGCTGGGTCTCCCATGTCCTGGGTACCCCCCGTGCACGACTACCGCTATTCCTCCTCCTCCTCCGCGTCCACCGGCGCCTCACAGTCAGCACACCCATTCGCAAAAACTAGACATACTGTCGCCGGGGGCGCGTTCAGTTCCGCAGAGAGGCCATCGCGCGGGAAAGTCTACCGTCAGAGGACGCAGCCCCGTCCACGCACCTTCCGCGCCATGGGTGGCTCAGGCGTCATCCTGTACACCACATAGGAAAAGGACGCCAGCGCGCCAACAGCAATGAGGAAGTCGCCCAGCGCCTTGGTCGGCTTCGTTTTGTATTTGTCGGGGGACCACATGTTCAGAACATCGTCCTCCTCGTGGAGAACCTCGCCATAGTTGCGGCGCTCCTGCGGGTCCCACCAGTTCGGGCTGTGCGGACGGAACTGCTGGGTCTCCTTGGGCATCGCCGGATACGAGCCAAGCTGCGCATCGACCCGCGAGCCCGGCGTGACAGTGCCACGCGGGAGACTGCTCTCGGGCGCAGCCAGGTGCACCGCGCTCGTGCTCATGCTGCGCGCCGTGGCGCGCCACCCAGGCATCATCCGATTCATCACCGCTCGCTGCATGGTCGCTGGCCGAGCCCGCGCATGCTCGCGGCGGCGCCGCGTGTTAGACATCACGTGACATTTGCGGTGACCGGTGGCGCGACGGCGACGGCCCCGTCTCCACCGCCCCGACGCCTCTTGGACGCACCGTTGGGTTCCTGGTGGCGTGGCTTCTATTTCGCATCCGTTTGGGTCTCGGAATTACGATGGTGGATATAGCGGAGCAGGATCACTGGATTTCGCACCTGAGCGACTGCAAGCAGCTCAGCGAAAATGACGTGAAGCGGCTCTGTGAGATGGTGGGTGGCCGCGGCGGCGATTCGCCACTTACACGCAGGCGCGCGAGGTGCTCCTCCAGGAGTCCAATGTACAGCCCGTGCGCTGTCCGGTGACCGTGTGTGGCGACATCCACGGCCAGTTTGTACGTGTTCCGCGCGCGTGTCTCACTGGCAGCATGATCTCTCGGAGCTGTTCCGCATCGGCGGCAACTCTCCGGATACCAACTACCTGTTCATGGGCGACTATGTCGACCGTGGGTACTACTCCGTTGAGACCGTGACGCTCCTTGTCGCGCTCAAGGTGCGCCATCCGGAGCGCGTCACGATCCTCCGTGGCAACCACGAGTCGCGCCAGATCACACAGGTGTACGGCTTCTATGACGAGTGCCTACGCAAGTACGGCAACGCCAACGTATGGAAGTACTTCACCGATCTCTTCGACTACCTCCCGCTCACCGCGCTGATCGACGATCAGATCTTCTGCCTCCATGGCGGCCTCTCGCCCTCCATCGACACGCTCGATCAGATCCGCTCGATCGACCGCGTGCAGGAGGTGCCGCACGAGGGCCCCATGTGCGACCTGCTCTGGTCCGATCCGGACGACCGCTGCGGCTGGGGCATCTCCCCGCGTGGCGCGGGCTACACATTTGGCCAAGACATCAGCGAGACGTTCAACCACAACAACGGCCTCACGCTTGTCGCACGCGCGCACCAGCTCGTCATGGACGGCTTCAACTGGTCGCAGGAGCGAAACGTCGTCACCATTTTCTCCGCGCCCAACTACTGCTACCGCTGTGGCAACCAGGCGGCGATCATGGAAATCGACGAGAACCTCAAGTACACATTGTATGTCCGCCGCCTTGGCCCCCGCTTACCCTAGCCTGCAATTCGATCCCGCGCCGCGCACCGGCGAGCCCCTTGTGTCTCGTCGCGTCCCCGACGTACGTTGAGCCGCGCCCGCGACTGACCCGCAGTACTTCCTGTAAACCTACCCCCGGCGCACAGAGCAGCAGAGCAAGAAGAAATAGTCGTATGCATCCGAGCGGATGCACTGTGCGACGCAGCATGAGTCCGCGGCGCCCAGCGTGCGCTGCTGCGTTGTGTAATGATATGTCCTGTCCGTGTCTCCTCACCACCGCGGTACTCGGCCGCCGCCGTGTATCGCCACGTGGATGACGTAAGCATGGAGCTCGTGCGCCGCGGGGGCCCCAGTGCTTTCTCCCTTACCATGGCGACCGTCGGCGACTGGCTCGGGCTGCTCCTCATCGGCACGCTGGCGTATGCGATTTTCATGGGCGTGCGCCGGTCGGCGGATGCGAAGAAGCTGCTCGAAGAGAAGCGGGCGGAGCTGAAGGTGTGTTTCTGTGGGCGGCCCCGCTCACCGCGCAGGCGCACGGCTTCAACATTTCCAGCGAAGGCATTTCTATCAAGTCCGACCACGTCCCGCTTGACCGTTCGAAGTACATTGTGTGTGTTCTGCATATTGCGTGCTGACACACGCAGGAGAGCACGTCGCGGAAGTTCGGCGAGGGAGGCCAGTTCCTCAGCGAGCACGCGAACTCTATCAAGTTTGGCAGCCAGCAATCGTCAGCACCGCGAGAACCCGCTGTGTAGTCTACGTCACGGGGGGGAAGGGCGCCTGGAAAGGGTGTGGGGGAAAGGACGCCGGGAAAAGGAGGCCGAGGAAAGGGCGCACGGTGTGGATGCGAGCACGGCGCCGGCTGTGTGGGACTCCTCCACATGTTGCCCGGTCACGCTGCCTCCGCACTGCAGCCGGCTTGGCGTGCGCTCGCGCCGCGCACGTCGCGCACGCCGCGCCACCGCACAGCGCCCGGCGGCCCCACACAGTACTATCCCTACAGTGCACGGCTGTCTGCTCCCCTCACCCGGACTCCCCCCCCATAAACCGCTTGGTGATCGTGGCGTCCGCCTCGTTCCATAGGTAGCCGTTCGCCTTGAATACACGGCTGAGAAGGAAGGGAACCACGTCGAAGATGTCCAGCTCGCGGGCGCGCTCCTCGAGCTCCGAGATAGGCACGGTGACGGACGAGGGGGGCGCCGCGGGCCGTCGCGACGACCCATACTGCGTAAACCGGATCTTGTCCTTGACGATGCCGCCCAGCAAAAAGGCGAGCAGCTCGTCCTGGTCGCGCGCCTGGTGGATGTACTTGCGGAAACGCTGGCATTAGCAGGGCGCGCGGCGCGGACACGCACGCGCTCGAGTGTGCGGCGCACGCTCATCTTCTGCGCGCTCACGAAGCTCTCGACGGTCGAGCGGATCGCGAGGTCAATGTCGTCTGCGCGCACATAGTCGCGCAGGTGCATCTTCGCGCTCGCCTCGGACATGCGGATCATGCTCTCGAGATGCCGCACGGTGATCGGATACGAGCCCGTGTTCAGGCTCTCGTGGCGCAGATCCACGTACAGGCGCGAGAGGCGGTCCTCGTCGAGTGCGTCCAGACGCGGGCGCACGCGCTCGCGCGCATACATAATGTACTTGCGCAGCAGGTCCTGCGGGATGATCTGCGGGTCAGCGCGCAGCGCCACGCACGCACGTCGGCGTCCCAGGCGGTGGCCGCGCGCGCCTCGTCGACGGCCTCGTCGAAGAGCGGATGCGCACGGAGATGCGAGCTCACGACGAAGCGCGCGAGCATCTCGTCCACGACGGGATCCACGACGTCCTTCACGACACAGAGCACGTCGAAGCGGCTCAGGATCGGCTCCGTCAGCTCCACGTTCTGGCTGAACGGGACCGTCGGGTTGTAGCGCTGCGGTGAGCGCGCGCACACCACACACGCACCCCACGGATCGGATTGGCCGCAGCGAGAATCGCGCAGCGCGCCTGCAGCGTCGTGATGATGCCGGCCTTGGAAATCGAGATGCTCTGCTGCTCCATCGCCTCGTGGATCGACGTGCTGCGGTGAGCGCCATCCGAGCGCAGCATACCGGTCTGCGTCATTCATCTTGTCGAACTCGTCGATGAGACACACGCCCTTGTCCGCGAGGACGAGCGCGCCGCCTTCCAGCGTCCACTCCCGCGTCACCGGGTCGCGGCGCACACTGGCGGTGAGGCCGACAGCCGACGCCCCCTGCCCTGTCGTGAACACGGCGCGATTCGCAGTCTTCTCGATGTACTTGAGGAACTGCGACTTGGCGGTACCCGGGTCGCCGAGCAGGAGCACGTTGATGTCCCCGCGGATGCGGTGCTTGCCGCCGACATCCTTGCCGACGCCGCCGAAGAGACTCAGCGCGACGGCCGTCTTGATGTCCGGGTGCCCGTAGATGCTCGGCGCGATGCTCTTCAGGATGCGCTTGCCGATCCGGTCGTCGCGCGCGAGCGTGCGGATCGCGCGCTCGTCGTCCTCGGTGAGACGGAACGCCGCGTACACGTCGTCGCGCTTCGCAATGTGGTTCGCCTCGAGCACGGTAGCGAAGACGGGGAAGCCGAACTTGGTGTTCAGCGCGGCGTCGAAGTTATTCCGGTAGATGCCCGTCACGTCGACTTCGTCCCCGGGCTTCACCGCATCGACAAGGTCCCAGAGCAGGATCACCTCGCGGTGCCGCGGGAGGCGCCCTGCCGGCACCGTCCCCGGGGACTCCTGCAGCGTCATCTTCTGGTAGTTCCGGTACACGGTCTGCTCCGAGTTCACGCGGAACGGGCCGCGCCGCGAGCAGTTGCTGCAGAAGGAGCACTTCACCTCCTTGCTCGCGTCCTGCCAGAAGGGGCCGAGCACCTCGCCGCAGCTGAGGCAGTCGAACTTGACGTACTTGAGCTGCGGGAACACGCCGCTGCGCCGCGTCACAACGCCGCTCACGCGCACGAGCGAGTTCAGGTTGATTTGCCGCAGGTCGCGCAGCGTCGTCGAGGTCGGCAGGTCCGCGATACGCACGTGGATCTCCGCGTGGATGCGGTCGTACGACGGATAGTACAGCAGCACGACGTCGAACGCGACCTCGTCCAGGATCGGCAGCATGCTCGCGGGCGAGTTCGCAAGGAAGTACGCGAGGATCGCCTTCGAGTCGACCAGGTCCAGGAACGACACCTCGAGCGACTCCATGTTCACTGCCGTCAGCCGCCGCCGCGCGCCGCCAACGCACGCTCGCCCAGCGCCTTGATCCGCTGCCCGTACACGCTCACGCCCTGCTCGTCGACGAATGTCACGAGGAAGTTGCGGAACTCGCGCATGATCGTGCGCCGCACGTTTTCCGTCGCGACCCAGCTCGCGATGCTCTCCGCCTTCACGTCGCCGAGCTGTTCCAGCGGCAGGTCCTGCGGTCAGCGCGGCGCGCGCGCGACGCACGTCCGCAAGCGCCTCGTCCTCCGGCGCCTCGTCGTAGTACCGCCGCCGCCGCCGCCGCAGCACATCCTCCTCGCCTTCCTCGTCGCTCTGCAGAAACTCGGGCGCGTGCCGCATCGGGCGCGTGCGGCCCTCCGCGCGGTCCCGGCGCGCCATGCGCAGCTCCGCCAGCTGCCGCGTCGTCCTGTCCATGCCGTCGACGTCCGCATCATCCATGTCCACGGCCTCGTACCGGTCGAGCTCCGGGTTCGCCGTGTAGTCGCTGCGCGTCAGTCCCCGTTGCCCCGCGCACGCACGCCGCCAGCCCGTCGCCAAAGAGGTCCTCCCCTTCGTCGTCGTCCTCGTGGCCGAGCCGCCCCGTCTCCTCATCCTCTGCGAGCCCCTCTTCGTCCGCCTCGTCCGTGAAGTCGGAGAGCGCCCCCGGGGGCGACGACGTCGGCAGCGACGACGGCGGGATCGACGATGCCCGTCCCGCGCCCCCCTCTTCACTTCCGCTGATCCCTGGCCACGGCGACGACGCGCCCGCTGCGATCCCCGACGCGGGTCTCCGCCGCTTCCGGATACCCGAGTCCGGCTCAGATGACTGCGGTCAGTGTGCCCGCCTGCTCCCGTACCATGGCGATGGTGGCGACACGCCCCTCTGCGCGCGCGCGAGGTGATGCAGGCTGACGTAAGCCCTGCCGCCGCGCCGCGTCCGGCATGCGCGCGCTTCGGGCGCATCGCGATGGCCGGCTGTGTGGCGGCGGCGCTCCTGGACCACGGCGCGCTTTCCGGCGCGGATGTGGCGCCTGTGGGGCGCGCACCCGCGCGGCAGCTCGTGGTGCTTGAGGACAGCTGCGCGCAGAGCGCGTCGGCCGTCGTCCGCGAGCTCGTGCGCCGCGGCGACGCCAGGTGCGTGGACGCCGCCTCCGCCTGACGCGCGAGGGGGCACGCAACGGTGCTTGTGTGCGCCGCGCAGCCGGGGAGCGTGTATGCAGCCGCGCAGTACACGGCGCGCATGCGCGTCCTCGACTACGCGCGCGGCGGCGCCGCGCCGGCGGACGGCTGTCCGCCGCTTGCGCGCGTCGAGGAAGCGGCGGCAGACGCCATCTGTGCGCGTGCGTTTTCCGCGCCGCGCATCTCACCGCAGTCGCGGACGCCACGCATGCGCCTGTGACGCTCCTCTTCGACTCGCTCGAGGCGCTCATGCTCACGACGGACGCGTCTACGCACGACGTATTTGCAGCCCTCCGCCGTCTGTTGCACGCGCTGCCGCGTACGTTGCGGTCCGCGCGCGTCTCACTCCAGCGCACTCGCGGCTCTGCGTCGGCACCGCGATGGACCAGGACGCGGCCGGCCCACTGAGAGCCGCGCTGGACACCAGCGCGCTCTGGTCCCGCGTCGAGGGCGCGGACGAGCGGAGCAGCGGCAGCAGCAGCGGCGTACCGACGCACGCGACCGTAACCGTGCGCGTGCATCCACCGGAGTTTGTCCGCCACATCTACCGGACGTACGGGCTTCTCCCGCCGACGTCGGCGCCGCCGGTGTGGCGCGCAGCGTATGCGGGCGCCGGGCTCTCGTCGTCCACGCTGCCGGCTGCGGGTGCGGCGGACCCGCGGTTCTGGGACGTGGTCCACAGCGCCGCGCGGCGCGGCCCCCTGGGAACTGCGCAGGACGCCGCGGGCTGGTGGTGCGTGTCACGCGGCGCACGCCACGAGCGCTCGCGACTGCATGCCGCCGACCTTGTGGACGCCCCGCAGTGCGCGCCGCCGCCGGTGATCCGCGCGGACGAGCTGCTGCGCGACGAGCTTTCTGGAGACATGCGTGGGGTGGGATTCCTGGAGCTTCATACGGCACTGCCGCACGGCAAGCACATGGAAGAGTTCGTCGCGTATGGGCATGATGTCAGTGGAGACGGCGCGCATCGCCTGCAGCTTATTGCGCTTGACATGCAGTCGCGTGTGCCGTCAGCGTCAGCTGCTCTTGCGCCGAGTGCGCCGGCGCCCGCGGACCCGCACGCGGCGCTGGTGCAGTCGCTTCCGTTCAACCTCGGCGAGACGGCGGAGCAGCGTGCACGGCGCGAGCAGGTGCCCCTGCCCTACACCTATCAGCTGGACGAGCCACCGACGCAGCCAGCGATGCGTGGCTCCACTGGGCAGAGTGTGATTTTTTTCGAGCCGGAGAGCGACGACGACGAGGATGACGAAGACCCGGACGATGACTTGGATGTGTGACGGGGGATGGGAAGTGCATCTCTTGCTCCTGTTTCGGATGCACATCGACTCCAGTGTGTCCAGTGTACGGTGTCCCCGTATGGAGGGTGCGGTGGCTCCAGTATGGTGTCCCCGTATGGAGGGTGCGGTGTGTCCAGGGTATGGTTTCCCCGTATGGAGGGTGTCCCTGGCATGGAGGACGTCCCCATGTGCAGGGCCTCTTTGTATGGAGCGCTTCTTTGTATGGAGCGCTTCTTCGTATGGAGGCCCCCTTAAGGTGGTTTTTGCGCATAAAGGTCCTCTTCGTACGGAGGGCCGCTGCGTGTGGAGGCCTTTGCGCATAAAGAGCAACTCCGCATGGAGGGCGTTTTCGTGTGGACTGCCCATAGGGAGGCCTCCGCGCGTCCGCGCATGGGTCGCCCCCGCGCATGGAGAGCCCCAGTGCCTGGATAATACCCCTCCAGGGAGAACCTCCCAGCATGGAGAACCCGTCCCCTGGAGACCCCGCCCCCCATAGAGAAACCCCCCGCAGGGAGAACCTCCGCGGAGAACGTGTTTCGCATCCCCACATCCATCCGCTGGTCATCCAACCAATTGCTGCCCCTGCAGCCCTATATCACCAGGGTCTCTAATACCTTGACCACAAACAAGCCCACGAGAACGACGCTGGTCGCAATACCGAAGTGGCGCCAGGTATGCGGGGGCCGTGCAGCTGGCGGCGCCGAGTCCTTCGCGCCGTCGTCCGGTGCGGCGCGCGCCGCGGCGGGCGCACGCGCAGGCGGGTGCATGGAAGCGCGCTGTGCGTCACTCTGCGCGTCGCGCCGCGCCTCGACAGGCTGCGTTGGCGCACGCTCTGCCTTCGCGGCGTGGGCCATATTTGGGACGTCACGCATCGCCGCCCCTGCATACTCCGGAAGCAGCTGCACAAAGCGCCGCTGCGCCGTGTTGAACGCGTGCGATTGCGCGGCAAGACGGCGCCGCTCGCGTGCCGACACCATGATGGACCCCGCGGTGATCTCGTCTGTGCACATGAACGAGAGGAGCCCAATTAAGCTGTGGGTAAGTGCCGAACAGCCGTTTGCGCACATGCTCGAGACTGACCACGCCGGGTTCCAGCTCCCCGGGTGGAAGTCGCTCATGGACTCCGGTCAGCCTACGGCTCGCCGCCGACGCACTGTGCAAATTTTCGTGTTCGGCTGAAACCGGCCACTGGGCGTCTGCACTTTGATGCCGCTGCATGTCAGTGCTCGCCCGCGCCACCGCACGCACGGCGGCTTAAACGGATAGTCACCGGGAAAGAGCAGCTGTCCCCAGTACTCCCCGCCCTCGTACGGCGTGCCCGGCGGCCCACGCAGAATAAAGTGCCTGTGGTAAGCGGGAAGAACGCAGGCGACGCACCACTCGAGGATATTGTCGTCCCGCGGCCGCGCGTAGCAGAGCGGTGGCGGGTCCTTTTCCATAAGCGTCACTTCCTTCCCGAGCTGCCGTCAGCGCGCGCGGCCTGCGCCACGCACCCGTTTCGTCGCTGCTTTCGTCGCCATGGCGGACGTGTGCGGCGCCGCCACCGGCGCGCCGCACGCCCAGCGCCTTGTCACGTGACTATACACGCAGTGCGCGCGCGGTGCGGCGCGTCGCTGCGCCGTTGTCGCTGGCAGCATGGCGTTTGGACAGTCCAAATCGACGGGACGCCGTGGTCGCCCGCCCAAGCACCAGAGCGCCGTAAACCGTGCGTGGAACGCGTCGCGCGACCGGTCCAGCGATGACGACTTTGGCGCGCGCCCCGTCGCGCCCGCTCCGTCGCGCACCGCGCAGGCGTCTGCGGGGCTGTTGGACCCGCTCGCGTCCGGGTTTCCCGACCCGCGCGGGCCGCGACCCGCTGCGGGCTACACGTCACCGGGATCGCGGGGTGTCCTTGATGCAGATGCGCCGGAACCCACCGTGGACGCGCTGCAGGCTGAGCTGCACAGCCTGCGCGCGCGGTACGCGGAGGGCATCGATGAACGCGTGCAGCAGGTGAATACTTTCTGCGACGGCCTACTAAACGACAGGCTCTCCAGGAGCGCGACACGATCCAGGCGCAGTTCGACAGGCTCAAGGAGCTCCGCATGACGCAGAGTGAGAAAACGCTCGTGGAGTGGAAGCGCGCGAGCGAGGCACGCCATCGACGTGCGTACCCCAGCGACAGCGACACTTACCGCAGACACACTCGAGTCTGTCGCGCTATGGAAGAACCGCGCGGAGCACGCGGAGCGACGGCTGCGTGAGGTGGAGCGCGAAAACCCGGACGGCGATGTGCGCGGTGACGGCCCGGCGTCCAGCGAGGAGTCCGCGCGTCTCACGGCGCAGCTGGTTGCGACGCAGCGCGAGCTGGCGGAGCAGACGAGCGCCGCAGCCACGTTGCGGGACCAGCTCGACACGCATGCGAAAGCGCCAGACGCACGCGCGGACGAGGCCGCAATCCGGCGGCTGTACGAGGACCTGACTGGGTTCATCATCAGCGACGTGGAACAGCACGACGGCGAACGCGAGCAGCGGAGGTATAAAATTGTCTTTGCGGGCGCGGACTCCCACGGTACGCAGGGCGCGCGCCGCACAGCTCACCGCCCAGACCTACTCTTCTCCCTGGAGGAGTCGCAGCTGCACGTCTCCGCCGACGAGGCGCGCCGCACGGACACCGCGGAGATCCGGGATGATCTCGTATATACGCCGCACCTGGATGAGGTGCGCGATGCTCGCCTGCTCGCCTCCGACCACATGCCGGACCACTTTCTGGAGCAAATTCGGTTCGAGCGCAGCGCGGCGACCAAGTTCCTCACCGCACTGCACAAAGGTGTCAAGCGGTAGCGAGGCGCGTATCCCCGAGGCGTCATGTGTCCCCGACGCTTCTCCCGTCCACCCGGCCCCTTGCGCTCCCATCGCGCAAGTCCGCGGGCACTGTGCATCTGACATGCCACGAGATAGCGGCGCGCGCTTATTGGGCACGCCTATACACCGGTTATGCAGCCGCGCAGCCGCGCACGGATGCTTGGTGTTCCTTTTCAGTGGCACCTTTTTTTTTTTTCATTTTCGTTTCCGCACGGCACCCCCGGAATGCATCACGCCAAGGGGCCAAACGCAAATATAATGAGTCTATGTCCGCGGACGTAAGAAAGTTCGCGGACGTGAGCGTCCCGATTGGCTGGACTGGCGGGACGGCGAATGCGTTGCTCCACGGAGTGGCTGTCCAGACGCCCGGTCTCTGCAGGCAGGCAGAAGCGTGCGTATGTCACAATGAACGAAACTGGTGGCAATCGTTCGACTACATAACACCCTATTAAACGACCTCGTTGTGTCTCTCTCCCAACGTGAGCCTCTGGTGCAACTATGTCGGGGCATCCTGTCCCCGCTATACCAGATGCGGGTCTCGCGCTCGGCGCGTCTACCGGCGGTAGCGCGGCGTACTCTTCTGCGGGCGCCCCCCTCGCGGGCGGGGCCCAGGCGAGCGAGCCGCTCGCTGGCGCACCTCCCGCGGGCCTTGCGCCGCCGGCTGGTGGGCTGGGCGAAGCAGCCGGCGAGCCGAGCGCACCGGACGCCACGCCGCGCCCGTGGAGCCTGCGCGACGGCGTCCATGTCGACGTGCCTTTTCCAAGCAGCAGCGGCGCAGCCACGGCGGGTACGAGCGTGCCGCAAGGCGCCGGTCAAGGAGCGGCGCTCCCGGCGGTGTATGCGCCGGCGCCCCTGGCGCCGTACAGCCGTGACGTGCCGCTGGACGAGATGGACCCGACGGGTGTGCGTGATGTGTCGGATCGCATCGTCCGCGAGGACCGCCGTGTGCTCGACGAGGAGGCTGAGAAGGGCGACCCTCAAGACCTCGAGGGCCAGACCTTCACTGCGGACCCGTTCGACACGCAGGCCACGTTCAGTTTGGACAAGTACCTGCGCATGCAGCGTGAAGAGCAGCACGCGCGCGGGAACGAGATCCCGGAGATGGGGCTCGCGTTCCGCGGGCTGCGGGTCACCGGCTACGGCACCGGCGCGAAGTTCGGGCAGAGCGTCGGCACGATGCTTACGAGTCCGCTGCGCGCGATGTCGGGCATCCGGGAGCTGCTGCACCCCAAGGTCAAGGTGATCCTCGACGACATCGACGGCTGCGTCAAGCCCGGCGAGATGCTCCTCGTGCTCGGGCGTCCCGGAAGCGGGAGCACGACGCTGCTCAAGTCGCTCGCGTCGTACCGCGACGGGTACCGCAGCATTGAGGGAGACGTCCGGTACGAGGGCATGGAGCACAAGGTCATCGACGGTCCGCTGCGCGGCGAGGTTGTGTATGCGCCGGAGGACGACGTCCACTTCGCCACGCTCAGTGTGAAGAACACGCTGGACTTTGCCGCCGCGACGCGCACGCCGCGCGCGTCGCACCGCGTCACGCTCACGGAGCGGCACACGCGCAAGGAGTTCATTACGCTGACCGTGGAGGCGATTGCGACGATCCTCGGTCTCCGGAAGACGTACAACACCTACGTCGGCAACTCGATGGTTCGCGGTGTCTCGGGTGGCGAGCGCAAGCGTGTGAGTATTGGGGAGGCGCTCGCGACGCGTGCGCGGATCATCATGTTTGACAACTCGTCGCGCGGCCTCGATGCGTCGACCGCGCTCGAGTTCGTTCGCGCGCTGCGCATCGCGACCAACGTGTCGCGCTCCACAACGGTGTCCAGCGTGTACCAGGCAGGCGAGAACCTAGCGATGACGTTCGACAAGGTCATTGTGCTGACGCATGGGCACTGCGTGTACTTTGGTCCGATCAGCCGCGGCGCCGAGTACTTCAAGTCCATCGGGTTCCTCCCGCACGACCGCCAGACCACGCCGGACTTCCTCATCTCGTGCACGGACCCGGTCGCGCGCCGGGTGAACCCGGCATTTGAGCGCGTGCCGCTGGCGCCGGCGGAGATGGCCGCGGCGTTCCGCGAATCGTCGTTCGGCAAGGCGAACCGCGAGGAGGTCGACGCCTACATGGCGGAGATGGAGGCGCGCATGGGCAAGGAGCAGATGAAGCAGCACGTGGTGCAGACGCGCGCGGAGCGCACAAGGCACGTGCGGATGCGCTCGCCGTACATCCTCTCCTGGCCGCAGCAGCTGCGCCTCGCGATCAAGCGACGCATGCAAATTGCGTGGGGCGAGAGGAGCATTACGATTGTCATGACGAGTGCCTCGCTGTTCCAGGCGCTGATTATGGGCTCCGTCTTCTACCAGATGCCGGACGTGACGAATGCGCTCTTCTCCCGCTCCGGCATCATATTCTTTTCGCTGCTGTACAACTCGTTTTCCGCCATGGCCGAGGTGCCGAACAGCTACGCGCAGCGTCCGATCGTCATCCGCCAGCAGCACTTCGCGATGCTGCATCCCTCCGCGGACTCGCTCGGTGTCACGCTGCTCGACATCCCCGTGCGTGCGGTCACGCTCACCGTGTTCATCATCGTGATCTACTTCATGACCGGCCTCAGCGTCGATGCGGGCAAGTTCTTCATCTTCTACTTCACCGTGATGCTCATTACCTACACCATGGTTGGCTTCTTCCGCATGCTCACCGCGCTCACGCGCTCCGTGGCCGCCGCTACGATGGTCGCCGGCCTCGTGATTATTGATTGTGCGCTGTACGCGGGCTATGCGATTCCGCGGCCCTCGATGGTCGTCTGGTGGCGCTGGCTCTCGTACTGCAATCCAATCGCCTTTGGCTTCGAGGTACTCCTCGCGAACGAGTTCCGCGGCAAGACGGTGGACTGCGCACAGTTGGTGCCCGCCGGCCCATCGTACATGAACGTGCCGCTCGCGAACAAGGTGTGTCCCATTGCTGGCGCAAGACCGGGGGAGGCGCGTATCAACGCGTCGGACTACATCCGTATCAGCTACGGATACACATGGGCGAACACAAACCGAAACATCGGCATCATCATCGGGTTCTGGATCTTTTTCCTCATCTGCTACATGGTTGCCTCCGAGTTCCAGACGGACCCTGCCGCGTCCGGCGGCGTGATGGTGTTCAAGCGCACGCGCAAGCTCTCCCAGAGCGAGATCGAGAAGGACGCCGCGAAGACGGACGTGGTTGCGCCGGAAAAGACCGTCGCCGACCCCAGTGTGGAACGTGGACAGTCCGACGGGCTGCCGACCACGCTTGATGTGTCCGACGAGGTGTTCAGCTGGCGCAACGTCAACTTCGACATCTTTATCAAGGGCAAGCCGCGCCGACTGCTTACAGATGTGTCCGGCTTCGTCCCCCCGGGCAAGATGACCGCGCTTATGGGCGAGAGTGGCGCGGGCAAGACGACGCTGCTGAATGTGCTCGCGCAGCGTACCGACGTCGGCGTCGTGCAGGGCGACTTCTTCGTGAACGGGCGTCCGCTCCCGCGCTCGTTCCAGGCGGACACGGGGTACTGCCAGCAGCAGGACGTGCACATGGCGCAGCTCACCGTGCGCGAGAGCCTGCAGTTCTCCGCGCTGCTGCGTCAGCCGCGCGAGACGCCGAAGGAAGAGCGCCTTGCGTACGTCGAGACCGTGCTGGATCTTCTCGAGATGAATACCTTTGCGGATGCGCTTGTCGGCGAAGAGACCGAGGGCCTTAGCGTGGAGCAGCGGAAGCGGCTTACGATTGGCGTCGAGCTCGCCGCGAAGCCGAGTCTGCTTCTTTTCCTCGACGAGCCGACGTCCGGTCTTGACGGGCAGGCGGCGTGGTCCATCGTGCATTTCCTGAAGAAGCTTGCTGCCGAGGGGCAGGCGATCCTGTGCACGATCCACCAGCCCAGCGGTGAGCTGTTCAACCAGTTCGACAGGCTGCTCCTCCTGCAGAAGGGCGGGAAGACGGTGTACTTTGGCGAGCTCGGCGAGAACTCGATGACGCTGATCGACTACTTCGAGTCGCGGAGCGGCGTGAAGTGCGGCGAGAATGCGAACCCCGCGGAGTACATCCTGGATATGATCGGCGCGGGCGCGACTGCGACGACGGACAAGGACTGGTTCCAGCTGTACCGCGAAAGCCCGCATTACGCGGAGATGCAGAAGCAGCTGGAGGCCGCGGAGGCGCGCGGCAAGGGCGATGTCGCGACGACCAAGTCCACGTCGCGTCTGAACCGCGAGTACGCGCAGCCGTTCTTCGTGCAGTTTGCCGTGACGACGTGGCGCATGTTCATCGCATACTGGCGCTCGCCCGTGTATGTGCTATCGAAGCTGTTCCTGAATGTGTTCGCGGGCCTGTTCATTGGCTCCAGCTTCTGGGGACAGGGGCAGAAAGTCTCGCAGGCGGCGCTGCAGAACAAGCTCTTTGCGACGTTTATGGCCCTCGTCATTTCCACCTCGCTCTCGCAGCAGCTGCAGCCTATGTTCCTGACGCAGCGCGATCTGTTCGAGACGCGTGAACGGCCGTCGAAGCTGTACCGATGGCCCATCTTCCTCCTGGCCCAGGCGATTGTCGAGATCCCGTGGAACCTGCTGGGCGGCACGCTCTTCTGGGTGTGCTGGTACTTTATGGTACAGTTCGGCAACGAGGGCACGCGTGCCGGCTACAGCTGGGGCCTGTACATGCTTTTCCAGCTGTACTTTGCGTCCTTCGCGCAGGCCACCGCGACGGTGAGTCCGAACGCGCTCATCGCCTCCATCCTCTTCTCCACGTTCTTCTCGTTCGTGATCGTGTTCTGTGGTGTGGTGCAGCCACCGCCGCAGATGCCCTACTTCTGGCGCTCCTGGATGTTCCGCTTGAGTCCGTTCACGTGGATCATCGAGGGCATGCTCGGCAACGCGATCTTCGACAAGCCGGTGCGCTGCACGGACGTGGAGTTGAACTCGATTGTGCCCCCCTCGGGCATGTCGTGCGAGCAGTACCTCAAAAACTTCTCGTCCACTCTTGCGCAGCCGGCCGTCCCCGGCGCTGGGTACTATGAGCCGGCGCCGGACGGCACCTGCAGTTTCTGCGCCATGCGCGAGGGCGAGGACTACATGGACAGCATTCTCCTCGACTCCTCGCGCCGATTCCGTGATCTTGGTTTCCTTGTTGCGTATATCGCGTTCAACTTCTTCCTCTACTTTGCGCTCTACTACCTGTTCCGTATTCACCGGTGGAAGCGCGAGAAGCCTTCGAAGATCTCCAACGCCGCGCCCCTCGAGACGGAATCCTCGAGCGCAGCTGAGTCGAAGAAAGAAGGGAGTATTTAATTCAGTTTCTAATTTTGTTGTACAAAGGTAGCAGCTTCCCACTAATGTTATGTTAGGCTGTGCGCGGGGTCGGTTGCACCGGACGACATCCTCTGGACGACATCCTCCGGAGACGGTGCAGGGGAAGAAGTATATAAAAAAGGACTGCGCACAGCTGTCGCACTGCAGGGGGGAGAGGAGAGACGACGGCACCGCGGCTCCACCGCCGTGCTCAACCTCCGCGCCGTGGACACTAGTTTATTTTCATCGACCGCACAGACACCCGCGGCCCTGCACACGGCCCCGCGAATTAAGGCCCCGCGGAGCGCAAACGCTCTCTGTACGCCCCTGCTGCGCCACTACGGCTGCGTCTGCACGTGTAGTCGTCTGTTCACGTCAGGCTGGCGGGCGCTGCACAGTTTACCTACCCCCTGCAAGTAGGCGTGATGCGAGGGCGGTCGGGCAGCGGCCCGATCGCGCGCAGATGCAACAGGGGAATTCATGCGGGGGCATGGGACGAGTGTGACTCCCCAAAATACTGCGCATCGGGCGGCGCGCAATGTGAGTGGCGGGACATGTCTGCAGTGCATGCAGTAATTTCTCAGCCGAACCAGTGTTGTCAGCCCGCAAGTCGTGTCTGTGGCGTGGGTATTTCCCTGCGGGTCGCGTGGCCAACATCACGGGCGTGCGCACTTTTTCCAAGCCACCAACCAGCCAGCGCTGCCCGGCACGCCGCCTGCTCGTACAAGGACTCGTGGCCAAGGCAGCGGAAGCGAACACGTCCTGGAGCCATGGCGCACCCCCGAGACGGGGCGGACTGGTCCGAATACGACATGGGATATGGGGTGATGCAGCAGCGGCCCATGGACGTTGGCGAGATTGGCGAAATACCGCTCATGCCGATCGACTCCCGACGCTCGCCGCCGGGCCGTCGTGCGAGCCGCCAGCGGCACCGCTCGCGGCGCTACTCGCAGCACGTGCCCGTGGACATGACGGGGACGGACAAGGAGGAGCAGTACAACGGCATGCGCCGGCGCCACTCGCGGCGCAAGTCGATCCCCTACGACACACTGGACCCCGAGGGGGTGCAGCAGATGTCGAACCGTCTTTCGCACGCCGCCACGCCAGCGGCGCCGAACTCGCCCGAGTTCGTCGCGCCCGATGTGCAGCTGGAAAAGGACGAGCAGGAGGTTACCCACGACCCGTTCAACCCGGACGCACGCTTCGATCTCGGCAAGCTCCTGCGTGAGACGTACGCGGAGTCGGACCAGCGCGGGAACCTGCGGCGGACGATGGGCATCGCGTTCCGCGACCTGTCGGTGACCGGGGTGGGCACCGGCGTCACGCTGAACCAGACGTTCGGGTCCGTGCTCACATCTCCGCTGCGTCTGTGGAGCGGCATCCGCGCGATGCTGCACCCGACCATCAAGGTCATCCTCAAGGACGTCGAGGGGTGCGTGAAGCCCGGGGAGATGCTCCTCGTGCTCGGGCGCCCGGGGAGTGGGTGCACGTCGTTGCTCAAGGCGCTGGCCTCGTACCGCGACGGGTACCGCAGCATCGACGGCACCGTGCTCTACGAGGGCCTTGACCACCGTGCGATTGACGGCTCGCTGCGCGGCGACGTCGTGTATTCCCCCGAGGACGACGTGCACTTTGCGTCGCTCACTGTCGGCGAGACGCTCGCGTTCGCGAGTGCGACGCGCGCACCGAACGCCAAGTACCGTGTGACGCTGGGCGAGAACAACCGCAAGGGGTACATCGACCTCACGCGAGAAGTCATCGCCACCGTGCTCGGCCTGCGCCACACGTACAACACCAAGGTCGGCAACGACATGGTCCGCGGTGTGTCCGGCGGCGAGCGCAAGCGTGTGAGCATCGCGGAGGTGCTCGCGACGCGTGCGAAGATCGCCATGTTCGACAACTCGTCGCGCGGCCTCGACTCGTCGACCGCGCTCGAATTCGTCACCGCGCTGCGCATCTCGACGAACATTGCGCAGTCCACGACGCTCGCGAGCATCTACCAGGCGGGCGAGAACATTGCGCTCCTCTTCGACAAGATCTGTGTGCTAAACCAGGGGCGGCTCGTGTATTTTGGCCCGCTCGTCTATGCGGTGGACCACTTTCGCGCGCTCGGTTTCGAGCCGCTCGACCGGCAAACGACCGCGGACTTCCTCGTCGCGTGCACAGACCTGACCGGGCAGAACATCGACCCATACTTTACCGGCTACGTGCCGCGCCTCCCCGACGAGCAGGCCGCCTGTTTCCGCGACTCGCCCGTCGGCCGCGCGAACCGCGCCGAGGTGGACAACTACATCGCCGTGATGATGACGCACCAGACGCGCCAGAACGCCGCGCTGTACACGAACCTCGCGCGTGACGAACGTGCGCGGCACGCGCGGCGCGGCAGCCCGTATCTGCTGTCGTGGCCGATGCAGGTGCGCCTTGGGCTGAAGCGCCGTGCGCTCGTCGCGTGGGGCGAGATGGGCACGCACCTTACCGTGATGCTTGCCGCGCTCTTCCAGGCGCTCATCATCGGCTCCGTGTTCTACCAGATGAAGTCGGACACGTCCGGCTTTTTCTCGCGCGCGGGCGTGCTCTTTTTCTCGCTCCTGTACAACTCATTCACCGCCATGTCCGAGATCTCGCTCGGGTACGAGCAGCGCCCGATCGTCATCCGCCAGAAGCACTTTGCGATGCTGCATCCCGCCGCGGACGCGCTCGGCAACACGCTGCTCGACTTCCCCATCCGTATGGTCTCGCTGCTCGTCTTCGACATCGTCGTATACTTCATGACGGGTCTTGCCTACGACGCGAGCAAGTTCTTCGTGTACTTCGGCATGACGTCCCTCGTCACCTACTGCATGACCTCGCTCTTCCGCGCGATCGCCGCGTCGACCAAGTCCGAGGCGCTCGCGACGATGTTCGGCGGTGTCGCGGTGCTCGATGTCGCGCTGTACACCGGGTACATGATTCCGCGCGGCTCCATGGTTGTCTGGTGGCGCTGGCTCTCCTACTGCAATCCCGTCGCGTTCGGCTTCGAGGTTTTACTCTCGAACGAGTACCGGAACGCGCAGTTCCTCTGCCAGCAGCTCGTCCCATACGGCAGCCGCTACGACGCGGTGCCTGTCGCGAACAAGGTGTGTCCCGTTGCCGGGTCGCTCCCCGGGCGGGAGTACGTGGACGGGTCCACGTACCTTTATCAGATGTACGGCTTTACCTGGGCGAATACGAACCGGAACGCGGGCATCATCATCGGGTTCTGGCTCTTCTTCATCATCGTGTACCTCGTTGCGTCTGAGTTCCAGATTGACCCCGCGACGCTCGGCGGCGCGATGGTGTACAACCGCGGCTCCGCGCCCAAGGCGCTCGCGCAGGCCGCCCACGACGAGGCGGAGAAGACGGCCCCCGACGTGCTCCCTGTGCACCAAGGTCACGTGCAGGCGCCGCTGCCCACGCCCGCGGACCAGGCGGGGCATCTAAAGGTGTCCGAGTCTGTGTTCAGCTGGGAGAACATCAACTACGATGTGATGATCAAGGGGAAGCCGCGCCGCCTGCTGAACAATGTGTCCGGCTTTGTCGCGCCGGGCAAGATGACCGCGCTCATGGGCGAGAGTGGCGCGGGCAAGACGACGCTGCTGAATGTGCTTGCGCAGCGCACGAATATCGGCATCGTGCAGGGTAACTTCTTTGTGAACGGGCGCCCGCCCCCGCGCTCGTTCCAGGCGGATACGGGGTACTGCCAGCAGCAGGACGTGCATCTTTCGCAGCAGACTGTGCGGGAGGCGCTGCAGTTCTCCGCGCTGCTGCGCCAGCCGCGCGAGACGCCCAAGTCGGAGCGCCTTGCGTATGTGGAGACGGTGATCGAGCTGCTCGAGATGCAGTTGTTTGCCGAGGCGCTCGTCGGCGACGTCGGCGAGGGCCTCAGCGTGGAGCAGCGGAAGCGGCTGACGATTGGCGTCGAGCTTGCCGCGAAGCCGAGTCTGCTCCTCTTCCTCGACGAGCCGACGTCCGGCCTCGACGCACAGGCGGCGTGGTCGATTGTGCGCTTCCTGAAGAAGCTCGCTGCCGAGGGGCAGGCTATCCTGTGCACGATCCACCAGCCCAGTGGCGAGCTGTTCAACCAGTTCGACCGGCTGCTCCTCCTGCAGAAGGGCGGGAAGACGGTGTACTTTGGCGAGCTCGGCGAGAACTCGATGACGCTGATCGACTACTTCGAGTCGCGGAGCGGCGTGAAGTGCGAGGAGAACGCGAATCCCGCGGAGTACATCCTGGATGTGATCGGCGCGGGCGCGACCGCGACGACGAAACACAACTGGCACGACCTGTTTCTCGAGAGCGACGACCAGATGCAGCTGCAGCGGCAGCTCGCGGACATCCACAGCTCGTCGCGCGCGGCGCCGGTCCTGGACTCGTCTGCGCAGTCGCAGCGCGAGTATGCGCAGCCATTCGTCGTGCAGGTCACGCAGGTAACGAAGCGCGCCCTCATTGCGTACTGGCGGAACCCGCTGTATCTGATCACGAAGATGATCCTGAACGGCATCTCCGGGCTTGTCGTCGGCTCCTCGTTCTGGGCGCAGGGCCGGGTGCAGACGAAGATTGCGCTGCAGAACCGCCTCTTCGCGTGTTTCCTCGCGCTCGTCGCGTCCACGTCCCTCTCGCAGCACCTGCAGCCCGAGTTCCTGCGCTTCCGCGCGCTCTTCGAGGTGCGCGAGCGCCCTTCGAAGCTGTACACGTGGCCGGTGATGGTGCTTGGCGCGCTCTTCGCCGAGATCCCGTGGAACTTTATCGGCGGCACCGTGTACTGGCTCCCGTGGTACTACATGATCCAGTACGATTCCGCCTCGAAGCACGCGGCGTACAGCTGGGGCCTGTACATGCTGTTCCAGCTGTACTACTGCACTTTTGCGCAGGCGATGGCGGCGGTCAGCCCGAACGCGATGGTCGCTTCGATCCTCTTTTCCACGTTCTTCGCGTTTGTCGTCGTGTTCTGTGGTGTGGTGCAGCCGCCGGCCCTGCTTCCGTCGTTCTGGAGCCCGTGGATGTTCCGCCTCTCGCCGTTCTCCTGGATCATGGAGGGCATGCTCGGCAACGCGATCGGCGGCGTCGAGGTGCACTGCCAGGATTCGGAGATGCAGATGATCATTCCGCCTGCGGGGCAGTCGTGCGGCGCGTACCTCGACGGCTTCACGACTCCGCAGGGCGACCCGCGCGGCGGCACCGGGTACTGGGCGCCGGGCCCGGACAACAGCTGCTTGTACTGCGAGTACCGCGTCGGCGACGACTACCTGGATACCGTCATGATGACCGCCAGCGGCATCTACCGAGACCTGGGCATCATCGTCGCGTACATTGCGTTCAACACGGCGCTCCTCTTCTTGTTCTTCTACCTCTTCCGCATCCACAAGTGGACGTCGCGCAAGAACGCCAAGGCAGTACCCGCTGCCGCGCCTGACGCCGCGGTCCCGCCCGCGGACAGCGCGGAGCCGAACCCGCATAACCCGCACTTTCTCCCGCTCGAGAGCCCGACATTCGAGAAGGGCCAGCGCTTCGGCAGCAACTACACGAACTCGACCACACAGCTCGTCCCCCACGGCGATCCGTACCAGTACGGGGAGTCGCCGCCGGTGCCCGACTACGCCATGCACACGCCCGGCAGTGGCCACTTCCCGCGGCCGCAGGACCCGGCCCAGTACCACTGGCAGACCCCCACCTTCGGCGACCGCGAGCTGCCCCCCGCGGATTCCTCTCCCGTGTTCGACGCGGTGCCGATGGGCAACTGGTCGCCGCACCTCTCCGCCGGCACCGAGCTGCAGTCCTCGCGTTCCGCCGGCACCAAGCGCCGCTCTGCGCTTGGCGACCCACGTACTCCGGAGGCGCGTGCACCGCGTGGGCATCCCCTGCAGCGCGACGAGGAGCCGTCCCCGCCGGTTCCTGCTCCACGGCGCCCGACGCATGTGTACTCGTCGCACCACTCCCATCCAAATGCGGGCCAGGGCAATGGCGGCCGCAATTCGCGCAGCCACCGCAATTCAAACCACCAGCGCCGATCGCGATCGTCCATGCGTTCGTCGCGCACACTATCTGGCCTCTCGTATTATTACGAGGATGCCGAGGAGGAATTGTAGAGGCGTTTATGTATGCGCGAAATGATGTCATGTGTTTGGGGGGGGGGGGATGGGATGGAAAGAGGTAGGCAGTGGGGGAAAGGGAGTGGGGGCGAAGGTCGGGGGGGAAGCAGAGGGGTGGTAAAAAGGCGCGCCGGTGGGCCCAAAAGTGGAGAAAAAACGGGGGATACTACACTGCGTGGCATTGGTGCTCCAGGTCCCGTTGCTGCGACGCTGACACACTTGGCGTCTTCGTCCCGCGACATGTACGCACGGGACATGCCGGGGGAAAAGTTGGGGCCCGTGGGCCCAAAAGAGGAGGAAAAACAGGAGATGCTGCACACCGTTGCTGCTCCTTGTCCCGTCGCCGTGACACTGATGCATTTGGCGTCTTCGTGCCGCGACACCCCCCCGCAAAAAACATGCCGGTATACCCGACGTACGTGTGTAGAACGAGCCATGGCGTGACATTCTATAGCCAAAGGAATGCAGAATGGGTATATTGTTAGAAGGAAAACGAGCGTATGTAAAAGGGTTCCTTTACCGGGTCCCTTTCTAGTCCCCTTTTTCCCTTTGCCGCTTTGGGCCCTTCCTCCTCCTTTGCTCCCCAGTCCCCTCCTCCTCCCGCTCTCCTCCTTTCCCCCTTCATGAAACATCTTGACAAATCTTGACAACCCCCTCCCCTCCCCCTCTCCCCCTTCCCCCCCTTCACGAACCACCTTCCCAATCCCCCCCTCCCCTTCTCCCCCTTCCCCCCTTTATGAAACACCTTCCCAGCCCCCCCCTCCCCTTCGTTTCCCCCCCTCACACGAGAATCACGACAAGGAGAAGAAGAAACAAGACGACAATAAGCACCCAAACGAACCAGCCGCTGAGCCATGCATCCGTTTGCGCAACCATGCGGTCCATGCGCTTCACGGCATGCTGTAGCCTCGTTTGTGTGTTGTCCACATCCGTATCGAGCTCGCCAATCATCACGACCTGCTCGTCCGTTTCGAGCCCAATGCGCTGCGCCTGCGACCGGAGCGTAGAGAGGGAGGTCCCGATCTGGCCCAGCGCAACGTCCTGGTGCGCCAGCAGCATTTGCTGCTGCTCCTTCTCCCACGCGAGCGACGAAGGTGCGGGGTCGCCGTCGCCGCGGACCCCGCCGCTGCCGATCGGCCCCGCCGCCCCCTCGCCCCGGTCCCCGTCGCGGTCGCGGTACCGCTGTATGCCGCGCGCTGTGCCACTGTCGCGCGCCACCGATGCCCCGTTGGCGACGGCGTCCATTTGCTGCGCGTCAACCGAGCGCCGCCCAGCCACAAACCTCCAGCTGCGCCTCGCTCCGGTGCACGAAGGCACGCCGCCGATCGAGCTCGCGCGCGTCGATCCCGAAGCGCGCGGGGTCGCTCTGCTCCACGACGCGGACCGTCTGCCGGAGGTCCCCGAGGTCCTGCCGCAGCGCCGCTACGGCTGCCCCAAGCTTCCGGCGCGCATCGCCATCCGAATGGGCACGCCCGCGCAGCGCCTCTGCATCGCGCAGTGCGCGCTCAATGTCATGCGCAAAACCGTCGTACGGGTCCAGGGACATGGACGGACGTGGCGCCGCGCAGCGCGGGGCATCACGCCCGAGGCAGCGCACGTGACCAGCCGTGCGCGCACCGCGCGCGGACGGGGGCGTCGTCTCACGCAACGCCGAACGTCCATGCTGCTCGCTGCCGTCGCGGTGTGGCTCGTGGCGCTGCAGGGCGCCGCCGCGCTATGGTGGAGCACCGCGCCGGAGCCGGCGGGGACGCGGGACGAGGTGGGCGTGCGAGTGCGTCTGGAGCATCCGTGGTTCCGGTACGGCGCTGCTGCGGCGTCGTCCGCGTGGCTCTTGGAGCTGCTGGAGGGCGCCGGCGAGCAGTGGCCGCAGGACTTCTTTGCGCTCCTTTCCGAGGTGTGGGCACCGCATGGTCTGCCGCAGCGCGTGCGCGTGCGGGACGTGCCGGGCCTCGCGTCCGTGTCGCCGGCGGCGATGTACGACGCGACGGAGGCGGTCGTGACGGAGTTTGCGCAGCGCCGGGGCGTCCCGCACGACGCACTTGCGGCGCAGATGGACGAGTGGCGTCTCTCGGCGTCTCTGCATCTGAAGGCCGCCAAAGTCGAGGCGGACTTTCAGTTGTTTAACACGTCCGCGCATCCCGACGTTGCCTGCGCGTCGTACGTCGAGTGGCAGGGGAAGTTCCTGTGTGGTGAGGAGGAGGTGAGGGATACTGTGGGACGCGCGGCGGCGGCGGAGGACGGGGGGGCGTGCGCACAGGAGCGTGGCGCTGAGGGCGGGGGGGGCACAGGGGAGAGGGCGCAAGGGGCGGAGACCAAGGGGGACGAGGTCGTCGGGGCGACGCGTGCGCCACGTGACGTGGCGCACCCAGGCATGGAACAGACCGATCGCGCCCCCATCGCGCCATCCACCGTCCCCGCCCCCCCCACCCGACCCCTTCCGACCGACCACGTGTACCGCGGCGCCCCACCCCCCCCCCACGCACCGCCCCAGCATGCGATTCTCTATGTGGACCCGTTCTCGACGAATATACGCGCACTCCACACGACGCTCATGCACCTCGCCGACACGCTCCCAGAAATGCAGTACGTCCTGCGGTGGCGTCCGTCGCGCGCGCATGCAAGCACATTCCCCGCGCCGCGCCACCTAAGCGGTTTCCGCGTCGCGCTGAACGTGAAAAAAGTCGACTACCTTGTGCTTGACGACCGCGAGCTGCACGCGGACGCTGCGGGCCCGTTCGGACCGGGTGCGCCGGCGTCGCATGCGTGGGCCACCTACCGTGCGCTCGAGGAGCGCCTCTGGGGCGGCGCGACGCGGCCGGCCTCTGTTCAGGCTGCCGTGGCGCAGCAGGCGAACATGACGCAGGAGGGCGTGCGCCGCCTCGCGTACGCGGCCGCCGGCGCCGCGCTCACGAGCGAGGACCCACTCGTCACGCTCGAGGAGCTCGTGAACAACTTCCCCGCACATGCCATGGGACTCGCGCACTTCGCTGCGCACACGCCACACGACAGCCCCGTGTTCCGCGCGCTCGGCGAGATGCAGAACACGATGTGGGCCGGCGGCGAGCACTACCTGTGGATGAATGGACTCCCTCTCACGCGGGAGCAGTTTGCCCCGCTCGAGTACGTACGCCGGGTGGCACACTGACGCGGAAGACTCGCGCGCCTGCTGCGTACGGAGCGGCGGCGCCTTGCCGCGTTCGCGACGCCGGAGCTGGGGCTCGCCCCCGCAGACGCGGCGGAGATCCTCATGGACGACCGCGTGAACGCAGCGTTTGAGCCGTCGGACGCGGCGCGGAGCCGTCTTTACGACGCGAGCGACCGCGCGGAGGGCATCCCCGTGGTCGCCTGGGCGAACGACCTCGAGGATGGCTCCTATGCAGAGTGGCCGTCGTCCATGCAGTCCGTGCGTAGGCGGCGCCGCGCGCGCTGACCGCAGCTTCTCGCGCCGCGCTGGCCGGGATCCCTGCCCATGCTCGCGCGGAACCTCATCCGCGCGGTGCTCATCCCGGACATGCAGCGCGCGGACGCGTTTGGCCTCCTCGCGCAGGTTCTCGACGCGGCCGTCGGCCGCTACAGCATGCAGTGGGGCGTCGTGCCGCTCGTCGGCGCGTCCCCGGACGACGCCGTGCTCGCGCAGGCGCTGTGTTACGCGCTTGCGTGGCTGCCGCGTGCGGACGCCGCCGCGCTCTGTGCCGCGGTCGCCGCGGAGCCGCGTGCGGACGGCGCGCCGGATGCCGCCGTTGCGCGACGCGAGCTGCAGCGCCGCGTGCGCACGGTGGGACGCGCGCGCGCGGACGCGGAGCTGCAGGCATTCCTAGGGGACGCCATGCCGTCGGACGCGGCCGCGCAGCGGCTCGCGGCCACGCGCCGGTACCTACGCCGCCTCGGCGTGCGCCGCGCGGGCGCCGGTGTGCGCGCGGGCACGCCCGGCGCGCTGGGCGCCGCGTTCGTCGGTGGCTTCCCCGTGTCGTTCTCCGACGCAATCGTGCGCGAAGCGGTGGGCGTGATGCGGTACCTCACGCAGGCAGCCACATCCGCGGTCGCCGAGGGCGTCCTTGACGACGACGGTGACGTGTCGCACTTCTTCTACGACCTGCCGAACACGGCGCCGTCGCGCTCGCTCCTTGTTTCCATGCTGGAGGGCGCCGCCCCGCCCGGCACGGCCGCGCCGTTCTACGTCGACCTCCCGCGCGCCTTTGCGCGGGTGGCGCAGTGTGGCGGCGCGCGGGCCCCGGAGGGGGGAGCGGGAGCCGGCGTGGAAGCCGCCGCGCGCGCTCCTTCCGCCGCGACGTCGCCCGAGCGCACGGCGCTGCATGACCTCCTCTACAGTGCCGACGACGCGCGCGTGAATGTCACCGTGCGCGTCGTCGGCGACCTGTGCGCGGACAGTGGCGCGCACGTCGTCCGCGCAGTCGTCGAGGCCGCGCGTGCGGCGCCCGTCCCCTTCCGCGCCGCGTTCGTCCACGTGGGCGCCGCGGACTGCGCGTCGGCGCACGACCCTCTCCCCGTGTTCCTGTGCGATGCGCAGCGCAGCGGCGTCCTGCACACAGTCCCGCCAGATGCTCTCGCGCACGCACTAGCCGCCGCGGATGTGCGCGGCGAACTGAGCGCGCTCCTCGCCGCGCACGGCGGCGCGCCAACGCCAGGCGCCGCGACGTGCGCACGTGACTTTGCCGCGGCCGCTGGCATCGACGCGGCGGCGTGCACGCTGCTCATCAATGGGCAAGCACTCTTGATCGCGGACGCGGACGACGTGACCGCCGACGAGATCCGCGCCGCCGTCGCGTGGGAGGGCGGGACGCACGCGGCGGCGCTCCTGGCCACCGCCGGCATGCGCCGCGCGCACGGCGACGCGCACGCGGACGCCGTGGAGCTCGCTCTCGCGCTCGTCGGCGCGGCGCTCACGCCGCCGCCGGGCACGGCAACGTCGGAGCAAAACAATGCGCGCATGCAGGTGGCCGGGGTCCCCCAGCGCACCGCGGCGGCCTTCACCATCGGCGACACGGCCAGCGCAGCGTCGGTCGTGTTCACCGCGGTGCTCGATCCGCTTGCAGACGACGCGCCGGGCCTGCTCGGCGCGGTGCGCATGCTGTCGGAGATGCACGGCGTGCGCGTCGTCGTGGTGCTCAACCCGCGTCCGCGGCTCACAAGCGTTCCGCTGCAGTGCTTCTCCGCGATGCAGGCGCGGCCGCGGCCGGTGTTCGACGCACGCGGGGCGGAGGCGCCGCCGGAGGCGTCGTTCGCGGTGCTCCCGCAGCAGTCGGTGCTCACGATGCAGATGGACGCGCCGCGCACACTCGTGACCATGGCGCACACCGCCGTGTACGACCTGGACAACATCCAGCTCGACCGATTGCAGGGCGTCGCCGCGCGCGCGGCGGGCGTCCAGGTCGTGTACGGCGTCACGGGCGTGCTCATGGAGGGCCATGCGCGCGACGCGCACGGCGCCGCGCCGCGCGGCTTGCAGCTGGTGCTGCGTACCGCCGACGGCGCGCAGCACCTCGACACGATCATCATGGAGAATCTCGGGTACTTCCAGTTCCGCGCGCAGCCGGGGCGCTGGCTGCTCGCTGTGCGCGCGGGGCGCAGCGCGGAGCTGTACACGCTCGCGAGCATCGGCGCGCCGGGCGCGCTGGGCGCGCCCGTCGCGGACACAGGCGCGGGCATCGTATTGGACGATGCGCTCGGCGTGACGCTCTACCCGCTGTTCGAGCGGCGTCCGGGCACGGACGCACTCCTCCTCGTCGACGAGCACGGCGGCGCGGGCGCGGCGCTGGGCGCCGCGGCGAGTCGGCGGCACCCCCCGGTTAACATCTTCACGCTGGCGAGCGGGCATCTGTACGAGCGGATGACGTACATTATGATCCTCTCCGTGCTGCGGAACACGCAGAGCCACGTCAAGTTCTGGTTTGTGGAGAACTTCCTCTCGCCGTCATTCAAGGCGTTTATTCCGGAGCTCGCGCGCGAGTACGGCTTCGCCTACGAGCTGATCACGTTTGCATGGCCGCGGTGGCTGCGCGAGCAGACGGAGAAGCAGCGGCTTATCTGGGCATACAAAATCCTCTTTCTCGACGTGCTCTTCCCGCTCGACCTCGACCGCGTGATCTTTGTCGATGCGGATCAGATTGTGCGCGCGGATCTGCAGGAGCTCGTCGACATGGATCTCGCCGGCGCGCCGTACGGCTATCCGCCGATGGGCGACGACAGCGAGGACATGGACGGGTTCCGCTTTTGGAAGCAGGGGTACTGGAGCAGCTTCCTCCGCGGCCGCCCGTACCACATCTCCGCGCTCTACGTCGTCGACCTGCACCGTTTCCGCGCAATGGGCGCCGGCGACATCCTGCGCCGCAGCTACCAGAGCCTCACGGTCGACCGCAACTCGCTTGCGAATTTGGATCAGGATCTGCCGAACCACCGTACGTGGCTGCGTGGTTGCGCGCTCACCGCAGTGCAATTCCGCCTCCCTATCTTTACCCTCGACAAGACGTGGCTGTGCGTTGCCCGCCGCCGCGCCGACTGACCTGCAGCTGGTGCGAGACGTGGTGCTCTCACGACTGGCTCCCTGACGCAAAGACGATCGACCTCTGCTCGAACCCGAAGACGAAGGAGCCGAAGCTTGATCGGGCACGCCGCCAGATCCCGGAGTGGAATGTGTACGACGACGAGGTCACGCAGTTTGCACGGCGTGTTGCGGCGGGAGGCATCGCGGAGGCCACGCATGGTTCTGTGGGCGGGGAGCCGTCCGCCAGCGTAGCGCCCGTGCGCGGAGACCCGACTGCCCGTGTGGAACCCGCACACGACGAGCTGTAGCGCGGCAGGGACGACTGCACTGGGAGCGCGTGGGGCGTGGAGCGCGGCGACAAGGCCTCCGTAGCGGCGAGGCGCCGCCACCCGACGTGGCGACGAGGCCTCGGCTCGGGGCGCGCGGGCGGGTCAATGCACGTCATGTGGTCGTTCGTTGCTGAGCAGATGGTGTGGTGTAGATGACGCATGGCGGACTGCAATGACGGGTGAAGACGGAGCCGACCCACGGCGTCACTAATTCACAGTTTTTCATACTACCAAGTGCTCTTGCACATCCTCGCCCCTTTTTCCACACATGCCTTCGCACCGTTCCCGCACATCCGTTCGCGCCTTTTCCCGCACCTTTTCCCGAGTACACTTGCGCACTCCCACCCGACTGCGTTATCGTTTATTGTACATTGCGTGCCTACCTACCCCATGTGGCTGCCAAAAATTGTGTCTCCTCTTTTTTTTTTCACCTTCCTCCGGACCCCCTCACTCTGCCGCAGCCCCAGCCGCAAATCCCTCCTCCACAGCGGCGCCGGGCAGCCGCCGCCCGCGGAAGACATGCTGCAGCACAAAAGGGAGCATGCTCGCACAGCTCAGAAGCAACAACTTGACCATCATGTCCACGGTCCAGAGGCGGTCCATGAGCGCGGACAGCGCGCCGCCCGCCAGCGCGGCGCCGGGTCCCGTCGTGCCCGCAACAGTGCCGACTTCGCCAACCTGAGACATGGCGGCACTCCTGTGGATCGCCGCGACGACGTCCTGCAGCAGCTCGCCAATCTGTGTTGTGCAAAAGTTCCACGGGACGCTCCCGATGCCAAGCGTCACCGCATAGGGCGCCAGCGGCACCTGCAGGACACCACACGCGATATTCATCATCCCATACGGCACAATCGGCAGCAGCCGGAGGAACAGCAGGTACGTCCACAGATTCTGGCCGACCCCCGATGGCTTCTCCGCGGCCGGCCGCGCCAGGGAACCCACCGGCGCGTCCACGGACGCGCGCGGCACAGTGCCCGGTGCGTGTATGTCGTCCACATCCGCAGGCGCCGCACCGGACGCGGTGAGCGCCGCGCGCATCGCATTCAGCGGCTTTGCGATCCCCGGCACGCGCGCGACGACTTGGGTGAACGGCGAGGCGAGCAGGTAGCAGAGCACCCCGCCCGTCGCGGTGAGCACCGATGCGTACACACAGCCCGCGTACGCGCCGTACATCGCACCAAAGACAATGTTCATGATCAGGCTGCCGGGCACGCAGAATGCCTGCTTCCATGTAAACAGCGCGGCAAGGACGAGGAACACATGGGTCATGGCGCCTGTGCTGCTCCGCGAGTATGTCCGCAGCTGCGCGCACATGTCCTGGATCTCCGCGAGCGTCAGCTGCGCGAGGTGCGTCGGCAGGCGCAGCGGGAGCGTGCTCACACACACGCCCAGCAGTGCGGTGGCGCCGATGAATGCGAGCACGAGCAGCGCGAGCTTCCACATGTGTGGCGCAAGCGCCGCGTACCGTGTCTGCCGCACACCAGGCGCGACGTCTGCGCGCGGCGGCGGCGCCGTGCGAGTGCGGAATGGTGCCGCGAGCCACTGCAGCACGCCCACGGCCGTGCGCGAGGCGCGCGCAAGGCGCGGCGCGGTGGACACAGCGTCCTCGTCGCTGCTCCCACGGCTCGAGCAGAGGGACGGCGCGATCGAGTCGAGGCTGGTCGGCGGGCTCGCGCGGTCGCCCAGCACCGGGAGCGGCAGCGCGCCGTCGGGCACTTGCCATGCGTGCTTGCCGCCGCCCGTTGCTGCGGAAGACGCGCGTGCGTCATGCATGCGCGCATCCGCGTCCGCCTGCGCGGTGCTCCACATGTGCCGCTGGCCGCGTCCGAACGGGGCGTCGGGGAGCGCATATGCGGACGGCACTGTGGGGGACGGCGCATCGGCGGGCGCACACCGGTACGGCGCGCCGCCAAGTGCGCACGTGAACGGGCCGTCCGTACCACCAAAGAGGTCGTCGTGCGTGGGCGACAGCGGCGGGCTGCACTCACTCAGATCTGGGAGCGCGCCCATGCGCGCGGCAGGCATCGCCAGGCGCACGACATGCGCGTCCGCGGTGCGCCCACACGCGAGGGCGGGCAAGTGCGTGCGCCGCACCGAAGGGCCGTGCTGCGGACTCAGCTCCACGTCCGGCGTGCCCGGGCCACACTCGTGCAGGTCCGCGCGCGCGCGCGTCACCAGCGGACGCATCGCGGCGCGGCCGTGCGCCTTGCTGCTGTTGGCGGACGCCGCGTGGCTGCGGCCGCGCTCCGTGCGCCACGGCGGGCTGGTCGGGTGCTCGAGTGCGCTTGCAGGGGGCACAGGCCCCCGGACACTCTCCATCAGTGGTGTGCACGCACAGCGTACAGGGAGGGGGTGACGGAGGGGGGCAGGTGGCGGCGGCCTGCGCTTGCGGACGACTTTTTCTGCCTGTCGGAAACCAATCGCAGGCCGGGGTGTGCGCAGGAAAGATAGTCCCTGAGACGGGCCACACGTGCCGCGAGGCGCCGCATGCGAAAATGTCAGGCTCGTCCGCGGATATGCGCGGCCACAGGGCCGAGCAGCCGTCGGGTGCCAGTTCCGATGACGTCATTGTCTGCAACGCGGCGCACCGTACTTGGCGCGCCTGACCGCACGCTGCAGCACCCGCGTACGCCCTTTTGTGCCGACACATGGTCCCAGCGTATCGTGCGGGGACTCTCGGCATGCTCCAGTGCGCGCAGCGGTGCGCGCGCGGCGCGTGGGGGAGGGGCGCTGCGCGACGCCTGTTGAGCGCCGCGGCCGCGGGCGCGCAGCTCGCGCACCTGCCGCAGCGCGCGCTCATATCGCTCGCGGGACGCGACACGATCAATTGGCTCCAGGGCAACATCTCGAAAGACGTGCACAGGCTCGAGACGAGCGGCCCCGGCGACGACGCATTCTACGCAGGCTTCTTCAATCCACAGGTATGCCGCATCCCCGCGCGCGCTGACGCCAGGGCCGCGTGCTCGCGGATGCATTCCTCCATCCGGTCCCCGACGCGCCGGACACTGTCCTCGTCGAGGTCGACCGGGCCATCGCAGCCGACCTGCTCAAGTTTATGCGCCGCTTCAAGCTGCGATCCAAGTTCGTGCTTGCGGATGTGTCCGATGCGTGGGACGTGTACCATCTGTGGGGTGCGGGCGCGAAGGACGCGCCACACGACGTGAACGCCACCGGCCAAATCGCGCGCCGCGATGCGCGGTGCCCCGCGATGGGGTGGCGCATCTTGGTCCGCAAGGGCGAGAAGGGTACGTGCGCGGTGCGTGTGCTCATCGCGCAGTGGACGTACGCATGGACTCGCAGCCGGCGACAGAGCACGCCTACACGCTGCACCGCATGCTGAACGGCGTGCCGGAGGGCGCGCGGGAGATCAAGTTCGGCACGAGCTTGCCGCTCGAGAGCTGCATGGACTACATGCATGGCAGTGCGTCTCCACGCGGCGCGCGCTCACGTCCAGTCGACTTCCGCAAGGGGTGCTATATCGGGCAGGAGCTCACCGCGCGCACGCACTTTACGGGCCTCGTGCGCAAGCGGATCGTGCCGGTCGTGCTGCGCAGCGAGGGCGACGCGTGCGTGGTGCGCGTGCCGTGCTCACACCCAGTGGAGCGCCCGCGGAACTGGACGAGAGCTCCGCGCTCTCGCTGCCGAACGACGGTGAGGATGTGCGCCTGGTGACCTCGCCGGCGGCAGGCGCATTCCAGGAGCCGCGCCCTGCGCGCACGCGGTCCGCGGGCCGCTTCCTCAGCGGCATCGACAATGTCGGCCTGGGTCTGCTGCGCCTCGAGCAGGTCACCAAGGTCGCCGCCGCGCATGCGGGTGGAGAGCCCGTGCCGTACTTGGCGGTCGCGGGGGCGAACGGCGAGTCGCTGCGCGTGCACGCGAGCACGCCAGCATGGTGGCCCAGGGAGGAGGAGGAGGGGGGTGGTAGCGCGGGGGGCGGAGAGGGAGGCAGCAGCGGGGGGTATAAAGGTCAGGAGTAGCGAGCGGAGGTAGCGGGGGGGAGTGGCGGACACGCGCACGGCACTTGCGCACGCGCCGCAGCCGTGCCCGCGTCCCGCGCCGCTTATTGGCCGCCATGGGCGCCTCCACTCCAGACCACGTGCGAAGAATATGAGTTTGTGACACGCTCGTGCAGTGCCTGGTTCCTCGTGCCGGGGTACTGCGTCGCGCGCGAGTATGGCGGCGCACGACGACGAGGCAGCCGCGGCCGGCGCGCTGCCAACATGGCAGACGGTGGAGGGCGTGGTCGACCCGAACACCGCAGGCACGCACGCGGCGCAGGAGAAGACGCCGGCGCCGCAGCCGGCGCCGGACGGACTTACGGACGAAGAGCACCAGCATCAGCGCTACATGCAGGACATCTTCAACATCGTGCACGCGCGCAGCAGCAACGCGGGAGAGGCGCGCGCGCACCTTCAGCAGCACGGGTTCGACCTGCCCACCACGCTGTCGCACCTGTGGAAGCGGCCAGTGGTGCGGCAGTGGATCCACGCGGGCTATGTGTTCCGCGAGAAGAGCGAGCGCCTCCCGTCGCGCTTCGAGCTCTTCTTTGACCTGGTGTTCGTGGGCATCGCGCACATTGTTGCGGACGGAGCCGCGCAGGAGTCGTCCGGCGTGAATGTGCTCAAGTTCGTCATGGAGTATTTCCCGACATGGTCCGTCTGGATGGACGCGAGTACATTTCTAAACACGTCCGGCACGGACGACGTCAAGGAGCGCATTGGCCTGCTCATCGTCATGATCCTGCTGGTGGGATACTCGGCGAACGCGGCCGCGCTGCAGATCGTCAGTGCCGGACGCCCGCATGCCGCGGGCGCCGCGAGGCTGCACGAGCTGTGTCCCGCGGGCGCTGCGGCAGGGAGCAGCGACTGCCGGTTGCACGTGCTCGGCGCGTACATCGGCAGTGGCTACTGGTTCCTGGATGGGTACCTGCAGCTGTTCCACTCCGCGGTCGCGTTCTACTTGGTGCTGCGCCTCTTCCGTACTCTGCTGTACGTGTATTACGGACTGATGCTCCCCAAGTTCCGCGTCGCGATGTGGATGAACGCGGCAGTGCACGTCGCCGTTTCGTGCATCTATGTCCCGATCATGTTCCAGTTCTCCGCGGCGCTTATTGTGACGCTCATGTTCGTGGGCATGGGCGCGGAGATCCTGAGTTCATCGCTCGTCGTGCTTCTCCTCCGCGTGTACAGCTCCACCGTCGTGCGGAAAAAGGGCACGCATCTGTACATTCCCGCGCTGTCCCAGGAGCATGCGATGGAGCGCACCGTCCAGTTTGTGATCGTCGTCGTTGGGGAGGTGATCATCAACTCCACGTACAGGGCGTCCGAGCGAACATTTGGGCTCTCGGGAGAGTTCGGCCGCGCCGCCCTTTCCGTTGTGTGTGCGTTTATGCTGATCTGGATGTACTATGATGCAGGTGCGTGTTGGGAGTGCTGCCATAAGCAGTTTCTTTATGTCTCCCCTCTACTCTTCGCTGCCTTTTCTTGGCGTCCCCCCGCCTTTTCCTACCCTCATCTCCCTCTACTTGCGCGACTTTCCCGCCCCCTTCCCCACTCCTCTTCTTGCCCCACTTTCCCGCTCCCTTTCCCACTCCGCTACTTGCCGCACGTCCCCCTCCCCTTCCCCACTCCTTTCTCACTGTTTCCCGTTTCTGCTCCCCCCTTTTTCCCCTTTTCTCTACCCCCCTCTCCCTCGCCCTTTTTTCCTCCTTTTGCCCCCCCGTTCTCCCCGTTTTCCCTCCCTGCTGACACGTCAGACAGCTGTCGGACGTTCCAGCATGCGTCGCGGCGCAACGCACTCACATCACTCTCGTTTTCCCTGCTGCACTTCCCGCTTACCGCGTCGCTGATCCTCGGCGGCGCAGCGCTCTCGCAGCTGATCAAGGTCGCGGCAGAGTCCGGCGGGTACCTCTGGTACTGGAGCGGGAGCGTCAGCACGGCGCTCGCGTGCATCGGCGCGCTCGGCGCCCTGCACCGGAACCTCGATCTGCACGGGAGCACGGCGCTGCCGCGGTGGGTTCGTCTGCTTCTCCGCTTCGTGGTCGCTGCCGTGATTCTGTTCGTGCCGCTCATGCGCGACGAATGGGATACACTCTCGTTCCTTGGCGTGAATGCTGGTATTCTGGCAGCGCTCGTCATCATCGAGACGCTCACGAAGATCGGCGCTGTGGGCCGTCGCTATGATGCAAACGCCTCGCGCCTTGTCCACCGCGCAAAGCGCACGCGGCAGGCAATGCACGACGCGTGCAGCAAGGCCGACGCTGTGGCTGCGCGCCGCAAGCTCGCCGACATGAACGCGCTCCATCCGCGGCAGGCCGCGGGTCTCGAGCGTGCGCATGAGAACCCGCTGGAGCACCTGCGTCTCGCGCGCTCTCTCTCCTGGCATCCGTACGTGGGGCTCAGCCTCGCTGAGAAGGGCGAGGAGGATGTCGGCATGGAGGGCGAGCTCGGCCAGCTGGAGATGAAGGAGTCCACTGCGGGGCAGCGGTGGGCGTTTGTTGTATAGGGGGGTAGGCGTGGGGAGAAAAGAGCGGAGGAGATAGAGGCGGCGCGAAAAGGCAAGAGACAGGGGAGCGTGTCGGAGCGATGCGGGAAAAGACGAGGGGGTGTGCATTGGTGCTGGGCCACGGAAAGGATACGCAAGGGCCAAGGATCGAAACGAGGGCAAAATGCAGACGCGGCATGTGGGTGCATGTCAAAGTCACCACGCCGACGTGGCCGATCGCATCGCCCTCTTCCCCTCTTTCCCTCTTTCCCTCTTTCCCCCTTCCCTTCTTCCCATCATGGCCTCTGTAGTGCTACTTTATCGGCATCTCCGTTGTTTTTTGGGGAACTCTTCTCGATGGTTCTTGCCGCCCTCTTCTCCGTTGGTTTTGTGGCCTACTTCCACTTTTCCTTGGCTCTGCCCGCTTTGGTTCCTGCCGAGACCTTTTTTTTTTTCCTGGGTTCCCTTCCGTTTGCATTCCCCGTTCTCCTCCCCCCTATCCCTTTCCTCCACCTGCCTCTTTTTCCCCGTTCCCTCCCGTCCCCCACCCTTTTACTCTCGCTCTCCTCTATCCTAGTACCCCTGCGCTTGTCCCCTTCCTCCCCACCCCTTGTCCCGTTTTCCCCTCCGACTATTTTCCTTTCACTTCCCCCCCGTTCACCCCTTCCCGCTTCCCTTTTCCCCCCTTCCAATCCACCATGCGGCCGTCGGCCAGGGCAATCACCACCGCGAGGTTGCCGGGCGCTGCGAGTGCGGCCTTGCGGACCGCAGCCGTGTCCACTGGCACAGCATCCGCGTCGACGGGTTCAGCAGGATCGAATGTGCGCGAGGCTGTGGTCAGTATGAGTCCTTATGCACCTGCCTCGCACGCGCCCGCCGACAGGCCCGCCCAGCGGCCGGCGGCGAACAACGTGCACATACCAGAATCATAGCCGGAATGGTGCTCGTGGGCCCCGACAAAGAGCGCATCGCGAATGCCAACAGGACTCTGGTCGACAACGAGTGCGCCGTCCTCGTCCGTGGCCGCGGGCGACTGCGGCGCGTGCGCGTCTGCAGGGAGCGGTGCAGCAGCCGCAGGAAGCGCCGCGTCGCCGCGCGGCGCATCACTGGCGCGCGCCTGCCGCACAGAAAGGTCGCATGCGCGCTGCACGGCCAGCTGCGTCTGCGGCGCAAGAGACGCGCTGTGCGCCGGTGGCGGTCCCCCCGCCGCAGAGCCCGTCTGTGTGTCCGGTGGCGGCGGCGTGCGAGTGGCGCCCTGGGCGGCGGCGGCGTCGTTGCATGGCGGATGCAGCCTCGCGCGTGTGCGCAGCTGCTGAGAGCGCCAGATGTAGGTGGCGCCGAGGAGGTATTTCCGCACGATCGTCGACATGAGCTGCCCGTTCTCGTCGTCGACGCTGTGTGTGAGCGGCAGCGTACGCGCGCATACATGTAGCGCCCGCGCGCGAGCGGCGAGTATCCGTCGTTCCCACTCGCCATGTACTGGCGGGTAACGACACGGTACGTGCGCCCAAGCTGCAGCGGCTCCCGCACCTGCAGCGCGGCGCGGTGCACGAGGGCGGTGTGCGCCGCACCGGGGCGCGCCCGCAGGGGAGAGACCTGGTACTGGCTGCGCAGCTTGGACCGCATCGCGTCGTCGGCGCCGTCCGGCACGCCGTCGATAGGCTCGTGGAGCAGGTCGACACTGCGCACGCGGCGGCCCGGTGGGCGATGCGAGTCCCACACGACCCGCATGCCGGCGAACTGCGGGAAGCGCCCCTCCTGGCGCGGATACGCACTGAACCCATTCTCGAGCGCATCCCAAAGGTCGCGCCCGGAGAGCTCCAGCACCACGACGGGGTCTTCGAACGGCATGATCTCGAGGATCGTGCCGAGCGTGATCTCGCCAGGGCCAAACACGGCGTCGCCGCGCAGGGACCCGCCGCAGATCAGGCAGCAGTCCGCGAGCCGCCCCCCGCCGCGCACGGCGCGCTGCGCATCGCGCACGTGCTGCGTGCGCAGCGCGCGCTCCACGGACGTGAGCAGGATGTCTGCGACGCTGCGGTCAGACGGCACGCCGCGCAGCGCACAAGTCGCCGAGGGCGGACTCCTCCAGGCGCACGGCCGGCGCGCGCGCGTCCCAGGGGGTGAGCGAGTACGCGACCGGCTGCCCCGTCGCCCTGGCGATGCGCGCCATGAGCGTGTCCAGCATCGTGCGGAGCGTCGGCTCCGAGGGGTCGTCTGGGTGCGTTGCGTGGCGGCGCACTGCGGTGAGTGTGCGCGTCGCGCGCACGCACCACACATGCGCTCGATTGTGCGCCGCCGCACGGCGGGCGCCGCGTGCGGGGCGGACAGCTGCACGGCGATCTCGCTCAGGTCGTGGAAGTCCGCGCCACTCTTCACGAGATACGTGCTCTGGTCGTCCGCACTCCCCGCCATGTCCCGGTCGAAGGGCGACCCCTCGTACGTCTGCACGCCGCGGCCGACGTAGTACACGTGGTCGTGGCCGCCGAGAACCAGGTCGACGCCGTGCCGCGTCGGGTCCGGCTGCGCGACGGCACCGAGTGCGTTTGCGAGCACGACATCGTTCGGAAGGCGGCAGTGCGTAAGCGCGATGATCAGCTCGCACTGTTCCGGCCCCTCGCGCAGCTCTCGCGAGAGCTGCATCGCGGTCGCGTCCATGTCCCGGTACTCGAAGTGCTCGGGGAAGTCTGGCACCGTGTCGAGCCACTCGCTCCGGTCAGCGCCGCGCGCGGACGCCCACGCACCGCTCGACGAGGCCGACGCACGCGACCTTGACGCCGGCCACGACCATGGTGAAGTACGGGAGCATGGGCTCGACCTGCTTGTCGCGCGCACTCGGCGCGCCATCTGCGGGCGAGGAGCCGTCTGTGGGCGCGTTGCCATCTGCGGACGAGGCGCCGTCTGTGGGCGAGGCGCCGTCTGCGCCGGGCGCACCATCTGTGCGCCATGCCGCGTCGACGACGTTCGAAAAGAGCCACGGAAAGTTATTGCGGTCCATGAGCGTCTGCAGATGCGGGTACCCAAAGTCCCAGTCGTGGCTGTCGCGCGCGTGAGAAAGCTCACAGCGCACACGCACTTTCCCACACACGCAGCGTCCACCTGCATCGCATTGATCACGGGGACCATGTGCACGCCGCGCGTCACGCTGCTCTCGACACTCGGATTGTACAGATCTCCAGAGAAGAGCACGAGCCCCTGCCGGTCGCGCGCCTGGTGCTCGCGCCAGTCGTGCAGCTCCGCGGGCGCCGCGCGCTGGCACGTCTGCCCCCGCTCGTGCCAGCGGCGGCGGATCGCATTGATCTTCGCGGCGAACTGGTCCGCACCGAGCACGCCCTCCGGCCCACGCACCTTCTGCCGCACGCGGTACACACTGCGCGTCAGTCGGCACGCGCGAGCGCGCACTCGTTGAAATGCACGATGGGGAGGGTCACGCCGCCCTGCATGACGCCGGACGGGAACGCGCGCGTCCGTGCGCCACCGCGCGGCGCGTTTATCACGTGACCTACACACGGGGCGCTGCGCAGCCACGGCGGGGGCGTCCCCACGCCACCATGCTGTTTACTGGCGTATCGATGCTCGCCCGCGTAGGGGCAGTGCGTGTGGGGTCTGTCGCGAGTGCCTCTATGTGGACTGCGCATTCCCGTGCGGGCCCCGCCCTGTTTTCGACGAGCGCCCTTGTCGCGGACCCGAGTGCTGCGCCGAGGGGCGCCGCGCCTCGGAAGGCGGCGCCGCCGGGCGGCGCGTCGAAGGGCGCCGCGCGCCGGAAGCCTGCGGCGCCCAAGCCGCGCGCGGCGCCCAAGCCCGCGAAGCCGGCGAAGCAGCAGCCGTGGGAGCTGCGCGGCGAGGACGGAAAACCCGGTGCGTCGTGCGGCGCCGTCCGCTGACGCACAGTGCCGCTGCCACTCGACACGAAGCCGAAGCGGATGAGCTCGTTCCTTATTTATTTCTCGGACCGGCTCCCGGAGCTGAAGAAGCACCGCGACCACCAGCGCATCAGCGCCAAGACCAACGAGCGGGTCACCGACGTTCCGAGCATCACCAGCGCGGTGTCGCGGGAGTGGAAAGCGCTCAGCGGCGACGAGCGCGCGCGCATCGAGGCGCGCGCGGACGCGGAGCGGACCAAGTATGAGCACGCGCTGGAGAAGTGGAAGAAGAGCCTGACGCCCGCGGACGTGCGCCGTCAGAACCAGTACTTGAATGCGCAGCGCAAGAAGGGCAAGTCCGTGCCCGCGAACCTGAAGGACCCCGGCGCGCCGAAGCGTCCCGGCGGTGCATTCTTCCTGTACTTCCAGGACCTGCGCAAGAAGGATGCGGTCCACGGGCCTGCCACCGAGGTCGCCAAGGAGGCTGGCAAGAAGTGGCAGGCGCTCCCAGCGGCTGAGAAACACGTGCGTCGCTCCCGTGCCGCCACTGCTGACCGCAGTCGTACGAGAAGGCCGCGCACGACGCATATGTGGACTACCAGGTGGGCGCACATGCGCGCGGCGCTTACCGCAGAAACAACTGGCCAAGTACAAGGAGGCGCACGGCGAAGCGTAGGTGGTGTGTATGGGGGGAAGGTGAGGGGCCAAACGGTGGGGTGAGGGGGCCGGACGTGGGCGGGGTGTGGCGTCCGGCCGCCAACGATGTGGTGCGGACTGCCCCGCTGTTCCTCCTCTGGTCCCCTCTCTGCACCGCCCTCTGCTCCCGCGTGCTTCGCGTAGCTGCCGCCATCACGCATAGTCGCGCACGTGCCTGCCGACACGCGAGCCGGAATCCACGCATATATACTCTCCTTCCCTCTCCTACTTGCGGTGCTTCAGGTAGTGCTCGATGAGGCCCGTCGTCGACGAATCGTGGCCGTCGGCCGCAACTTTCTTCGGGTCATCCTGAAGCAAGAGCGGGAGGATCTTCTGCGCAAGCACCTTACCAAGCTCGACGCCCATCTGGTCGAATGAGTTGATGCCCCAGATGAACCCCTGCGTAGCGATCTTGTGCTCATACATCGCGATAAGCGCGCCAAGGGTCTTGGGTGTGAACTTCTGCGCGAGGATGCTGTTCGTCGGGCGGTTCCCCGGGAACTCCTTGCTGTGGAGAAGCACCACATTGTCCGCCTTGGCGCCGAGCTCCGCACGCGCCTGCTCCTCGCTCTTGCCAAACGCAAGCGCCTCCGGCTGCGCGAAGAAGTTCGAGAGGAGGATCTTGTGGTGGTCGCCGATCGGGTTCAGCGTCTCGATGGGCGCGAGGAAGTCACACGGAATAAGCTTCGTGCCCTGGTGGATGAGCTGGTAGAACGCGTGCTGCCCGTTGGTGCCCGCCTGGCCCCAGATCACAGGCCCCGTCTGGTACGGGACAAACTCGCCGTCCTTGGCGACGAACTTGCCGTTCGACTCCATGTCGCCCTGCTGGAAGTAGTCTGCGAACTTGTGCATGTACTGGTCGTACGGCAGGATCGCGTGCGTCTGCGAACCGAAGAAATTGTTGTACCAGATGCCGACCACGCCGAGGATCACGGGGAGGTTCTTTTCGAGCGGGGCGTTGCTGAAGTGCATGTCCATCGCGTGCGCGCCCTCGAGCAGCTCCAGAAAGTTCCCGTACCCCACCGAGAGCGCAATCGTGAGGCCAATCGCACACCACAGGCTGTAGCGCCCGCCGACCCAGTCCCAGAACCGGAACATATTCGCCTCGGCAATCCCAAACTCGGTCGCAGCCTTCACGTTCGTACTCAGCGCGACAAAGTGCTTTGCGACGTGCGCCTTGTCCTTCGCCGTAGCAAGGAACCAGTCGCGCGCAGTCGTCGCGTTCGTGATCGTCTCCTGCGTGGTAAACGTCTTGCTCGCAACGACGACGAGCGTCGTCTCAGGGTCCGAGGCGCGCAGCGCCTCCGCGATATGCGTGCCGTCGATGTTCGACACAAAGTGCAGCGCGAGGTCGCGCTTCGAGTAGTGCTTCAGCGCCTCGGTGACCATGACCGGCCCGAGGTCCGAGCCGCCAATGCCGATGTTCACGACGGTGCGGATCGGCTTCCCCGTGTACCCCTTCCACTCGCCGGAGCGCACCGCGTCGGTGAACCGGTGGATGTGCTCCAGCTCCGGGTGGATCTCCTCGACGCCCGGCTCCTTCAGCTTGAGCTCCCCGCGCAGGTCCCGCAGCGCCACATGCAGCACTGCACGCCCCTCCGTCACGTTGATGTGCTCGCCGCGGAACATGGCGTCGCGCTGCGCCTCGACCTTCGCGTCGCCAGCGAGGTCCAGGAGCGCATTGAAGATGTCCTCGTCGATCAGGTTCTTGCTGAAGTCCAGCAGGACCGACACGTCCTTCTCCGGCGTCTCGAACTGGCGCGAGAACCGCTCGAAGCGGCCCTTGTCCGCCGCGAACGCCTCCTTCAAGTTCACGTTCTTCGTGCGCTTCAGCTCCTCCAGCTTCTTCCACGCCGGCAGTTCGTTCGCAAGCAGGAATTTGGTCATCGTTGCAGGGTGTGCCGGTGGCGCTCTGTGCGCACGGCCGCGGGACGGCCCGCGCGCGCCTATTTCCACCCCCCTGGTGACGCATATGTCCGCGCCGCGGGCGCGGTGCACGTGTTTCCACCGCGGCGCACGTGCTTCCACCGCGGCAGACTGCACGCCCGATTCCGTCCCCTGCGCCAGTCCTCGACCATGGCGGAACGCAGAAGCAAGTGGGACATGCCCGCACACGGCGCACCGCCGGGCGGCGACCGCGCGCCCGACGCGCCGCCGCCGTCCGGCGCACCGCCGCCAGCTGGCGCACCGCCGTCCGGGGCCGCCGCGACAGCGGCTGCCGCCGCCGCGAAAATCGCCGCCACCTTCGGCAAGTCGAGCGACAGGGCGCCGTCGGCGATCATCCGGCACCCAGACTTTGACCAGGACGAGCCGGACGGCGCATTTTCGCACGACATCGAGATCAACGACCACCGCAACCGGTACCTGCTTACCAAGGGACAGACACAGCAGGACCTCAAACGCGAGACCGGCGCGCGCGTCTATACCAAGGGCACCTGGTACCCTGACAGGACCAAGGCGCGCCCGGACGAGCCTCCGCTGTTTCTGCACCTTACCGCGGACTCGCGCGAGGCGCTCGACCGCGGGGTGGCCGCGGTGAACAAGCTTATGGCGCAGGACCTCCCGCAGCTCCTCGATGACCGCGTCCACCGCGCACGCGAGGGGCCGTGGTCCGAGGAGAAGGTGTTCCTGAACATGGAGCCGCTCCGCAATTTTAACTTGCGCGCGAAGATCGTCGGTCCCGGCGGTCTCTTCGTCAAGTACATCCAGAATGAGACCCGCGTGCGCACCCAGATCAAGGGCATTGGCTCCGGGTACTTGGAGACGCTCACTGGCCAGGAGGCCGAGGAGCCGATGCATGTGCACCTCACGTGCGTCCTTTGTCCCGCCGCGCTCACCGCAGGGGCCCTGACGAGGTGCAGCTGAAGAAGGCGACGGAGATGGCCATCGACCTTGTCGACGCCCTCACCGCAGAGTGGCACAAGGCGCGGGCGGCGCTTGGTCTCAGCAGCTACGAGGCGACCTACTCCGCGCCGATGGCTGGCTCCGGCCACTGGTCCGCGGCGGGTGCGCCGCCGCCGCCGGGCGAGGCCGCGCCGCCGCCGCCGCCGGAGGGTGCAGAGGTGCCGCCGCCGCCGGAGGACGACGTTCCCCGTACGTGTGTATGCTCCTCTTCTCACACGCCAGCGCCGCCGCCGACGGACGCGTCCACCGCCGATCCGGCGCCGTCCGCCGCTGCTGCGAGCACGCCGGAGGACGAAGCGCTGCGCCAGTACTGGAAGGACTATGTCGCCTGGGAGCAGAGCTTCATCAACTACCATGGCCGCCGGCCTACGAAAGACGAGGGCGCCCAGGACGTGCCTCCGGAGCACCGCGCGCGCTAATGGGACGCAGCGTAATTAGCCTTGGAACATGGAAGGGATGCGCGCAGAGACCAGTGGTTCGCCCCGCTCGTATTCTGCCACTATCTACAATTACCGGCGGGAGCGCTCCCGCGCGCTGCGGTTCAGAAGCCGCGCCGTGGCCGCTTCGCAGTGCGCGTCGGCATCGGCATGCTTGGCGCGCGCCGTCGCGGCGCGTGTGCAGGCACGCGTATTGTGGGGGCAATGCGTGTTCGTCGGGGGAGGCTGCCTGGTGGGGGGTTGGGCGCGGGGTCGGGTTGTTTGGCGCGGTGCCGCGGCTCCCTGTAGAGATTGCGGTCGTCCCTGCGGTCGTCCCTGCCATCGTCCCAGCCGTCGTCCCAGCCGTCGTCCCAGCCACCGAGGCTGTCGTCGCCGCTGCTGCTGCTCTGGTGCGGCTCCTCGGCGTCTTTTGCGTGACGCCCCCCCATGTTGCCGCTGCCTCTGTCAAACAGGCGAGCGCCGACATTGCGGCACTCCATATCCACGTCTTCCCCACTTGTGTCCTGATCCACACTCGTGGTTTCCCCCCTGCCTCTTTTCCTGTGTTCGTGTTCCGTTGGGACCCCGCACAGCTCTACCGCCCCCAGACGCGCGGCCGAGCGCTCGGCGTGCTCTCCCGCAACAACTTTGCCATCCCGTCCACTGCGCTGCTCCGCCCCCTCCCCCTCTTCCGCCACCTCCCCCTCCTCGTCACTGCCCTCCCCTACCGCCTCTTCCTCCCCGCCCCCATCGTCCGTCCCCCCGTCCCCACTCCCGTCCCCCTCACTGCTCTCCCACCCCAAAACCTCGAGCGGGCTCTTCCCCCGCGCAAAAGGAGGGAGGTCGTCCGCGTGATGCGCCTCCATCCAGCGGCTCCAAGCTTGTGAAAATGGGACCGGGCGCGTGGCATTCTCCCGCCGCATGTCTGTCCCCGCGTCCGTCACCTCGGGGTCCACGTCGGTCACCCCGTCCGCGACGCGTTGCCGCATCCCCTCCCCGGTCGGCTCCTCGCGCAGCCCTCTGTCCTCCGGTGCATCCGCTTTCCCCTCCGGTGTCCCCCGCTCCCTCTCTCCGTCTCTCCCGACCTCCCCCTCCTCCATCTGCAGACAGGGCGTCCCGGTGCCATACAGCTCCGCGACGAGATCGCGCAGACAGGCATCCCGGAAGACGCAACGATCCGCCTGCAGACGCTCATACAATGCGCATTCGAGCGGCCGGTCGCGTGCGTGTCGCAGCATCTGGATGCGCGCGCGCACATCTGTCGGATGCCGCAGAGACCACGTGCGCCGCTCGTACACGGGCTCCACGCGCGCGGCCCCATACAGCCTCTCGAGGCGCGCGAGCGCCGCGTCGAGCGCCGCCCGACGCATCGGGTCGCCGGGAGGGGCGTCCAGGCGCTGCGTGCATGTGGCGGCAGCCAGAAGGAGCGCACGCCAATCGAGCAGGTGCCCATGCGGGCGCAGCGCAAGACTCCATGGGCGGTACGAGAGCGTGCGCTGCAGGGCAGCGCGCGTCACGCGCACCTCTGGTGCGGTCATGTACCGCTGCACCTCGTGCTCCACGGCATCCGCACCCATCCGTGTCGGCGCGCACACGCCGAGGTTGGTCAGCACCGCATAGAGCTCCGCCTGCACGCTCATCCACACGCACGCGCGCTCGTCCCGCGCTGCCGGGAGCCCGGCACCAAGCGCGGCAACCTCCTCGGACACGAGCCACGGTGGCGCGGGCACGTCGCTGGCAGGGAGTGGCCACTGCTCCTGCGGGCGGAGATAGACATACCCAGCGTCGCGCTTCAGCGCCGCCATCCGGTCCCGGGGCACGTCGCGCGGGAGCTCGAGCGCGCCATCCGGGACGAGCTCGGAAACTGTCGCCGCCATGCGCCGGTGCCGCGCGGCCGCGGCGCCAAGCGCGTATCCCACGTCGCGTCCCTCCGCGGCGTCCAGCGCACCGAGCGTCGTGCGCAGCTCGCCGAGCTCCTGCGGGGGCGGGGGTGAGCCGCCGCGTACGCGCGGACGCGCGCTCACGCGCCGCCGCACAGCATGGCGCGGCTTGCGCATAGCCCTGCGCGGTGGCCGCGGCGGCGTCGCCTGCCCCCCTGGTCCATCCGACATCCTGCACGAATGTGTGGCAAGTTTGGGGAAAACGGCCGCTGATGTCAGCAAATCAGGATGCGGTCAAACTAGGAACACGGGGGAATGCTTTTTTTTGTTCCTCCCTCACCAACAACCGCAAGGATGGACCAAATAATTATGTTCTTCAAGATGCACCGCGGCCAGCTCATGCGCTATGGCCGAATGGTACGAGGGGTCGAGTGCGGGTGCTCACGACAGCTCGTCCAGAAGTTTAAGGGCGGCCGGACTGGCGGCATGGGCGGCATGGGCGGCGGCATGGGCGGCAGCGGCATGGGCGGCGGCATGGGCAGTGGCATGGGCGGCGGCGGCGGCATGGGTGGCATGAGCAACCTGAGCAGCATGGGCGGTATGGGCGGTGGTAGCCACGGTGGCATGGGTGGCTTGAGCAGCATGGGCGGCATGGGCGGCAGCAGCGGCATGAGCGGCATGGGTGGCGGCAGCAGCATGGGCGGCATGGGCGGCGGCAGCCATGGCGGCATGGGCGGCAGCAGCGGCATGGGCGGCATGGGCGGCGGCAGCAGCATGGGCGGCATGGGCGGCATGGGCGGCGGCAGCCATGGCGGCATGGGCGGCAGCAGCGGCATGGGCGGCATGGGCGGCGGCAGCAGCATGGGCGGCATGGGCGGCAGCAGCGGCATGGGCGGCATGGGCGGCGGCAGCAGCATGGGCGGCATGGGTGGCGGCGGCATGGGCGGCGGCATGGGCGGCGGCCGCTACTAGACGCGCCAACCATCGCTCCCTCTCTGAAAAACTCTCCACGCGTCACGACTACGCCACATAAACTTAATCGAGTCCCAGATTGGATATCCTAATCATAGTATGCAGTGCTGCGCCTGCGGATACCAACGAAGACGTTTACACGAAAGAATCGCACCGGCGCGCGATGGCGCCCCTCACATGCACGGGGGCTTCGCTACCGCGCCCGCCCGCCAGTGTGCGTGTCGTCATCTACCTGCATGGGCACACCAGCGCGCTGCGGCGCGTGCTGCGCATGTGTCTGTTCAGCGGCAATCTCCTCCTCCATCAGCAGCATGTTGTCCAGGGTATCGTCAGCGAAGAGCACGTCGCCCAACTCTTCCATTGCGTGCATAGCGCGTTTGTACTCCTCGCACAGGATCCTGTCGATCTCGACTTCATCCAGCGTGACACGGTCGTTTCGTGCGCGCTGCACGACCTCGGCGCGCCACGACGGCGGTGGCGCGTTCTGCGACTCCCGCCGCTGCTGCAGTGCTGTGGCGCGCTTCACCGCGCGCTCGCGCGTGATCTGCGCAAGGCACTGCTCACGGAGCCGCTTGCGCAGTGTCTGCGCACCGCGGCGCTCCGTAAGTGCAGTCGCCGGCGCGGCTCGATGCGCCATGCGCGGTGTTCAGTGGCGAACGCGCAACTTCCGTTCGTATACACACCTCCATATTTTATCCCCGTTTCCCCCGGCTCCCTCGGCCCTCACCCGGAGGGCGACAAGGGCCGCGCGAGGTGGCGCGCGCGCAGACGCACATGCCACGCAGAAGCCGCTCCCCGTCGGCGCGCCACGCCACCTGCCGTATGCTTCCCATCGCCCCCACGCCCGCCGCCCCTCCCCTCTTCTGCCCCCGCTTTTTCCCCCGTTGCCCCGCGCCACGCGCGTGATTGAAAATACACACCTCCATTTCCATGCGACGCGCGACGCGTCGGTTGCGCGGTGTGCGGCCCGCACCCATTTAACTTAATCGAACGCCACCCGCATGTCCATGCGGACGCTAGGACAGGTCTCGAGTCGCGGGCGGGGGCGCGGCACATTCCGCCGCCGCGGCAGTGGGGTTTCGGGGCGTGGTGGGGGTGGGCGCGCGCAGGGGCCGCGCAGTGCGGTGGATGCAGCGAAGCAGCTGGAGGACCGGTTCGCTGCGGTGCGAGAATACGATGCGGTGGACGAGCGCCTCGGGTTCCCGCGCCTCGAGCAGGGCGAGCCGCGGCAGGCGTGGATGGTGAACATGCATCCGACGCTCGTGCCAGACGAGGCGCACCCGTCGGGACGCTCGGGTGTGGACTACTACTTCATCCAGGACGACGCATCCATGTTCAAAGTCACGGTGCTGTACCAGCCATACTTCCTCCTGGGGTGTCTCCCGGGCACAGAGTCCACGGTCGAGGAGTGGCTCAAGCGCCGGTTCGAGGGGCTGCTGCACTCGGTCGAGCGCCGGCGCGAGGACGACCTAAGCCTCCCGAACCACCTCGTCGGGTGCCAGCGGCTCCTGCTCCAGCTGCGCTTCCAGAATGTGCACGACCTCTTGGCGGTGCGTCGCGAGCTCCTTCCGCTTGCGGAGGAGGCACAGAAGAAGGTCTCGGCCATGGAGGCGTACGCGAATGTGCTGCACGACAGCGCGGGCGGCGGACTGGACCAGGCGGACATTTCCATGGGCATGGACGACACTGGGAACGTGCCCGCGGACGCGCGCGGCGCGGCGCGCATGCGCAGCGGCGGGCGCAACGCGGAGCAGTGCGTGGTCGCGCTGTGGGAATACGACGTCCCATACTACCTGCGTGTGGCGATCGACATGAGTGCGTCCGCCGCGCGACGGGCGCTCACCTCACCGTGCAGACATCCGCGTCGGGCTGTGGTACGACGTGCGTTTCCAGGAGGGGAGCGTCACGATGCAGGCGGTTCCCGCGCGCGTGAAGCGTGCAGACCCGGTGGTCATGGCGTTCGACATCGAGACGACGAAGCAGCCGCTCAAGTTTCCCGACGCGGAGTCGGATGCGATCATGATGATCTCGTACATGATTGATGGCCAGGTGCGCGGTGCGCGCGCGCGGCGGCTGACACGCAGGGCTTCCTGATCACGAACCGGGACGTGATCAGCGAGGACATCGACGACTTCGAGTATACGCCGAAGGAGGAGTACGAGGGGCCATTCATCATCTTCAACGAGCGGGACGAGGTGCGTCGCAGCGGTGCGGAGCTCACGCCAGGCGGCCCTGCTGCGTCGGTTTCTGTCGCACATCCAGGAGGCGCGGCCGACGGTGATGGCGACGTACAACGGCGACGCGTTCGACTTCCCGTACATCGACGCGCGTGCGCAGGTGCACGGGCTCAGCCTGCAGGAGGAGACCGGGTTTGCGAAGGACACGGAGAACGAGTACAAGAGCCGGCACTGCGCGCATCTGGACTGTTTCCGCTGGGTGAAGCGCGACTCGTACCTGCCGCAGGGGTCGCAGGGCCTGAAGGCGGTGACCGTGGCGAAGCTCGGCTACGACCCGATGGAGCTGGACCCGGAGCTGATGACGCCGTACGCGAGCGAGCAGCCGCAGACGCTCGCGCAGTACTCGGTGTCCGACGCGGTGGCGACGTACTATCTGTACATGAAGTATGTGCATCCGTTCATCTTCTCGCTGTGCAACATCATCCCGCTGAACCCGGACGAGGTGCTGCGCAAGGGCTCGGGCACGCTGTGCGAGACGCTGCTCATGGTGCAGGCGCACCGGGGCGGGATCCTCATGCCGAACCGGCACGTGGAGCCCGTCGGGAACACGTTCGAGGGGCACCTGCTCGAGTCTGAGACGTACGTCGGCGGCCACGTCGAGGCGCTCGAGGCGGGCGTCTTCCGCAGCGACATCGCCGCGGACTTCTGCCTCGAGAGCGCCGCCTTCCAGAAGCTGATCGACGACTTGGATGGCTCGCTGCGCTTCAGCATAGCCGAGGAGGGGCGCCTCGCGCTCGACGAGATCACGAACTACGAGGAGGTGAAGGCGGAGATCGCCGCGGCGCTCGCGACGCTGCGCGACAACCCCGTGCGCAAGGACAAGCCGCTCATCTACCACCTCGACGTCGCGGCCATGTATCCGAACATCATGCTCTCGAACCGGCTGCAGCCCGACTCGGTCGTGGACGAGGGCACGTGTGCGGCGTGCGACTTCAACCGCGCGGGCATGGCGTGCGACAAGCGCATGAAGTGGGCCTGGCGCGGCGAGTACTTCCCGCCGAAGCGCGACGAAATCAACATGATCCGCCACGCGCTCGACCTCGAGACGTTCCCGGGCCGCGACGCGCACGCGGCGCCGCGGCGGTACGTGGACCTGAGCGCGACGGAGCAGGCGGCCCTGCTGCAGAAGCGCCTTGCGGACTACTCGCGCAAGGTGTACAAGAAGGTGCACGATACCAAGACGGTGGTGCGCGAGGCGATCGTGTGCCAGCGCGAGAACCCGTTCTACATCAACACCGTGCGCGACTTCCGCGACCGGCGGTACGAGTACAAGGGCCTGCACAAGCAGTGGAAGAAGAACCTCGACCGCGCGCAGGACGCGGGCGCGCTCGCGGACACGCTCGAGGCGCGCGACATGGTCGTGCTGTACGACTCGCTGCAGCTCGCGCACAAGTGCATCCTGAACTCGTTCTACGGCTACGTGATGCGCAAGGGCGCGCGCTGGTACTCGATGGAGATGGCGGGCATCACCTGTCTCACCGGCGCGACGATCATCCAGATGGCCAAGGAGCTCGTGGACCGCATCGGGCGCCCGCTCGAGCTCGACACGGACGGCATCTGGTGCATGCTGCCGGGCACGTTCCCGGAGAACTTCACGTTCCGCTGCCGCAGCGGGAAGTCGTTCGGCATCTCGTACCCGTGCACGATGCTGAACTACCTCGTGCACCAGCGGTTCACGAACGAGCAGTACCACGACCTCGTCGACCCCGCGACGGGCGAGTACGCGGTGCGCCGCGAGAACAGCATCTTCTTTGAGCTCGACGGCCCGTACCGCGCGATGATCTTGCCCTCGAGCAAGGAAGAGGACAAGCTGCTGAAGAAGCGGTACGCGGTTTTCGATGCGGACGGCTCCCTCGCGGAGCTGAAGGGGTTCGAGGTGAAGCGCCGCGGCGAGCTGCAGCTCATCAAGGACTTCCAGAAGCAGATCTTCGCCAAGTTCCTCCTCGGCGACTCGCTCGTGAGCTGCTACGCGGCGGTCGCGCAGATCGCGGACCAGTGGCTCGACGTGCTCTACTCGCGCGGGTCCACGCTCCATGATAAGGAGCTCATTGACCTCATCGCGGAGAACAAGAGCATGTCGAAGATGCTCGCCGAGTACGGCACGCAGAAGTCCACTGCGATCACGACCGCGCGCCGCCTCGCGGAGATCCTGGGGCAGCAGGTCGTCCGCGACAAGGGCCTCGCGTGCAAGCTCATCATTTCCGCCAAGCCGTATGGCGCCCCCGTCACCGAGCGCGCGGTCCCCGTTGCGATCTTCAGCGCGGAGCGCAGCGTGAAGGAGCATTTCCTCCGCCGCTTCCTCAAGGACCCGAGCATCACCGACTTTGACCTGCGCAGCATCCTCGATTGGGGCTACTACATTGAGCGCTTCGCCAGCGTCGTCCAGAAGCTCATTACCATCCCCGCCGCGATGCAGCGCGTCCCCAACCCCGTCCCGCGTGTGCGCCATCCCGACTGGCTGCTCCGCCGCCTCGCCACCCGCGAGGACAAGATGATGCAGACGAAGCTCGAGAGCATGTTTGTCTCCGCGCCGTCCCGTGCGGCGCGCGACGCAGCCGAGCTCCCTGCCGCCCCCGGCCCCGCGCCCCGTCCCGCGACGCCACCCGCCCCCGCCGCCTCGCCGCGCCTCCCGCTTCCGGCCCCCCCCTCCATGGACGCGGACTACCCCGCATGGGTCGCCGTCATGCGCGAGCAGTGGCGGCGCCGGCGCGCCGCGCGCCGTCGCACGCGCGCGTCGGGCGGCGCGCGCGCGGACGCATCGCTCACGGGCCTCTTCTCGCAGCACGCGGGCACGCTCGCGACGTCCACGTGGGACGTGGTGCAGCTCACCTCGACGCCGCGCGCGGGCGAGTTCCGCATGTGGGCGGTCGTCGACCGGCAGATGCACGCGCTGCGCGTGCGTGTGCCGCGGCAGTTCTACGTGAACTTCAAGGAGATGCCGCCTCCGCACGCGTTCCTTCCCTCGTACACCGTGGAGCCGGTGAGCCGCACGCTGCCGCGCGGCGCCGCGAACCGGCACCTCGTCCGCGTCACGGTTCCCGAGGACGTGTTCGTGGACGAGGAGGCGCACTTCTCCACGCTACTGAACCACCCGAACGTCGACGGCGTGTACGAGATGCAGCTCCCACTCGAGACACGCGCGCTCATCCAGCTCGGGTCCGTGTGTGCGCTGCGGCGGGGGAGCGCGACGCGCGTCAGCCATGCGCTCGACGCGGGCTTTCCCCTGCACGACCTCACACACGCAGCGGGGCGCGCGCCGTACCTCGTCGGCGGGCGCGCGCTGCGCCACATGTACCTGTACCACGCGGCGCACGACAGCCGGCACGTGCTCGTGCTCGTCGCGCCGGACGGCACGACTCGCGTGCACATTGTGGACAGTGCGGGCCTGCGCCAGTGGCCGGGCCTCGACGCGCTGTACCAGGAACGGCGCGCGGCGATGGCGCGCCACGGACGCATCGCGCCGGGGCGCGGCGCATTCGACTACCCCGACGCGCTCGACGTGGACACGACCGTGCACACGACCGAGGCGCGCGCGTTCCGCGCGCTTGCCAAGGACGTGCGCGCGCTGCGCGCGGCGCGGCAGGGGGCGCTCCAGCTCGCGATCTGCACGTCGCGCCCGCTGTCCTACTACGACGCGCACACGGGCCTCGCGGCGGAGCTTCCGCTGCTGCACATCCCCGCCGCGCGCGCGGAGGACGCGCTGCCCGCGCTCGGCTGGCAGCTGTACGCGGCGCGGCGCATGGTGAACTGCTATCTGCGCACCGCGGCGTGGGTGGAGCGCTGGGTGGAGCTTGCGGCGCATCTGGACGTGCCGCTCGGGAACATGGCACGCGACTTCGCTGCGTTCGGGAGCGACATGGACCTCGCGCGCCGCCTGCTGCAGAGCGACATGGTGCTCTGGTGGTCGCCCCTGCCGCGGCCGGACCTCGGCGGGCGCGAGGCGGATGCGCATGTGCCGCAGCACGACGAGCTCACCGCGCTCGAGATCGCCGCCCCCGGCGCGTACAGCAATGTGTGCCTCGAGGTCGCGCTGGGCGACCTCGCGCTGAATGCGGTGCTGCAGTTCTCCAGCGTGCACGCGATGGAGGGGATCGGCGGCGCGTCGATGGCGTTTGACACGGCGTCGCACAGCCTCGACGACTACGCACGCGGCGCGGTGCCCTCGTCCGCGGACCTCGGCGATGCGGTGCTCACCGCGCAGACGTTCCACGCGGTCAAGGCCATGGTGAAGGCGTGGCACGTCGACAGGACGCGCGCGGCGTCCACGTACTCGGCGCTGCTCGCGGACAACTTCTGGCGCTGGGCGTGCAGCCCGCACTCGGCGCTCTTCGAGCCGGCGCTCCAGCGCTTTGTCCAGCGCCTCATGCACAAGACGCTGCTCCAACTCCTCGCCGAGCTCCGCCGCCTCGGTGTGCAGGTGGTGTATGCGAGCTACACGCGCCTCTTCCTCCTTACGAACAAGCCGACCGCGCCGAGTGCCGCTGCGTTCGGTCGCTACATCCTCACTGCCGCGACGAGCCGCGACGTGTTCAAGCATCTCTCGCTGGACATCATCCACTTCTGGGAGTATCTTCTCTTTCTCGACATGGCGAACATGGGCGGTGTCATCTGCCACCGACCGGACGCGCCCGGCCCGCTGCCCGAGGAGATTGACATTGAGATGGCCTGGAACATGCAGGCGTTCCTCCCGCCCGCGGTCCAGCCGCGCTTTGCGAAGCTCGTGGGCCTCTTCATCTACGAGCTGTACCAGGCGAAGCGCGCGGCCGCGGCGCTGCAGGCGGACCGCCCTGCGATGCGCGTCATCCAGCCGGACGCCGTGCGCGACAGCCACGCGCACTGGCTGCCGGACGCGGCCGTGGCCGCGAAGGAGGACGCCGCGGACGCCTGCGCGCCGCTGCGGCATATCGTCTCGCACACCATGACGCAGCGCCTCCTGCGCGCCGTGCAGCAGATCCGCACAGAGAGCCGCGCCAGCGCCGCACACGCCCCCGACGCGCGCGACGGCAGCGACGCGCCCGCGGACCCCACGCAGTGGGTGTTCCCGGAGCTCCCCGGCTCGCACCTGGCGATGAGCGACCCAGCGCTCGAGTTCGTCAAGGCGACGACCAAGGTCCTCGCGCTGCACAAGGACGTCGCGCTCGACGCGCAGATCTGCCGGCGGAACCTGCTCGGCCTCATCGGCGTGCGCGAGTTTTCCGCCGCCGCGGAGTGGCGCGACCCGTGCCAGTCGTTCCGTCTGCCGTGGGTCATCTGCCAGTTCTGCAACGACTCCCGCACGCTGGATCTCTGCCGCGATGCGGACCTCATTGCCGCCCGCGACGACGAGTCCAAGTGGCGCTGCGCACGCTGCGACTTTTTCTACGACCGCGCGGACATCGAGCAGCGCCTCCTCGACATCGTGCAGCAGGACGTCGCGCGCTTCGCCGTGCAGGACCTCCACTGCAGCCGCTGCGGCCGCGTCAAGGCGTCCAACCTCGCGCAGTACTGCGACTGCTCCGGTGCGTGGACATACCGCAATACCAAGTCGGACACGCTGCGCCGCCTGCGCCATGCGCACGCGATCTCCACGTTCCACGGGTTCGCGCTGCTCCGCTGCACCGTCGACGCGCTCCTCGCCTCCGTGTAGCCGGCGCCCTCGCGCCACCCCTGTCTTTTTAGTCATCCAACGCCACCGCGTGCACGTTGCGCCACCACGCGCGCCCTGCGCCACCGACTTCCTTCGCCCGTTGCCACCATGGTTGATATCCAGCCGACCCCGTCGCATCCATCCGCGTACGCGGCGCGGTCCGCGCGCCACGGTGTGCCTGTGATACCAGTAAAAGACGACGCGGCGCCAGCCAAGCCCGCGGAAGACGACGTCGCGCACCCGCGCCCCGACGAGATCCCGGAGAACGCGCCGGAGCACTGTCCGGGCACCGAGTCCGAGCAGGCGGGGCATGCGGACGCGTGCGAGGGCTGCCCGAACCAGGGCGAGTGCAAGACCGCGCCCAAGGGCCCGGACCCGGACCTGCCGGTCATCCGCGAGCGCCTCGCGTGCGTCGACGCCAAGGTGCTGGTCCTGAGTGGCAAGGGCGGCGTCGGGAAGAGCACATTCACCGCGCAGCTCGCGTGGGCGTTCGCATCCGACCCGCACGCGCAGACAGCGGTGCTCGACATTGACGTGTGCGGCCCGTCCATCCCTACGATCCTCGGACTGAAGAATCAGTACATCCACTCCTCCGCGTCCGGATGGTCACCCGTGTACGTGTCCGATAACCTCGCGTGCATGTCGATCGAGTTCCTCCTCCCCTCATCTGAGTCGGCGATCATCTGGCGCGGGCCCAAGAAGAATGGGCTCATCAAGCAGTTCCTCAAGGACGTCGACTGGTCCGGCGGTCTCGCGGACGAGTTCGGCCCCTCCGCGGTCAACAAGAAGCTCGTCGACTATCTGCTCGTGGACACGCCGCCGGGCACCTCGGACGAGCATCTCTCCATTGTTGGCTTTTTGCGCGAGTCCGGCATAGACGGTGCGGTGGTGATCACGACGCCGCAGGAAGTCTCCCTGCAGGACGTGCGCAAGGAGATCTCCTTCTGTCGGAAGATGAATGTCCCGATCATCGGCGTCGTGGAGAATATGGCCGGATTCGTGTGTCCGTCATGCCACGGCCGTTCCGATATATTTTTCCCCTCGACCGGCGGTGCAAGCGCGCTCTGCGAGGAGCTCGGCCTGTCCTTCCTCGGCAGTGTGCCTCTGGACCCACGCATTGCCAAGTGCTGCGACCAGGGCGAGAGCTTTGTCGATGAGTATCCGGACAGCCCCGCGAGTGCCGCGTACCTGTCGATCATCGAAAGTATGTCTGCAGGCGGGGCGTGCTGACCAGCAGAGATCAAGCAGCGCATCGCGCGGAAGAGCAGCGAGGACGCGGGACCGAGGGCCTAGGCGCACCCGCGGCGCGTGTCAGCGCCAGTCGTACCGCGCGACCTCCTCCGGCCGCACCATTGTACTATAGTGCTCCTAGTATACATTTCATGCGCACACCCCGCCGTCCGTCAGAGAGACATGCCGTTGTGCGTGAGATGCGCTGCGCAAGACGTGCACACACTCGCAGTCAGCTTCGTCCGCCACGCCACGCACCGCAGACGGCCACGCCCAGGAGGCGCCACAACGCACGCGCCGCAGAAGGCGCCGCCACACGCGGTGCACATTTTTTTCGGCTCCAGGAACCCGAACCGCCGCCCACACTGCGCCACGTTGCTGCACGCGTGCGCGGCGTCCGGTACGGGTAGCGCGGCGCCCGGGAGCGCCCACGCATACACCTGTCCGGCTTCATTGCCAGACGCAAACAGGCCCGGCGCCAGGACATGCAGCGCGGTAATGCGCGCGCCGCGGCTGCCGGCGGTGCGGTCGGGCGCGTCGAACACCTGCCAGTGAGCACGGCCGCTCGCGCGTAACGCACATGCATCTTTTCCAGCCGCCAGCGCGGACGCGCCGCGCCGCAAGCGCCGCGCGCCTCGGCGCCGTCTTTTGTCGCGGCGTGGTTCGAAACCACCTGCCAGAGCACCACCGCGCCGTGGTGGCCGGTCAGTAGGAGCGCGAGGCGGCCCACGTGGAAGTCCTGCTCGACAAAGACGAGCGACGTGACCGCACCGCGCGCGGCCATGCGTGTCGTCTGCCGCGCGAGAAGCACCCCGTTGACGGACCAGACAAACACCTCGCTCCCCGCCACGGTCGCGATCCACCCCGCCTTGTCGTCGACCGCGACGACATGCACGCCGTGGTCGTGTCCGCGCAGCGCGCGGACGTAGCGCTCCCGGTTCAGGTCCCAGCTAGTGGTCAGCCGCGGGCCCGGCGCGCCACATACACGATGGCTGTGTGGTCCGCAGACCCCGTCACAGCGATGCTCCACGCGGACGAGACCGTCGCGCACAGGATTGCTCGCAGTGAGTCGCGGCCGCGCGTCCAGCGTACCTGCGCGATGCCCGCGCCACACCGCCCGTGTCTCGAGACGCGCCTGCGCGATGCGCAGCGCGAGGAGCTGTGCGACGCCGTCTTCCGAGCCGACCACAACCGCGTACTCGTCCACGGAACACACCGCGGTGATGCGCCCGAGGGCCACCTGCTCGAGGACGACCGGCGCGGCGGTGCCCCGCCCCGCGGGCCGCTCCGCGTCGACGCGCAGCGAGTCGTCCACGTAGCCGTACGAAAGCACGTACGGCGAGTCACGCACGCGGATGCGCCCGCCTGTGTCCGCCCGCACGGATGCGTCCCCAAGTGGCGCAATCGCGCTCACCGCGCCGTCGACCACTGCGCGGTTAGCACGCGGTGCGCAGCGCGCGGCACACACCAGCGACGGGCGCACGGCTCGCGACGACCAGGTGCGGAAACGCGAAAAAGGACGCGCGCGCGTCCCAGGGGGGCGTATCTACGCGGCGCGCACGCGCGGGATGCGCGCGGAGAAACAGCGGCGAGGGGGTCTGCGGTCAGAGCACCGCACGCATGCGACGTGCCTGGCCGAAGTTGTGCACGACCTGCGCGGCCGCCTGGCGCTCGAGCGGCGACTGCGGTGAGCGACGCGGCACGCGGCACACACGTCAATCTGCTCCAGGTCCACGTGGCTCGCATACGAGAGCGGGTGGAAGAGGTTCGTCGCGGCGACGGCCGCGGGCCCGTGCGAGCGGTGCCCAAAGACCAGGTCGATCCACTCGTGCAGATGCGCGCTCACGTGCTCGGACTCGAGCGCCTCGCGGTGCAGCTGCACAAAGAGCCATGGGTCGCCGTGCGCCCACGGCGGGAGCTCGACGTCGTCGATCGCGGCGCCCGCCTGCGTGCGCCCAAAGTCGAACTGGTTCGTCTGCAGTCAGCGGCGCGGCGCGGTGTGGCGCGGCAGCGCGCGACTCACGTTGATGAACATCTCGGGGAGGAAGAAGAACTCGGGGATCAGCTCGCGCACGTCCGCGCGCGACACCTCCGACGCGGAGCGCCACGTGCGTTCGAGCGAGCTGAACGTGCGGTCCGCGAGGTCAAAGTGGCCGCCGTGCAGCTCGCGCATGAGCTGCGCAAATGGTTGCAGGCGGACGAGGAAGCTGCACACACTCGCCGCGGTCGAGTAGTGCGTGCCGTAGTGGAACGGCTCCATGTTCACCTCGACGAGCTGTGCGTACCGGTCTGCGAACTCCGCGCGCCGCGCCGCCGTCTGCGCGCCCATGGGGCGGTCCAGGCGCCGGAACGACGCCGCGTCCGCGAGGTCGAGCCGCGCGCTCGTGTAGTCTGCGAGCACCCACGGGAAGATGGGGAACTGCGTCAGGTCGTTCATCGTGCGCCCTGCGAGCGTGTTCAGCGTCATGAGGTACTGCGCGTTTGACAGGCGCCGCTCCTGCCACGCCTGCGTCACGCGTGCGACGGCATGCGTGCGCCGCAGCACCGCGCCCGTCAGGCGGCTCGTCGCGAGCGGCGTGGGGAGCGCGACGCCGTCGCGCACGCCCTCCACGAGCGCCTCGGAGGCCTGCACCGCATGCGGCGCCTTCCCGCGCAGTGCACTGTACAGGCGGTCCGCGTCCGCTGTGTTCGGGAGCACGAGCATGCTGCTCTGTCCGTCCGCGCAGAAGAGCTCGAGCGCCGTGCGCCGGTGCAGCCATGCGCGTCGGAAGCAGCGCTCGATCGCCCGCCACGCCCAGAACCGCACCTGCGCCTCGTTCTCCGCGTCGCCACCGCGCGGCGTGTGCATGTGCGGAAGCGCGAGCGCGGCGACGATGAGCGCGTCGCGCTCCTCCGGCCGCGCATCCCACACGCCGATGATTTCGCCGCTCGGCCGTTGGAAGTAGTCGTCCAGCAGGTACAGGTGCTCCTGCGCGACCACCACGAGCGTCCCGCGCACGTCGACCCCAGTCACGCGCGACGTGTTGAATACGCCCTCAATCGTGTCCCCGTGCTTGAGCGTGCGCAGGACGCACCGGAACTTGTCCTCGAACTCCTCCGAAGACGGCAGCGGGATGGGGCGCGGTGGGGCTGCGGTAAGTGTGGCTGCCGCGCCGCACGCCTCTGCCACGTCGCGCGCCCCGCCGGGCCCCACGCGCCGCAGCGCGGTATCGGCGGGGACGTGCGCGTCCGGGAGGAGATCCGCGTCCAGGAAGAGAGGCGCGTCCGGCAGGAGATGCGCGTCCGGCGACGCCTCGTCGAACGCGGCGTCCGGGAGCAGGTGCGCGTCCGGCGACGCCTCGTCGAGCGCGTCGAGTGGCGGCGGCTCCGCCGCAGCGCCGAAACTGCCATGACCCCCCGCCCCCACCCCCCGCCGCGCGGCCACCGCCCCGGCCCCCCACTGCTCCCGCCGCGCAGAAACCAGCTTGATGCGTGCGCGACAGGGCCCCTCCGTGGGGTCCAGCCGCCAGACGCACTCTGACTCCGCGCCGACGCGGCTCAGCTCGAGCGTGTCCACGGCGTCGCGCCAGCGGCGGCGCACATACGCCGCGTCCTCACGCACGTCTTGGGAGAAGCGTCCAAACCGCAGTCGGTCCCTGTGCGTCAGCCGCGGCCACACTCCACGCACGTCTCCCGCGCCGCCAGGTACCAGCCGTGCATCCGCGCATGCGTCGAAAATACGCCCTGCGCGCGCGCACTGCGCTGCCCCGCGGACGTATGGATCTGGCGCATGCGCTCGAGGAGCAGACTGCGCTTGTAGGTGTCTTGCTGCGCGAGCATCTCGCGCCACGTCTGCGCGCACGGGAGCGGCGACGGAATGCGCGTCTTCCCCCCGACGACACTCAGCTCGGACACGAGCTCCTCGGTCACCCCCGCCGCGCGCATCGTCGGCCACTGCATGCGGCACAAGCCCAAGACGATCTGCCGGTCAGCGACGCATGCTTGCCGCGGCACGCACCTCGACACAGGATGGGTCCCCGTCCGCTTGGATCCCCGCCAACGCACGGTTCAGCAGGCACGCGACAAAGACCGGGTCTGCAGACGCATTTGCGATCTCGGGCAGCCAGCAGTCTGCGAAAGACACGGCGACAGAGGAACGGGGGGTGCTGGGGTGGAGCGCGGGGGCGGTGCCTGGCTGCACGGGGGACGCTGGCGGTGGCGCCTCCTCCTGCCGAGCGTCGCCCGGCGGCAAAGGAGGCCCCTTTAGCCGGGAATCGCCTGCCTGTGCATCCCCCCACCGCCCAGTGTCGCCCGGCTGTGATGCCCCCCCCTGCCCCGCCGCGCCCCCCCGACCCCTTCCTTCCAACCCCTTTTCCCCTCTCCCCTGCTCCCCCCCTTTTCCCTTTCGCTCTCTGTCTGCTTCGGCCCCCCCGTTCGCTCCCCCTGCGTTGCCCACTCCTGCAAAGCTGCCATCAGTACACACCTCCACACACACACCTGTGCAGCAGGTTGCGGTGCGTCGCGAGCACCACCAGCGCATGCGCACGCGGCGAGAGCACGACACGGTTCTGCTGCGCCTGCGCAAACACAAAGGACGCCAACTGGAATATCTGCAGCTGGAGCGCCAAATCCTGGACGGACTCGTTGCTCGCGAGCTCCAAAAAGTCTGCGAGCAGCTCGTACGTGGACCGCCGCGTGAGCCGCGGCGGGTGCGCGGCGAGCGCGGGAACCAGATGCCGCAGCACATGCGCATACACGCGCGCACACAGCCGCGACTGCAGCACGGGATCAGACGACGGCATCGACGCGTGGATGCTGGACACAAGCGTAAGCGAACTGCTCGCGGCGACCGCGTCCGCAATGCGCTGCGCGAGCATGTCGAGGAGGTCGTCGCAGAGGCGCAGCCACGGCGCAGCCGACGGCGCACGCGGGAGGTCCGCGAGCGCCGGGCTCACCGCGTGGAAGACGCACAGCATCGTCGGCGCGAGCAGGAGCAGCTCCGCGATCTCCGCGTGCTGCGAGTGGCGCACGAGCAGACGCACAGAGTCGCGCAGGAGCGCGTGCCGCGTCTCCGTGCGCGCAAGGCCCCCCAGCGCGCGCACTTCGGGCATCGACGCGCGCCGGCGCCGGCAGAGGGCGCGCGAGTGCGGCGCCGCCGCGTCCCCCGCGACGGCCGCGTGGATCTCCGCGGCAAGCCCCACGGACACGCACAGCACAATCACGCGCAGCAGCGGCGCGTGCTGCACGAGGCGCACCCCGCGCGCGGGCCACGCGCGCCGCGGCGCAAACGTGCTGTACAGCGTCGCCTTCGTCGCGGGCGGCGCCGCAAAGAGGAGCGTCCACAGCCACGGGAACACGCCCGGCTCCGCCCATAGCGGCGGGAGCGTGCGCTCCAGCACGCGGTACCCGCCGAGCGCGCGGAACCGGGGCCCGAACGCCGCATCACTGTCCTTGAGCAGCACGCCGACAAGGTCCAGTGCCGCGCCGACGCCCGTCCCGCAGACGCTCGGACGCAGGAGAAGCAGGACATGCTTCGCGTTCGCCACCTGTGCGAAGCGCACCAGCAGCGACACGTCCGCGGACAGACACGCTGCGAGCATCGCAAGCAGGCCGCCCGCGAGCGCGCTCAGGCCCGCGTCCTGCGCCGGGCGCGCGAGGCGCGCGATGTCCACGCGCCGCGCCTCAGCGCGCGGCATGGACGCCGCCGCGTCCAGCATCGCGTCCGTGCGCACGTAGTCCACGCCGAGGAGCGCGTCCGGGGGCTCCCACGCGTCGCTGTGTGTCGCAAGGAAAAGGAGCAGCGCGTGCGCGGACCGCGCGGAAAAGTGGCGCTGCAAAATCGCTGCTGCGGCAGCGATGAGGTCGCGACACAATTCATGCGCGCGGGCAAGGCGCGCAAAATAGAGCAGCCGCTTCATGAGCTGCACCTTGCTGAGCCGCCGCGCATTCGCCTCCCCGTGCGCGGTCGGCCCGAGGAGCGCAGGGAGGTGCGCGAGCCACGCACGCTGCACGTCCCGCCCCGTGCGCGCCCACAGACACACGTCCAGGACCACCGCACGGTAGAGGAGCTCGTTCGCAAGCAGCGGCGCGGCGCCGCTCGCGCCCGCCGCCTGCAGCACGCCCGCCAGCAGCCCGACGGAGATGTGCTCCGCCTGGTCGCGCAGCAGGAGCGCAAGCATGCCGTACACGCCGAGGCGCTCCGCGTCGTCCGCAAGGCGCCACGAGTGTGACACGAGATCGAGCAGCAGCGCTGTGCTGCGACGCAGCGCCTCGCGCGAGTCCGCGCGCTGCACGAGGCGCAGCAGGACGGCGCTCCCGCCGACCGCCCACACCGTGTCCTCGAGCGGGCGCGGTACCGTGATCGTCGGCACACCGACGACGCGCGCGTGTCCGTGGGGGACGCGCGCGGCGTCACACGGCCGCTCCACCATGCGGTTCAGGAGCAGGAGCGCGTGCTGCCGCGGCGGTTCCGCGGCGTTGCGCCAGGGGTCGTCGGCGTGCGCCGCGGCGTCGCGGTGCGCGGCACCTGCATCCCCCCGCGCGGGCACCCGCACCGTATGCCCCGCCTGCAGATGGAAGTAAAAGTGGGCGGGCGGAAACACGCGCGCGCCGCCAACATACAGAGCCTGGTGCAGCGCATGGAACGCGGTCGTCCCGGGGCGTCCGTCCGGGCGCATTCCGCCCGCACGTCCAAGTGCGTCAAGGCGCAGCTGCATGCGTGCGAGGCTCTCGTACGAGAGGAACTGCGCGAGGGGCGCCTGCCAGTTGCCCGTGTACTGCGAGAGCATCAGCTCGTACAGCAGCATGGGGATCGACGGGGGCAGCACGCCGTCGTGCAGTACTGCGGACGCGAGCGCCCAGCGCACGGATGCACCGCGCGCATCGGGCGGGGGGGTTCCTGTGGGGTCCCGTCCCTCGGCTTCGCGGCGTGTTCCTGCAGGGTCCCGGCCCTTTGCTTCGTGGGCCGCGCGCGCCTCTGCCGCGGGTGGGCCTCCCCCGTGCGCTCCCCCGTGCTTCCCTTCCACGGCTCCCCCCGTCCGTGGCCCCCCGACTCCCCCCTCCTCTTCACCCTCCCTCCGCCCCTCTCCTCTCCCCGTCCCGCCCTCTCCGGTGCCCCTACGCAGCGCTCGCACCCCCGGCATGCTCCCAAACAGCACCGAGCTCGGCGTCAGCATGCCGCCCGGCCACGGCACCTGGGGACTGCACACGCGCTGTCCATTCATATACACGTGCAGTGTGGACGGCACATTGGGCGCGGAGCGCGTGTGTGTCATAACGATGTGGTGCCAGACGCCGACACGGAGCTGCGTCCGCGGCAGGGCAACGCCGCCGCGCGCGAGCCCACCGGGCTCAAACACGAGTGTGCGCGTGGACAGGTCCACGGAGAGGCGCATCCGCGGCAATCGCGCGTCCCCGAGCTGCAGCACGTCGAGCAGCGGGCTCCCTGCCCCCCCGCCGCCCAAGCCCACGAGCCGCAAAACCACCACCACAGTGTACCCAGACGACGCCGGGCTGTCCGGGGGAAATGGCCGGTCGAGCGCATCCATGCGCAGTCCCGCCTCGTGCGCACCGAACTCGGAGGACACAAACTCGAGCGCGCCCGGGCGGCGCGCGGACGTGGACGTGTCCTGCAGCAGCGCCAGCACGGCGAGGTTCGCGTCCACAGACGGGGACGCCACCAGATGCGTCAGCACGCGGTGGACGTCGTCGCGCGAGCGGAGGCCGTCTGCGACGAGGCCCCGCAAGAGCGTGTCGCGCCATGCCGCCTCGCGGCGCGCGTCCGCCGCGTCGCCCCCGGTGCGTGCGAGCGCGCCTTGCAGCAGGCGCGAGACGATGGGCGACTTCCCCAGCACCACCGTGTTCCGCGGACTGCTCTCGGTCGCATGCTCCAGCAGCGCATACAGCGCGAGCAGCGTCGCGTGCGCGCCCGAGGCGCCCTCCGCGACCGCCTCGTCTGCGTGTCGCAGCGTGCACTCGGCAGCGCGCGCATGCACGATCGCGGACGCGGCAGTCCCGGGCATCAGCGCACGCAGCGCCGCGGTGTCGTTGCCAGGCGGCGCTTCGGCGACCGCCCTCCACATCTCGCCAAACTGGCGCGCGCCGTCGGGCACATGGCCGACGGCGACGCCGTACAGCAGCGCCGCGACGCGGCTGGACCACGACGCGGGTGCGCTCGTGGCCGCCACCGCACGCAGCGCCTGCAGGAGGCCGTCCCAGCCGGGTGCATGCTCGAACGCGCGCAGGTTCGCCTGGCTGTATGTGATCGCGTCCGTAATGATCGTCAGCGCGAGCAGCAGCAGCTGCGGGCGCAGCACCCGGGCGGGCGGCGGTGGGGAAGCGGCACCCGCCGGCGCCGTCGGCAGCGCACGGACCTCCTCTGCCCCAGACGACGCCGTTTCCCCCTCTACCCCCTCTGCCCCTTTCCCCCCCCCCTGCAAAACAGCCAGCAGGTGCATAACGACGAGGAATCCGCCCGCGGCGCCAAACGCGTCATGCACCCGTCCGCCGCCGCCGCCCTCAATCAACAGGCGGTGTACATCGCGGCTAATGCGCAGCTGACGCGTGAGTGTGCCCGCGCACGCCAGCGCACCATAGTTTCATAGTCCTCCCGCTCGCATCGGTGCAGCAGCGAGACAAGCACCGTAAGGCGTTCAGTGGTGGCGTCCTCCTCCGCGACAGACTCCACCGGGCTCGGCGACAGAGACCACGGCGCCTCCCACGGCCCGCCCCCGTCCAGCGTGGCAGAGTGCAGCGAGGGCGACGTCGTCTGCGCATACATCAACGGGCTGTCCAGGCGCGTGACGCCACCCTGCAGCGCCCCAACAGGGTCCTTGGACGACACCGCGCGCGGGCCTGCGCCGGACGGCCCATCACCCAGGAACTCTAGGCCCGGCGAAAGGATCCCATAGCTCTTCCGTGGGCGCACGCGCTCCCGCGGCACCTCGCCCGTCGGCATGGCACAAGGGGGGGCTGGCGCCGCCAGCGCACGGGCGCGTCAGGTGGGGATACACGCCTCCATACCTCGTGCCACGCCGCGGCGCCTGCATGCCTGCATTCCACGCACTGTGCAGCAAAGACTCGAGGCCACAGACGATTCACTCTCTACGCAATAAGTTGTATGGGGCGCGACTACGCAGTAGCCGGCGCGCCGTTCGCAGGCGCCGCGCTCTCCGCGCTGCCCTGCTTCGTGTAGTCCTCCATCTCCGCGTCGAGGTCCTCGGCGGTCTTCGGGGCGCGGGCCTGCGGGGTGGGCTTCTTCCCGGTGCCGCGCGCAGCCTTCGTACCGCGCGCCACCTTCCCAGCAGCCGTGGCGGGCGCAGGCCTGGCGGGCGGCGCGGCACGGGCAGGGTCCACGACGACCTCGATCTTCAGCGGGCGCTTGCTGTCGATCATGCGGCTGTTGTACTGCGCGTACGCGCGGTTCGCGTCCTCCTTGCGCTGGAACTCGACCGTGACGATGCCCGTGGACTGCCCGTTGGCACGGTAACTCATCGCGACGCGACGCAGAGGGCCGATCGTCGTCGCAAATAGCTCCTGCACACGTCAGCACCGTGGTGGTGGGACGCGCGACGCACCTTCACCTGCGGCTCCGTGACGTCGTGCGGCAGGTTGCTCACGATGATCTTGCTACCCGCCCCAGCCGAGCCACGGCCGGGAAACACCACCGGCGGCTGCCGCCGGTTGGCGTTGCTCACAGCCGCAGCCGAGATGCCGCCGACCGCGGCAGACTTGGCGCCCTTGCCGCGCGAAACGCTCGACTGCCGCACGGCCGAGCCACGGCGCGTCTTGGGCGTCTGCTTCCGCTTGGTCGAGATGATGTCGTCCAGAGCTGTGCGGCGAAGCCGTGGTAAGCACTCGCGCTCCTCCCTAACAGACGCAGCACAGGAGCGGAAGCGATCCGCCGCCCCTGCCGCACGCGCGCACCGACTCACACTTGTCCAGGTTTGAGGCCTGCACGATTGGTCGTTTAAAGGTGGTTGTCGCACAGAATACAGCGTCGCAGCATAGCGTGCAGTGTCGGCAGGGAGTGATGCGTAGTGGAGAACCATGGTGCGCGGAAGAAAGGGGTGGCGTAGGGGGGGGGAACCAAGTCGCGTGCCGCGTGCGTTCATGCATCATAAGGAAGGAAAGGGGAAGCGGGTCATAACAAAGAGCACAGTGGTAAGCATTCCATCTCAACGGGTGCGGCAGTGCCGCGGCGATGCGCCGTGGGTCGGGGGCTGTCACAACGCGTGCGCTGCGCATGAAAACGCATGCACAGGCACGCGTGTGCCCTCCGTCGTGTCTCTTTCCCGGCGATTGGCTCTGCCTGTGCATCCGTGCCCGAAGGGCACAGCCCTGTCCGCTCGTCCAGAATCCTTCCCCGGCGCAGACTCCTGCTGCGCCCGCGCGCCGCCATGCACCCCTCTCTCACCCCGCGCAATCTGGATGGCTACCCGCCGTACACACGTGCGGCGCTCGGAACGACGTGCGCCGCCGCAGCTGTGCCAGCATGCGGCGCTTTCGATAACGGGCGCCGCGCTGTGCTGCGCTGCAGCCATGCAGCCACCTGGACGACATGGTGCACATGGAGCTGCCGGCAGCCTCCGCGCAGAACGTCCAATCACGGGCGCATCTGAGCAACGCGTCACGTCGCCGTCGCTGGGTGCGGATTCCGGATGATTGGACAGGAAGGCTTCGCACCACCGCACGGTGCATACCACGCGGGAAATGCCCAGACCCACAGCGCCCCTCGCATGCCACACGCAAGTCAAATGCTAACCATTTCGAATATTCTCCTGTTCCGCCGGTGTTGCTTGGACCGTGTACTTCCACCAAGGATGTGGTAGTGGTGGGCAGAGTGGCGCCGCCCGCCCGCGCGCCGCGTGCCGCGCTAGCGCACTCTCGGCCGAGAACGCCGCCTGCCCTGGATTGGTAATCCGGAAAGCCCCGGCGCTGCGCTCTTCCTTGCCAGGCGAGAGCGACGGTACCATTGGAATACCACCATCATGCGCCCCAGCAACATTGTTCAGAGCGGTATGCCCACCGGCCACAAGTGGGTATGTACCGCCATGCGCAGGGCTCGGGATGCTGACTCGGTGCCAGGTCGGCTGGTGGGGCAACTTTGGTGGTCCCGCGCAGAAGGGCATCAACACATACGGTGCGTCGCATCTGCGCAGCCGTCTCACCGCTAGTTGTGTCGCCGTTCGAGCAGAACCCGTTTGCGGGAGTTTTCCGGGGCTACCTGTTCCACGGATTCCGCCGCGTCGTGGCGCAGCTTCCGTACGTGGGGCCTCCTCTCGCGCTCGGTGCGTGGTTTTTAGCGCCGACATGCTGACGAAGCAGGCTACTTCATCTACACCTGGGGCAACAAGGAGAGCGGATACGTAAACTCGAAGGCGTTCCACGTCAAGGAGCTCGCCGCTCACGAGCACGGGCAGAAGGACTAAGTGCGCCGATGTGTGTAGTAGCGTTCGGATTACCATGCGACAGGAAAGCATGTAAGACAGCGTGGCTGGTGTCCATGCATGCAGGCGTCATGAAACTGCTACTCGTCTACGAGCATGTCGTCGTCGCCATTCGCGCCCGTTGGTTCCGTGCTGCGCAGCCGTGTGCTGCGGCGCACACCTGCGTCGCGCGCGCGCCGCCCGGCCGTGTCAGTGTCTGTAACCGGGTATGCTGTTCCGTGCGCAGCGGCTGCGGGCTGCGGCGGGGGTGCTCCCTCGGCGCGCAGGCCAGGTGCCGCAGCGGCGGTATCTGTGGTCTGTGTGTCGCTTCCGCTCGTCCACGTCCCCTGACCGGCGAACGGGGATGACACGGGGCGGCTGGACGGGCGACGGGAGTTGAACGCGTTGCAGTAACGGCAGATGTACTCTGCAGGTGAGCGGCGCCGTGCAGCGTGCGACACGCACCGATTTCCTGCAGCTCCTGCTTCGGCACGAGGCCGTTGTGGCGCAGGCAGTTTCGGCAGATCAGCGCGTACTGCTGGTCCTCCAGCGTCGCACCGCCGGGGTCCGTACCGAGGAGGAGGTCCGCCACTCTGTCCATCCATCCGCGCGGCTTCCCCGCGGCCGGCGTCTGCGCGCCGGTGTGGGTGGACGACGACGACGCGCCCGGCGGCAGCGAGGCGGGTGCCGCCGCCGCCGCTGCTGCGGGCGCTGCCGGTGGCGGCGGCGGCGGCGGCGCGCGCGTCTCCGTGCCCTTCGCGCCGCCCGCACGCACCGACCGGCGTCGGTTCAGCATGTCAAGCGACGGCATCCGCAGCAAGCGCGTGAGCGGCTCCGCGTCCCCCGCCTCAGACGCATCGGCACCGTGCGTCTCTTTGTCCTGCGCACCCGCCGCCGGATTCGTGTCGTATTGCTCGAGGAGGCACCGCAGGTGGTCAAAGTCCGTCGCCTTTTTTATCTCGTTGATCTTCGTGCGCCGCTGCGTACGAAGAGCGAAAAGATGCGTTTCTTCCCGTCAGCAACACACGTCCGCGGCGACCCACCCTGCGCTTTTTCGAGCCGACGGAACCACATCGAGACGACGCGGTGCAGCACCATGACAAAGACCGGCGTGCCGAAGAGCAGGAGGAGCACGCTCAGCGTGCGCTGCCCGCTCGAATTTCCGTGTACCCACGCCACGCCCCACATCACCCCAATTGCGCCGAGCCACAGCGTAAGCATGCCCTGCAGCACAGACCGGATGGCCCGTTGCTTTCGTGCCTTAATGTCCATCAGCGTCACTTCTACCGTTTCGATCTCCTCCGTGAGTGTAGCGAGAACCGTGTCGTAGTCGGATGCCGACGCGCTCGTCCAGCGTGTGAACGGATTCCACGCCTTTGGCCACCATGGCAAAATGGACTTGGCCCCCATGCCTACCACGTCACCCGCGCGACAGTTGGTGTTGGTTGGCGACGGGGCAGTGGAGGGCCAATCGGCCCATTTCCGCCGTATTTCTCCACCCGTCCGGCCTTGTGCAAAGGTAGGGGGGATGTCCGCCCGCACGCTGCGCACACATCTAGGTGTTGAGGCGTTGCGCCACCCTCCGCTGCGCACACTCCGAGGCGCTGTGGTGGTGCGCCACGCCTCGCCGCGCGCATGCATGTCGACGGCCGGCGCCCCCGCGCTCGCAGCGCTCCCGCGCAAGGTCCCCATTGCGATGTCGCCGCGCGCGTCCGCGCTCGGACACAGCACGCAGCGTGGGGACCCCGCGGACGCAGCGGCCGGCGCGCGCGCGGCACATCAGCGCGATGTCGCGATACCAGTGGGCAGCACATATGGGTGCGTCCCGCGTCGCGTCCTGACACCCAGCGGGGAACATGCGTTTCGTTGGGAACAGCCGCCGCAGAATGTGCTCCTTGTGAAGAAGCGGGACGACGAGAAGGCGACGCATGCCATGTGCGACGTCCTACGGTATCTGGGCACGCACCACCCCGGGCTGCATCCGGTCGTCGAGGACGACGTGTGGGTCGACCTGCATGCGCAGTTCCCTAACCTTGTGCCGTTCTCCATGTGTGCGTCGGCGTGTGCGCGCTGTGTGCTGACGGCGGCCAGCATCGCGTATCGTACTCGCCGACAAGATTGACTTTGTGATTACGCTCGGCGGCGACGGCTCGATCCTGCATGTCTCGAGCCTCTTCGACCAGTCCGCGGTGCCGCCCATCCTGAGCTTCTCGCTCGGCACGCTTGGCTTCCTGCTCCCGTACGACATCCGCACGTTCCCCGAGGCGATTGATGACGTCGTGCACTCCCGCATTGCGCTGCTGCTGCGCATGCGCATGTGTGTCACACTGTGGGGCGCGGCGCCGGGCGAGTGCCTCGGACTCCCCGGAGAGGCGCAGTGCCGCGCGCTGCACTTTATGAACGAGATTGTGCTCCACCGCGGCCGCGAGCCGCACATGGCGACCATGGATGCGTACGTGAACGAGGAGCACCTGACGCGCTCCGTTGCCGATGGGCTTATCCTCTCGACGCCGACCGGTTCCACGGCGTATTCGCTCTCTGCGGGAGGCCCGATTGTGCATCCGTCCGTCGCGACGATGATGCTGACGCCGATCTGTCCACGTTCTCTGAGCTTCCGCACGATTCTCCTCCCGTGCGACTCGAATATCCACATCGTCATTTCCGCGACCTCGCGCTCCCCGGCCGAGGTGTCTGTCGACGGGCGCGCGATCCACACGCTTCATCGGCTCCAGGCGGCGCGCGTGCAGATGTCTCCGTTCCCCATCCCCTGCGTAAACTTCTCCCCGGATAAGACCGCAGCCCGTCGCTGTGGCAGCTTCGGGGCGGAGGTGGACCCTGCGCCATCGCCCCTGCACGAGGACTGGGTGTACGACGTGAACACGCTCCTCCGGTTCAATGCCCCCTTCCTGCCGCGCGACCGGGAGAGGTCTGCTGCGCTCGCCGCTGCCGCGCAGCGGAAATCCACTTTTCCCGCGGCGCTGCGCAACGAGAAACACCGCGCGACGCCAAATTCATAGTCTTCATCAGCAAGGTGCATTACAAGGGGGGCCGAAACTACGGGCTGCCATGCCACTCGTTCGCGGCGTGGCGACAGAGTACAGTAGGGCGTATGGGAGCGCCTCACACTACGTGCGCTCGCCACGGAGGCGACGCGCAAGCGCCATGTCCTTCGGCTGGATCGTGACGCGCTTTGCGTGGATCGCCGCAAGATTGGTGTCCTCGAATAGCGACACAAGGTAGGCCTCGCTGGCCTCCTGGAGCGCGCCGATCGCGGACGACTGGAAGCGCAGGTCCGTCTTGAAGTCCTGTGCAATCTCGCGGACGAGGCGCTGGAACGGCAGCTTGCGGATCAGGAGCTCCGTCGACTTCTGGTAGCGACGAATTTCACGCAGCGCCACCGTTCCCGGCTTGTAGCGGTGGGGCTTCTTCACTGCAAAGTCAGTGCAATCCACGTATGCCACGCACCACCACCAGCGGCGGGAGCCGACTTGCGTGCGGCCTTCGTCGCGAGTTGCTTGCGGGGCGCCTTGCCACCTGTCGATTTGCGTGCAGTTTGCTTCGTGCGTGCCATGGTTTGGATGTGGGTGGCGTTGGTGAAGAGGCGTAGCGTCCTGCGCGTGTCTCTACACGCGCGTGTTACACAGTACCTATTAGGTGTCCCTCAACGCGTTATCCGCGCCTTGTGGCGTGTGGCGCCGTCCAATGACGTGCCGCGACGCGGCTCCAAGCCGGAGCAGTGTTTTGAACGCACCTGCCAAATGCAAGGAACCACGGTGTGAGCAGTGGTGGCGGCATGCAGGATTCCATGGCAGTGATGGCGGGCAAGCTGCTAGGTGGGAAGGCATCGGGTACGAGATATCACTATACGGTTTCTCCCCGGTGGCGCGGTGCAGCGTGCAAGGGGTGGGCGGGAGGTGGGGGGGGTGGATAGAGCATTGAGCCATGCACTGGTTGGGTGCCGGCGCGCGATGTGGAAAAGCAAGTTTTGGCTCCGCATTGACAGGTGCAGTGCAACCAGTTTCTCCTCTTTCCCCCGCCCTCTTTTCCGCCCTCTTCTTCTCCTCTTTTTCCTCCTCTTTTTTCCTCTCTTGCCCGTCTTTTTCCCCTCATTTCCCCCTCTTTCCTCCTCCCCTGCCCCTCTACTGCTTCGCTTCTTCCTCTTCCATCTTTGATCGTTTTCTTATATATATATTTCCACTTTGTATACGCCTAACCCTAACCATCCGGGCGTATCGCGCTCGTGCTAAAGAATATCTCTCCTCATCTGCCTCTCGATCACCCATTGTCCCACTCACGCTGCCCCTCGCGTATGCCCTGTACCGACGCCCATCCGCTTCCCACCGCTGCGCATACCACTCTCCAGGACACACACAGCAGAGGCATGCGGATCCTAAGCGAACCCCCCCCCGGTGTCGGATCTACGCCGAGTCCGCTGTCATTGTCTGCAACCCATTCAAACTACTGCCCGATGAACACACTGCATCAAGCAACAATCGAAGAGCTTTCGGGGCACTCTATTAAACGGCCGCGTCGCGCGATTTGCAACCCGCCAATTACACAGAACAAAAGTCTTGCAAGGGGTTAGTCCAGCTGCGCCCCTGCATTCACCAAACGCTAGGGCCCGGCGTCGTGTTGCTCCGTCACGTGATGCGCTTGGGCATACCTTGTTGACGAGGGGGCGACAGTTCATCTCCTTGCTGCACACCGTGCTTCGGTGGCGACGGGAGCGCAAGACACGTGGTGTTCTGGTGGCTGTCGGGACGGTCTTCCGCGCTGCTCATACGTGCGGGCGCAAGGTGCTCGGAGAGGAAATGTACCATACCGAGTTTGCACGGCGTCTCCGGAACCAGTCGTCGGCGGACGAGCGGCGCGGCGCGGCGTCTCCGCAGGCGGTGCGGGAGGGCGGCGACAGCGACGCGGGTGCGCTGCCAGCACCAGGTCCGTCGCGCTCGCGCTCTACGCCGCTCGTTGACGACCTGCACGCGCGTGCGCGGCCGCGGTCGTCGTCGAGCCCCCGCCCGTTCCCCGAGCAGCCGGTGACGCCACGCAAGGCGCGGTCGAAGATGGCGGGCAACTACAACTATGGAGACCGGTGCGTGGCGGTGCGGCGCGTGCGCCGCACACCGCACGCACGCTGACGTGCCAGCTTCATTCCGAGCCGCGACGGGACCGACATCCAGGCGGCGTACCAGCTCATCGCCGACGAGCCGCTCACACCGGGCAGCCGGAACAAGCGCAAAGTGGGCGCCGAGACGAATGCACAGACCGGTGCGTGCGGATGCGCGGCGTGCCCTGACCGTGCAGAGGAGGCGAACGAGACATACGCAATGCTGCTGAGCTCGGAGCTGTTCGGCGCGGATAATGTGACAGTGTCGACGACGCCGTCGTCGCATGGGGCACTGCGGCACACGTCGCCGTCGCGCGGGGCCGCGTTGTCGCCGACGTCGTCGACGCGCGCTGCGTGTGTGCGCGGGAACGCGGACACACATTCGCTGCCCGTGACGCCGTCGAAGAAGAACCTGCTCTCATTCAAGAGCACGTCCGCGTCGACCACGCCGACGCGACTGCGCGAGCGCCGCCTGCAGGCCGCGCAGCTTTTCCCGTCCGGACGCGCGCGCGACACACTGCGCGAGTCCATGTCCGCGGATATGCTCGGCGCGGGCTCGAAGAGCGACGCCGATCTGTACGGCGGCGGCATGCCCACGCGCGGCTCATGGCAGGGCGAAGGCGCGCTGTTTGGCGGCCTTTCGGTAAGCAACTCGACGTCGCCGTCCAGCACACCATCCTCGCTCTTCTCCCCGCGGGAGCCGATCGACTCGCCCGCACACACTATGTATAACACGAGCCCCGTGAAGCCGGAGAGCCAGCGGCTCCTCCTCAGCGCGCGGAAGCCCGCGCGCAGCGTGAGCAGCGTGCCCTACAAGGTGCTCGATGCGCCGGAGCTCGCGGTATGTGCGCGTGCGGATGCGGCTCACCACAGGACGACTTCTACCTCAACCTCGTCGACTGGTCGAACCAAGACGTGCTGGGCGTCGGCCTCGGCAAGTGCGCGTACCTGTGGTCTGCGAAGACGTCCACGGTCACGAAGCTGTGCGACCTGCAGGGCGTGCAGGACAGTATCACCGGGCTGAACTGGTCTGCCATGGTGCGCGGCGCGCGCGGCGCATACTCACGCCAGGGGAACCACCTCGCGATTGGGACGCACTCGGGCCTCGTCCAGATTTGGGACGTGGAGAAGGAGAGGCTGCTCCGCACGATGATGGGGCATACCGCACGTGTGGGCGCGCTCGCATGGAACAACCATGTGCTCACCACCGGCTCGCGCGACCGCACCATCTACCACCGCGACGTGCGCGTGCCGGACCAACACGTGAAGACGCTCCTCGCGCACCGGCAGGAGGTGTGTGGGCTGAAGTGGAATCCGTCGCGCGACCAGCTCGCATCTGGCGGGAACGACAACAAGCTGCTCGTGTGGGACGCGCTTTCGACCACGCCCCTGTACCGCTTCAGCGACCACACTGCGGCGGTGAAGGCCATCGCGTGGAGCCCGCACCAGCAGGGGCTGCTCGCCTCCGGAGGTGGCACCGCGGACATGAAGATCCGCTTCTGGAACACGCAGACGGGCGCCGCGCTCTCCGCCATCGACACGGGCAGCCAGGTGTGCAATCTCGCGTGGAACCGGACGTCGAACGAGATTGTCTCCACGCATGGCTACTCGAGCGGATGCGTGCACAACCAAATCCACCTGTGGCGGTACCCAAGCCTCTCCCAGGTTGCGACGCTGACCGGCCACACGATGCGTGTGTTGTACTTGGCGATGAGCCCATCAGGCCGCTCCATTGTCACGGGTGCCGGCGACGAGACGCTCCGCTTCTGGGACCTGAACACGCCGTCGCGCGAGATGCTCGACCGCCGCGACGACCGCAGTGTGCACGCGTCCTTTGTCAAGTTGCGGTGATGTGTCCCCCCACCAGCCGCGACGGACGCGCGCCGCATTCGTGGCGCCGCTGCACGGCACGCGTTCCGTGCCCTTCGTTCTCGGGCCGACCCCGACACGCCGGCGTCCCCGGTACTTTTTTTTTCGACCGGCGCTCCCCCCGTCCCCGGGTCCCCCCCGTCCCCCCTTTTCTGCCCCCCCATTACGAGCCACACGGACGCCCACACGCGCCGGACCCTCCCTGGCCCCGGATACCCGTGCCTACGACACCCTAAAGCCACTCGATCGTCGCGGGCGGCTTCGACGACACGTCGAGCACCACGCGGTTCACCCCCTGCACCTCGTTCGTGATCCGGTTCGAGATGCGCGAGAGGAGCACGGGATCGAACGGATACCACGTCGCGGTCATAAAGTCACTCGTCTGCGCGGCGCGGAGCGCAATGACCTGCTCATACGTCCGCTTGTCGCCCTGCACACCGACGGCACGCACTGGGAGCAGCACGGCGAACGCCTGGCTGATCTTGTCGTAGACACCCCCCTTGACAATCTCCTCAATGTAGATCTTGTCGGCTCGCTGCAGGAGCGCCACCTGCGCGCGCGTCACGGGCCCGAGGATGCGGATCGCGAGCCCCGGTCCCGGGAACGGATGGCGCATGACCAGATGCGCTGGGATGCCCATGAGCATGCCGAGCGCGCGGACCTCGTCTGCGGTCAGCATGCGCGGCGCCGCGACGTACCCTTGAACAGCTCGCGCAGCGGCTCGATCAGCTTCAGTTTCATGTCCGCAAGGAGACCGCCGACGTTGTGGTGCGTCTTGATCGTCGCACTCGGCCCCTTGAAGCTGATGCTCTCAATCACGTCCGGGTACAGCGTGCCCTGAAGCAGAAACTCGTACTTCCCGAGCGTCTCGCCCGGCGGCTTCCCCGCCGCGATCGCCCGCGTGTCCTCCTCCTCCGCGTCGCGCTCCAGGCGCTCACCCTCCTGCTCGAACACCTCGATGAACGTGTTCCCGATGATCTTGCGCTTCTGCTCTGGGTCCTCGACGCCGTCGAGCCGCTGCAGAAACAGGTCCGAGGCGTCCACGACGCTCAGGTTCACGCCCAGGTGCGTCGACAGCATCTCGTGCACCTGCTTCGCCTCGTCCATGCGCAGCACGCCGTTGTCGACCATGACCGCGTGGAACCGGTCGCCAATCGCCTCGTGCATCAGCTTCGCGGCCACACTGCTGTCGACGCCGCCGGAGATCGCGCCCAGCACGCGTCCGCGCGGGCCGACGATATCGCGGATCCGCGCGATCTCCTTGTCGATAAATGTCTCCTGCCGGTCAGCCGCGCGCCGCGCGTGTGACGCACCATCGTCCAGTCCTGCCTGCAGTGGCAGATGTCCACGACAAAGTTCCGGAACAAAGCCGTGCCGCTCGCCGTGTGCGTGACTTCCGCGTGGAACTGGATCCCGTACAGCGGCCGCTCGCGGTGCGCAATCGCTGCATACGGCGCCGAGGGCGTGCGCGCGACGACCGCGAACCCGTCGGGCATCTGCGACAGCTGGTCGCCATGCGACATCCACACGGTAACCTCGTCGCCGAGGCCCGCGAATAGCGCGTCCGCGGACGCGCTGCCCGTCGCGACGACCTGCAGCGCGGCATGCCCATACTCGCGCGTGTCGTGCGGGTCCACGCGCCCGCCGTGGTTCCATGCCATCTCCTGCAGGCCATAGCAGATCCCGAGCACGGGCACGCCCATCTCAAACACGGCGGGGTCCACGCGCGGCGCCACGTCGTCGTACACAGAGTACGGCGACCCGGAGAGGATGATGCCCTTCGGCTGCCAGCGCAGGTCCGCCATCTTCTGCGTGCAAGGCAGCATCTCACAGTACACATTCAGCTCGCGACAGCGGCGCGTGATCAGATGCGAGTACTGCGAGCCAAAGTCGAGGATCAGGATCGAGTCATACTGGCTGTGGATCTCCGCGCTCATCGTGGGCGATGGACGATGCCTCGCGCGCGCGCAGCGCGACTTTTTTGCGCCTGCTGAGTCAGCACGCGTGCTGCTCCGCGCTGGTGTTGTTTCCGCGCCCGATCTCGTCTCTGCCACGCTTACTATGCCCGGCCCGGCGCCGTTCTCCGAGTACGAAGTGCCCGCACCGCCGCGCGATCCCATCTCGGCGCTGGCTTTCTACCGCGATGCGTCCTCGCCGCGCGCGCAGCAACTCCTTGTCGCGAGCTGGGACAAGGTGCGTCTGCGGGGCGCGCCGCATGGCGGCACCGCGCTGACGCGCAGTTCGTCCGTCTGTACGACCTGAGCCGATGTGCGGCTGATGCGGCCGATGCGCCGGTGCTCCAGTCGTTCGAGCATCCGGCGGCGGTCCTGGACGTGTGCTGGATCAGCGAGTCCCTCGCGGCGAGCGCCTGTCTCGACCGCCGCGTCCGTCTGTACGTGCCGCGTTCCGCTTCGCTAACGGCGAGACTCAATCTCGTGAATGGCGAGTTGGTCGTGATCGGGAAGCACGAACAGGGCGTGTCTCGCGTCCGGTATGATCCAGCATCGCGTAAGTCGCCCTGTCCCGTGTGTCGTGCGGTGTGATGTGCTTGCTGTCGCTGCGGCAGCCCCTCTCGTTGGTGGGACCCCCGTCACCCTTCACCTACCACCCGCCCCTCGTCCGCTTTTTTTCCCTTCGCCCCCCTCTTTTTTTTTGCCTCTTCCTCCCTCGCTCATGCCCCTGCGCCCCCCTTTCCCTTCCTTTTTCCTGCCTTCCACCCATCCCACATGTCACCCTCACCACCCGCTCACAAACAGGCCTCCTCCTCTCCGGCTCCTGGGACGCCACGTTGAAACTGTGGGACCCAGTAACGCCCGACGCATACCTCCGCCACACCATCCCGCTCCCAGGCAAGGTGTTTGCCATGGACACAGTCTCTACGCAGAGCACACCGGCGTCTCCACGCCTCGTCGTTGCAATGCCTGACCGCGCCGTATACGTATACTCGCTCCTTGCGCTGCGGCGCGCGGTCGACGCAGACGCCACGGACGAGGCGGCGTACGCGCCGGAGCAGAAGCGGGAGAGCAGCCTCAAGTTCATGCTCCGCGACGTGCGCTGCATGCCGGATGGGGTCGGGTACGCGACGTCCTCCGTGGAGGGGCGTGTCGCCGTCGAGTTCTTCGACCCGGGCGCGGAGGCACAGGCGCAGAAGTACGCGTTCAAGTGCCACCGCAAGGAGGTCGACGGCGTCGACGTCGTGTACCCGATCCACGCGATGGCATTCCATCCCATGTGCGTTGCCGACGCACGCGGCTCACACCAGCTACGGCACCTTTGCGACCGCCGGCGGCGACGCGCACTGCGCGCTCTGGGATCCGGTCGCAAAGAAGCGCATCCGCCAGTACGCGCTGCCGTCCCCGCTCAGCGCCGCGGCCTTTAGTGCGGACGGTGCGCTCTTTGCGGTCGCCAGCGGGGGGGAGAATATGGACGGTGCGGGCGCAGAGAGCGCCCCCGGTGCATCTGCGCCGGGCAGCCTTGGCCATGTCAAGATCCATGTAAAGCCCGCGACGGAGGAGGCCAAGGTGCGTCGGTGTGTCGGCGCGCTGACATTTAGCCTAAGGTGAAGGGGGCGAAGTAAGGGAGGGGGAAGGCGAGAGCAAGGGGTGGGTTAGAGCAAGGTTGGTCGGGGGGTGGGGGGCGAGGGGAGGAAACGAAAAAGGGAGCCGGGATAAGGTGGCGCATAGTGGGGGAGGTGGCGGGGGAAAAAAAGGGGCAAGGGAGGCCAGGGGAAACGGCTGGAGGAGTGCCGCCGCAGGATGGCAAGGTGACCCAAAAACGGAGAGACGCCCTCCCCCACCCGGACGCACCGTCACACCACCACAGCCCCCGCGATGCGCACCAGCGTCCTCGCGCAGCTGAACAGCAGCACGGCACGGGCCGCCCATCCCCGCCGTGCGACGCCACGTGACTGCCAGCGGGGCGCGCCCGACCCCTGCGGCCCATTTCTTTCCTGCGGCTACGCCGAGACGGCGCGGGACTCATCTATGGCCCAGCCTACGGAGCGCCCACACGGCTCTGAGCCCACCCATGGGCGTGCCCAGAGCGCCTACACGACGCGGGACTCACCGGTGGCCCTGCTCGCGGAACGCCGCGTCGGCCGCGCGCATCGCGGCGGCAAATACCTCCAGAAGCACGCGCGTGTCCTCGAGCCCAACGCTCACGCGCACCAGGTTCGCGCTGACGTCCATCGCGGCGACCCAGTCGAGCTCCGCATAGTGCGCAAGGATCGTGTAGGGGCATGCGAGCGTGCAGTTCGTCCCGAGGGACGGGCCCTTGTGGCAGTTCAGCGCGTCGTAGAACGCCTGCGCGGAGGCGGCGTCCACAAACTCCGCGGAGAACAGGCCGCCATAGCCGCCCTCGTGCGACTCGTCGGTGCCGTACCGCTTCTTGCGGCGGCACGCCTCGTAGTGCTGCGGCGTCGTGTACTTGGGGTAGTACACGGCCGCGAGCGCGCTGCGGGGCGCGCCGCCGGCCACGCTGTGCACATGCAGCACCGCGGTGACGGCCTCCGCATTGTAGTCGATCTGCGCGATGCGCGAGACAAAGTCGCGCGAGTTGCGCTCGAGGAAGATGGAGTCCTCTGGCCACAGCGTGTCCTCGTAGTTCGCGTCGAGCACGTGCCGCAGGCGCTGCGCCCGCGCCGAGTTCGGGTTCAGCACGAGCGAGCCGCCCATCACGTTGCAGTCGCCAGAAAAAACCTTGGTCAGGCTCGACGCGACCATGTCCGCATACGGAAGCACCTCCACGTTTACAAAATTGCCGATCGTCTCGTCAATGACGACGACGAAGCCGTGCGCATCTGCGAGGCGCCGGATACGCGCGAGGTCCGGCGACCGCAGCAGCGGGTTGCTCGGGAACTCGCAGAACAGCGCAACGATCGGCGGCTCGTCCGCCGGCGGCGCCGCGAGGAGCGCCTCTAGCCGGTCCAGGTCCGCGTCGGTGCCGAGGCCGAAAAAGTAGCTCCCGGGGCCCCACTTGTCGAGCACCTTGATCGTGTCCGTGTACGAGAACCCAAAGCAGACCGACTTGCCCACCCGGCACGGCCGCTGCACAAAGCTCGGGTCCCGCACAGTCCGCAGGTACGTCGCGCATCCGTCCTGCGAGAACGGCGCGCGGTCCTGCGACATCGCGCGTTCCAGCATCGCCGTCTGGTGCGCGTGGAATATGGCCGCCATCCCACTCGGGAACAGGTATACGTTGTCTTCCGTCACGCCCTCCACGAGGCGCGCACTCGGCGACGTCGCGCGCCGGCCGCCCAGCGCATCCTCCTCCAGCTCGCCCGCGCCGTCCACGAGCGTGCCCGCAATGCGGCGCCGCAGCGCGAGCTTCGCGCGTGTCGCGAGCGACAGCGGCAGATTGCGGCCGTACCGCTCCTCCACAAACACCGCCTGCTCCTCCGACACCGCGTCGTCCTCTGCGGCGCGCATGGGCTCCGCGTCGCGCAGCGTGCGCACCATGAGATGTGGCGCGCCCGCCGGCGGCCCGCCCGCTGCCGCCCCCGCGCCGCGCGACTGGTACCGGCTGCGCCCAAACCCGCCGCCGCGCGCGGGGACGCCCGATCCCGTCGGTACGCCGCCCTGCCGCACACCGCGCGTCGTCAGGTCGCCACAGTCCGTGAGCAGCGCGTCGTTGTGAGCGAGAATGCGCAGGCACGCGTCTGCGAGGCGGCTCGAAATGCCGACGCCCGCGTGCTGCCAGAACGACTTGGCGAGCGGGAAGATGTCCTGCTGGAAGAGCACAATGTACAGGGAGATCGGCCCCGTCTCACTGTGCTCGTGCGGCGCGTCCGCCGCAGACGAGGACGCGCTCGGACCGTCCGCACCGTGCGCAAGCACACACACGCGCACGATGCGGATCGGCGCCGACTGCGCGCCGGCCCCGTCGCCCAAACTGCGCGCATGCATCGCACGCACAAAGTCTCGGCACTGCGACGCATGCTGTGCCGAGGGAAACAGCATGCACGCCTCGTTTGGCCGCGCAAACTTTGTGCCCATGATGTCCGCGAGCTGCGTGTGAAAATCAGGCGCACATTACGCACCTTTTGAATGGACCGGTGGATAAAGAACCGCGGGTACCCCGTTTTTAGCACGTCGCCCAGGCGACCCTCTTCGTAGTCCACGACGTCCTGCCAGCGCGGCAGCGACACGGACACCGCATGCGATACATCCAGCGGTATCGACTCGCCCAGGGGGATGCTTTCCCCGATATGCAACTTGCCGTCTCCGCACGGTGCCGTGTGTACAGCCGTTGCCACCACGTCTGTCATTCTGGTGGCGCGTGAGAACCCCGGTCTTCGATTCGCACGGGCGGAAGTTCCGGTATATGGGAATAATTGCAGGGTTGTCAGGTGGAGGGGCGGAGAAGGGAGGAAGGAAACGGGGGCTGGGGAGTAGATGGGGGCTGAGGGGTGGGGCGGAAAGCGGCGGGGTGGCGGCCGCGGCTCGAAAAGCGTGGGAGGCTGAGAAATGCGGCATGGCTGCCTGTATGGAACGGATGCAGCCGCTCACAGGCCAACGGCGCATGCGCACGGCATCCGCTCGGGTGGGCCGGAATGAGCCGCGCGCTCGCATGCGGGGTGCGGCGGCGGACGCAAGGGCAGCGCGGCGAAAAGAGACTAGCATGGTATCCTTCCGAGCCTCAAGGCGCGCGGTGCGTGTGGGCAGCGCATAGTTCCCCCCTACTCCTTTTCTCCCCGCATCCTTTTTCCCCCTCCCTCGCCTTTCCCCTTTTCCACCTGCCCCCTACCCCCTTCGCCCCCTTCCGCCCTTCTCCACTCGTCGTACCGCCCCCCCCCCCCTCCCTACGAAACAAGGATAAACACTGGATGTGAGACGCCTCCACATGTTTCCACGCACAGAGGAAAAATACAATGAGCACGCCAAAGATCTTCAGCATGAGCCAGCGGTTGTTGGAGATATTCGCATAGTACTTGAGGAGTTCGCGGCGGGCGCCCTCCACATGGTCAGACACCTGCAGGACGTCGTCGTCGATCCGCTGGATGGTCTCGCCCTGCTGCGCCACCATGTGCGCGAGCTGCCCAAAGATCTGCCCGAGCTCCGAGATGGTCGACTCGATGGACTCGATCGCCGTCGAGCGCTGCTGCATGTAATTCGTCTGCTGGTCCTCGAATTCATTGAGCATGAGCTGCTGCTGCTGCGCGCCGCCCTGCATCATGTCGAGTGCGAGGAACCCCTTCTCCGCGGCGCTCGCTTCGTCTTCGCGCACCGCCGCGCGCGCTGCATGCGATCGATTCTGCAGTGTGCTGCTGCTGCTCGGCGCCTCCGCCGGCGGCGGCGCCCGCGCAAGGTTGTACAGGGGCGAGCTCGTGCCTGTGTGTGAGTACGCGGCGGCGCGCACGCACGCACGCTGTTGCTGCTCGCTGCCCATGGCCGGTGGCGCGCCTTGGAAGAACTGCTCGGAGCGGTCTTTGGACGCCTTCATGTTCTGCGTGCGGACCTCGAGCACGTCTTGGAAGCTCGTCGTGGCACTCGCGAGGCTCGTCTGCAGCATGGTAACCACGTTTCCGCGGTGTTCATCCGCACGGTTCTGCCGCGCACCCCGCGGCGCGCTCGAGTACGACTGCAGCTCGGCCAGCTGCCGGTTGAGCCCCGCAATGTCGTGCTTGATGATGTACGTCAGCTCCGAGATTTCGACAGGCCGGTCGTCAAAAAGCGACTTGCGCCGCGCCACTGCAACGGCGTCAGTAGCCTACCCGCCGTCCCCACCACGCACACTGCGAAAGCCGGTCCAGACGCGCAGTGGTCGCCGCGAGGTCCCGCGCCACGGACTGTGCGCGTTTCGTGAATTCCGAGTGCGCACTCGATGCGCGCGGTGCCGGTGGCCGCGCACGCGCACTGGCTGCATACTTGTTCACGGCCGCGTGAAACTCGGCGGTGCGGTCCTTGACGGAGACTGCATACGAGGGGCCGACCGCGTACGCCATGTCACAGACCGGCGGGGCGTCGCGCAGTGGCCCGCCAGGTGGAGCGCCGCTGCGGACCACGCGTGTGCTGAGTCAGCATCAGCGCGGGGCCAATCCGGCTGTTTCCGAGGCGGCGTGTGCAAAGCACGCGCTGTGGTTGGCCCGCCCGCTGCGCGGTTCTGTCGGGTTCCGCCGAGCTACCGCCTTCCGTTCGTCTCCTGACTGTGACGGGATGAGCCTGTTTGCTGCCTCGCGTCTCATGCGCACGCCGCTCGCCGCACAGCGGGGCGTGTTTGCGCCGCTCGCCGCGCCCCGCAGTCCGTTTGCGCCGCTTGTCGCTCAGCAGCGCCCGCTCTCGTGCACCGCGGCCAACCACGCGCTGTCGTGGGCGAAGCCGGCCAAGGTCGTTCCGAAGACGCTCCCGCAGGACTACCAGCATCTCCAGACCGTGAGGAGCGCACGCCCGCTCTCTCCGGACTTCCTCATCTACCAGCCGCAGCTCACATGGCTCTCCTCCCTCGCACACCGCATAACGGGCGCGGCGTTAAGCACGGCCATGTACGCGTTTGCCACTGCGTACGTTGCCTTGCCACTCCTGGGCTACAGCGAGGTGCTTTCGTCCGCCTCGCTGCTTGGATACGTGAGCGACGTGCCAACGTGGGCGAAGCTTTGTGTCAAGGTGCCGCTTGCCGCAACGTTTAGTTTCCACTGCTTGAACGGTATCCGCCACCTCTCCTGGGACTCGGGCTGGTGTGCGTATTGTGTGGGCGACGCAGCTGACCTCGACAGTCTTGGACCTGAAGCCGGCGTACCGAGCGGGCTACACGGTGATTGCCGCGACTGCCGTATCCACCGTCGCTCTCTGTATGTTGTAGTAGGAAGGTGTTTGGGTAATCGGAGGGGGGCGAGTGGGGGTCGGTAGGGGATACGGGGCAGAGCGAGGGGAGAGCGGGTGGGGGAGACGGGGAAGAGGAAGGGGGAATCGGGGAAAGCGCGCAGGGGGGGAAATGCTGTGCGTGCGAGGGATACCTGCGTCTGGAATGCGCGCAACCCCCACACAAGTTCTTCCAGAAACTGCTGCCCTCCCCGGAGCACGCAAAAGGGAGGATGAGGGGGCAGGAGGGGCAGGCGGAGAGAGTTTCTTTTTCCCTCGTTTTCCCCCCCTTTTCCTTTTCTTTTTCTTCTTTTTTCATTCATTCCCTTTCCCTCCCCTTTCCCTCCCACCTCCCCCTTTGCCCTTCCCCTTTTCCTCATCCCTTCCACAACGGAACCCAACAACTAGATCGTATTTCCTACCGAGGGGCGACGCACAAGTCGCGCCAGAGGCGACGCGCAGTGCCGACACCACCAGATGCCGGGCGGGCATGCGCCTAAACACTCGTCACCCTGGCGCTTCGCCCACGCGCACTCACTGCGGCGCCTGGCCGCCAAGGTTCCCAATGATCCGCGTCGGCGTCGCCATCTCAATGTGGAAGTCGTCCGCAGGATGGCGGTACAGAGGCGTCTTGAGGCGCTTCTGGTCGAGGTGATGGCCGATGAAGCCTATCGTGCGGCCGAGCGTAAAGAGGCCGTTGAGCACGCCGATCTGCGCGTACTCGTCGGCCTCCTCGCGGGTGAATGCACCGCTGTCACGGAGCAGGTCGACAAAGCACACGGCGATGCAGCCGTCGACGTTGAGAATAAGCGTGTCCTTCTTCGCTGTAGTGACCTTCTCGACAGCGAGCGCGTAGTCGAGCATCTTGTGGGAGTCAAAGTGCTCGAGCACATACTCCTTGACGACCTGCACACGGTAGTCCGGGTTCGACACGCTCTTGATGCGGTGGCCAATGCCCGGGATGAGCTTGTTCTCCTTGCGCATCGAGTCGACGAACTCGCGCGGCGTCAGGCCACGGTCGAACGCGTTGGAGAACTCGCGCGCGGCGTTGTCGAGCGCCCCGCCGAAGCGGTCGCCAATCGTGAGCAGGCCAGAGACGAGCGAGGAAATGAGGTCCTTGCCCGCGCGCGAGGTGATGATCGTGTTCATCGCGCCGCTCACCGCGGGGCCGTGGTCCGCGGTGAGCATGAGGGCCATCTCAATGAACTTGGTGCACACGGGTGGGAGCGGGCGCTTGAACCAGAGCAGCGAAACGACGCCGCCGATGCCCATTTCCGAGTCGAACACGTCCGAGATCTTTACGCCGGAGTACATGAGCTCCGCGCCGCGCTCGTCGGAGATCGTCGAGATAAACGCGGCGGGCTTGCGGACCATGCCGAGCTCCTGCGCCCACTTGTAGTCCATCGGGATCGCGGGCGGCGCGCGCTCCGGCTTCGGCACGACTGTGCCCGCGGCGACGAGGTGCTCGTACGTCTGCCGGATCGCGTGCGGCAGCGCCTCAAACGTGTCCGGGATGACGAAGCCCGCGGCGCGCATCGCCGCGTTCTTCGCGCCCGCGGTCTCCGCCTCGCTGTTGGCCATGGAGCCCGCGTGCCCGAACTGCACCTCGGTGGTGAACATCTTCGCGCACGTGCCGATCGCCCACGCGACGACGGGCTTTTTAATGCGCCCCTGCTGCACGGCTTCGATGACACGGTACTCCTCCACGCCGCCGACCTCGCCGAGGAGGACGAGCATCTTGCAGTCGGGGTCCGCCTCGTAGCGCAGCAGGTGGTCGATGAATGTCGTCGCGGGGTAGCGGTCGCCGCCGATCGCAATCCCCTCGTACGTGCCGTTGCTGTGGATCGAGAGCATGTTGTTCAGCTCGTTGGACATGCCGCCGGACTTGGACACGTAGCCGACGGACCCGGCGCGGTACAGCTTCGAGGACACGATGTTGTCCATCATCCCACCCGAGTTCCCGATCCGGAAGCAGCCGGGCTTGATGCCGCCGACGGTCGCGGGCCCGATGACGAGCACCCCCGCGTTCTTCGCGCGCCAGAGGATCTCGCGCGCGTGCCGCTCCGGCACACCCTCGGCGATGAGCGCGAGCGCGCGGATCTGCGGCAGGTCGAGCACCTCGAGCGCGGACGCGTAGACGGACCGGCTCGACGCAAAGTTCACCACCACGTCCACATCCGGATGCTTCGCGACGGCCTCCTGCAGGCTCGTGTACACGGGGAGCAGCGTCTCCTTCGTGCCCCAGTAGAACTTCTGGATGTGCTGCCCGCCAAACGGATACACCATCGCGGCCACGGACGGTGTCTGCCGCCCACACGCAAAGTCGAAGTCGAGCATGCCCTGGATCGCGCGCGGCTGCAGCCCGTAAATCAGCGAGCGCGTCTCGGCGTCAAACGGCAGGTGCGCGGGGCGCTGCGTGCGCACCGCGCCCGCCTTGAACTGGACAATGTGGTCCTGCGGCTGCACGCGCGCGCCCGTGTGCGGGTTGACTGCGCCGACGGGCTGCTCGCCAGCGTCGCCCGGCGCGGCGCCCTTCCCCTGGGCGCCTGCGGGCGCGGGCGCGGCGGGGAGCGGCGCGTCGCGGCCGGTGCTCATATCCGCATCGCTCTTCAGGCCGAGCGCGAGCGGGACAATGTCCGTGATGTGCGTGTCCGGGCCATAGACGTGGATCAGGACGCCGAGCTCCTCGCCAAGGAGGCGCATCGCGCGGAGCCCCTCCTGGTAGTTCGGCCCGCCGCGGCGCACAAAGATGCGCACGCCGTGTTTCGCGAGGGAAAGCTGGTACTGCTTCAGCGCGCGTATGATCCCCTTGAAGGTGGCGGCGACGTTCGTAAAGTTCGCGATGCCACCGCCGATGATGAGCAGCTTGCCGTCAGGGTGCGGCTCGCCGCGCGTCATCAGGTCGAGGAGCGTCTTTGCGTACTCGAACGTCTGCGTCTCCGTCGGCGCGCCCGAGTACTCGCCGTAGTTCGCGAGCTCGTGCGCGAATCCGTGCGCGGCGATCGCATCGCTGTACACGACGGAGGCGCCGCCGCCCGCGACCATCGTCCAGATGCGCCCGTGCGGGTTCAGCACGGTGAGCTTCAGCGACGCGCCCGTGCCCGCGTCCAGCTTCGCAATGTACGCCTCCTCGGGCGTCAGGTCGCGCCCAAACGGCGCGGGCCACTCCATCGGCGGGCCGCGGTCCTCGCCCTGCACGCCGCCCGTGCTGGGCCCCACCGCGCCGTACACCGACGGCTCGCGCGCGACCGCCCACTTCGGCCCGCAGATAAAGTCCGCGGTCTGGTCGAGCTTCGCAGCGGTGTCCAGATAGTATATGCTCTTGTCGTCCGTCATCACGAGCGGATTGATCTCCAGGTACGCAAAGTGCAGGTCCACGTACACCGCGTACAGCCGCACGAGAAAGTCCGTGAGCGCCTCGCGCCTCTCCGCGTCCGCAACGTCGCCCAGCAGTGCGGCGGTCCACTGCGCGCGCTCCGGGAAGGGCGCCGCGGGGTCCGCGGGTATGAGCAGCTTCTTCGCCTTCGCGTCCACGTCGCCGACGTCGACGCCGCCCTCGTGCGTAAAGAGGATGTAGTCGCCTTCCCGCGCTGAGTTGATGCATACGTAGAACTCGGTGTCCGCGGGGTGTGGACAGAACGGCTCCACGATAAAGTTGGTCAGTGTCCCCGTGACCGCCTCGACCTTCTGCGGCTTCCCTGCACGCTCCTGGATCCACGCGCGCGCGTCGGGCCAGTCCGCATTCAGCTTCAGCAGGCCCGCCTTGCCGCGCCGCTTGATGAGCTGGTCCGGCTTCGCGACGAGCTTGCTTGTGTGTACCCAGCCGGGCAGCCGGTCGTCCGGGGTGATCGTCCCCGTCGCCGCGTCCCAAGCTACCTGCGCGACGCGCGCGCACGGCGCCGCAAACGACGACGATGCCCGCGCGCTCGCGTGCACGTCCGGCGACCGCGGGAGCCAGTAGTTGATCAGGAGCTTGGCATCGAACTCGTGGATCGCTGCGCGGTCAGTCGTGCGCCGTTCCGCGGGCACGCACGCTTGGACGACATAGCAAAGACCAAGGACACGGGAAGTTGGCACGCCCCGTCGCGAGTGTCGCTTCGGGCCTTATAGTCATGTGCCGCCGTCGGGTTCCCATCGACGCCTGCTTATGCCGGGTTGTGCGGCCATTGGCGCGATTGCCGACGCCTTTCATGCGGTCAGGGCAGTCTCTACTGCACGCGGCGCTCTATGCATGACGCGCCGCGGCGCGCGCGCTGATTGGCCGGCGGCGGACGATGGGGCAGGGGCGGCGGCGGGGGCGTGGGGGGAGAGATGGGCGGCGGCAAAGTGGGGGCTGGGGAATGGGTGGGGGGGGAGGTGGCCGCGGAGAGGGGTGGTCGCAGCGTGGGGCTGCGGAATAAAGGAAAAGAATGGGGGAAGGGGGGGCGACAGGGGGAGCGATGCGGTAAAAAGGGGGCAAAGAGGCCAAGGTACATAGGGACGCCAGTAGATAGGGGCGACAGGGCGGCCACGCACTCTGCTGCGACACGCATCTCTCCATGCGGGCCGCTCCTTTGGTGATCCGTGCTTTTGGGAGCTGTCTCTCCTGCGGGTTCTAACCTGTTTCTCTGGCCGCCTCTTTTCCACGTTCCTTCCCCACGTTCCTAACTAAACATTCACTCCCCCTCCTCACTCATCCCCCACCCACGCGGCTACGGCAACAACGCCTGCAATCGATACGCAAGTGGAAGCGCCGCGGGATTATCCGTCGTCGACAGCAGCGTCACCACATCGCGGAACGTCTGCGCGTCAGCTGGCGAACACGTGCAACGCACGCGCGAGTGCTTGCTCCAGCTCGCCTCAATCTTGGTGAGGGTGTCATTTTCGGGGAGCACGCGCACCGCGTCCCCCCCGTCCCCCCCGTGCATCATCTCCTCGTACTGCTCCTGGAGCTTGGCGCGGCTCTCGGTGAACACGGTGATCGTGTTCATGAGCTTGCGGTGGCACTGCGCGTAAGCGGGCGCGAGCGGCGACGCACCTCGAGATACCGGTAGTCCGTGAGCATGCAAGCCTTGCGGCACGTGTTCAGGAAGTCAAAGTGGTCCCTCATGAACTCGTCCACAGACTGCGCGGTGCGCAGCTTGTGCTCGAGCTCGTGCCAGTTCGGCTCGAGGATCTCGGTCGTGTAGAAGGCGAGCAGCTGCTTCACAAGCAGCAGCATGCGCTGGCGCAGAAGGTGCAGCCGCATCTTCCAGCTCTCCACGGTGGCGGCGCCGCTGCCGCGCACGCGCTGCCGCCAAAGCGGCATTGTCTGCTCCGCCCACACACCGTTCAGCCCGCGCTCCAGGAGCTGCAGGAGGAGGAGCGCGCGGTGGATAAACTGCCAGCGGAGGATATTCTTCTTCGAGATGACCAGGGACACGGGAAACTGCACCTGTACGTCGAACTGGAGCAGGTACATGGCCACTGCGGTGAGCGCGGGCGCACGCGCACGTACGCTCGCGGGCGCCGCCGTGCTGCCGCTCCGCCTGCTGCTTCGCGCGCAGCTTGGCGATCTCCACGACGCCCTTCGTGTCGGCGATGCGCTGCAGCTGGTCGTATGCGCGCTCCTTGGCGAGGTCCACGCGCACGTCCTCCCGGTACGGGTCGGTGAAGCCGACCGTGTCAGAGCTGCCCAGCACCATATCGAGCTGCGTCTGCAGGCGCAGCAGCGTCGTCTCGCGGATCCGCTGCGGGTCGACCATGCGGCGCAGCTCGTGTGCGGACTGGTCCAGGAACGCGTGCAGGAAGTCGCACTGCGAAAAGAAGAAGAAGTGCTTCAGCGAGCAGAGGCGCCCGATCACGTCCCGGTCGTGCACGAGGAGCCGCAGCAGCGCGGTGTTCGCGCGCTGGTACGCGTTCTCGATGCACTGCGTAAACCTGCGGTCAGCTGCGCGCGCGGGCGACGTACTCGGCGCCGTCCACGAGCACGCGTGCGTGCTGCTGCTCCTGCGCGAGCACCCCGGCGACGTGCGCGTCCTGCGCGCCGAAGAGCGCCTGCACGCGCTGCGACTGCACGTCCGACACGTCGATGCCGCACGCGCGGATCGCATTCAGGTACTTGCCCGCGGAGAGGATCTTGTGCTTCCACGGCTCCAGGAACGCGGGGATCTTCGCGCCCCCCGTCAGCGCGCCGCGTGCGTCGTCCGCGTGCGTTTCGTCGGGCGCGAGCGCCGCGTCGTGGTGGTGCCGCTCGCGCTCCTTCTGCGCGTGCACACGCTCGTCCCGCAGCATGTACCGGCGCTCCCAGTACTCGTCCGTCGGGTCCGACTCCAGGCTCGCGCGCGTCACGCGCGTGTCCTCGACGACCATGAACTCGCCGTACGGGTCGACGAGCTGCCCGGACGTAATCCACTGCAGCAGGATGCGCGCATACGGCTGCGACGCCGCGCGGAAAAGCTCGAGAAAGAGCGCGTGCGCGTCCGGGTCGCCGCCGAGGCGGATGAGCCGGTCCCAGAGCAGTGCGAGCACCTCGCCGCCCTTTACGATCCCGCCCACAATGTCCGCGTCACCCGCGTCGTCGAGACCCAGCAGCGCGCGGCGGTCGCGCTCCAACTGCGACGCATCGCTGTCGTAGTCCACGCTCGCGTCCGAAGCCGCGTCCCCGTCCGAGAGCGCGTCCGCGGCCTCCTCCTCCGAGCGCGGGAGCACGTCCGCGTGCGTGATGCTCGCGATCTCGGACGTGAGCGAGTGCACGAGTGCGAATGTCCGCAGCATCGGGTGCAGCGCGAGCCACAGCTTCTGCAGCGTAAACTCTGCCGAGGACAGCAGCGCGCGCTCCATCTCCGCGAAGAGCTCCTCGTAGACCTGCCGTGAGTGCGGCTGCCGCGCGACGCACCTGCAGCTGCTCTCGGATCGCCGCACAGAGCGCATGCATTACCGTCCCGTACTCGAGTCCGGACTCGAGCTCGGCGAACGCATGGATCGACGTGTAGTAGCTCGCGAGCGGGAGGATGCGCTCGACGACCGTCCGCAGTGAGACATCTCCTGTCAGCGCGCCCGCCGCCCACGCACCGAGCTCGCTGTCGACGACAAGCAGCGCGCCGTTCAACCGGTGCCCCAGTTCCTCCGGCTTGTACTGCGGCGCCCACTGCACATACGCGCCCTCGATCCCCTGCCGTCAGCGATGGGCCCCCCGCCGCCGCGCACGCACCACTAGCACAAACAGCAGGTCCTCTACGAGGAGCGCATCCTGCAGGGCTGTGTCCACGTGGCGCAGCGGCACGGCCCCAGGCGCCGCCGCCGGCGTCGCGCGCGCGCGCGCCGCGTCCGCGCCGCGCGGAGCCGTGTCGTGCTCGTCCGCGGGCCGCGCAGCCTTCGCCTTGCGCGGCGTCGTCATGGGCACGCGCTGGCTGAGTGGATTCAGCACGAAGCTCGCCTCGTGCAGGTACGAGTCAAGCGGTTCTCGACGTCAGCGGCGAGCGGCGCGCCACGTACGAGTCTCCACGGCGCCAATGCGCGCGGGCGGGCGCCGCGGATGATTCACCATGGGCGGGAGCACCTGCCCGCGCTCCGCATCGTGGTACCCCTGCATGCGCCCGAGCGCCGTGCGGTCAGGCAGCGGTGTTGTTTCGTCACGAACGGCACCGCTGCGCGCCTGCGGCGTGCGGTCCAGCGCAAGTGCGCCAGTGCGCTCCTCCAGCTCCCCGTCGTCGGTGTCCACCGCTCCGCGCGCGGTATCGTCCTCCACTGCCGTGCGCATCGCCTTCCGCGTCGAGTGCTGCACGGCGGAAAGTCGCCGGAGATACTGCCGTGAGCCCGCGCCGCGCGCGCACGCACACGATCATAGTCCTTCGCACTCATGTGCGTCGCATTCCGGTGCGACGCCGCGCGTCCAGGGGTGAACGGGATTGCGCGCGAGGCGCGGTGCGCCGACGGTGGCGCCACCGGATGCGACATCCTGTCGATGCCGCGCCGACGCGCGACGCGCCGCATAGTCGTTAGTCACGTGATCACCGCGGACGTCGGACGCGTGCGATGTGGCGGCGTACCCTGTATGACTGGTCTGGTCATTGGTGCGGTCCTTGCGGAGGGCGCGACGAGGGCTCGGCGCGCCCTGTCCCGCTGGCGCAGCAGGCGCAGTGAGAGAGCCGCAGATGCGCATCGGCACAGCCCGCTGCGGGAGCCGTCGCCGACGCCGGCGGCCGCCGGAGCGCGACTCGACTGCACGCAGCGCGACGTGGCGCGGGGGTAAAGGCCGCCGCCGCTGCGTGCAGCCGCAGCGCGCGCTCGTGCCGGAAGGTACCTTGGCGCGACGAGGGATGCGCCCGCAAGGCTCGCCCTCCGCGGGGTGCCACCCAACCCCTACGGCGCAGTCCGCGGCAGTGTTTCCATCGTCTACAAAATCGCTGCGTGCGGTATTTCTCCGTCGCCGGGCACCTGCTGCTCCCCGGGTGTCCATCCACCGCGCAGCGTGTTCTCTTCGCCGTACCGGGGAGGTGCCCACCCCGTTGGCCCACGTGCCGACGGATCCTCGTGCGCCAAGTCGCCGATGTGAGGTTCGGTCCCGGCATCCGCACCGGGGAGGCCACCCGCCGCGCCGTGGACACTGCCCCCGTCACCGCCTGGGCCGCGGGCTCCGGGATGATCCCCGGCGCCGCCCACACTGGGATGATCGTCATCAAGGCCCGCCCGTCTGTCTCCGCCCCACATGGCGCGGTACCCTTCAGGGAGTCCCTCGCGTATTAGAAAGCTCGCGTCGCCGAGCCACGCCCGTACACGTGCCGAGTCCTGCGCGTGCACGGAGGGGGGGGGAGGGGCCGGGTCGGCAGGAGGGGGGGCAGGCGAGGGAGAGGCAAAAGAGGGGGGGACAGGAGGGCGGGCAGGCAAGGGAGAGGCAGAGGAGGGGAGGGCAGGGGCCGCAGACGCGGTAGCCGTCCCCGCCGCGGCCGCCCCCCCCCCGGCTGTCCCCTCCTCCCCGGCTGTGACCGCCTCCGCCCCCGCCGCCTCCTCCCCGACCGCCGCCTGGCCTGCGCCCCCCTCTCCTCCCCCATCCAGCACACCATTCCCCGCACGCGGACCCGCGAGACTCAGCACGGTCCACCCAACCACCATCATGCTCGGCGGGCGCGCGCCATCCGGGACATGGTTCTCCAGGACGTCGACGATTCGGTCGAGCGTGGAGGCGATCATGCGCTGGTCGCTGGAGCTGGCGCGCTCGATGATCGCGATAGGCAGGTTCCCTGGATACGCAGCGCCGCGCCGCGCGGGCGTGTGCGCCGGGTCGCGCAGCGTGTCGACGAGCGCGGCCAGGCGCGCCACACCCATGAGCAGCAGCAGCGTGCGCGCGCGTTCGTAGCCGGGCAGCTCCACACGCTTCCCACCACGCCCGACGCCCGTGCACAGGACGAGGCTGTCGGCGGCGCCGCGCTGTGTGACGGGGATGTCCATGAGCAGCGGCCCGGCGAGTGCACTGGATATGCCTGGGACCACGGTACAGGGGACGCCCGCCTCGCGGCATGCGACGAGTTCCTCGCCGCCGCGCCCATACACAAAGGGGTCCCCCTGCTTCAGCCGCACGACCGTCTTCCCGCTGCACGCGGCCTCGAGCGCCTGCGTGATGAGCTCCGACTGCGCGCCGTCCGCGTTGCCGGGGAACTTTTTCGCGATGACCAGCGGCGTGTTCGCGGGGACGAGCGCAAGCACCGCGGTCGGCACGAGCTTGTCGGAAAGGATGAGGTCTGTGCGCGGGGACATGAGGATGTCGCGTGCGGCGACGGTGAGCAGTGCGGGATGCCCGGGCCCCGTGCCGAGCAGATACATGTGTCCACGCGCATGCGGCGGCGGCGACGTGAGTGCGAGCGCATGGCGCGACTGCGCCGTGGCGCGCCGCTCGTCCGTGGCCGGCAGCGGCGAGCGCAGCAGCTCGTCCATCTCCGCATCGCTCAGCGTCGCGAGGCGCTCCAGTGGCCAGTACTCCGAGACCTGCGCAACCCAGCGCATGCGCCGGCGCTCCGCGGGCTCCGCCCCACCGTCCACGTCCGCGCCGCCGCCGAGCGCATCGGCCAGCGCGGGCTCGTCCTCGCCGCGCACGTGGTCCGCCGGCCGCTTCGCACGCGCGCGGAGCTCGCCCGTGCGCTCCACGGCGTCGCCCACCGTCGCGGGGAGCGCGGCAATCATCTGCCGCCGCAAGCGCCCCGCGAGACGGCACCCACGCCCGTTCGTCGTGACCGCAATCTGCAGCGACGACGGCCGCCCGGCGCCGCCGGCATCCCCGCACGAAAACCGGTGCGCGGCGGGGAAACTAAAGTCGCACAGCTGCGGCCGGTCCACGACGTTCAGCGGGAGCCGCCGCCGCCGCGTCTGTGCCGCCACCGCTGCACACCGCCGCAGCGCTGCGTCCCGCACCGCGGCCTCGCCGCGCGTGTCCGCGAGCAGCGTGTCGGCGATGCACACGCCGAAGAGCGCGCACGCGTCGCCATCGAGCCCATCCAGCAGCGCGCCCCACGCGTCCTCGCACGCGCGCGCGCCAGCCGCTGGCGGAAAGAGCAAATCCTGCGACACCGCGTGCCACGCGACGTCGCCGTGCCGCAGCTCCGCATGCGCATCTGCGCGCGGTCCATGCCACACCACCGCCGCGCGCATCCCCGCCTCGCGCGCGGCCGCGACACGCGCGGCGGCGACCTTCCCCGCGCCGACGACCACGAGCACGCGTCCCACCGGCCGGTGGGCGAGCAGCAGCGACGCAGGCACGGCGCCTCGCGCCGGCGCGTAGGTGGCAAACTGCATGAAGGAGCACCGGCAGCGCGTGGCAAGATTTCCCCAGCGCACGTGACTGCACCGAAGCCACCCCCTGACCACCATCTGCTATGGCGGAGTCCGTCGAGCGTGGGTGGGACGACACGGACACGTCGAACTTGGGCATGAGCGACATCGGGGGGGGTCCCTTTGAGGGCCCCGAGAAGCTCCTGGAGCTCTGGTTTGCGCCGAGTGCGGACGCGCTCGTGGAGGGTGCCGGGGCGCCTACGGCGTGTGCGCGCGCGCCCGCGGAGGGTCCGCGCGCGCCGCGCCGCACCGGGCTGCGACGCGTGCCGCGGAGCGCGTGGGAGGCCATGCTGGAGCTCGTCAAGTGCAAGACGCTGAGCGTCGTGTCGACCGCGGACGTCGACGCGTATCTGCTGAGCGAGTCGTCCATGTTCGTGTACCCGCACAAGGTGGTGCTCAAGACGTGCGGCACGACGACGCTGCTCCTGGGCCTCGAGCGCCTGCTGCGCATTGCAAAGGCGGCGCTCTTCGATGCGCCCGCCATAGCCGCCGCCGCGTTCGCGCAAGCGCTCGACGCAGACGTGTCCGACGCGCAGCTCGGCGCGTGTGTGCAGCGCTGCTTCTACTCGCGGAAAAGCTTCATGTTCCCCGAGAAGCAGCGCGGGCCGCACCGCGACTGGGTCTCGGAGACGCGCGTGCTGGACCGGTTCTTTGTCCGTGGCGCCGCGTACACCGTCGGCAAGATGAACGGCGACCACTGGCTGCTGTACATGGCGGCGGCGCAGGACGGCGCGCGTGCGCGGCGCGTGTCCCCCCCTGCGCCCTCCCCCGTGTCCGCGCGCGCTCCGCCCGCGGACATGACGCTGGAGATCCTCATGACGGACCTCGCGCCAGAAGCCAGCGCGCAGTTCTTCTTCGACGTCTTCTCCGTCGGCTCGTCGGCGCCGCCTGATCTCGATCGGGCCCTCGGCCACGCGCACGAGCTGGGCAGCGACCTCTCGCACCGACTCGGACTTGCCACGCTTTTCCCGCACACGCATCTCGATGCGTTCGCATTCGAGCCATGTGGCTACTCGGCCAACGCACTTGTACCCGCGCCCATGCTGAACACCGCGGGCTACTGGACGGTGCATGTAACGCCCGAGCAGGGGAGCAGCTATGCGAGCTTTGAGACGAACATTGCGCTGGACTGTGCGCCGCCGCCCGATCGCGATGGCACGCCGACGAGCGAGGCGCCCCCCCCTGCCGCCCCCACGCCTGTCGCCCCCCCCCCTGCCGCCGCCGCCCCTGCCGCCGACGCTACCCCATACAACGCACATGTCCTCGTCGACCGCGTCGTGCGCATGTTCCGCCCTAACACGTTTACCCTTACCCTGTTCGTCTCCGCGGATGCCGCTCTGGACTCGTCGGATGCGAGCGTGTTCCGCCCTGTGCAGGTTGCCGGCTACCGACAAAGTGATCGCATTTTGTACGAGTTCGAGGGGTACGACCTCCTCTTTGTTTCCTTCCGGCGCGACGGAGCGTAGGAGCGAGAGCACGCGGCGCCCGCCTCGCAGACCGTGCCATCGTGTTCGTGTGCGGGCGTGGAGGCGCCAACGGCTGAGGATGCATTGCGGAAGCTATGGTGGGGCGGGGGACCAGGCATACCCCGGCAAAGAGCTCGCGTGGAGAAAAGTCCGCACACGAGAGAAAACGCGACCCACCTCTCTCCAACGAGGCAAATCTCTAGAAAAATTCTCTGGGCGCCCCTGGCGGCGGGGTCGGGCGTACTGGTCAAGAGATCCTCTTCTTGGCTCTACTCCACAGTATCGCCTGCCAATCTCTCCAATTTTCCCTTGCCTCTCCCTGTACCCCGCGACCCAATAATGATGGTGCCAGCCTCGTGGCTCTGCGCTCCCAACACCCACCGTATCCACCGTCCCCCCGCGCCTCGAAATGCACGCTCCTCCCGCAACAACCTTGCTGTACGACACCACCACCATCAGCCATTGTTTCGTGCGACTGCCCCCCACTTGCATCATCTCCAGACTCCGTCTCTGTCTCGGACAAGGTCAGTCGCGAAGAGAGAAAAAGAAACTTGACGCCTCCGTCTCGGCCACCATTCCTCTTCTCAGTCTTCGTTCTTCCCTCCTCCCCCCCCCATCCCCGTTGTTTCCTCCCTCTTTCCCCTGTCTCTCCCCCTCGAACCTGCCCCCTCTGTCCTCCCCTCCCCCTTCCCCCTCCCCCCCCCTAATCATCATCCCCAGAGTCCGTGTCTGACTCAGACGCAGAATCCGAAAAGTCACTTTGCTCCCCCGCCTCCCCCTCCTCCCCCTCTTCCCCGTCGGACCCGTCCTCGCCGCCTGCGCTGCTCGCGGCGTCACTCCCGAGCGCCCCCGTGTCCGCGGCGGACACGGGTATCTCTGCGCGCTCCATGTGGTAGCCGAGCGCGCGGAGCTCTGTCTCGATCGGCTCCAGCGTCGCCGGCGAGCAGGCGACCGTACACACGGACGAGGACGCGTCAAAGAGCGGCAGGATGTACTTGCGCAGGCACGCCTGCACGTCGGCGAGAGAAACGGCCTGCGGGTGAGTGTATGCGCGGAGCGAAACGCACATTCGCATGCTGCAGGAGGCGGTGTCCGCGGCCTTTTCCCACGCGCTTGATCGCCGTGTCGAGGAACGACTCGAGCGCGGCAGCACCCACGGTGCCCTCGGAATCGGCGACGCTGAAGTGGAGGCTCGACTTGGCGCTCTCGAGCGTCGTCGCGTCCACGCGCACGACCGTGCCGTCGTCGAGCACGCCGTCGGACGCGAGCGCCTGGATCACCCTGCGCCCCTCGACAAACGCCTTGGCCGAGTCCGGCGCGCGGTACAGAATAAAGTGGATGTGCTGCGCCTCCGGGTCGCTGCGGATCGACGCACCGTACGCAAGGCCCGCGCCGCGGATAAAGCGCCAGAGGAACGACTCCATCGCGTTCAGCACTGTGATCGTCACGACAAGCGCCGCATAGTCCGCGTCACAGTAGTCCCGGATCCCGCGCGCGGTGAACACGGCGTACGAGCTCTCGATCGTCGGCAGCGCGCAGATGCGCCCCTGCACCGCGGGCGCCTTGCCAAGCGCATTCGTCACGTCGCGCGCCCACGGGAGCGCGACGGGCCGCGCTGGCGTGCCCTGCCACTCGGGCAACGCAAACTTGTGCATCCACGGCGCGCGCGGCGCGCGCAGCGCGAGGATGTCGCCCGCGACCGACACGCGCAGACTGTCGGGGCGGAGGAGCGTGTGTCGGATGTGCTCAAGCGTCTCGACGACCTGCGCCGGCTGCTCCGCGATCTTGGTCTGCATCTCCGGCACATGCCGTGACTGCGCCAAAATCGAGTTCGCGAGACACGTCGAGTCCGCCTCCGAGTACAGCAGCAAGCGCGAGAGCGCCCACGCCACTGCACGTCCGTCGCGCTTCTGCTCCGGCAGTGACTGCGCGAGCTTCGCGACGGCGACGCGCACGCGCTCCACGTCAAACTCGCTCCCCCAGAGCAGGTCGCGCAGCCACGTGACCGCCGTCTCGTACTGGTGCGCCTCGACCTTCATTTCAATCGCCACGTTCTCCGCGAAGCTGCTCCCGAGCCCGATCGCCGCGTCGTACTCGAGTACGTCGTTGTCGAGTGCATGGACGACTTCCTCGTACGTGAGCCTCTCTTGTGTGTCGAGCCGCGTGATCGGCAGCGCGAACAGCATGGAGAGGTACAGTGTCATGTACGGACGGAGCGTCTGCGGCACTGCCTCGGTACCAAACACAAGCGTGAGCACGACGAACTTGGAGTGCACGTCTGTGGGTCAGTGGATGTGGTGCAGGGGGAGGGGAAAGGGGGGAAGGGGCCAGGGAGAGAACCATGGGAGGGCAACAGAGGGAAATGGGGAAAGAGGTAAGCAACAGGTCCCCCCTTCCTTTCTCCGTTCACTTACGGTCAAACTGGATCTGAAAAGGCGGAGCCTCCCCATCGGTAAGCACATGCTGCGACACACGCGTGTCCATTACGGTCGGCATCTCCGCACGCTGCGGCACACCCGACGTGTGTTCGCCGCTCGTCGCGGTCGCGACAGTGATCCACTCGATCGAGGCCCCCGACGGGATCGGGAAACGTTCCAGGAGCCCCGGGGGAATCGGGCGGTCGTTTTCGCTACGCGCGTCCCGCAGCTCCTCGTCAAAGCGCGCGCCCGCGTCCGGGCCGAGCGTTGCGCGGCGCTCCGCGACAAGCGCGCGCTTGTCCGCCTTGAGCTTGCGCGCGAGCGCCGCCGAGGGGCGGCCCACGACGACGAGACGCGCATTGTCGATCAGATTCGCGCGCAGCACGCGGACCCAGTCGTCGCTCGTGTACGTGTCGAGGACGTCAAAGCGGCGCATGTCGTCGAGCGACACGCGCAGCTCGCTGCCGTCCTGCTTCCCATACAGGAACTCGTGGATAAGCACGTCCGAGAAGCAGTCCGCCGGCCGCGTCTCGAGCTGGCTCATGAGCCGCTGCCGCTCGCGCCGGAGGACGACAGCCATGCGGTGCATGTCGAGCCCGTCGGCCGCGAGCGTGTGCAGGAGCGTGTCGAGCTGCTTGTCGAGCGTGTCGAGCTGCGCCGCAGGGACGCTGCTGAACGACGCGCCGATCACGGTCGCGCCGGCGCGCTCCGTCGTGCCCAAGTAAACGTCCGAGCACAGCGGCTGCGCCTGCTCGACGAACGCCTTCTGCAGGGGGCTCACCGTCGAGTCCGTGAGGTAGGTGCCGAGCAGGTCGAGCGCCTGCAGCTCCAGGACCGCATCCAGCTTTGGCCCGACCCAGGAGATCTGCACGTCGCCGACGCTCTCGTCGGTCTCGGGGAAGTCGATAAACACGCGGCGGCGCAGCGGGTCCGCGGTCGTGCCCGGCGCGGGTGCATCCGCGTCGTCGACCCCATCCATGGCAAGCTGCGTGCCGTCGATCACCGGCGGCACCGCGCTAGGCGTCTCGAGAAAGGGGCGCCGCCAGCCGGGCGGCCCGTCGGCGTCCGCGCCGAGGAGCGCGATGAGGCGCTGCTCGACGGGCGCGAGCGCGGCGAAGAGACCCGCGGGGTCGATCCGGCCACACACGACGAGCGCGGCATTGTGCGGCGCATAGTACGTGCCGTGGTACGCCCGGATCTCGTCAATGGTGAGTACACGCAGCGCGGACATGAGGCCGCCCGTCTCGCTGCGGTACCCGGACGAGCGCGGGTACAGCATGCGCTGCGTCTTCAGTTCCATGAGATCCGCGCCCGTGTTCTCGCGGCCCTGCATCTCGGAAAACACGACGCCCGCGTCCTCGAGCTTCTTGTTGATGTGGTATACTTCGGTGACGAATCCCGCGTGTGTCAGCGTGGGGAAGAAGACGTGGTCGCAGTACACGGGGAGCATGCGCAGGAATCCCTCAGCACCCGCCGTCGTCAGCGTGTACGCCGTATGGTCATTCGCGGTCCACGCGTTCGTGCCCTGCGCAAACGCGCGGTTGGCGAGGCTGTCGAGGACGCCCTTGTATGGGTACTCTTTGCTCCCGAGGAAGACGAGGTGCTCCAGCGTGTGCGGCACGCCGCTGTCGTTGAAGATCTCCGTCGCCACTGATATGTACGCGTTCAGCAGGGGGCTCTCGAAGTCGGCCCACAGCACCGTGAGCCCCGTCGCGCTGCTGCGCCATTTTTCCACCACCATCTCTGGCGCGTACGGCAGCGGCTCGCGCACAAGGCGCTTAAAGTCCCCATACTCGGCACGTGTGCCCCCATCCACTTCTTTGTGCACCATACTCGCACACGTCTGCCTGTCCGATACACGCGGCCGCTGCAAAAATCCTCTGCTTCGCCACACGCAACGTCGCAGTAGGCCAGGAGGCATGCGGTGCGAATATGTTGCCTGCGCCAAGGCCCAATGTCACGTGCGTGTATGCATGCATTATCCTACTAGTACACCGGGGGGAAGGGGGGGGGGGGGAGAGAGGGGGTGTGCGAAGGAGGGGAGGGTAAAGAGGGGGGGGGGGGGACGAGAGAAGGAAACGAGAGGAAAAGGACCACCCCGCCACAGCACCCCTACGCCACCGCCTTCTCATCCTTCAGCGACGACTCCTGCGACTCCTCGTCGGACGCCGCGCGCTCCCGCGCACGTCCCACTGCCGTCGCGCGCATCGCCTCGCGCTGTGCAACACGCGCGGCTTCGCGCGCCTCCAGGCGGCGCGCGGTCTCCCGGCGGCCCTCCAGATAGTCTTCGACCTCCTCGGGCGTGAGCCTCCAGAACGCATAGTTCCCGAGCATGAGCTTCTTCATCCACTGCGGAAAGATGACGCTGTTCATTGCGTACCGCTGGAACCGGTTCAGCCGCCGCGTGGACACCGCGGGGCCCACATAGCGCGCCTGCGCTCCGCCCCAGGGGTCTTTGTGCGTGTGCCAGCCCTCGGGGACGACCCTGCCGCGCGTCGCCTTCATGATAAGCCACGGGACAATGTTCAGGATCATGTAGGAGATGATCCCGGCAATGAGCCCATATGCAATGTTGAACATGAACGGGATGCCGATAATCGTCAAAAACGCGGGCAGCGCGTCGCCGAGGTAGCTCCAGTTCACCTCCGCCGCACTGGACATCATCATCGAGCCGACAATCACCAGCACGGACCCGGTCGCCCACGGCGGGAACGACGAGAAGATCGGCGCAAAGAACAGTGACAGGAAGAACATGAGCGCAATCGTGAGCCCGGTAATGCCTGTGCGCCCGCCCTCCGCGATGCCCGCTGCGCTCTCGATGAAGGCGGTGCACGGCGAGCAGCCGAGGAGGCTGCTGCAGGAGATCGAGAGCGCGTCGCACATGTACGCGGTGGAGCTCCCCTCAAAGTCGCCCGTGCGTGCGTCCACGAGGCGCGCCTGCATCGCCATCGCGTACATGGTGCCCGTCGTGTCGAGCAGGTCAATGTACAGGAACGAGATCAGCGCAATCCACGCGTGCCCCGTGTTGTATCCGTGCCAGTCAATGTTCTGCGGGCCGAGCGGATTCACGCTGTGCCACGTTGCGACCTTTTTGAAAAAGTCCCAGTTGTCGTCCCCAATCGGCGTGTGGGGGAACTGCGTGACCGCGGAGCCGCGCGGCCACGACGACACGGACACGAGCAGAATGCCGATCACCATCGCCCCGCGGACGCGATACAAAAGCAAAAATGCGATCAGCACCCCGCCGAGAAACACGCCGACCCAGACGGTGGGGTCCTGCAGCACATGCGACGTGCACACGCCGTTCTCGTCCTGCATCGCCGCGGGACAGCCCGCGAGGCCGAGCACGTCCGAGTAGTCCATCCCGATCACGCCGAGTCCGTTCGCGCCGAGCCCGATGAACGCGAGGTACAGCCCTATGCCCGCGCCCGTGCTCAGCTTCAGCGACGCGGGGAGCAGCTTCGCGAGCCACTGCCGCACGCCAAAGATCGAGAGCGCGAGGAAGATCCAGCCCTCGAGCCAGACGCATGCGAGCGCCTGGCTGTACGAGACCATCCCCGAGCCCGCCTCGCCCACGACTGTCATCGCAAAGTATGCATTGGCACCAAGGCCCGGCGCCAGGCCCAGTGGCATGTTCGCCACGAGGCCGACGAGGCCCGAGCTCAGACACGCCGCCGCGGCCGTTGCCACAATGTACGCGCGACGCACGTCGCTCTTGCATGCCTGGTACGCGGCGTCGTTCCGGCAGAAGTTCTCGCCCTCGCACTTACACGGCCCCCCGGACGACGACAGAATCGCCGCATTCACTGACAGGATGTACGCCATCGCCGTAAATGTGACGAGGCCCGCGCGGATCTCCGTCGAGAACCGCGCGCCCTGTCGCGCGAGCGGGTGGCCCGACCCCTCGAGCCGGAAGTAGCGTCCGACCGCCGAACGTGCCACAGTATCGTCGCATCTGCGCACCCGCGCACGCACAGAGTCCATAGCCGGTGGCCGCGTCGCCCCCGAGCGTCGTGACGCAGGCTTGCGCTCCGCGCATGCGCCTCATTAACGCCGCAAAAAAAAAAAGGTAAAAGAAAAAAAATTGCTGCCGGGGGCCACGCACAGCCAATCAGCGGCGCCCGCGCGCTAGCGCCGCCGCCGACCGAGCGCCACCGTGCGAGTGTGAGCCCACGGGCGCAGGGCAAAGCCCCCCACTACGTATCGAGAGGATCCTCCGGATGAGCCCGGCAGCCGCCACGTGCGAGATGGCGCTCCCGCCGCGGGGCACGGTTAGGTCGTGGGCGTTGGCACGCTCCCTGCCTCGCCACCACGCGCCTCCCCTCCCCCCGTACCCCCGCCTACCGCACGGTCCACGGCGGCCATCAGCGCAAAGAGGCGCGCATCATCGTCCGTCTGCGCGACCATCTGCAAACCAAGAGGGATGCCCGTGTAGTTCGCCGTGAGCGCGCCCGAAGCAATGCACTCGTCCTCGGCCACATTGCGTGCAGTGCGCAAACGCTCCGCGCCGTCCTCGGGCTCGACAAAGAGGCCCGTGGGAAAGGCGATCCCCGGGTAGTCAAGCACGTTCCAGAGACTCGAATAGTTCCAGTACCGCGCCGTGTTCTGCGCTGCGCCTGGCGCCACGTACACAGGCGCAATCACCACATCGAGCCCGAGCGCATTCCAGTGCTCGTGGAACATCTGCCGGAACGCAGCATGCTCTGCGTGCAGCTCCCAGAGCACGTGCATACTCCGCTCGCGCACGCCGTCCTGCGCAAGGAGCCACCTGGTGAGCGGATGCAGCGGCTCGCACGCGGCCGCGCCCAGCGCGCGCACACGCGCGCCGCCGTCAGGGAAGTAGAGCGCGGTCGCGAGCTCCCAGGCGCGCGTGCCCCCGGGCGGCACGTACTCGACAATGTCCATGTCCGGCATGTCCGCAAGGACGCGCCGCATCCAGCGCAGCGCGCGCTGGATCGCAGCATGCGGGTGCACGACGCCGTCGTCGGCCATGAGCCCAACGCGCGTGCGGCGCCCCCGCACACCCGCGCGCGCGGGCCATGCCATGGGATGCACGCCGCTGTCCTGCCGCTGCGACGGCAGCGCCGTATCGACGAACAGGGCGCAGTCGCGGAGCGAGTGCGCCAGCGGCCCGACGACCCCGACGATGCTGCGGTTGCCAGGCATCGTCCCCTTGACCCCGAGGCGCGAGAAGACATGGGCAGTGGGCCGGTACCCATAGAGGCCGTTGAACGCGGCGGGCACGCGGATGCTCCCGCCGATGTCCGTACCGATGCCGAGCACGGAGCCGTGCAGCGCGAGCAGCGCGCCCTCTCCGCCGGACGACCCGCCGGAGGAGAGATGCGTGTTGTACGGATTGCACGTGCGCCCATGGAACGACTCGCACTCCAGATGCATGATGGCCTGCGCCATCGTCGTCTTCACGAACGGAACAGCGCCCTGCTCGCGCAGCACCCGGATGAGGAGCGCGTCGTCTTCCGCGGGTGCCTTCGTGCTCAGGAACCCCGCCGACGCGTCCCGCCCCGCGACGCACACCTGGTCCTTCACACTCACCGGCACGCCATGCAGCGGGCCGACCGGGCGCCCCGTCCGCTGAAACTCGGCGTCCAGCCAGCGCGCGTGCTCCTGCGCCTCCGGCAAGAACCAGTCCGCAAGGCAGTTTGTCAGCTGGTGCGCGATCGCGGCGCGCTTCCCAAATGCCGTCACGACGTCCAGCGCGGTGTGCGTGCCGTCGGCCAGCGCGTCGCGCAGCGCATGCATGTCGTACGCCTCAGTGATGTGCAGCTCCGCGCGCGTCAACAAGCCGCACGCCGCTGGTACGCCCATCACGGGCCCCTCTGGCACCGTAGACAGCCGCAGGTCCGCGGGGATGCGCACCCCGCCCGCGCCGTGGGCAGCCGCGCGCTGCGGGTCGTGGTCCATGGCGGTCGCGATTGCGCTAGCGTGGCCGGTGCGCGCCGCGGTGCCCCCAAGTGTCTAATTCCCATCGCGGTGGGAATTGCGTCCATAGTCCAATGTCTGTGTCTATGTAGAACCGATGCAAAACCTATTGTCTTTGCGCCCGCGCGCGCGTCCGGCAGTACGCGCGCGTGTGGGCCGCGTGTAGCGTCCGAAGAAACGAAGGGGGGCGCGCCCACAGAGAAGGAGCCGCCTTCGAACCGACAGCTGCGAAAAAAAAAAAAAAAGAGCACCCACCAGGGCCCATGTCGAGACAGGCGCCCCAAGAAGAAGTGGGCAAAAAGAAAAGCACTTCCCATTGCGAGGGCACCTCGCAGAAGGATGCATCTCGCTAGGCGAGGAGCACCGCGGCGACGGCGGGCAGGACGGCAGCCACCACAGCCGGTGCAATGCGCATGCCAGACGACTTCGCCGAGTGCGATGTATCCGACGAACCGGACGAGTCCGATGAACCCGTCGAGCTGTTCGACACCTGCTTCGACTTGCCGTTAGACGCCTTGACCTGCGGCGAGTTGGGCGACAGGCCGCCCGCCGCCGTCTGCTTGTTCTCCGGCGTAATATTCAGCTTCGACGCGACGGTGATGGGCGGCATGCTGGTCAGCGACGGCACGCCCTTCGGCATGATGTTGCCCCCGATAAACTGCTCAAACGTGGGGTATGTAATGTTGTCCTCCGCATACGGCGTCGTCGCGTTGTAGCACGCAGTGAGTGGGGTGATGTGCTTGTACGCCTTCTTGATCTTCGGGTACTCCTTGATGAACTCGGACATGGTTGCGTTCGTCAGCTCGTGCGCAAGCACGATGACGCCGGTGTTGTCCGTGGACTTGTTGTGCGCCTTGGAAATAATCTTCTGGTAGTTCGCGTCAATCGATGCAGTCGGCTCGGGACCGTCCGGCTGGATGTTCCAGTCGTTCGTGTCGTCGCTCCAGAGGATCGTGCGCAGGCCGAGTCCGGTGGCAATCGCGCGCACGCGGTCGTCCACGTCGCCATAGGGCGGCCGCCAGCAACGCACCGTGACGCCCGTCACATCCTTGATCATGCGCGCGGTATAGAACAGCTCCGCAAACACCTGCTCGCTTGTGAGCGTCGTCATGTAGTGGTGCGACCAGGTGTGCACGCAGATGTCGTGGCCGTCCGCCAGGCCGCGCTGTGCCTCCAGCGGCCAGTCCGCCACGTTGCTCCCAATGTAGAAGAGCGTCGCCTTGAGCTTCTCCTGCTGCAAAAAGTCGTAGAACGCGTTGTGCGAACAGTTCGGACCGTCGTCAAACGAGAGCCCCCACGTGCTCGGCTCCGGGCATTCGACCATGTCCGGGCTGAGGCTCTTCGACTTCGGCTTCGTGCACGTCGACGCGGTCCACCAGCAGTCCGGATCGTTCTTTGGATACGTGTCCGACTGCTGCTGGCTGATGCCCATGTCTGCGTGTGAGCCGCGTGCACCGCGCGCAGCACGTACGATTCTGCGTCTGCTGCTTCACCTGGACGCTGGAGGGGATGATGCCCGACTTCTGGATCTCTTTCCAGACCTGCTGTCCCATCGTGTCGTTCTGCAGCAGGTTTGCAATCTTCCAGATCGTCGGATACGAAGCTTGCACCTTGTCCTGGTCAGGGAGCCCGTACGGCTTGCATTCCGTCGTCGGGTCGGTACTCGTGCTGACGTCCTTCGCGTTCGTCGGCGCGGCGCGTGCCATGTGGTTGTGCACGCCGAGCGAGCGGCGGTGGAACTCGTGCAGCTGCTGCGCACCAGGTACCGCCATGCCGCGTCCAACGTGCGCATCGACCAGCGGGACAAGGGCCGCAGCCACGGCAGCCAGATACAGAGTCGTCTTCATGGTCGTGGGTGAAGATGCGTCGCCGCGAGGCACGCGGCACGCAGGGCAACAGCCCTCTTTTCACCCATCCACCACCCCTATCTCTCGCGGTCGGGCATCTGTGGCATGACTAATGGTGTCTCTCCCCTGCAGCGCGACACGCAAAAACTCTACATGGGGCATGTGCATTCTGGCGGGGGGTTGCGATCTGAGCACGCGCACCTGCTTACTCATTGGTTTGGCAAAAGTTGCTCACCTGGCATTTCATTTGCGTATCTATGGCCGTCCGAGGGCAAGTGCTCAATTTCGCCCCAATCAGCGACTGCCGTGCCACGCGTGCATGTCGCGCAGCATCATCTCACGCGCGTACGCTCCCGTATCAGCGCAACGGCCAACTTTTACGCTGCTCCTTGGGCACAGCCTGGAACAGCTGGTCGTTTCCATACGCACTGAAACCCCATGAAACGGTGCAGACTCGCCGCTCCCGCGTGCCGCCACAAACAGGGCATGCCTGCGGCGTGCGGTCACCGGCCGTTCCACTGCCTGTGCTCGTACACTGTAAAAAAGTCGTGTTTCAGAAAATCAATGCGGATAGTGCGGGTGTATGTACTTAGAGGACCAGCGCGATGGCCGCGAGCGACACCAGCAGCGCAGCAGCGGCGGGCACCGTCTGCGCCGCCGACGAATCGTGCCGCTCAGACGCCTGCTTGCTGCCGGATGTGCCGCCGCCGCCATGCGCGCCCGATCCACCCGAGGACTTCTTCCCGTTGTGTGACGGCGCATCCTTGCCCTGCGGCGAGTTGGGCGACAGGCCGCCCGGCGCAGTCTGCTTGTTCTCCGGCGTAATATTCAGCTTCGACGCGACGGTGACGGGCGGCATGCTGTCCAGCGACGGCAGGCCCTTCGGCATGATGTTGCCCCCCACATACTGCTCAAACGTGGGGTATGTAATGTTGTCCTCCGCATACGGCGTCGTCGCGTTGTAGCATGCAGTGAGCGGGGCGATGTGCTTGTACGCCTTCTTGATCTTTGGGTACTCCTTGATGAACTCGGACATGGTCGCATTCGTCAGCTCGTGCGTGAGCACGATGACGCCAGTGTTGTCCGTCGTCTTGTTGTGCGCCTTGGAGATAATCTTCTGGTAGTTCGCGCTAATCGAGGCGGACGGCTCGGGACCGTCCGGCTGGATGTTCCAGTCGTCCGTGTCGTCGCTCCAGACAATCGTACGCAGGCCGAGTCCCGTCGCATACGCACGCACGCGGTCGTCCACGTCGCCAAACGGCGGCCGCCAGCAACGCACCGTGACGCCCGTCACATCCTTGATGACGCGCGCGGTGTAGTACAGCTCTGCAAACACCTCCTCATCCGACAGCGTCGTCATGTAGTGGTGCGACCAGGTGTGCACGCAGATGTCGTGGCCGTCCGCCAGACCGCGCTGCGCCTGCAGCGGCCAATCCATCACGTTGCTCCCAATGTAGAAGAGCGTCGCCTTGAGCTTCTCCTGCTGCAAAAAGTCGTAGAAGGCGTTGTGCGAGCAGTTCGGGCCGTCGTCAAACGTGAGCCCCCACGTGTCCGGCTCAGGGCACTCGACCATGTCCGGGCTAAGGTGCTTCGCCTTCGGCTTCGTGCACGTCGTCGCGGTCCACCAGCAGTCCGGATCGTCATCCGGATACGAATCGGACTGCTTTTGGGTGATACCCATGTCTGGCATGTGAGCATGCGTGCGCGACAGACTTTACGTACGCTGCTTCGTCGGCGCCTTGACCTGAACACTGGATGGGACGATGCCCGATTTCTTGATCTCCTTAAAGACCTGATGCGCCTCCGTGTCGTTTTGCAGCAGATGCGCAATCTTCCAGTCCTCTGGGTACGAGTCGGTGATCTTCTGCGACTGCGGAATCCCGTACGACTTGCACTGTGTGTCCACGTCCGTGCTTTGGCCTGCGTCCTTCGCGTTCGTTGGCTGGGCACGCGCCATGTGCCGGTCCGCACCAAGCGCGCGCCGCTGAAACTGGCTAACTTGGTGTGCGTCGGGCACGCTCATGCCACGCCCTACATGCCCGCTTACCAGCGGCACAAGTGCGCCCGCCACAGCAGCCGCCACGAAAACCGTCTTCATCGAGGGTAACAGGTGGGTGGTGTAACCGCGCCATTGCCTGTTTTACACTTCGCGGACCGAGCCGATTACCGTGGTCGGCTGCCAGCCAAACCGCTGCAGCTGCACGAAGAGATTGGAGTTTGGTTTACGCCAGCCACTCGGACTTTGCACGACGCAACGGAACTGCGATCTTGCGTCGCCGGCGTACACATTCATTGGTTCCTTACGAAGCAGGGCTAGGGTGCCTCGGATGAAGCTGCGTCTAGCCCGATACCCCGTAGGGCCAATCACCGCTGCACCACGCGGCGCGATCGCAAATTTGACGCGACGAGCGGTCGCGTGTCTATCTTCACGTGGCGAATCCGGGCGTTTGTGAAGCGCGCTCCAATCAACGCCCATCAGGTCCACGGAATCCCGACCGGCGCAGCCCACCTGCGAACTTTTTGCGTCCGTTTGTGCGTGCGGGAAAATTGTGACCGCCGCGGCATTCCTTACGTGCACTACGTCATTGCGATCCGTATCGGAACTACGTCGCTCTGCCGCTACGCACTCTGCCGCCCAGGCCGTGCATCGCGGCGCGCGCTGTGAGAGAAGCGTCACGCGCGGTGCGCAGTGGCGCATGGTGAGGCCGCTCGCGCCACCGCCCTCTCCGGAGTAGCGAGCATGGGTCGCTGCAGGCCCAGGCGCGCCGCAGGCGACGCGCCGCCCCGGGATCCTCATCTCGTGACGTGGGACGACCTGCCGGTGACGGACAATCCCCGCGCGTGGACGCGCTTGTACCGGTACATGTCGGTGGTCGTCGTCTCGTGCTACACGCTGCTGATGCCGATGACAAGCTCGATGAATGCGCCTGCGCTCGACGCTCTCTCGCGCCAATTCAACGTGACCAATGGCATGGTCACCAAGATGATGATGTCGTCGCAAATGCTGGCGCTCGTCTTCGCTCCGGTCATCTATGCGCCAATGAGCGAGACATACGGACGCAAGCACATCCTCCAGGGCTCGAATCTGGTGTGCGTGACGACGCGTCGTGGCGTGCTCACAACGCAGCTTCCTCGTTTTCAACATGGCCTGTGGCCTCTCCAAGACATCAACACAGATGATCGTCCTCCGCTTCTTCGCGGGCCTCGCCGGCTGCGCGCCCATGTCTCTGGGCGCCGGCGTTGTCGCGGACCTCTTCCACCCCGATGAGCGCGGCATGGCCATGGCCCTATACACGCTCTCCCCGTTGGTTGGTTCCTGCGTCGGCCCGATTTTTGCGGGCTGGATCATCCAAGCGTACGCACCGGAAAAGTGGCCGTGGATCTTTTGGGTGTCTACCATGTTTGGCGCGGCGGTCGCGATCCTCGGCACATGCACCTTACAGGAAACATACGCGCCTGTCCTGCTCAAGCGCAAGGCGAGCCGCCTCCGGCGCGCGACGGGCAATGCGGACCTCCACACGGTTTTTGACGATCCGGACACGTACCTGCGTCGCACCCTCCACACGTTGACGCGCCCCCTCTTCCTATTGCTAACGGAACCGGTGGTGCTTGTCCCGTGCATATACCAGGCGCTCATGTATGGGCTGCTGTACCTGCTCCTCGCCGAGTTCCCCCACGTGTACGAGATGTTCTACGCGGAGCCTGTCGGCGTCGGCTCGCTGCACTACATCGCCTTCCTCCTTGGCTCGCTGGTGACATGCCAGATCGGCGGACGGTTCGTCGACACGACGTACCGGCGTCTCGCCGCGCGCCACGGCGAGGGGCAGCCCGAGTTTAAGCTGCCGCTCCTTATGGTGACCGCAGTGCTCATGCCGCTGGGCCTCCTCCTGTACGGATGGGCCGTGCAGTACCATCTTCCCTGGATCGTTCCTGACGCCGGCATCGTGCTAGTCGCGGCCGGCATCGATGGCGCGCTCTTCGTGTGCCCGCTGTACCTTGCGGACTCGGTGTCCATATATACCGCGTCCGCGGTGAGTGCCATGGTAATGCTGCGCGGCGCCGCGGTGTTTGCGTTCCCGCTTTTCTCCGATGCGCTGTACGACCGCCTCGGCCAGGGCTGGGGGAACAGCGTGCTTGCACTCGCTGCCGCGCTGGTCGGAATACCCACGCCGCTCCTCCTGTATTGGTATGGGCCGGCACTGCGCGCGCAGTCGCCCTTCTCTGCGCATGCGCGGAAACTAATGAGCTGATGATCGCGTGTCCGCACCGCCGCGTTTCTGGGGAGCATTCGCATGCACGCTCCGCGGCAGTCGCGCGCGCCCCCATCCCCCGATCTTTTTGTACATCAGTGCTTGACACGGGTATCTAAGTATATGCGAAACTATCGCATGCATTCTTTTCCTTTTCGTGGCCAGACGCCGCCCTCCCCCCCGCACGCGCATCCCCTCACGCGTAGTGCTTCTCAAACGTCTTGATGTCGGTGCCGTCGGACAGGACGGAGTCCGACTGCACGAGCGTATAGTGCCCGAGGCGCGGGAGGATGACGAACCACGCAAGCCAGTAAAGCCCGCCGGCGGCGAAGAAAGCGAGAGAGACCGCCGGCGCAAGCGCATACCACATGGACTCGTACACGGCGTCCCCCGCTTGCTGCGGCGGGATCCACGGTGCGATAACAAGGAACATGGAGACGAGCGTGAAGAAGACGGCGATGGGAAGCGTCGCACGGAAGGGGGGATTCCAGTCTTCGAGCCACGCAGGCTTCAAGCGGGAGGAACGCGGCAGGTAGGCGATGCAGAGGCCCAACCCCACGGCCGCGTTGACCACATTGAGTGGGTACGACGACAGATTGAGCACAAAATTGTATGCGTCGCCCTGCGGCGGTGCGATCATGATAATGAATGTGACGAGCGCATGCCACGAAAGACCCATGAGCGGCGTCTTAAACGGCCGGTTCGAGGCAAACACCTTCGGGAAGGGGATGATCCCGTCGCGGCCGAGAGCCTGGTTCAGGCGTCCCTGCGAGAAGAGCACCGCGAACACGTTCGCCACCGCCGACAGCGCGACAAATGCTGACAGCGCGCGCGCCGACCGCTCGCCGAACATGTTCTTGAAAAACGCCGCCGCGATGATCTGCTTACTCTGGAGAATCTCCTCGCGGGGCACAGCAGCAAAGTACGCGATCTGCGTCAACACGTAGAGTACTGTCAGCAGTGAAAGTGCCACGGGTCCCGCGATCTTCATCGTGCGGATCGGATTGCGCACCTCGCCGAGTGCATAGAAAAGGTTGCTGTACCCCACGTAACTCCACACTGCCTGCCGGTCAGCCTCGTGCGGTGGCCACGCACATTGTAGATGCACTGCGCGACACCGTAGATATCGCTGCGCGACCCCGCGAAGGCATTGTCAAAGTTGTGCGGGGGCGGCACGCGGATGTGCCCCGCAAGCGCGGCAAAGCCTGCAAATGCGATGAGCACGAGAATGACCACTTTGAACAGGCCAAGCGCGTTCTGGAACGCGAGACCCGCCTTGATGTACGTCCCATGCATGATCAACGCAACTGCGAGGATCGCAATGCCAATGCCCTTGGAGTTCCACTCTGACGTTGTGCCGCCCCCCGCACGGATGAAATACTGCCCCGCCGCATTCGCATTGCCTGCCGCCTGGCCCAAGAGCAACGCCTGCGCTGCAAACATGGACGCCACAAGGAGCCGCGGCTTCCGGTACACAAACTGGAGATAGTTCAGCTCCCCGCCATTGCGGTGGATGGTCGTCGCAAACTCCGCGTACACGGCAAAGCCCGCGCCCGCGATGATGCCGCCAATCACCCAGTACAGAAGACTCATGCCAACGCTGCCGCTCTGCTGCAGAATGGTGGAAGTCGTCGAGAACGCGCCCGTGCCGAGGATGCGGTTCACCATCAGGAAGATCGCAGACAGGGTCCCGACCTGGCGCCCCTGCGGCAGTTCCGACGACGGCGATGTGCGCTCAGGGTCCAGATCCTCGACGTCCGGCGGCGTATGTGTGCCCTTCTTGAGGCTCCCTTCCCCGGACAAGCGCCCCTCCTCACTCCCCTCCTGGCCGTCCAGCTTCGGCGGCGACATTTCCGCCGACATGTTGTCTTGGCACGCGGCTCTCTTGCGCGCTGCGTCCGTTTTATTGTCGCCACGCGATCCCCCCTCAGCGCGCAAATTTTCCCATACTAGATAGATCAGGTAAAATGGCGTCGCACCGAGCGAGCACGCCATCGGGGGGCGTTTGTGCAATATACGTATGCGTTTTTCTGCATACGTGCGCATCTGGCGGGGCGTACACATGCATCATGATGCTTCGTGCGCCATTGGTCCCTGTGTCGCAGCACGACGCGTGCCAAAAATCCCCTCGTCCGCGCGTCAGCGCCGCGGCAGCACGCATGGCATTCGACATCCGCGATTAAGTTGCGTTTTTGCACGCCATGAAGCTCTTATCTCACGCGGCGTCCTTATTCGTATTAGTGACGCCGCATCGATGACGCCAGTCCGCGCCCGTCCCCACGAATGGTCTGCGCCGCAGCAACCGACGTAAGGGTCGCACCGTGACATCCCCACCCCATTTCCCATACGACTCCCGCCCCTACACGCCGGCAGACGTACGTCTACGCACGTGATAGACGCAAAACGTCATACCTTTTCCCAGGGACGAACGAGCACGCGCGGGTAGATCTACGACGGAACTGCAGGGGCAATGCAGCCTTGAGGCACCGATGAAAAGCCCTTGTGCGGCCTTGACTCCCGCACTACCCTACTCATGGACGGAGATCCGGATAAGCCCCTCGTGCTTGCGCAAGACGATGCGTCCGTATCGGATATCTCGCCGACAGAGGCACTACCGCCCGTGCGTCCCGCATGGTTCCGCAGCGTCTTCTTTCAAATCACCGTGCTGGGATGGTGCTCGTTCTTATCGCCCGGGACCTGCGCGGCCATGGCTGCGACGGGAGGCGGAGGACAGGAGGACGTGTCCCTGGTGAATGTTGCGAACAGCAGCTCGTTCAGCGTCATGGTGGCCATTGGTCTGCTTGCTCCATCATTGATGTGTTGCACAAATATGCGTGTCGCACTTGCCATCGGGACACTGGGCTATCCGCTGTATTCTGCATCGCTGTACACCCATGGCAAATACGGCATAAGGTGGTTCGTCATTTTTGGCGCGGTGATTTCCGGCATAACGGCGGGCACGTTCTGGGCCGTCGAAGGCGCAGTCGGGATCACGTACCCCGAGCGGGCGAAGCAGGGGATCTACATTGCGTACTGGCTAATGTACCGCGTGATGGGCCAGCTACTGGGGGGCGCAATCAACCTGGGCCTGAACGCAAAAGCGAAAGAAGCGGGGAGTCTAAGCAGTGAAACGTACATCGTGTTCATTGCGCTGCAATGCATCTCGCCAGCCATCGCCATGCTGCTCTCGCTACCCAAGCAGGTGCAGCGCCGCGACGGCACGCCCGTGCAGTACGCGCCAGAGCGGAGTGCGTGGGGCGAACTGAAGGCAACCCTGCGCAGCCTCGTCCATCCAAAGATGCTGCTCATCATCCCGCTCCTTTTTCAGGCGAACTTTTGCGAGGCCATTATCAGTACGTTTACGGGCAACCGATTTAGCGTACGCGCGCGCGCGCTGGCATCGTTCCTTTCCGCAATCGTCGCCTGCATCGCAAACTTTCTGTTGGGATTCTTTCTGGACCGAACGTCTATCACGATGAATTTGCGCGCAAAGCTTGGATTCGGCATTGTATTCGTCCTGCAGGTCGGCTGGTGGATTTTTGCTATTGTTATGATGAACCGGTATCATGGTGTACCCGACTCAGTCGACTGGAACGAGGACGGCTTCTCCGCTTTGTTTGCGGTGTGCATGATGCTGCAAATGGGCTACAATATGACAGTACGCCGGTGTACCAATTCAACTAACAACAGTACGAATATACGTATTGGCTGGTCGGAGCAATGAGTGCTCGTCCAAGTGAAGTTACGCGGCGCGCGAGCCTCGTCCGTGCGGTGGAATCCGCGGGGATGGCGGTGTCGTACGGAATCAAGTACGTATGGTTGGGTGACCTATGATTAACTTGAACAGCTCGACGTCGATGCGAATTGATGCAACAGCAGGACTGAACTTGGGCCTTTGCGTGTTGTCCATGCCGCCTGCTTGGCTTGTGGTCCGCAAAGTGGGAATTGCCCTTGATGGGAGCTATCTGTACCATGCGCCTTTGTATTACGATCGCCCGCCTGGAGGAGACGGAGCGGTTACGGACGACGCTGAAGACAACGTCACAGGTGCCGAGAAAGACAAATAAAAAGGAGTGGGGCGGTGGCGAGCATTAATGTAAAGGAGGAAAACGCGGTGGTAGGATGAGATGGACGGCTATGCCGGGCAGACAAGAATCAGCATGCGTCGCAAGGCACTGGAGCACCAGGAAGCAAATTCAACTGGGATGGGGAATGTAAAGCACATGAATGCTTGGCGCGCCGGACTTGCGGGGATGACAACGCAAATATTAGGGGAGCTCCGTGGAAGGGAGAAGAGGACGCAACGATTGGTGTAGGGGGTAGCACCAACCAGAAACGGCGTAAAAGATTGGATCGGCACGGAGCTGAGGTGAAAGTATATGTACATAACGGATAAGGGGAATAGAAGCAAACGAGCATGGAGCGACAAGCTCAAACAAGACTGGCATAAAAAAGAAAGATGAAGATTGCAGTGGCGCTAAGAGCGACAGTTGGAATGACGCTTGCGAGCACAGTAGTGGTAGAGGAATTGAAGTGCAAGGAATACGGACAGGCGGGAACACTGAAAACAGCTTACATAGATCTAGGAAAAGCAGCGGGATTAAAAGTACCGAAAGGAAAAAAATGGAGTAATTGGGAAAAGATGTGGAGAGGGGATGAAAGAGGGGCAAGATAAGGACGGGGGATGGGGGGGAAGGGAAATAGTGGAAAATAAGGGAAGCGGTGAATGAATAGGACAAAAAAGTAGAGGCTGGGTGAGATGATGGGATGAAAGTGGGAGTGTAAGTAGGAAAAGAGAAAAGTAGAAGACAGGGGTACGGTTAATGTTAGGGCTGACCCCCCGCTCCCCCCTCCTGGTCGTCCAGCTTCGCCGGCGATATTTCCGCCGACATGGTGTCTCGGCACGCGGTTCTCTTGCGCACTCACTCGTATTATTGTCGCCTGCCTCAGACGTCCCCTACGCGCAAAAAAAAGTCCCGTACTCGATCAAAAAAAAACTGGCACCGTGCCGAGCGAGCACGCCATGCAGGGCGTTTAAGCAATATACATGTGCGTTGTCCGGCATACGTGCGCACCTGGCGGGGCGGGCGCATGCAGCATGATGCTTCGTGCGCCATGGGTACCAGTGCCGCAACACGACGCGTTGCCAAAACCCCCCAATACCCGAGTCAGCGCCGTGGCAGCACGCACATCCTTTTACAGTCGCGATGAGTTGCGTTTTTGGACATCACGTCATACGTCTTCCACGGCACGAATAACCCTGCGCGGGATGATCTGGGAAGGGAATGCGGGGACAATAAAGGCTTGAAGAGCGGTTGAGGAGCCCCGGTGCGGACTGGTCCCTTGCAATACTCTACCCATGGACAGCGATCCGGAGAAGCCTGTCGTTGCGCTAAACGATGTGTCCGCATTGGACACGTTGCCGACAGAAGCACCACTGTCCGTGCGCCCCGCATGGTTCCGCAGCGTCTTTTTTCAAATCTCCGTTGTGGGATGGTGCTCGTTCCTATCGCCCGGAATTTGGGCGGCCATGTCTGCGACGGGAGGAGGAGGACAGCAGAATGTGTCCCTGGTGAACGCCGCGAATAGCAGCACGTTCAGCATCATGGTGGTCACCGGTCTACTTGCTTCGGCACTGATCCGTCTCACAAACATACGTGTGGCGTTTGTCATCGGCACACTGGGATATCCGACGTACGCAGCGGCGCTGTATGTGCATGGGAAGTATGGTACGGAGTGGTTCATCATTTTGGGCGCGGTGCTTTCCGGCACAACGGCAGGCGCGTTTTGGTCGGTCGAGGGCGCGGTCGTGATCTCGTACCCTGAGCGGGCCAAGCAGGGGATATACGTTGCGTACTGGCTTATGCATCGCATGATGGGCCAGATGATGGGAGGCGCAATCAACTTAGGCTTGAACGCAAAAGCTAAAGGAGCGGGGAGTTTAAGCAGTGAAACGTACATTGTGTTCGTCGTGCTGCAATGCCTATCGCCGGTCATCGCGTTGCTCCTCTCACTGCCGAAGCAAGTGCAGCGTCGCAATGGCACGCCTGTGCACATTGCGCTAAAGCCGAGCGCGTGGGAAGAACTAAAAGCGACTCTCCGCTATCTCGTGCGGCCCAAAGTCCTGCTCCTTCTTCCGCTCATCTCGCAGACTACCTTTTCCGAGGCCATTATCAGTACCTACACGGGCGGCCGCTTTAGCGTCCGTGGACGCGCGCTGGCCTCGTTCCTTTCGGCGATCGTCGCCTGTATTGCAAACTATCTTTTGGGATTCTTTCTGGACCGAAGCTCTATGACGATGAATTTGCGCGCAAAGCTTGGGTTCGGCATTGTTTACACCCTGCAGCTTGGATGGTGGATTTTTGCCATTGTCATGATGAACCGTTATAATGGCGTACATGACGCAATCGACTGGACCGAGGGCCGCTTTTCCGCTTTGTTTGCGTTGTGCCTGATGCTGCAGATGGGCTTAAATATGATGGTATGACGGTCGCGAGTCAAGCTGAAGGCAGTACGAGTATACATACTGGCTGGCGGGAGCCATTAGCAAAGACCCTGGCGAGTCTACGCGACTTCCAAGCATTATCCGGGCGGCGGAGTCCGCAGGACAAGCCGCATCGTACGGAATGAAGTAAGCAGGGCAGTGCGACCAATAACTGACTATGCCAGTTCAACGTCGATCCGCCTTGACGCGGCATCAGGGCTGAACATGGGCCTTTGCGTGGTGGCCATTCCGTTTGCATGGGTTGTGATCCGGCGAGTGGGAATTCAACCTGATGGGACTTATCTGTACCACACGCCTTTGTATTACCATGGCCAGCATGAAAAAGGCGAAGCGGCTACTGGGGGCGATGAAGACAACGTGACTACGTCCCAGACAGGGGCAACGACGGCGGAAGCAAACAAAGATGAGAGGGGGGAAATAAAAGAGGAAGCCGGAGATGAAATCAGCGAGAGGAGTACGTAACGATTGATGTAGAGTGGGGCGGTCCATAAACTGTATGAAAAGGTTGGAATAGCATGGAAAAGAGAGGAAGTGTATCTGCGCAACGGAAGAAGGGGGGAAGAGGGGGTGCATAGGGGCGAAGGAAAAACAAAAGGGCACAAATAGGGACACACTGGCGAAATTGAGAAAAGATGTGGTGAAAGAGGGGGTTAGAGGAGGAGTGTTAAGAAAACTAGCATGAAAGGAATGAACTAAAAATGAAAAGAGGATAGGGTAAAAGTGTAAGGATAAATGATGTGGGGACCGGGAGAATTAGGGTTAGGGTTAGGGTTAGGGTTAGGGTTAGGGTTAGGGTTAGGGTTAGGGTTAGGGTTAGGGTTAGGGTTAGGGTTAGGGTTAGGTTAGGGTTAGGGTTAGGGTTAGGGTTAGGGTTA